>NW_026847660.1:62501743-62820525 GCF_025583915.1 Anolis sagrei ordinatus | reverse complement strand
GCCGTATTAAGAGTTTCGTCTTACCCCGATGGAAAAGTTGCTGTTAGCGTGCCGCCATCTTAACCGGAAGTTATCTGTCAAAAATATCTGTACATTTGTAACAATAATACCTATATGCCTATAATATCTATGTCTATAATAATAATATCTATATAAAGTATAATAATATGTATACATCTATAATAATAATAGCTATATAATATCTATAAAAATAACAATAAAAATAATAACATCAATATGTCTAATAATATCTGTTGCCTGTTTTTGCTCAAAAGATATTGAGCCCTCTGCTCCTTCTATTTTTAATCAGTTTTATACTAATTTATGCAATGCTTTTGATATGAAATTCATAAATAAATAACATCTATAATACTAATACCTATATAGCTTTAATAATAATATTTCTATCTATAATAATAATATCTAAATGCCTATAATAATATCTATATGTCTATAATGACAACAATACCTATATAATAACTTGGAACTGGGTTATACGGCAGTGTGGACTCAGGTAACCCAGGGCCCTTCCACACATCCATACAACCCTTTGGCCTCGAGGAGACTGAAATGGGCCTGTATTAGGTTGACACTTTGCCGCTTCAGTTGTTTATTGATAGCTTAGAAACCAGCTCTTCCTCTTTTCTTCCTTTCCCCTTTCTCCACAATGGGCCACAGCAACGCGTGGCAGGGTACAGCTAGTATTAAATATTTTTCAAAAGTGTCCCAGAAGTATCCCTTATTTAATCAATTCCATTTCTAGCCCATCAACCCCAGTAGCTTGGAGTAAGTTTGGGTAGTAACATTTAAAAAATAAATGAAAAACATCTAGTAAAACGAACTGTCCAAACCAAATAAAATCATTTTTAGACGCATCTGTAGAATACCGAGCCCCAAAGGAAGGTTTTTAGTCTGTGAAGTCATCAAGATTAATTAAACATCTTACACTGTGTAACTCATTCTCACAGGTGGTCAACAAATTATCCTTCCCTTAATAGCAGCAGTGTTATGTGCTTAGAGAAAATTGATTACCCTTTTTACCTCTCTCTATTGCATCTGAAGCTCAAACTCAAGCTTCTGTGTACTTAGTTGATACATCTGCTATGTCACTCTGCCAGTTTTTCTCAGCACTGCCCCAGATCCTACCTCTTCTTCTTTCAATATCTGCTCATAAGTGGCGTTGTGGTTCGGTGACATTTTTTTCCCTTTATTGGCTTGCATTGTGCTTGAGTAGCTGACAAGCTTGGGAAACCAATAGTTGAACTCTTCTCACTTTCTTTTTCTCTTGCCTGATTTTCTACAGTTTGTTTCTGTGGTTGCCAAGGGAGCAGCCCATGCATTCAGACCTGGCAAAGACAAAGGCATTGATTGGTTGGCTGGTACAGATTGCTTAGGTCCAGGAACAGGCTTGGATTTGTTTCCATGCATTCTGTCCCAGACCGACAAAGCATAAATTGTCTCTGAAGGGAGAAACACTATAGAAATATAGCTATTTCATACTCTCTTTATACCTCAATTATTATTATTTTTCATCCTTGATTTTCTTAATTCACATAACTCTTAAATTATTTACCTAAATACTGAAGGAATGTAACCAGAATGTGTTCTGGTGATGTTGTTGTTTATTCGTTCAGTTGCTTCCGACTCTTCGTGACTTCATGGACCAGCCCACGCCAGAGCTCCCTGTTGACCATCACCACCCCCAGCTCTTTCAAGGTCAAGCCAGTCACTTCAAGGATACCATCCATCCATCTTGCCCTTGGTCGTCCCCTCTTTCTTTTCCCTTCCATTTTCCCCAGCATCATTGTCTTCTCTAAGCTTTCCTGTCTTCTCATGATGTGGCCAAAGTACTTCATCTTTGCCTCTGCTATCCTTCTGTCCAGTGAGCAGTTGGGCTTTATTTCATGAAGTATGGACTGGTTGGATCTTCTCGCGGTCCAAGGCACTCTCAGAATTTTCCTCCAACACCACAGTTCAAAAGCATCTATCTTCTTTCACTCAGTCTTCCTTATGGACCAGCTCTCATATCCATAGTTGACTACAGGGAATACCATTCCTTTAACTAAGGAGATCTTAGTTGCCAGTGTGATATTTCTACTCTTAACTATTCAAGATTAGTTGGTGGGGTTCAGAATGCTTTTTGATTGTAGGTGAACTATAAATCCCAGCAACTACAACTCCTGAATGTCAAGGTCTATTTTCCCCAAACTCTACCAGTGTTCACATTTGGACATATTGAGTATTCGTGTAGAGTTTGGTCCAGATCCATCACTGTTTGAGTCCACAGTGATCTCTGGATGTAGGTGAACTACAATCACAGAGCATTCTGAATCCCTCCTATGATAGAACTGGGCCAAACCTCCCACACAGAACCCTCATATGGCCCATAGCAATGCGTGGCAGGGGACGGCTAGTGTTTCAAATAAATAATGAGGAAGGAGGATAGCCACGATGGAATGGGGCATGGGGTGACAGGTCCCCACATCCCCTGCGTGACTGCCAGCAGGTTACGGTGATTTGCGACATCTTTAGTGGCACGACCAACAAGGGAAAGTAGGTTTAATGTTTTTAGCTTAGTTTTCAAGGATATAACAAGCATTCTGTCACAGTTGGCTTTATTATTGTCTTCCCTATATTACTCATGAACTGGAGTGGTTTATGAATGATAGAGGAAATGATGAACTTGGAAAGTGAATCAGGAGGAACATAAATATTTGGTATTGCAGAATTCTGGTGTTCTTTTGTTCACTCAAGCGTTAGCCTTGCATCATTTAACTTGTAACCTGTGGGGCTTTGATTCACATTTCCCCTCTTCCTTGAATTTATTCGATAGGCATTTATTTGGTAGTTCTCTGTCTCCAAAATGGGAATAATAATCTCTGATTCATACTTACAGAGATTTCAAACTAAATAATGATTGAAGATTCACCTGCAAATTAGGAATTATATGAAAATGACAGGTAACAGAAGTACTCTTTCTCCACCCATGAAAAGTATAATAAGAGACTATATTTTATAATGTAAGTTTGAAGTATAGATGTTACCAAACCCTTTCAGTCTCTTTGTAAAAGCTACATATACAGGGCATGGAGAATTGAAAATACAGTGCCATTAAATAAAATAAAAAGGGTTTATATTGTTGATATATTTGTAGAGCTTTATTGCATTACATGTATGCCGCCTGTTTGGTATTCCCAGAATACTTTTTCTAGTTTAGCAGATAACGAATTGCAGTATAGAGAAATACAGGCAGCCCCCAAGTTATGAACAAGATTGGTTCTGTAGGG
This sequence comes from Anolis sagrei ordinatus, assembly GCF_025583915.1. NCBI lineage: Eukaryota > Metazoa > Chordata > Lepidosauria > Squamata > Anolidae > Anolis > Anolis sagrei. The sequence goes on along the minus strand of NW_026847660.1, from coordinate 62,817,238 downwards.
TGGTTCTTAATTTGAATTTGTATGTAAATCTGAACAGGTACATTTTAAAGTGTAACCAGTTAAATATACAGTGTGTGTGTGTGTATTTGCATGCGCTATGGATAGCATAGGAGGGTTAACACCCATGTGGTGTTTGTTTTGCTCTCTGTGCCCCTGTTCAGAAGGTTTTACATCACTTACTGACCTTGTGACAAAAGGCATGGCCAGACTTACCGGGCCAAAGAAGTTGCAGTGCAGGGCGTCCCCCACCACCATTCTTGCCTCAGGAGGGCTTCTTCCTCCCAGAAGCCCCCTCAGATGGCGGGAAGGTTCCCCGCCGGCAGGTCACTTGGCCAATGGCCAACTGACCATGCCTCGCAGTGGGAGAGGCCTGAGCTGGCCTCTCCCTCTTTGTGGGCAGCCTTCATAAGGCTGCCCCAGGCTCCCCAGCAAGCACTGGGCCTGCAACAGCTGATCCATTCCACCCACCCTGCATGCGGTTTATGTTTTCACTGGTGGTTAATTTGTGTTGTTGTTTTCCTTGTCCTGGTTTCCTGTTAACAGTTACTTGTTTGTTTTATGCTTCTCGTCACAACTCCTTGTTAGCGTGGGGCATGGGCCCTGGATCTGGTTTGGTATCCCCCCTAGCGGAAAGGGGAGATGGCCAGTGGTCCCAGGGGTGCCGAGTTGCGTTTGCCCAGTATTGTGCCGGCGGCACCCTGGTGTGTGCGGGATCGGGCAGTATTGGGCTGCTCAATCGTGATCCAGGACCCATGCTTGGCTGCCAACCCTTGTTCCTATTATCAATAAATGAGTTGTGGCCATTGTTCATCCCAACAACATGTGTGAGCATACTTCTTGGGTTGGCTGTGGGAGATGTATCGTACTTGCACACGCAACTGGATTTTGAAAAAAAATGGTTTGTGGTGGAAACAAGTATTGGTGATAAAGCTTCATTGGGGACACCTCAATCCCCACCCCCCACCCTGATAACTCTTTCAGGAGCGAATTTCCCTTCCTAGGTGTAGCCTTCTCTCACTTCCTGCTGTTTCACCCCTGTTCTTAACTATGAGTTGTTTGTAAGTTGGATATTTGTAACTCAGGGACTACCTATATTTGAAATTACTCCTAAATAATAGTTTCAAGCATATATTAAAATAATGGTTTAACAGATAAAGGCTGGCAAACAAGCAGATTTATCTTACTGAAGCAAAGCTGAAGTTGTGTACTAGTTGTCTACCCATTTTAGACAAGGCATAGGCAAAGTATAGCCCATAGATTGCACATAGATCATAACAGTTTTTCCAACTGTCCCAAAATGTTCATTTTAATGTGAACAGTTAGCTATGTTGAAATGACTTGGAGTTATCTATTTCAATATGGCATGCACAAGAAAGCTTCCTGGTGGAATACATCTAGTGCCCTGTCTTCATTCTGCGTAAATCAATGCCATATCAGTATGCTTGTTTTTGCTAGTGACACTGGGGTTCTTTTTTTCCTTTCTTCTGGAGTGTTTTATTGTTTGGACACTAATGATTGGTTGACAAAGGCTGTTAAATGTGAGTTCATACAACATACCATTCTGTTATAGTATTTTCTATATCTATATAAATAAAAATGTAATGTTCATTTGTGGAATTAACATAACTCTAAAACCACTGGATGAATTAACACTAAATTTGGACACAATACAGGCCAACGAATGACCATCACTCATAAAACACTGAAAAACACTGCAGAAAGGATTTAAAAGCCAAAAAAGCAAAAGAAGACGCTACAATGCATGCACAAAAACGACTCCCATTGGCAAACAAAACACACAATAGCATATCTACACTCTCTTCCAGACTACAGCTCCCAGCATCCCCTAGACCAGGTCCTTTAGGAGAGGAGGATAATCCAAATGCACTGCTTCCAAGCTGCAAACCTTCTTCTCCTTGGATTTCTTTGAGAGCATCCTAATCCCTGCATATTTCCAATTTCCTACTCCTGGACTGCAACTCCCAGCAATCCTCCAGATAGATAGATTAAATAGAGATAGGTAGGTAGGTAGATGGATAGATCAGGAGGACTGCTGGGAGTTGCAGTCCAAGAATAGGTAGAGAAGGAAGAAAGGGGAAAAGGAGGAAGAGAAAGAAAAGGTGTGGGAAGGAAGGGAAGAAGAAGAAAAGGAAGGAAGGGAGGGAGCGAGCGAGGGAGGAAGGAAGGAAGGAGAGAAAGAGAGAGAAAGAAAGAAAGAAAGAAAGAAAGAAAGAAAGAAAGAAGGAAGGAAGGAAGAAAGAGAGAAAGAGAGAGGGAAGGAGGGAGGGAGGGAGGGAAAGGAAGGAAGGAAGGAAGGAAGGAAGGAAGGAAGGAAGGAGAGAGAGAGAGGGGGGGAAGGTTGGCCACAGCAACACATGGCGGATACAGCTAGTTATTACATAAAATCACAACAGATCATTCCATTACATTAATAAAGCTTCAACCGTAGTGAGTATTGTTATTGTCCTGTAGCTATAGAAAGACTCAACATGATGGACTTACACAGAACAGATGTGCAGTCACATCTAGGCACTTTAAGGTTGAAACTATGATGTGCTTTTTTCTTTAGCTGGGTGGACCACGGGGGGCTTACTTTGAAGCTCAGGAGTCCCAGCAACTAAGACTCCAGATTGAACATCAAACAAGATTTTTATTTTCTCAAAGTCCTTGACAGGCTTGGCACAACTTGTTGAGGTTACAAATACAAACAGTCAACTTATAAAATCATGTGGCTGTTCCTTTCTTACTTTTCCCTTCAGCTGCTGAGTTAACTTCTTCCAATGGTGGAGGAATCCTGGAATACTCTCTACCCTGAGTCGCTATACTAGAAAGAGCAGGTCTTTCCCTATCTAAACTCAAAGCTAGCTTGGAGGCAAAGTAGTTAGAGCTTCTTCCAATGGCAGAGAAATCCTGGGATATTCTCTGCCCTAGTGCTGAGTTGCTATTTTAGAAAGAGCAGGTCTTTCCCTATCTAAACTCAGAACTAGTTTTAAAGGCAAGAGGTTAGTATTTACGATGGCTTGTCTGAGCTGGCCTGGCTTGACCACAAGCACATCTGAGTCTTTTGCTATACTGTAGAAGGCAGAAGAGCTTCTCAAAATGGAGATTTCATCCCCAGGAAAAAGGGGCAGTCTCAGCGAAGACGGAGATCCTTTGGCTGGGCCGTCCGGGTGGGAGGCAGATCCAGCTGCCTACCCTGGATGACGAGACACTACGTCCGTCACCTTCTGTAAAAAGTCTTGGTGTCTTATTGGACCCTCTGCTCACAATGGAGGCCCAGGTCTCTGCTGCGAGCAGATCTGCGTTTTCCATCTACGTCAGGCTAGGCAACTGGCTCCCTACCTATCTAGGAACGACCTGGCTACGGTGATCCAGGCAACGGTCATTTCGAGGCTTGACTACTGTAACGCCCTCTACATTGGCCTTCCTTTGTCAGTGATCTAGAAACTGAAGCTGGTGCAAAATGCAGCGGCTCGTCTTCTCGCCCGGGTGCCAGCAAGGTCCATGCCTTGGTCACCTCCAGGTTGGACTACTGCAGTGCACTCTACGTGGAGCTGCCCTTGAAAACGGCTTGGAAGTTCCAACTGGTCCAACGAGCAGCAGCCAGGATGTTAACTGGGGCCCCTTACAGAGAGAGGTCAACCCTCCTGTTCAAGGAGCTCCACTGGCTGCCGTTTATTTTCCGAGCCCAATTTAAGGTGCAGGTGCTTACCTACAAAGCCCTGAACAGTTTGGGACCATCCTACCTGCATGACCGCATCTCCGTCTACGAACCCACGCGTTCACTTCAGTCATCTGGAGAGGCCCTGCTCGTGATCCCACCTGCGTCGCAAGCGCGCTGGTGGGGACACGAGACAGGGCCTTTTCTGTGGTGGCCCCCCGACTCTGGAACACCCTCCCCAAAGATCTTAGACAGGCCCCTACATTGGCAGTCTTCAGAAAGAACTTGAAGACCTGGCTGTTCCGATGTGCCTTCCCAGATTAGGAAATCTCCAATACCAAGTCCCATAAGCACTTTACTAGAACTAAGATTGCTGCACACCGCACACTGCACTTGCCCTATAATGCCTTATATACCACCTGTCACATCAGCACTTTTAATCCTGTACCCATTACTCTGGCCCGGCCCAGTTTTATTGTGTCTTAGTGTATTGTTTATTGCTTGTTGTTTATATTGCTTTAATTGTTTTTAATTTGCTTTTTTTGTATTGTTATATTGTGTGTTTGAGGCCTTGGCCTTTGTAAGCCGCATCGAGTCCTTTGGGAGATGCTAGCGGGATACAAATAAAGTTTAATAATAATATCACCCCAATTCTACAACAGCTGCACTGGCTACCCATTGAGTACCGGATTACTTTAAAGGTGCTGGTACTAACCTTTAAGGCTTTATATGGTCTGGGGTCAGCGTACCTGAGGGCCCGCTTATCCCCCTACCAACCCCAGAGATTACTTCGGTCCGAAGACCAAAATTTGCTTGAAGTCCCCAACATCCGGACTTATCATCTGTCCTCTACTAGGCAGAGAGCCTTCTCGATTGTAGCCCCTTATTTAGGGAATGCCTTGCCAGTTGAAACCCGATCTATCAGAGATCTACTTGTTTTTCGGAAAGCCTGTAAAACCTTTCTCTTCCGACAAGCTTTCGATGGGTGAATAACTCGGGACTATGTCTGTTCTTGTTTTTATTGTATTTTAAAGTTAATTGTATTGTTTTAATCTACTGCTGTAAACCGCTCCAAGCCAAATTGGGAGTAGCGGTATACAAGTCAAATAAATAAATAAATACATAAATAAATAAATAAAATCAAAAAGATACTTTTGCAAGCCAACAGCAGCAAAGGCTTTGCAGGCTGACTTCAAGCCTCTATTACTGGTTAACTATCAGGGTGTTGCTGTAACAACCCTGGAAAAAATGCAGAAGGGGTGCTATTTCCTACAACTATGGGGCAAGGCAAATCAAACTCCTGGGAGACGAACAACTGATAACATTGTGATTACTGAGAAGTACTGATATATTTGCTAAGTTTCTAATGTGCTTGCAATTTGAGCCTAAAGCTATTTTTGTACTTTTAGCAAATGTACCAAACGCTGCTGCTGCTGCTTTTAATTGCTGTCACATTAACTTTGGCTTATGACAACCCTATGAATGAGAGATCTCCAAGTCACTCTTTCATCAATGCTTCCACTCTGGCCTTACCAACTCAGGGTTAGGGATTCCTTAATTGAGTCTCTCCACCTGTAATGCAGCCTTCCCCCTTTTTCTACTGCCTTCCACTTTAACAAGCATTCAGAGGCGGCCCTAGGTAATTTTCAACTGTAAGCAAACAGTATTTTGGCCCCCCCCCCCCAACCAATCATTGATATATATTTTCTGTTCGTCGTGGGAGTTCTGTGTGCCATATTTGGTTCAATTCCATCATTGGTGGAGTTCAGAATGCTCTTTGATTGGAGGTGAACTATACATCCCAGTAACTACACTTGCCGCACTTGCTCCCTTGCCTGGCCCGCTTTGGGTCCGGAGGCGTGCCTGAAGACCCCGGCGTGTGCACCAAAAGTCCCCTCTTCTCCTGACTTTCTCCTCAGCCATTGGGACCAGAGAGAGAGAGAGAGAGAGGTGGAGATGCCCACCTTTCCTGAAGGTAGGCACAAAAACAAAGGAGGGAGAGGTGGGAGATACCTCCAGCCGGAGGGGCTCTCTCTCTCTCTCTCTCTCTTGGTCCCAATGGCTGAAGAGAAAGTCAGGAGAAGAGGCTACTTTTGGTGCACACACTGGGGTCTTCAGACACGCCTCCGGACCCAAAGCGGGCCAGGCGCAGCGGCTCCGCCCCTTGGCCCATCCGCGGATTGAGGAGAGGAGGCGGGTGGAGCGCTGGGAGATCGGGAAAGGGAGCCGGTCATGGGGAAGGGATTGGACGTGGAGAACGATTGAGCGCTGGCTCTGCTCGTGCACCCGGCAGTGAGGCAAGAAAGCCGAGGCTTCCCCCCCGGACTGCTAGGGCTGTTGTGAGCTGAAGGGGCACTCCTCAAGTTGCGGTCGAGAGGCATTTACAGAGGTGCCTCTGTGCCCTTGGCAAAAAAAGTGTTCTGCGACCGCTTACTTCGCGTAATGGACGAGCCGCCCCTGCAAGCATTATTGTATTTTCTAATGAGTCCACTCTTCTCTTGGTATGTTCAAAGTACAACAGTCTCAGTTTACTATCTTGGCTTCTAGGGGGAATTGAGGCTTGATTTGCTGTAATATTCACTTGTCTCATGTGTTATAATTCTTCTGCCTTTTTGGATCTCTCCCTTGTTTTATTTTTTAAAACATTAATGATTTTAAATGTGTTGTTCTAACAAGGAAATAGAAAAAAATATTGGGAGGTACAGATTGAAATATTTGGTTGAACCCATATCAAATATTACACCTCTCTTCTCCCTTTTTCTGCACACAGGTTTTGTACAACAGTCATTCCAAGGTTGCATGCAACTTATTCATGTGGATGATCAACTGGTGGATTTGCACGCAGTAGAACAAGGAAAGCTGGGAAGTTTTGCCAATGTCAGCATTGATATGTGTGCCATTATTGATCGGTAAGCATTTGGCAAGGAATGGAGACTAAAAGCATGCAAAGGCCATTATGAACAGGCCCAGTAATTGGAAAACTCCATGATCATTTATCTGTATAACATCTTCAATTCATTGTTGCTATGTCTTGCACATTTTTATCATAGTATCTCTTTAACAGCAATTCCCAAATGGTTTGTATGAATGAGAACTCACCACTGATTGAAAGGGGTTCCCAGTGAGTGGGTTTCTGGGTCACTGGCAGGAAGTGAAATACAGTTTTTACCAGAAGTCTAGAAATTAGAGCGCAGGGAGTTGTGTAACAAACAAATTTGATGTGAGGACTGTCAAGTGGCTGCTCCCAGCATAGGAGGAAGAAAACCTTTGACCCATTAGTGTGTAATTATGTTTAAGGATCATATAAAGATACTGAAAGAGTGCACCGTTATCCCTTCTATAATAGCTTCTTTAAAGGGCTGTTTCACATACTATCAGATTCTGACATAGAAGGCAATTGAGCACTTAAAATAATGCATAGAATTCATCAGCCACTTCAAGAATAATTAATAAATTGGTATAAAAATCCTAATGTTTGTATTGTCGAAGGCATTTTATGGCCAGAATCACTGGGCTGTTGTAAGTTTTTCAGATTATATGGCTATGTTCTAGAAGCACTCTCTCCTGATGTTTCACCCGCATCTATGGCAGTCATCCTCAGAGGTTGAGAGACCCCTGAGGATGCCTGCTACAGATGCAGGCAAAACGTCAGGAGAGAGTGCTTCTAGAATATGGCCATATAGCCCGAAAAACCTAATACAACCCAGCCTCTTGTTTGTTTGCTTTTTGAGATTTTATTAGAAATATGAAAATATTTGTGTATTTCAAAAAATGATTTACTGTTTGCTTGCACTCCTAACCCTGCCCCAACCTTTACATGACCGGACTTCAGAGGCAGGAGAACAATATGTGTTGGCGGGGCACATAGTAACTATAGACACAATGCTGACATAATTCCCCAGGAGGATATATAAATCATCACTTATCCAGCTAACATAACAGAATATAATTGCAGGTAGTGGCCAGGGATCATTATGGGGCTCTTTCAGAGATCCCAGGGGAATGATATTGCTGTGTGTCCAGCTGACAGACATAATTGCATGATCCTTGTCTGCTCCCACCATTCAACCAGTACATGGCTATGAGAAGTATGCAGGGAAATTGGAGGTGTGTCAGGGGATGGCTTTCTTTTACTATAAGAACTTTAAAAAAACTGCATTAATATTGAAGATGTTCTCACAGCAGGGGGAAAAGTGAATGAACTATTCAATCTTCCCTGTAAAAATCAATTTAACAAAGAATTATATCCATAGAAGTGACAGAATTATAGTGAGACCCATGTCTTTGATTCCTTCAGTTTGTCATACTCACATTTGCTGATTTACTCCTTTTGAAGTTGAGAAGATAGAATTATCAGAGTAGGTGTGGTGATGAGGTTCTGTCATTCCAGCTATTATTGCTAGCTCAGAAGATACCTGTACCATTCTCTTAAAAGTAGTGAAACACTAAAAGTGTTTTAGGTGGGAGCTGACATACCTATGATAGGGGCTGTCAATTTTTTTTTCATCAGCTATTTATTTCTTACTTTACTGTCTGCAGCTGAAACATCCTTGCTCCATATATCCATAAGTGGATAAAAGCATTTACGTTGCAGGAGTCACTTGAGAAACTGCAAGTCGCTTCCGGTGTTAGAGAATTGGCCGTCTGCAAGGACGTTGCCCAGGGGATGGCAGGATGTTTTTACCATCCTTGTGGGAGGCGTCTCTAATGTCACTGCATGGGGAGTCGGAGCTGACAGAGAGAGCTCATCCATGCTCTTCCCCTGATTTTTTTATTTATATAATGTTTTTATTAAAATGAAAAACAAAACAAAAACAAAAGAAAGGATATTTAAATAAGATTTTCCTTTAACATCAAAAGAGGAAGAACATTTTAATTCCAAGAAAGTTAGAAATGATAGAAGAGAGAAAATAGAAGAAAGAAAGAAATGGTTGACTTTCATCTAATCTTTGGTGGTCATTTAGTCCTTCTTCAATATTATCATTTATATCAGTGTTTCTCAACCTTCCTGATGCCGTGACCCCTTAATCCAGTTCCTCATGTTGTGGTGACCCCCAACCATAAAATTATTTTTGTTGCTACTTCATAACTGTATATTCTACTGTTATGAATCGTCGTGTAAATATCTGATATGCAGGATGCATTTTCATTCACTGGACCAAATTTGGCACAAATACCCAATACGCCCACATTTGAATATTGGTGGTGTGGGGAGAGATTGATTTTGTCATTTGGGAGTTGTAGTTCCTGGGATTTATAGTTCGTCTACAATCAAAGAGTATTCTTAACTCCACCAACAATGGAACTGAACCAAACTCAAGCACACAGAACTCCCATGACCAACATAAAATACTGGAAAGGTTTGCTGGGCATTGACCTTGAGTTTTGGAATTGTCATTCACCTACATCCGGAAAGCACTGTAGACTCGAAACAATGATGGATCTGGACCAAACTTGGCATGAATACTCAATATGCCCAAATGTGAACACTGATGGAGTTTAGAGAAAATAAACCATGACATTTGGGAGTTGTATTTGCTGGGATGTATAGTTCACCTACAATCAAAGAGCATCCTGAATCCCACCAACAATAGAATTGAGCCAAACTTCCCACACAGAACCTCCATGACCAACAGAAAATGTGTTTCCTGATGGTCTTTGGCGACCCCTCTGACACCCCCTCGCGACCCCCCTAAGGGTCCCAACCCTCAGGTTGAGAAACACTGATTTATGTAGTAAAATCATTAGCTTCCCCTTTGTCCCATATATGTCCTCTTGTGATCTTTCCTCTTCATATTATAAATTGTATGTTCAATTGTTGAAAGTATTCCTTAACCGGGTCCCAGTTCGTTTGTTTCTTGGGTAGACCCTGATTTGGAGATAACCAGTACGTCAATATGTCCATGTTCATTATCTCCCCGGATTTGAACCTGCGACCTGTCGGTCTTCAGTCCTGCCAGCACAGGGGTTTAACCCACTGCTCCTTGCAGTTTCTCAAGTCGCTCCTGACACACAAAAAATACACTGCAGTAGTTCACTGCTCAGAAACATCACATATGAGCTCTTTTTAAAGGGTTACTTCTTTTTCCCAGTGAAGAGATGGCCTAGCTAATGCCAGCATACAACATTAAAATACAGATGATCAAATTTGAAAGGGTCAGCACTGTGTCACTTGTTCAATATATATTATCAACATAAGAAGCAATTCCCTTCCTCAAGTGGATTTATTGCAATTTGAAATTTAGTTTGGTGTGAAATAGTGGTCGGCCAGAACACTGTTATTATATAAGGATTCCTAAGACGACCAACTTCCTGTGACAGCTTTAAGAGGTGCTCATGTTTTTCTATAATAAAAACATCTCACCTTCTTGCTTAGCATAAAAAACTGACAGAATGTCAAAGCAAAATAAAGAGGAATGTTACTCAATTCTGTAGTGTATATTTCTGACATATCTATCTATTGTGAACAATAGCGCTGCTGAGTTACATGACTGCCTTTTACAGAATGCCCCCCTCTGCACATAAAAAATGAATCATAGCCATGAACAGAGGCTGCCGTAGTGCACATCATTTCATATTCAACTGATGGCAGAACTATATATCAAGACTAACATAATACTGCTGTCTCTGCACACCAATCCTCATATTGCAGAGCTGGGAAAACCCCAATGCTGCCTCATGGGGACAGATGGCCCTGCCACCAACACTGTTGCCCTAACCAGGCATTCAAAAAGGCCAGAACGAATGCCAGGAGAGAATAAAGTGGGTCAGTATTTCTTCTGGATCATCCTGGGATGGATGAAACATGCCTTTCACCACTCTACTCAGAGAAAGGGAAGATTCTTTTTTAAAAAATAAGAGCTAAGATGTAGCCGTCTAATCAAGGTGAAAGAAGAACGCACAAAAGCTGGGTTGCAGCTAAACAAAAAAAAACCAAGATTATGGCAACAAGAATGATTGATAACTGGGAAATAGAGGGAGAAAACGTGGAGGCCATGACAGACTTTGTATTTCTAGGTGCAAAGATTACTGCAGACGCAGACTGCAGCCAGGAAATCAGGAGATGCTTACTTCTTGGGAGGAGAGCAATGTCCAATCTCGATAAAATAGTGAAGAGTAGAGACATCACACTGGCAACGAAGATCCACGTAGTTAAAGCAATGGTATTCCCCGTAGTCACCTAGAGATGTGAGAGCTGGACCATAGGGAAGGCTGAGCAAAGGAAGATAGATGCTTTGGAACTGTGGTGTTGGAGGAAAGTTCAGAAGATCCAACCAGTCCATCTTCTGGAAATAAAGCCTGATTGCTCATTGGAGTGAAGGATATTAGAGGCAAAGAGGAAGTATTTTGGCCACATAATGAAAAGACAGGAAAGCTTAGAGAAGGCAATTATGCTTGGGGAAATGGAAGGAAAAAGGAAGAGGGGCCGACCAACAGCAAGATGGATTGATGGCACCCTTGAAGTGACTGGCTTGACCTTGAAGGACCTGGGGGTGGTGACGACCGACAGGGAGCTCTGGTGTGGGCTGGTCCATGAGGTCATGAAGAGTCGGAAGCGACTGAACAAATGAACAACAGCAACAAGATGTCGCACGCACACCAACCTGTAGATAAGTCGATCCAGGTTTATTTTTAGACTTTTACATGAGTATATTACAATATAATGATATAGTGTAATATAGTAATATATAATACTGATATTGTACTATGCTAATAATATAATATATTGTATGAAAATATATATTGTAAGCCGCTCTGAGTCCCCTTTGGGGTGAGAAGGGCGGCATATAAATGCCGTAAATAAATAAATATTATTAATTATGTTTATTTATACCCAGCTTTTTCTCTCTACAAAGGTGACTCAAGGTGGATGCTTCTCACTCACACACTGTCACTGATATTCATATGTTAACATACTTTACATATAGACTCAGCACACAAAGAATAGTTTTACTAGGTACCAGCTGAATGGTATAGTGGCTACATGTGGTGTTCACTGTTTCAAAGAATCAAGAGCAGTGACTGAGCCTCAAAGCACAAGGTGGATCATGAATTGGTTTCTCTCTCTCTTCTCTATTCCCATTAGAGAAAAGGGAGAAAATGGATAAGCCAGCTGAACCACACTGGAGCTTTGAACAGTTATTCCTTAGAATAGCTGATTCCCAAGCTGGCCATTTTTCCTTTTTCTTTCTAATCAAAGAAGTGAGAAAGAATCAAAAAATGTTGAGGTGCTTTCTGAAAGAGCACCCTGTTCAGTAATTCCCGTCTCTCTCCCTTTCTAAGGAATATTGGCTAGGTTGACCTGTTAGGCCATAATCAAATTACAGACTAGAGGTTCTTCATCTATTTCTTAACAATTTGAAATGTATAAATGTTTACATTAACAATACTGCCAGTGAAGCCATTTCTTAAGATTCGTAAATAAGACTCTTGCAGTTCTGTTATGTGATGACAGATTGATTTCTTGGTAAATTGGTATGAACTGGTTACTCATTGCAAGTTAAGAGAAGTTGGTTAATGCAAATGTCAGGAATTTGAGCCTCAGTCACCTATCATTATGGGGACAAAAAAATATGAGTAGCAGTAGCATAGCTTGTAGGCATAGTCTAGTGTTTCTTTTTATTGCCTGCACGAGTATTTGTTTGCCAAATGTTCTTGCAGCAAGGAGAAAATTGAATACATTTTTACAACTCATTATTCTTAGGTAATATTTATTCTTAAACCAAAACTTAGAATAACAATACTCTGTAAATTCTGCCATAGTGCTTAGGAATGAGGAAAAGCATAGTGCTTAGGAATGAGAAAAAAAAGATTTCAGGGGAAATTTAGAAGTTCTTACTTGGGTGAAAGATGTGAGTAATTTTGTTGAGGGGGAAAGAGCCTTGTAGTAATAATAATAATAATATAATAATAATAATAATAATAATAATAATAATAATAATCTTTATTAATACCCCGCTGTGACGATGTGTAAGTTTTATTTCTTTGGTTATGTGTAGTTTGGACAGTGGTTTAGGGATGGTAAGTATGGGAGATTATGTTTTGTGGGAGAGGGTGGCTTGGTGTTAGCTAAGTTGCCATAGCAACAGGGGCGGAGCCAACCGCCTCTTCAGGAAGCAGCTGTGTTTTAAAAAGTCAGTCAGTGGCCGGAGAGCTACTGAGAGAACACTGAGTCTCAGGGTAGAGATTCAGGGAATGTAGTTGTAAGGCGGTGAGCTACAGGAAGGGCCTGATTTCTCTAGTGGGAGAAACAGGGAATTAGTCAGTGGCCGGAGAGCTACTTAGAGAACACTGAGTCTCAGGGTGGAGATTCAGGGAATGTAGTTGTAAGCCGGTGAGCTACAGGAAGGGCCTGATTTCTCTAGTGGGAGAAACAGGGAATTAGTCAGTGGCCGGAGAGCTACTGAGAGAACACTGAGTCTCTAGGTGGAGATTCAGGGAATGTGTCTGTAGCCAGTGTGCTATAGGGAATTCTGTTAAAATAAGCCTTTTAGCTTAGTTGTTATATTAGGGCAGTTGTCCAGAAGGGTTACATCTGCTTAAAGAAACTTCTTGAAGACTGTGCCTGAGATTACTCATGAAACATTACTATTGTAACCATCAAGATTTGTGCCTCTTTTGAAGAAACAGTTAAACTTATTATACTGCTGTTAAAATAAACTTGTTACTGTTCTCCTCAAGTCTTGCCTGATACAGTTTCTTCTAAGTTGAACAGCCTGCAATAATAAAGTCAGCCAGAAACAGTCCCTTTATAAAATAGTTCCTAGGCTGATATTGATCGTTGCCCGGCTTCCCTCATAGATTAGGTGGCAGTGGGTGTTTTACCACTCGCACCTTCACATTTGGTGGCATTCGGTGGCATTAATACGGTCTTCTTTACAATTGGTGGCAGCAGTTTAACTACTCCTTTACACCCGCCACCATCTCCCCAACAGGGATCGGGCTGGCTTACATGAGGCCAAGCCCAACAGTATATTACAATAAAATAAAACCAAAGCACAAATAACAAAACAGTAAAATACATTAAATATATGAGTACAGTAAGCAATATAAAAACACAATACAAAATAATTCACAATCACAATGACAATAAGCGGACCGCATGTGCAAGATAAAATACTAAAAACTCAGGGTGAGATAGGAATGGAGCAGATTATTTGTGAGGAAGAAGCTCATAAAGAAACGGGGTTGTAAAAAACAGGATTGCACTCCAGCTCAGGAAACAGGGCCCTCTTGTCATTAATACACCACACCTTGGTTTAGGAAAATACAATCCGTTTTATTGAATGATGAATATAAAAAAGAGAGAAGCCCAAAGGTAAAGAAGTCAAAATGAAACAGCCAACAGCAATAACCAGAAAGCTTGCAGAAAATCCAAAGCAGTAAAATCCAGAAAACTCTCAATGAACAGATTAGCCACTGCTAAATTTCACTTGAAGTCAGAAACTCCCTTGGAGACCAGGCCGCTGGAAACTGGAAAACCTTGGAGCTTTGTACTTGAACTAAACGATTCTTGATCTGAGAAAATCCCCCGCACGGCCATTCTTACATCCCAGAAACTGATAACGGCTAACTCTAATCTTTGGTTTCAGTTCTCGAATTCTCTCAGACCTACGTAAACATTGAGTCTCCCTGCAGCTCTGGCTTATCTCCAAACTGCGGCTGTTATCATTGCAAGCTCGAGCCAGAAGGAGAAGGGAGTGAATTTTCTTTCTCATGAGAACTTGGCTTTTCCCTTAAATCAAAGCCTGTAGGATTTTTACTGCTCAAAGTATCTCCATCTTGAACTTTGTCCTCATTGATCACTTCAGCCTCACTATCCAAACTAGGCCCTTCACTAGGCCTAAATTATTTTAGGCCCTTCAACATTTACATCAATATTATCAACATTAGACAATACAATCAGAGATTCAAGCTCAAGTTCACACACAGGGTCACACACAGGCTGAGTCCCAACACAAGCCTTCATACAAGCGGGGGAAGTGAACTATAAAAACAAAAATGTTGAGGGGGAGCAACAGTGTATGGTTGTATGGCTACTCTTCAAAAGTGCAATGGAAAAGCCAGGTTTTGAGATCCTTCTTGAAGGTTTCTAAGGTGGAGGCTTGCCTAGTCTCACTGGGCAATGAGTTCCAGATTCGGAGGGCCACAGAGGAGAAGGTAGCTAGAGTTACTGAACAGGGGGCTGCATATTTCTACCTGAAGTGACTTGTTTGTTTGAGCATGAGGTTGACACTGTATACTATCTTAGTACATATGTATGTGTGCACTTAAATGTGGAAAAATACCAGAGACAAGCTGATTCTCCTTTACCACATATCCATATTGTTATTCATAATTAAGGAGGAGTAATTGAATCAGTGGGGTTTACTTAACATCTTGTTTCACCATTCAACAACAGATTCAGTAGGTCTGCTCTAGTTGGGAGTATCCTGTAAGATTCCAGTCATCATATATATCTGTGAAGAACTGGTAGTACCTATGGATGAAGGAAAATGGACTACCCAGAAGAGTAAATCAGATGCCTTTTTATTCTTCAGAAAGAAACCCTGCCACATTTTCTTTACAGGATTTGCATTATTAATGTGTTATCCACTTAACATTGAAGTCACATCAATATTGTCTAGCAATTTGGTAGTTCTTCTTCTTGGTCTCTTTGCTTCACACAGTTGGGTCTCACGTATGTGCATTTCTATCCATGAAATGTTCCAGAGCTGAGCAACTTTACAGAGCAACACTATATAAGTAGTGCCAAAAGATGGTTTCCTCTGTTTATTGAAGTTAATTGTGTGACAGATGGCAATAATCAGTTGTTGATTAGCAATTTTCTCTTGCATTTTTCAATTCTCCCTTCCCTACAACCACCAACTGTATCGGTATTTTCTTCCTGCCATCTTGTATAGCCTTGTTCACACTGCATCCCATATGGAGGAAAGATTCTTCACTTTGATGCACTTGCCAAGTGGTTCCTTCTTGGGGAAGATCATCAGATAAATTCCTGCCCCATCTGTTGAGATTTCATGAGTCAGGATCTGGGGATACTCCTTCAAATCAGCCAATACATCTGCAAAAAATGGGCCATGACACATTGCTTGGCCATCCTGAGTGCCCCTTTGGGCCGTCCTGAGTCCCCCTTTGGGGATAGAGAAGAGACGGGATAGAAATACTAGAAATAAATAAATAATAAATTTGCAAACCACATCTTTGAGCTGAAAAGTCTTTTAACTTCCTCAACATGCATGCCATCTCGAGTGACTGAAACCTGACCAGCTCCATCTATTCCATCTCCAATATCTCAGGACAGGCTCAAGGCACACACAGGCCCTCCAATTTCAGGACATTTGATTTCCCTTCATGACAAATTGACAATGCTTTTTCTAAAAAAAAATAATCCATGAGCTATCAGTAGATCTCATTGTGGGTTCCAACTCATCATTCAAATTCAGGCTTTTTGTGCTGCTCAACAACTCGGTCTGTACCAAAGACATTTGCACCACTGTTATTTCTACAAGTCTTTAAACCTAATGCCAGACTTCAAATAAAAGTAAAATAATAATCAATAATTGCACATTGGTTATAAAGTTCCAAATTATTTTTAGCATTTTGTCATATTATCCTAATGATAAAAAAAAATCCATATACACTAACTATGAGAAAGGCAAAGTCAGTCAGTTTCCCCATGCTTCTGGGAAAAATTACTTGTGAATAATAGTTCTTGTGAAATGTGCTGTGCGACATACAACCATACCATCTGGACAATGACAAGTCCCTGGCTACACTACCTGAACCAGACCAACCCTCTGAAGGAAAGACTGTGTGGACTGTGGCACTCGCCTGTAGATCTTCCAAGTATCTAGCTGCCACCCAGGCAACTTAGCCCCTTGACTTCACTACTGCTTTGGAATGGATGGCTTCATCATGAGTGGTTCAGGCCTGCTCCTCCGACTAACAATATTCTTCATCCCTTAAGACTTCAACACTATCACCCAGCACCCAGGCAGCTTTCAGTTTGAACAATTACTCTCATTCCTGATTGCACCATTTTTGGTCATTAGAAACTTTAATTTGGTACCACTCCTGAGGATCCCCAAGAGCGGCCTGGCAAATCTCCTCTAAATCCTAACCAAAGTCTCAATCCTTCCCAAAGACAGGCTTCCTTATTGATCCCACCACTGTTACCTTCTAGAACACAACTACTACAGACACTGGAGAATACCATTATTTCCAGCTTTGTCATCCTCCTCTTACAAACCTCGCTTCTTTGATCCATCTTATGCTTACACATTGATAATGGACTCCTGTTGCTACCGCAAAAATCTTCCACTTCCAAATACCACCATAGCTTTCTCTCACCTTTTTGCCTATGACTTCATCCAAACATTACCTTTCCCATTCCCACTGACCATGGACATGTTCATTCAATGCATACCCAACTGTGAAACTAATGAAACTCTCACTACCAGATGTCTGAATACCATCAGCCAAGGCCCTACCTATCAGCACAAAGGACCTCTTGGATGCCACCTTCGGACATTCAACCTCATGTGACATGTGCTCCCTTCTTGACTCCTTCCTTTCAACATCAAGATCCCCCATCTTCAGCAGACTCACTGGAGCCCCCGGTGGCGCAGTGGGTTAAAGCCCTGTGCTGGCAGGATTGAAGACCAACAGGTCGCAGGTTCAAATCTGGGGAGAGGCGGATGAGCTCCCTCTATCAGCTCCAGCTCCTCATGCGGGGACATGAGAGAAGCCTCCCACAAGGATGATAAAAACATCAAATCATCCGGGTGTCCCCTGGGCAACGTCCTTGCAGACGGCCAATTCTCTCACAACAGGAGCAACTCCTGACACGACAAAAAAAAAAGCAGACTCACTGAGAGGGGAGAGCAATCTGCATGGGGAAACATCCCCACTATCCCACTCCCCACACACTATTTGTCTCTATGGCCCTAGATAGTGTCCCTAACACTGTGACACTCTTACTAATGGAGTATCAACAGCTTTACACCAATCTCATCATCTGGCTCACCAAATCCCTCAGGTTCAAGGTCAAAACCCAAATTCATCATCCCTGGACCTCATCTTCCAGATGTAGATGTCCAGAATATGGCTTTAACTATGCTTCCCCTCCTTCCAACTCTACTGTTGAAAGAAGGTGATTTGGCATGCCTTGGTACAATCCACTTCCAAACAACTCAAGAGACTCTACAAAGTTCATCAGTACAATAACAATACGTCATTCTTGCTGGCTGAATGCAAATTGTAGTGCAAAATGGATGAGCCAAATTCACCCATAGGTCCTTTTCCTTCCCCAGACAAAGGAGCCAAGATTCTCAATCTCTTTGGTTGACATTTTTACTCCTCAGCACCACTAGTGATGAAGGTTGTAAACTACCAAGGCTGCACAGACCCACTATAGTCATCTTCCTTCCTCTTCTAAAACCCAGATATTGATTTGCACCCCTCAATCCCTCAGTCTCCACAATTCAGTCTCATTCCACTTGTACTGATGCCACCTCTCACACATGGCTGCATGATATATCTATACCTGAAGTCTGCAGACCAGCTCTCTCCACATTCATACAATACTATGCAGACTGCGAGTGGATGCATAGTATCCATCTTTAGCTAACCTGCCCCTCCTTCACAAATAAACTAGTTAATCATCAAGTTGTGTGAGGCACAGAGACCACATAGAAGAAGAATAGGTTACTTACCTATAATTGTAGTTCTTCACGTGGTAATCTGTGGCCTCACACAACCTGCCCTTTCCCCCTTTTGTTTTGCAGGTCTGCCAATTTTTCTAACAGACATTGGAACTGGGGGGGGTCCAGCTTTTTGAACTACATATATAGTGCTGCCCAGGAGGGTGGGACTATCGCCAGAAAGCTACTCAGTTCTGGAACATTACATGACCAAATCTGTGCATGTGCAAGACTCAGTAGTGTGAGGGCACCAGACTACCACCCAAGGAACTACAATTACAAGTAAGTAACCTGTCCTTCAGATCCTATCAGATCTTTCTTAACATTGATAAAATGGGATTGTTGTCATAATCCAAATAGTATGGTTGTACATTAAACATGTCACAGCTGAAATGCTACTAGTCTTGCAATGTGCCCCTCCCTTTTCCTTTAGTGCCCCTCCCAGTGTTTTTGACCTCTCCTATCAATCTCTCCCCTCCTTTGGTTCCATACCTGTTACAATAACTTGTGTTTCAAAATGTGATTTTAAACTATCTTCTAATCTACTTTTAAATAACTGCTTCACTGGGGAGTTGTCCTTCCCCTCCCAGGGCAGTTGTGCCCCACTTTGTGCTGGCCAGTGACCGTAATAAAGTGTTGTTGTTGCTGTTGTTGTATTAAACATGTCACACAGCACTTTGCCCTGGGACTATTATTCACTACTATTTTTTCCCCAGATAGAATCATAGAATCAAAGAGTTGGAAGAGACCTCATGGGCCATCCAGTCCAACCCCATTTGGCCAAGAAGCAGGAATTGCATTCAAATCACCCCTGACAGATGGCCATCCAGCCTCTGTTTAAAAGCTTCCAAAGAAGGACCCTCCACCACACTCCAGGGCAGAGTTCCACTGCTGAACAGCTCTCACAGTCAGGAAATTTTCCTAATGTTTTTCCTGTAGTTTGAAGCCATTGTTCCGTATCCTAGTCTCCAAGGCAGCAAAAAACAAGCCTGCTCCTGCCTCCTATGATTTCCCTTCACATGGCCATCATGTCTCCTCTCAGCCTTCTCTTCTTCAGGCTAAACATGCCCAGCTCCTTAAGCCGCTCCTCATAGGGCTTGTTCTCCAGACCTTGATCATTTTAGTCGCCCTCCTCTGGACACATTACAGCTTGTCAATATCTCTCTTGAATTTTGGTGCCCAGAATTGGACACAATATTCCAGGTGTGGTCTAACCAAAGCAGAATAGAGGGGGAGCATGACTTCCCTGGACCTAGACACTATGCTCCTATTGATGCAGGCCAAAATCCCATTGGCTTTTTGCCGCCACATCACATTGTTGGCTCATGTTTAACTTGTTGTCCACGAGGACGCCAAGATCTTTTTCACACGTACTGCTCTCGAGCCAGGCATTGTCCCCCATTCTGTATCTTTGCATTTCGTTTTTCCTGCCTAAGTGGAGTATCTTGCATTTGTCACTGTTGAACTTCATTTTGTTAGTTTTGGCCCATCATCTCTCTAATCTGTCAAGATCGTTTTGAATTCTGCTCCTGTCCTCTGGAGTATTGGCTATCCCTCCCAATTTGGTGTCGTCTGCAAACTTGATGATCATGCCTTCTAACCCTTCATCTAAGTCATTAATAAAGATGTTGAACAGGACCGGGCCCAGGACAGAACCCTGCGGCACTCCACTTGTCACTTCTTTCCAGGATGAAGAGGAAGCATTGGTGAGCACCCTCTGCAATTACTGATCCACCTCACCGTAGTTTTGCCTAGCCCACATTGGACTAGTTTCCTTGCCAGAAGGTCATGGGGGACCTTGTCGAAGGCCTTACTGAAATCCAGGTACGCTACATCCACGGCATTCCCCGCATCTACCCAGCTTGTAACTCTATCGAAAAAAGAAATCTGATTAGTCTGGCATGACTTGTTTTTGATAAATTCATGTTGACTATTAGCTATGACCGCATTTGTTTCTAAGTGTTTGCAGACCACTTCCTTAACAATCTTTTCCAGAATCTTGCCTGGTATCGACGTGAGGCTGACCGAACGGTAATTGTTTGGGTCATCCTTTTTTTCCCTTCTTGAGGATTGGGACCATATTGGCCCTCCTCCAATCTGCTGGAACTTCTCCCGTTCTCCAAGAACTCCCAAAGATGGTTGCCAATGGTTCCGAAATGACTTCCGCTAGTTCCTTCAGTACTCTTGGGCGTAGTTGATCTGGCCCTGGGGACTTGAACTCATTTAGAGCGGCCAGGTATTCCTGGACGACTTCTTTCCCAATTTGGGGTTGGATGTCCTCTAATCCCGCATCCACTCCATCTTGCTGAGGTTGAAGATGTCTGAGGAAACTGACTGAGTCTTCCCAACTTTCTCATCATGTATATCATTTCTTTCTCATTAGGGTAGTATGATAAGATACTAAAATGATTTGGAATTTCCTAGCCAATACACCATTATTGAGTATGTTTAGCGTATATGTCAGTTTTAATGAAAGTCTGACATTAGGTTTAAAGACTTGTGAAATAGCAGTGATGAAAAAATGAAACATCATGGAGCGATAATTTTTACTGCAGATATTTACCAGTAGTGTGTGTGGGTATTGTTTTCTCTTTCTCACCCAGAGATATTGGTTTGTCATGTAATTTCTTTATTTCTTTATTACTGGTTTCTCCTGTATTTTCTGTCCCCCACTGGGAATAGATTGCTTTCTTACAGGTACTGTGCACTGCAGTCTGTGCAGGAGTCTGGCATTTGATGTGACACAATTGCTAGAACTGCATTTCCAATGCTGCCTGATTACTAACCAGAAAAACAATTCAGGAAAATAAGTGAGACGCATATCCCAAAGAGACTGAACTGCTAAACCAGACATCCCTAATTCATATCCCATTTCAGCTATACTGTCACTTGAATTACATAAAATATTATTTTAGACACAGTTCCCCATCTCTAATATGGAAATAATATAATAATACTGGAATTCTATGAAGAGTACTTGTACATTGAAGTTATGGTAACTATTGGAAAAACCAGGAATCTCCGCCAACTTTTGGAAGTATTTACCCTTTTGGAGATTAATTGAAATAATTTGGAATAATCATAACCTTTGGAAAGACATGACCTTTTTAGAGATCATAACCTTTTGTAAAGTATGATCTTCCTGTGAAGAGTTAAAAACTCACTTGAGTCAACCTTCTCCTTAGTGGTAAATATCCACTAGTATTCATGCAAGGCAATTTAGGCT
The DNA here is from genome assembly GCF_025583915.1 of Anolis sagrei ordinatus. NCBI lineage: Eukaryota > Metazoa > Chordata > Lepidosauria > Squamata > Anolidae > Anolis > Anolis sagrei. The sequence goes on along the minus strand of NW_026847660.1, from coordinate 62,795,646 downwards.
TCTCAGCTGCTAGACTGATATACTGCACCTGGTTATCTCTCTGAACTGTTAGGAACAAAGATATGCCAATACATAAAATATATAGCAGATCATCAGAAGTGTTATTTCAGATGCTCAAAAATATATGTCCATTCGCCAATAAATATGTTGCTTTTAAATCATGCTGTCAAGAGACCAAAAATGAGGGGGTTTTAAAATTTATTTATTTATTTGCCGCATTCGTATACCGCCTTTCTCAGCCAGAGGCGACTCAAGGCGGTTCACAGACGGCAGCGATTATGCCATAACAAATCTCAAAATATAGTTCAAACAATTATAAAAACAATTCAACATTTAAAATGTAATATAAAAGAAACAATAATATCTATAAAAAACAAGATCTTCGGCATCTCCTTACTGAAATCGTTATCCAATTGCCCCATCGGTCATTCCAAAGAGCAAAGAAAGCAAGAAAAGAAACAGGTAGAGAAGGAAGGAAGAAGAAGGGAAGGAAAAAGAGGGAAGGAAGGACAGAGAGAAGGAAGGAGAGAAAGAAAGAAGGAGAGAAAGAGGGAGGGGAGTTTGGCCACAGCAACATTTGGCGGGTACAGCTAGTCTATATAAATAAAAATGTAATGTTTGTTTGTGGAATTAACATAACTCAAAAACCACTAGGAGAATTGATACCAAATTTGGACACAATACACCTATCAGGCCAACGAGTGGCCATCACTCATAAAAACACTGAAAAACACAGTGGAAAAGACTTAAAAATCCAAAGAATAAAAAATATATTACAACACATGCACAAAACCACATATATATATATATATATATATATATATATATGAAAACGCACATATATACACATATACACAAATATATGCACACACAAAGCGCATATACACAGACTGGGCCACAGCAACGTGTGGCAGGGGATGGCTAGTTTATCTATAACAGGGCCTTTTCTGTGGTGGCCCCTCGACTATGGAACGCCCTTCCCATGGAGGTAAGATCAGCCCCCTCGCTGATGGTGTTCCGAAGAAGATTAAAAACCTGGATGTTCAGACAGGCATTTGGTTAATTCGGTGCAATGAATGTGATGATTAAAGGATTGGTAATATGGACGACGAAACTGGATCACGATTTTAGTCAGGAGATGCATTGGATTGTTACTGATGTACCAATATTGTGTATTATGTTTTTATGGTTTTAAATTGTGTACTGTTGTATTTGGTATTTTGTTGTAAACCGCGTTGAGTCGCCAGCTAGGCTGAGAAACAGCGGTATACAAGTACAGTAAATAAAATAAATAAATAGTCATTGTCTCAAGTGCCTGTTCTCCCAGATCTTCATATGGTGTGTAAAGTAACAGTTATTAGAGGAATACAATCCGTTTATTTCATATGTGTGTGTATATGTGCATATACACGTGCATGCACAGAATGGACTGGGGAATTGTAGTTATAGGTCAAGTTATAGAAGGGAAGCCACTTTAAAACATTTCAGATAAAATGGCAAAGAAGATTAGAGTGCATGGACAAATATTTTAAAAGGTTATTTCCAAATGATTGGCAGCAAAGAAAATACCTGATTGGTGGTATTTCAAAGCCTTTATTTGATACACATTTGTCAGACTTTTTGGTGTGACATTCAATAAATGTGGAGAAAAGAAACATATTCATAAAAACCAAAGACAGTTGAATCAAGGCTATGATATGGTTTTATTACAAAGCAAGCAAGCAAAGATCAAGTCCCTGAATTAACTTTCCAAGCTGAAACTTCCATAAAGGAATTGGGTGGTTGGTGAATGGTATTTCATACAGATCATTAGACTTTGTGTCTTAAAAAGAGGGGGGAAATGGCATATAAACTACCAAGCATATGTGTTCTCAGATAAAGAGATAAAGGAAACAGTCTCTTTGTTCCTTGTTTTGTTAACATAGCGTTTCTCAGTCTGGGGTTTGGGGACCCCTGGGGGGGTCATGAGGGGGTTTCAGAGGGGTTGCCAAAGGCAATCAGAAAACTTATACGGTCTGTAACCTGAGATATCCCTATTGGAATTCAGTCTGGTCCTGGTGATTTATTTCTCTCAAGTGTTCTGAGTGCGGCTTTCATTTACATGCATACAAGATCATGCAACCTTAGAGTTGTAAGAGATCACAAGGACCATACAGCCCAATCCCCTGCTATGCAGGAACACACAATCAAAACATTCCCGAGAGATGTGTTTAAAAATTACAGAGAATGAGACTTCACCACACTCCAAGAAACTGTAATTTTACCTATCAATTATTGGATTGTTGTAGGTTTTTTTGGGCTATATGGCCATGGTCTAGAGGCATTCTCTCCTGACGTTTCGCCTGCATCTTTGGCAAGCATCCTCAGAGGTAGTGAGGTCTGTTGGAACAACCAAGTCTTCTATAGCTTTGGGATGATGGATGGGATTACTGCCAAAACTTTTTTGCCTAGTGATTCTAGAAGATTCCAAATACTGTTCTGCACAGGTATTTCTTCAAGTGATCATTCTCTTTAACAAGCACCCTTCAAGTGTCTACATTTCAATTTTAAATGGCTGAGTTATGTATGATGGGAGATGCTATATTCCCAGATATTCGTAGAAACACAAAGCACATCTAAAAAGTGGAACCAATGTGACACAAACAGAATCCTGAGAAAAATAAAATGCATAAAGATAAAATGTTTCCTTTCTTCTTACATTAAGAAAAAATAGTGTGATGAATTTAGGATTCAGCAAATGAAAATTTAACAGCCTCCCTTTCTCTTTAACACATAGACCAGCATGGGAACTACTTATCTCTGATGCCACTGAAGACTCGCATATAATATTGAGAGAGGCCAGACGTATAGACATATTCAAAGTAGAATTTCAAACAGCACATACTTTTTCCTATTGTGAATCTACAATGGCAGTTAAGAGATTCTTGATGAGGGAGGCACTAAAAGATGGAAGATGATACTATTTTCTCTTACTTGAAATCGATATAAATAAAAATGTAATGTTCATTTGTGCTATTCACAGAACTCAGAAACCACTGGGGCAATTGACACCAAATTTGGACACTATGTCCCTAACAACCCAATGTATGTTCTCTACTAAAAAAACCCAAGGAAAACCAAAAGCAGAAAGGACTTCTAAACTGCATGTCCACAAAGGAGAAACTGCATGTCTACAGAGACCCATGGCCACGCCCCCCTCTTCCTCCTTGCGGGGAAACAGCCAGCCGTTAAAGCCAGGCGCACGTGCATGGCCACACACACAAGCGAGTGGAGTGGAGGTGCAGGCTTGCCGCATGCAGCCCCTTCTCTTTCCCTCCTATGTCAGGAGGGCAGTCTCCTCCTCCTTTCCCTGTTGGAAGAGGAAAGGGTGGATGAGTGCCAGCAGCAGCAACGTAGCAAGGAAGAAGGGGAGGGGGAGGGGGAGGGGGAGGAGGTGAGGAAGGTCCACGGTGCTTTTTCCTTCTTTCGTGTCCCTCCTTCCTTCCTTCTTCCTTTCCTTCTTTCTATGTAAGATATAAATACAATATTAAATGGAAGGGACAGTCAAGAAGTAATGAGAGAAGGAGGGAAAGAGGGAAGGAAGGAAGGAGAGAAGCAGGGAGGGAAAGAAGGAAAGAAAGAAAGATAGAGAAGCAAGGAAGGAGAGAAGGAAATTTAAAAAGTGAAAGGAAAAAGAGAGGGAAGGGAGGAGAGAAGGAACAAAAGATAGGGAAGGAAGGAAGTATGTAACGAAAGAGCAAAGAAAGGGGTAGAGATAGAAGAAAGAAGAGAGATAGGGAAAGAAAAAAGAGGAAAGGAAGGTAAGAGGCAAGGAAGGAGAGAAAGAGGGAGGGAAGGTTGGCCACAGCAACGCGTGGCGGGTACAGCTAGTGTTCAATAAGTTATTAAAGCAAAATCTTTTTGTGATGAGAAATATTATAAACAAGGTTAGACAGTTTTATCAATTTATTTTATATTACTTTTCTTTGTGAACCATTGGCACTGTTTATGTCCTTTGCTTCATCACCCATGTGTCTCAGTTATAACCAAAGGAAGGAAAATGTTTTTGTTCATTGACTATTGTAAAAAGCCAAAGGGTGTGTTTGCTTGTTCCCATCCAACATTTTGAAGAAAATATACCCAGAGGCAAGAGCAAGGGCAGCCTTTGTGAAGGTCTCTGGTAAACTATTATTTATGACTATTGTGAGATTATTCCATATTTTAAAGGGCAGTATTTCCAGAATGAGAAACATACTTCAGGAGAATACATCAACCATTAACCTTATCTGCCTTTCCAACGAGAGAAAAGTAGGGAGGGGGGAATGACAGAATACAAAGGGCAGTGAAATGCAATTCCTGGACCTATCCTTTCCATCATTGCTATTGCCACTGCTTGAGTCACAGTGATTGCTATAAAAAAAGCCTCATAGTCTGAATCAGTGTTCTACTTCAGAAACCGTACCACATATACAACTTCAGCCTGCTCCAAAAGTGACATTAGTTAATGGCAGAGAAGCCACAAAAAATCATTTCAATATGATACATGTCTAAGTTGCAAATGATACTATTTTACATTCACACCTTGAAAAGCACATTATATTCCAATAGGTAATCATGAACCACATATTTCACTGCGATATTTAAATGCGATCATACAAGAAAATATTTCAGCAGTTGTTACATCTCTAACACTGTGATGAATGAAATTTCATACTGCAGTTGGGACCTAGTATGAATTTCCGGTGCGACCAAAATTGCTTTATTCCATGGGACAATACCATTCTAGGTTGCATCAATAGAAAAATAGTGTGATTTTTTTTCTCTTGCATTCTCTTTTTCCTTTTTTCCTTTTATCTCCTTTTTCTTGTTATAACTGTCTTTTCCTACTTTCCTATCTCCTTGCAAATATCCCCCCACTTTCCCTGTAACTTCAGAAAACACTCAATAAAAATCATATTTCAAAAGAAAAAAAGAAAAATAGTGTTGAGAAGAAGGGAAGTCTTAGTTGCACTCTATTCTGCCTCATTTCAAGAAGGATATTGATGAGCTAGAGCATGTCCAGAGAAGGATAACTAAAATGATCCAAGGTTTGGAAACCAACCCCTATGAGAAACGATTTAGGGTGCTGGGAATTTAGACTGGAGAAAAGAAGGCTGAGAGGGGATATAATCGTGAAATACTGGAAAGAATGTTGTTGAGGAAGAGGCATGCTTGTTTTCTGCTGCTCTGGAGACTAGGACATGGTGCAGTGGGTTCAGATTAAGCTTGGTTGATCCAAAAAAATGGTTCAAAACCATTGGTACATGACACCAAAAACCGTTAGTTGCACCGTTGGTACATGACACCAAAAATGTTAGGGAAAAGCTATAACAATACCAGCACAAGCTGCTGGAAGTGTAAAGAAAAGGAAGGATCTTATTTTCATCTATGGTGGACCTGTAACAAAGCTAAAGAATACTGGAAAGGAGTACAGAAAGAATTACAAGAAATTCTACAGATAAAGATTCCGTGGAAGGCAGAACTATTCCTATTAAGAATTCATGATCTGGAACTAGAAAAAAATACTGACAAACTTCTGTTTTTAATGGCAACAGCAGCAAGGATATGTTACGCCAGAAAATGGAAACAAATAGAATTACCAGATGAAAATGAGAGACTAGCAAAAATATTAGAGATAAAGAATTTGGGCAGACTTACCTTTCTCACATCAAGAAGTAAAGGAATAAATTTGCATGAGACAAACTGGGGAAAGATTACAGAATACTTTAGACAAAAAGGCAAAAAGATTTTGTTCTAATTAAGGAAGAAAAGAGGAAAAGGAAAAAGGAAGAGCAAGAATATGAGAGGAGAGGAGGAATACAGGACGAAGGGAAGGGAGGAAGAAGAGAAAAGAACTACAGATCTCCGAAAGACACCAGGAAGTCTAACAATTTTTTTTCTTTTTTTATAATCTATTTCCTGATTCTGGTTTTTTTTTGGGGGGGGGGGTCTCTTTCTTCCCTTTTTCTCTTCCTTTTTTTCCTTTCTCTCTTTTTCTAATTTAAAATATATCTATATTTTAATGGAATTTCAAAACTCAATAAAGACTATTTTACAAAAAAATGGTTCAAAACTTGTTTCGGATATAGGGGACACTGGTGCTTCAATTTTAAAGTCAGTTTTCACAGAAAAAAATCTTCAAAACTTTTCAAAACTTCCAAAACTTCCGAATCCTTTTATTAATCGTTTGAAAGTGTAATTTCCTGTTTCATTGGGTGGTCTTTACTTAGAAAGTAGTTGTTTTATTCAGAAGCAGGGGAAAGCAAGCGGAGGAAATTCCTTCCTTCTCTGGTTTAAAACTGGCTTCTCTGGCATGAACCGAGGCCAGGGAAAAGAAGCGGGGGAAAGCTGAATCATTTCCGACTCACTTCATGAGTCGAAATAAAAATGACAGAAAAAGCTTCGGAAGGGCAAAGGGACTTCTGGTTTTCTTAAAAACTTCAAAATTGCTTCAAAAATTATTCCGAATTATGAAGATTCCGGTGGTAACTAACCATGCCTAGTTCAGATTGCAAAAAAAAAAAAAAAAGATTCCACCTAAACATTAAGAAGAACTTCCTGATAGTAAAATCTGTTTGGCAGTGGAACCCACTACCTTGGAGTTTGGTTGAATCTCCTTCTCTGGAGGTTATTTTATTTTATTTTTTTTTTGTCGTGTCAGGAGTCACTCCTGTTGTGAGAGAATTGGCCGTCTGCAAGGACATTGCCCAGGGGACGCCCGAATGATTTTTGATGTTTTTATCATCCTTGTGGGAGGCTTCTCTCATGTCCCCGCATGAGGAGCTGGAGCTGATAGAGGGAGCTCATCCGCCTCTCCGCGGATTCACAAGCGCGTCTGGTGGGGACGAGGGACAGGGCCTTCTCGGTGGTGGCCCTGCGACTCTGGAACTCTCTCCCACCGGAGATCAGAACCGCCCCTTCTATCCTGACATTTAGGAAACAGGTGAAGACATGGTTATGGAGACAGGCTTTCGATGAGTGAGACAACACCCTAAGATACGGATGGAAGATGATGTATAATTGATTTTAGTATGACGACTGACCACTGTAGTTTTGAATATATTTGTTGTTTTAATGTGTTATTGTAATATGAACTATGATGTTTTACCGATTGTATGTGTTTTTATGGTTGGAAACCGGTCTGAGTCCCTCAAAAGAGGTGAGAAGGTTGGTATATAAAACTTTGAAATAAATAAATAAATAAATAATAAAATAATAAAATAATAATCTTACAGCCCGTTATCATTTCGCCTCTTTCTCACAATGCACTGCTGGCTGCTAATGAATGGAACATTCATTGTGTGATTTATCATCTCCTTGTACACCTGCCATCTGTTCCATCATGAATTACATTAATCTGCCTAAAGCTAACAAAGATTAATTGTCATGGTTTGGTAAATTGGCACAGGCAGAACCTGCTGCTTGGGTAGTTCCAAAATGCAGTCAAATATTCATCCTTGTTCACTTGTCACTCTCTCTTGTTTCAACAGGTGTATTCCCAATCACTGTGAACATGGAGGAAAATGCACTCAAACATGGGATAACTTTAGTTGCACCTGTGATGGCACTGGATATACTGGAGCCACATGCCATAACTGTAAGTAGAGCCTGGAATAATATTCCCCTTGAGTCTCCTCCAAGGTTGAGAAAGGTGGGATATAAATATGATAAATAAAAATAACAGCATGATTAAACAATGGACATGTTCTAGTCAACATTCTCAAAATTAAGAATCTGCCAATGTAACTTGGAACTTAAAATTGCTTATCCGAAGCAGGATCACATTGCCTGTTATTGCACTGTTACTGTTTTTTAAATAGTTTTTACAAGATGTGTCCTTATTTTGTGGACCATGTAATTAAAATTTAGTCTTGTGAATTAATGTTTGTCCTTAGTGACTACCGCCCTTTCTCAATCTTTTAGCTTCGACTCAGGTCAAAATTAATTGATGTGGTAGGGTACAGAAGCTTGTTCCCTAACACTGAGGGAATTATCACACAGAGTTCTAAAAACTGACACAGCATTGCAAAATCATTTCAAATTTCAGTTCAAGCAACCCAGGATAGCTATTGTTCTTATGACACCAATCAGTTCCCCAAGCATTTGAAGGAACTAGTACCGTAATTGTGTTTAGCTTATCACAACTGCTGGAGCTCGTCCCCTCCAAATCCATGCACTGCCCGTTTGCCCATGTACACTCAGAGGCAGCCCTAGGTAATTTTCAATGGTAAGCAAACAGTATTTTGGCACACACACACCCCCAACCAATCACTGATATATGTTTTCTGTTCGTCATGGAAGTTCTGTGTGCCATATTTGGTTCAATTCCATCATTGGTGGAGTTCAGAATGCTCTTCGATTGTAGGTGAACTATACTTCCCAGTAACTACAACTCACATATGTCAATGTCTATTTTCCCCCAAGAGCGCCTCAAGAGCACCCCTGGGCAAAATCAACTATACTGCAATTGCTTACTTTGCGTAATGGTTGAGCCGCCCCTGTGTACACTTTATTTCTGGTAGAATTCTACAATCTCATAAGTTCAAAATATCATGAGACTGAGGCTTTGCAATTAAATATTACTGCATTTTCACAAACACTGCCCCTTCAAACACTTTACATGTTTAAAAAAGGAAGGACGCTTTCTAAATTTGCTATCTTTTTCGTGTTTTGTGTATTCTACTAGGGAGAGAGCTACTTTTCATTGCCTTAACCTGCACAAACTGCTGCTTTGCAGTACTTGCCTGTATTGCAAAACAGATGTTCACAAGCACTGTAGCTTTAAACACTTTAAATATTAATTTTTAAAAAAGGGAAAGATGCATTTTGCAAATAGAAGCCTTTCTCTGATTTGTACATTTTGCAAGAGAGAGGGATATTTCTTTTTTTCAATAGTTTTTATTACATTTCCATTCATTTTGTTACAACAAAACATCTCTACAATCCATAAATTTATTTCTTCTCCTTTCCCCCATTGTGCTACCCATTGTGCTCCCCATCTCCGGAGTCCTTTTTTTCTTTATGGTCACACCAGAACCTCGTTTCTTCTGGTAGGGTTTGGTTCCCATCTTCTTTCTTTAATGTTTCTTCAACAATTTTTTTCCATATACTTTCAAAATCATAATTCTTTCTTAGGCCTTTTTAAACCTTTAGATTATATGTTAATTTATCATTTATTGCTAGTTTCCAAATTTCCTTATACCATTCTTCTATCTTAATTTCCACCTCTCCCTTCCAATTTTTTGCTATTAGTAGCCTAATAATAATAATAATAATAATAATAATAATAATAATCTTTATTTCTACCCTGCTACCATCTCCCCAATGGAGACTCGGTGTGGCTTACATGGGGCCAAGCCCGGACAACATAATACAGCAATTTTTTTATCGTGTCAGTGCAACCAGTCGATTATATTACTTTTCTAACAGAACAAAGCAAAAAAAACACAGAAAAATACAAAATTTGTGAGTTTGGTAGTTGATTAAATGTCCTTTGACCAGTATCTGGCCACTTGGAGTGCTTCTGGTGTTGCTGCAAGGAGGTCCTTCATTGTGCATGTGGCAGGGCTCAGGTTGCATTGCAGCAGGTGGTCAGTGGTTTGCTCCTCTCCACACTCGCATGTCGTGGATTCCACTTTGTAGCAATAAAATTAAAGCATATACATCAGACAACAACATTATCAAAATGACATTAAAATAATAAATGATAATAACATTAAAATAAAATAAAATACCAATAGACACAATCACGATAGAAATGATAATGGGCGAGCCACATATTCCGAATAAAAACAATTAACAGACTATGATGAGATAAAATAGGAGCAGGAAGTTTAAATGGAATTCATAAAACACACAGAGTTATGGGGCAGAACATCCTATTTGGAGGGCACGAACTCCATTAGCCAAAAATGTTGAAGGGGTATAAAAAATCATACTGAGCACCTACTCACCAAAGACGCAGCAGAAAAGCCAGGTTTTGAGGTTCTTTTTAAATGTTTCCAGTGAAGGGGCTTTCCTGATCTCCCCAAGTAAAGAGTTCCAAAGCCGTTGCAGCCGTTAACAACATTGTTATTAAATTCTTTTCATTTTCATTCCATTAATCTATATTATAAATAGATAAGAGTATAGTTGCTGGATTTATATTAATTTTTTTCTTCATAATACTTTCTATCTCTACTATAATCTTTCCCCAGAACCTCTGTACATATTTGCATTGCCACCACATGTGAATGTATGTTCCCCTTTCTTGGCAACCCCTCCAACATTTTTCTGAAGAGCTCTTATCCATATGGTGTATCATTATCAGGGTCAGGTACCATTTCCATACAATCTTGTAGTAGTTTTCTTTTATTGTAATTGATAAGAGTCTTGAAGTGTCTTGCTCTCCATAATTTTTTCCAATTTCCTTCCCATATTTTTATTCCCAATTATTCCTCCATAGTTCCCTTGTTTGTATCCCCTTTCTCCCCCCTTTAATCTCTATTAATATTTTGTATATCATACTTGTTATCTCTTTTTGAAGCTCATTTTCTTCTTTAGCTTGTTTTTTTAATATTATATTTTTAAATTTCGTTGGTTCGCTTTCCCCTAAGAGAGGGATATTTCTTATTGCCAAAACAGTTCATACTGTAGTTTGTAGCAGTCCAGCTCCAACATTTGCAAAAGAACAATGGAAAGTTAACAAACAGTACGGGAATGCCTAATCAAGAGGGGAAATTCCAATAAGTGTTAGAATGAGCTTTGAAACTGTGCAGTTTCAGAAAATTAAAAGAAAAGCAAACAGGGAGAAAGAGGAAATTTATGGCTTTGCAGCCAGAGCTCTTTTCAATTTGACTGCTGGAAGTAAAATGACTAGCATTATGGACATGGAGAAATGAAGTACTTTATTTTTTCCCTTTAAAAAAGAGGGGAGCAACTATTATGTGGGGAAATACAGGCACAGGTGAGCAAGTAAGGTGAGGCAAGGGAGAGAGATCATTTCCTCTTTAAAAACTTCTTTGCTGCCTTATACTGATTCAGTTTCTTCTTTTATATTGGCTTGGACTTTCTGTGTGCTGTTAAACCTTTGTACTTTATATCGCAGGCAATGAAACGCTCTTGTGTATAACAAAGTAACACAGTTTATTTATAACTTCTGGCTCCAAAGCTTGTGGTTACATTTGTGTTTTGTTGCAATCTTGAGGCTTACAGTCGGTATCATTTATTTGGCTAACTTTTCTGAATAAACTATCAATGTTTCACATTCACAAACATATTACTTCCTTTTCACATTCTTGGCTGAATTATATTCTGAACTAAGGCAACACCAGCCTTCTTTATGTTCCTTAAAACTCGAGCTCTATTTAACTAACTGCTTCTCTATATCAGAAGTCTTTAACACATCTTCATAACTGCTTATTTCTATCAAGCCCTCAAAAACCAACTCTCCGCTTCACACACAGATTCCTGTCATTTTCAAACTCCCTCACTCTAACTACCTCTTTCATAACCTTGGCTCCGCCCCTTTGGAATGTTCAGCTCTGCTCTCCCCAACTGTCATTTTGGCCTAGCAGCCTTTTCGAATCCTGGGCCTACACTGCATATGACCAATCGGCTTCACATATGCAAATGAATCCTATATCTACTGTTGCTACCCTGTCTGTGCCTATTCTTCCCTATCTGCCATATGTAAACATAGAGCTATACACCAAAACATTAACATAGAGTAGCAATTTCACTACATAAGGCCTAAAGGGTCTCTTTCAGGTACCAACAGCTGGTCCCCACTGGCACACAGAGGTGACCAGCAAACTTATGGGGCTTTCTTTGGCTACCAGTAGAGAATGGAGGCCCCATAGCTCGTGCCAACAGATGTGTGGATGAGTGGTGCCTCACCCATGTGTGTGCCTGCCAACCAGCACCACAATACCACCCTCAGCTGGTTGCAGTCAAGGGAAGCCTTCTAGCTCTCATATCTTCACCCACCTGAGCGCCTGACCCTTGGAGCTACAGGGCTTGCTCTAAGGGGAAGGCATGTGGGTGAAGGTACGACTATTATGTGATGGATCGCAAAAATCCCAAATCTGGAACCTCAAAAAGGTGGGGTGTGACTATTATGCAATGGTAACTATTATGTAATGAAATATGGGTAGTTCACAACGGTAGCCCCAATCGGTAGCCATCTACAATGGCACGCACAGTCCTCAAACTCATTACTGAAGTGCTTTTGGATTTACCGCACAGCTCATCTGGTCACAGTTCAACCTGAAAAAGTAAAGCTTTAACTCTAATCCTTTGAAGGTTGTTTGGTTCCAGTGCTTTCCACCACATCTGTGGCCTCACATGACTACATGCTGTTATCACAAAGTTGCACAGTAACTTTTAAGTAAGAAGTGAAAATGGCAAGGTGCAGGGTTTTTGTTTTGTTTTTTTATTGTTTTTTTTAAGAAAGAAAGAAAGAAAGGATTTAGTTTTCAAAAGATGGTTTTTCTGCTTCAGATTCTTTTAACTGATATCTAATTGTTGTTCTATTTTTATTGTTTAGTATTGATTTTGTAAACTCCTTTGAGTACTGTATAGGAAAATGAAGAATTTGAATATTTGCCTTAAGTTGGCCAATAAATCAAGTCATTGTTAATGTATATTAGCAAGGTCATGAATTGTACAATGTGCCTTCTGTGTCTGTGAAAAACTGGTTTCAGGATTCCTATAGATACAAAACAACAACAACAACAACAACAATTTTATTGATTAGCCAGTTGGCCATTTAAAAAACAGACAGTGCAAACACAACATACAACATACGTCTGGTCCTATTCTATTAAAATAGAAAACAAATATATAGGAATTTATCAACTTAAAACCAATGTAGTTTAGGCATAGATTTATTTATTTATTTATTTATTTATTTATTTATTTATTCACAGCTTTTATATTCCGCCCTTCTCACCCCGCAGGGGACTCAGGGCAGATTACAGTGTACACATATATGGCAAACATTCAATGCCAATTTTTGACATACAAACATGTACAGACATACACAGAGGCTATTTAACTTTTTCTGGCCACCAGGGGAGCTGTCGCTTTTATCGTCCATCTGCGACGCTGATGAAGCACTTCCGCATTCCCCGCATGCTTCCCTTCTGGAATGCTTTTCTGGAGTCTTCTTTATGGCCTCATAAATCAGTTAATTTAGCCCCCCCACACTTTAAGGTGGTACCTAATTTTCCTACTTGACAGATGCAACTGTCTTTTCGGGTTGCAAAGGTCGACAACAGGCTACACACAATTGGTTGCACTATAGATACAAAAAAATGCAGGTGCTTAGGTCTTGTATATAAAAGGACAAGAAGGGAGCTTGAGTAGCACCCAGTCACTTTCACTACCACTCAAGCACAACTCTAAAACAACTACTATGTCATGTGCATGCAAGCCCAGGCCTCCCTAACAGCCTATTCCCACTCTTCCTCCCTTAATAATAATATGATATTATAATGATATATTTTATTACATGTAATATTACTAATAGTATTACAACATAATGATGTTTGGTACTACTGGATAGTCAAGACTCCTTTCCATCTTGGCAGCGGCCAGTGGGAAGACCATCAAAACCATTAATTGACCGATTCAAATGTCTACACTGCAGGTCAACCCCAGGATAAATGTGCTCTAGATCTTTCTTACAGTTCTACTTTTATATCCATTGATGTTTATAGCACTTATCTTTAACCAGAATACAAAATTAAAAAACAATCCCCATCCCCTCCTGAAAACCTGGCTCAAAATTAAGGCATGCTAGGTTTTTTTAAAAAGATGCTTTATTTCCATATTCAAAATGAGCTGAGATGCCAGCTTGAAATAGTTTGTGGTAGCTCAATTATAATTTCACCTCCACACGTCAGTCATCCTTTTCACCATCTGCCATGTCAAAGACACACTCATCTTTGTCATTCTAATAACAACCTCCCCTTTTGTTGTCTTCATCACTACAATAGTAATGGTCTATTTTCCAAGCAACATGATTAAGTCCAAAGTCATTTCAATGGCAATTTGACACCTGTCCATCTGAGTTTTTTTTAAAAAAAAATCTGTGCCTGTTAATTTGCCATCTGTTTTCATAGGACATATTGATTATTGCACCAATAATGATAATATTTTATTAATTTGTAGTATACACTAGGAAGGAGAGAATAAAGGTGGGTGTTTTGATGAGTAAACAACAAAGCCTGTTTTAATTCAGCCTTAAATATGTTGGTAAGAGCAGTGCTCTGGGTTACTGGTTTCTATGCAAAACCATGATGCATTAATTTTGTCCGGACTAAATCTAATATTCTTCAAAATTTTATGTTTCGAAAAATTGTCTTGCAGTCAGAAAAAAAATCCTGACATAAAAATAATAATCATCATCATCATCATCATCCAGCATATGTGTCGTGAACCAGAAGCCTTAAAGGAGCCAAACACAAGTAAAAGGTCCAAACAAGGTTTATTAAAGTAACAAAAATAGCTTAGAAACACTTAACTCGGTGTATCTAGCAAGAAAACAAAGTCTGTAGCAAACTGCTATGCAAAAAACGCAACTTGGAGAATAATCCGGATTATGCTGGAGTATAATCCGGTTTAACAAAAAGATCAAGCAAACTGCTTCAAAATCACAGAGTTCACAAAACACAAGGTAGCAAGGTGGAAGCAAGCAAAAACGTAGTCAGGAAACAGTCCAAAGTCGAGGCACATCCAAAAGCAGAAGTTAAGTCCAAAACGTGATGTCATCATCCAAAATACAATCCAAAGTCAGCAAGGAAGTAGAAGTCAGCACTTACAGGATTCCAGTCAGTAGAAGCACAGTGATCTGCAGTTTCAGGACACAAGGCGAAAGTAATGGCAGCAGCAAAGTCCCAAGCCCAAATACAACACTTTGCCTACTGCAAAGTCCCCAAAGTTTGATACCTTCTTTTATCCTATAACTCATTATCAGATGAAGAACTGGTTTCCACCCTGTCTTCATCACTCTCAGGTGCTTTAGCTTCCACAGCGGCTCGCCACCGCCTGTCCCTCCAACTTTTCCAGCGCCTATCAAGACTTAGATCACCCCATGTATTACCAGGTTGCCAGTCTCCCGAAAACCCCTCAAACTCATCACTCGATGTGGGTTGAGTACATATGTCCGTGATTTCCTGCACACGGGTCCAGTCTAGCCCACCCTCCTCTCCATTATCACTCTCAGTCCCATCACTCCCTGTGATGGGACTGAGAGTCTTCCTCCTCAGTCTTCCTCCTTAGTTTTGGAGCATTGAGTATTTCACGGATCCGCTTCCTTTCCCGTTCTTCATCTGACTCTTGCTCCCGAGTAACCTGTTTCAAACCTCTACTCCCATCTCCCTCCTCCTCCATCTCAGAGTCTGTGAAACCTTCGAACGACTCAGTATCTGTAGGTGTCATGAATATCTCCCTAATTCGCTTCCATTGCTGCTCTTGTTCTAACACCTGAGCAGCCCTCTTTCCCCTTCTACTACTAGTTGTAGCTTGATCAGCACACTGTACTAAAACAATATGAATCTGGTTTGCTGTGACATACTGTGCTTTTGTGTCAGTAAAATAATAAGAGAGACTCAATGCAGGAAACAATACTAAAAACAGTAGAATATACAATTTAAAGAGGAAATTATATGTTGTTGCCTTTGAGAAGAAACCTAAGCTGGATCTACAACGACTCTCTATGCCAGCATGTCATACACTTGATCACTCCCAGAATGGGCCAGACAGACACTTCTCCAACTGTTGCAGGACCAGAGAGGGAGTCCCAATTGCCTGATTAAGGTGACTATGGATGTGCAAAGTCAGAGAGATTCAAATTGAGATATCAGCAAGAATATAACCCTTTTTAGACCCATCATATTCTGGATAGAAATATTTTCCTGACTACTGAACAGAGAAAATATAGACATGCTATATAGTTCTCCAAAGACTTTGTTTCATAAAGCAAATTATAGTTTATGAGAGGGACAGTTTTAATCAGATAAGATCACAGTAACATTGATCCAAAATTGGGCTACTATTATGTAGCGAGGGAGGGAGACTATTTCTTTATTTAAGAAAAACCTCTTTGCTCTTATAATGATTCGGTTTCTTCTTTGATACTAGCTGGGACTTTCTGTGTGCTGTTTAACTTTTGTACAGACAATGAGACACTCTTCTGTATAACAAAGTAACACAGTTTATTTATAACTTCTGGCTCCAATGCTTGTGGTTTACATTTGTGTTTTGTTGCAATCTTGAGGCTTAGTCAGTATAATATACTGGTTTACTTTTCTGAAGTAGACTTTCAATGTTTCACATTCACAAACATGTTACTTGCTTTACACACTCTTGACTGAAATTATATTCTGACTAAAGCACCACTGGCTTTCTTTATGTTCCTAAAACTTGAGCTCTATTTAACGAACTGCTTCTATATGTCAGAAGTCTTTAACATATCTTCATAACTGCTTATTTCTAACAGGGGTTCCTATCTCTTTTCTCTCACAGAAGTTCCTAACTGTCTCTCACAAACAGGAATCCCTAACTCTTTCACAAACAGCAATTCCTAACTCATCCTCTTGACTCTCTAACTGCCTATTTTTAAACTTTGGCTCCACCCCTTTGGAATGTTTAGCTCTGCTCTTCCCAACTGTCATTTTGGCCTAGCAACCTTTTCGAATCCTGGGTCTACGCTAATCGGCTTCCATATGCAAATGAATCCTATCTCTGCTGTTGCTACCCTGTCTGTGCCTATTCTTCCCTATCTGCCATATGTAAACATAGAGCTATACACCAGAAATTTAACATAGAGTAACAAATTCGCTACGTATTAATACTTTGCAAAGCAACAAAAGATCCCATATTTTCCAGTCTGGTAAGACTTCTAACATGGCTTTGTCTCATACAGTGAAGGGGATAAAGTAATCACATTACTGTCGCAGGATTATGGAATCAAAGAGTTGAAAGAGACCACAAGGACTATCCAGTCCAACCCCCTGCCCTGTAGTAAAATACAACCAAAGCACTCTTGACAGATGGCCATCTAGGCTCTGCTTAGAAACGTCAAGAGAAGGAGACTCCACCAAGCTCCAAGGCATTGCCAAACAGCTCTTAACATCAGGAAGCTCTTCCTAATGTTTAGGTGGGATCTCTTTTCCTGCTATTTGAATCCGTTGCTCCCTGTCCTAGTCTCTAGAGCAGCAGAAAACAAGCTTGCTCCTTCCTCAATGTGACATCCTTTCAGATATTTAAACATGGCTATCACAACACCTATCAGCCTTCTTTTCTCATAGATAGCTATTAACTAAGACTTTCCTCATAGGGTTTGACTTCCAAAACTGATAATTTTGGTCGCATTTTCTGGACACATTCTAGCTTGTTAATATCCTTCCTGAATTATGACATCTTATCTGCATGATTCATTGACATAACTCAGTCAGAGAAACTGGTTAATATCAGCAGAGTTTCATTATGTAATGACAATAAAACAGCAGGGGACACATGCAGGTGGATGAATAGAATAGATCACTGCTGTCACGATGTATTATTTTAGAAATGTCTGATCTGATGCTGTGTATCAATTAAAATGATACAGAGGACTTGCCAGTGTGCTTACACTTTAATTAGCAGCCAAACACAAGACAAAAAGGCGATAGAAGGAAAACCGAAGGCAAAGCTAAACAATGGTGGAGAGCGAAAGAAGTCAGCAACATAGAATTAAGATCAAAGATGTCTTTGAATTTGATTTTAAAAGGATTGAAGGAAGGAATTCAGATGACTTCACAAGTAAATTACTGTAAGATGAATGGAGTGTTTGTAAAAGAGTTTAGCGAGAAGTAAAAAAATATACACTACATGAGGTACACTATATTATTTGTTGATATCCAAAAATATATTCTGGTTGGACATAATTAATTTTATCATGCAAATAGTGAGACAGAGTGACTTGAAAAGATATTGCCGTTTCCTATCTTTACACATGATAATTAAAACTTTAATCATAAATATGCTGTCGAGACCAAATTTGGTGACATGAACAGCTGTGTTTTGTCTGAGCTCTACAGCTTACTTTAAGTTTTTCTCCCTTATTTGTTTTCAATTGCTCCAACCAGCTGCTCTTGGCTGAACTCTTGTAACTACTGACTTTGTTCAATAAGTTTTGTTATACTTTTTTTTTCCTTCTCAGGCTATAATGAGACCATAAAGTTCTTATCCGTTTTAATTATAGTTACTGTGAGCCTGCGCCTTCCTTGGGAGTCACCTTTAGCTTTTATGAACTGTGAATGGTTTCAATTGCAAATATAAGTGCTTATTTTATTTATAGGCTGTGGAACAAATGGAAATTGGAACTATCAACGCTGTTTATTTTACTTTATTTTGTTATAGTTTATAGCCTTTCCCAGCACTTATTCTTTATTTAAAGGATAAACTAACATCAATAAAAGTTAAGGACATACTGGTTAAGGAATTAACAGACCAAGAGAAGAACTTCAGTTGTCTCTCAGCTTCTTTTGAGCTATACTGTGTAACTTCTTCCCATCTTTCAATTAGACTGTCGCTAGTCTCTTTGTTTGGATTTAGAGGAGACAAACGAAAACTGGGGTCTGAAATTCCACATTAGCTTTTTCATTAGGAAATAAACAACCTTAAGATGAGACTATTCACTGACTTACTAGCTCTGAATCTCTTAAACAATTGTTGTCTTGAGATAGGAATTCATCTTCTAGAATTTGAGGGCGATAACTGTGAAAGTTTAGTAATTGTCTGGCACTGTGTTCAGTAGGTAACACCCAGGAAGAAATGAGATTTATGACCTCATCAGACAGGGCTTACTTTGGCAGCATATGCCAGTTCAACATTTCCATTACTTTGGCAGCCACCTCTCCACCAAAGTCAACATCAACACCAAAATACAACACCGCCTGAGCTCTGTGAGCGCAGCATTTTTCCGAATGAAGCAGAGAGTGTTTGAGGACTGGGACATCCGTAGGGATACCAAGGTGCTTGTTTATAGAGCTATTGTCCTCCCAACCCTGCTATATGCCTGTGAGATGTGGACTGTCTACAGACATCACATGCAACTCCTGGAACGATTCCATCAGCGCTGCCTCCGGAAAATCCTGCAAATTTCTTGGGAAGACAGGCGGACAAACGTCAGTGTGCTGGAAGAAGCAAAGACCACCAGCATTGAAGCGATGGTCCTCCACCATCAACTCCACTGGACCAGCCACGTTGTCCGGATGCCTGACCACCGTCTCCCAAAGCAGTTTCTCTACTCCGAACTCAAGAACGGAAAACGGAATGTTGTTGGACAGGAAAAGAGATTTAAAGATAGGCTCAAAGCCAACCTTAAAAATTCCGGCATAGACACTGAGAACTGGGAAGCCCTGGCCTTTGACCGCTCCAGCTGGAGATCAGCTGTGACCAGCAGTGCTGCAGAATTTGAAGAGGCACGAATGGAAGGCGAAAGGGAGAAGCTTGCCAAGAGGAAGGCGCGTCAAGCCAACCCCGACCGAGACTGCCTTCCACCTGGAAACCAATGCCCTCACTGCAGAAGAAGATGCAGAGCAAGAATAGGGCTCCACAGCCACATACTGACCCACAAGAATACCAGAAGACAATCCTTCTCAGAAAACAAGGGATCGCCTAAGTGAAGTATGCCAGTTCAGCCCTAATTGACCCATGGAGCCCGCTGACTCCCATCTCACGACACAAAAGAACTTCCAGTGAGGCTCTGTGAGTCAACTAGTGTGGAACTGTCATATGCCACCACAGTGACAACACTGTCTTCCTGTGTTGCACCAGAAAGAATGGGGTTGTGCCAGAAAGAATGGGGGGAAGTCATGTGGTTGACGCTTTCCCCTAAGAGATTGGCTTAAAGGTAAGCTGGGTGATCCGGGACATGGAGCAACAGGTTTCCTATGCCTCCCCCATATGGCAGTTGCCACATTTGCCATGATGTGTGGCAATTAGGTAGCCCATGTGAAGACATCACTGATAGATAAGTGTGATTTGCAGCTTGGGGGTGAGAATTTCCCCCTGGCCATGGAAAGGATAGGCTAGCTGTTTAACTGCAGACTGAATAAAATTATTTTAAACAAATTGTCTCACTGAACAGGATTCCATAACAAAGCTTGAGAGCCTCAAGCAAGATGAGGATGCATAGGCAGATGCCTCGGTAAGAAGGGGAAGCCACCATTTGGTGTCGTCTGGTGCAGACGACACCAAATTGGGAGGAATAGCCAATACACCAGAAGACAGGAGCAGGATTCAAAACGATCTTGACAGATTAGAGAGATGGGCCAAAACTAACAAAATGAAGTTCAACAGTGACAAATGCAAGATACTCCACTAAGGCAGGAAAAACGAAATGCAAAGATACAGAATGGGGGACAATGCCTGGCTCGAGAACAGTACGTGTGAAAAAGATCTTGGAGTTTTCATGGACAACAAGTTAAACATGAGCCAACAATGTGATGTGGTGGCAAAAAAAAGCCAATGGGATTTTGGCCTGCATCAATAGGAGCATAGTGTCTTGATCTAGGGAAGTAATGCTACCCCTCCATTCCGCATTGGTTAGACCACACCTGGAATATCGTGTCCAATTCTGGGCACCACAATTCAAGAAAGATATTGACAAGCTGGAATGTGTCCAGAGGAGGGCAACTAAAATGATCAACGGTCTGGAGAACAAGCCCTATGAGGAGCGGCTTAAGGAGCTGGGCATGTTTAGCCTGAAGAAGCGAAGGCTGAGAGGAGATATGATAGCCATGTATAAATATGTGAGAGGAAGCGACAGGGAGGAGGGAGCAAGCTTGTTTTCTGCTTCCTTGGAGACTAGGACGCGGAACAATGGCTTCAAACTACAAGAGAGGCCATCTGAACATGAGGAAGAACTTCCTGACTGTGAGAGCCATTCAGCAGTGGAACTCTCTGCCCCAGAGTGTGGTGGAGGCTCCTTCTTTGGAAGCTTTTAAACAGAGGCTGGATGGCCATCTGTCAGGGGTGATTTGAAAGCAATATTCCTGCTTCTAGGCAGGGGGTTGGACTGGATGGCCCATGAGGTCTCTTCCAACTCTTTGATTCTATGATTCTATGATTCTACTTCCATAGCTCACCAGTCCTGAGATACTTGGACTGGTGGAAACACTCCCCTGGGGAATGGGGAGTGCAGAGGCTATTCACAAGGTGCAGATTCTCCCTCTTATGCTTTCCTAAGCCATTTGTTTCAGCACTTGCCTCAATTGTATGGGGATTAACTAGAAGTCAAAAAGAAGTCCTGCTGCAGCTGCGGTCACTTTAAATTCACAGCCCAAGCAGGCATGTAGCCAGGGAGGGGGGGCTTCATCCCCCCCCAAAAAAAAAAATTCTCATGGTGGTCTGCGAAAAGGCCTTACTGGTACATTATTTAAACTGTTATGTTTATTCATATCATGATCTGATCACCATGCTCAATATATCCCATATGCATGGGGGTATTGGGGTAACAATACAAAAGGTTTGCTAGGGTAGACCCTCTTTCACTCAGACTCAGCCCCCCCCCCCCGAATCAAAATCCTGGCTACGGGCCTGAGCCCAAGCAATAACTATTTGCCCATTTTAATGAAAAAATCAAATAGTTACCTTGATGATATATACTTCTGACTGATGGTTAATCTCCCTTTCAGATTTTTTCCCCATGTGTTGGAAACACGAGTAAAGTGATATTACTAAAAGGAGTGTAACAAGTAGAAACTGCAGCTGCGGTCATAAATAGGAAACTTTGAACAGCAGTACTGAAACCTGCTAAATTTTGAGAGGCTGCATGACCGTTATCAACAGCCTATGTAACTAAGAACGAGTTAAATTTCTGTTTGCATTAACTTGACAACCAAAGTTCCCATGAACAAGGCCTACAGGAAGTAAATATTAGATGCAGGTGAAACGTCAGGAGAGCATGCCTCTAGACCATGGCCATACAGCCCGAAAAAACCTACAACAACCCAATGATTCCAGCCATGAAAGCCATCGACAATACATTAAATATTAGAACTTTTGGAAGCAGAATTCCCCACCACCTTGGCAACAGTAACTAAGAAACACTGAGAGAAAGTGTACAGCAGTGCCACCGTGTGTACGCACATCATTAAAAGAAAGTCCCAGTTATTTTAAATTAGCTGCAAAACATTAAAGATGTGTTAGTCTACTAATACTGCTGAGATATATTGAAAGTTTAAGTGATTTGGAGGCAAATGGTTGCTAAAGGAGCTAAATGAATACCTTTGGACCAACCTAAACCAACTGAATTAGCCAAACTGAGGTTAATGAAAAATAATCTCTCTGCTAGTAATAATAATAATGATTCACCAATAAATCACACAGTCCTAGACACTTGGGAAGTGTCCGATGTGTGATCCAATACTACAGCCAGCGGAGTGATCTTGTTTGCTGTGGACTCATCTTGTTGTGTTTCTAATAATAATAATAATAATAATAATAATAATAATAATAGTAATTTGGAACACAATATGTCAGACATCACGATTTTATTTTTATTTATTTCGGGCACTTCTACCCCGCCCTTCTCAACCCCCGAGGGGGGATTCAGGGCGGCTTACACCGGCACAATTCAATGCCAACAATTCAACAAATAAATTACATAACAGCAATAACCACAGTAGTTAAAACAATCAATTAAAACAATAACAATTAAACAATTAAAAGCCAATCTAGTGGCCAACGTTCACCGAGTTCTGATATCCGTAAGTCCATTCAGCATTACCATAGTCCTTTCCAATTTCTGGTCGTCATTATCTTGTCAGTCTGCCAGATTACCCAAAGGCCTGGTCCCATATCCATGTTTTCAGCTTCCTTCTGAAGGAGAGGAGGGATGTTGATGACCTAATTTCCCCGGGGAGTGAATTCCACAGGCGAGGGGCCACCACCGAGAAGGCCCTGTCCCTCGTCCCCACCAACCTCACTTGTGATAGAGGCGGGGCCGAGAGCAGGGCCTCCCCCAAAGATCTTAAATTCCGAGGTGGGACATAGAAGGAGATACGTTTGGACAGGTATGCTGGGCCGGAGCCGTATAGGGTTTTATAGGTCAAAACCAGCACTTTGAATTGTGCTCGGAACTGGATCGGCAGCCAGTGGAGCTGACATAACAGAGGGGTGGTATGCTCCCTGTATGACGCTCCGGTGATTAATCTAGCTGCCGCCCGTTGGACTAACTGAAGTTTCCGAACAGTTTTCAAAGGCAGCCCCTCGTAGAGCGCGTTGCAGTAATCTATTCGGGATGTAACAAGAGCGTGGACCACTGTGGCCAGATCAGACTTCCCAAGGTACGGGCGCAACTGGCGCACAAGTTTTAATTGTGCAAAAGCTCTCCCAGCCACCGCCGATTGTGGAAAAAAAAAGTTTGGATGTTGCCGTACCGGGTGACAATCGCATTGAGGAAAAACAACAGGAAAAACTCATCCCTTATCAGGATCTCAAAATCGAACTGCAAAGGCTCTGGCATAAACCAGTACAGGTGGTCCCAGTGGTCATTGGCACACTGGATGCCATGCCAAAAGATCTCAGCTGGCATTTGGAAACAATAAACATCGACAAAATCACGATCTGTCAACTACAAAAGGCCACCTTACTTGGATCTGCGCACATCATTAGAAAATACATCACACAGTCCTAGACATTTGGGAAGTGTTCAACTTGTGATTTTGTGATATGAAATCCAGCATATAGATCTCGTTTGCTGTGACATACTGTGTTTTTGTGTCAGTAAAGTAATAATAATAATAATAATAATAATAATAATAATCTTTATTTATATCTCATCATCATCTCCCAAAAGGGACTATGGGCAGCTTACAAGACACTGCAGTGCAGTATATAACATAAACAGTACATGAGTATAAAACAATATCATGAAAAAATTATACAACATTTGGACTAAGGTATCTTGTGTTCCAAGGCTGTACCAGTCTGGTCAGTATTTTATCTTGGAAAAAAACCTGTTCCCTTAAAGGAGAACTTCAGGGCTTTTTAGTGGTCATAGAAAGGAAGAGACAATAGGAATTAAAATGAGGCATCTGTGTATACCACCTAGCCTGTCTCCTCGAAATAAGTTTCTGCAAGTTTCCCCTGCACAATTGCACTCCTAGACCCCAAGGACAAAATCACGAGAGTTCAAGGTATATCAGAACAGCAGATAAAAGATATTTCTGCTGGGTTTTTTTTTCTTTGAAGTTTTACAAAAATATTTCAGTTGAAAGATTGATAAGATCTAGTGACAGGATTATTATGTGGCCAAACAGAGAATGCTGCTTAGAGTTGTTTTTTGGAAGTTGGTTAATTTTTGTAAAATTTGATTCTACAACAGCATTGTCTGAACAAGTTGACAATCAATTGCCAGCAAATTACTCTGTTTAAGGATTCCAGAGAGAAGAAAATATTTTACTTTTCTGGCACAAAAGTTGAAAGCAAAGGATATTTGGTTCAGATGAGAAAAACTAGAACAAATCTCTCAGATTTAACTATAAGAGATCCAGAATAAATTCAGTGCAAAAGTCCAGCGGGCGGCAGCCAGGATGTTAACTGGTGCTCCTTACAGAGACAGGTCAACCCTCCTGTTCAAGGAGCTCCATTGGCTGCCGTTCATTTTCCGGTCCCAATTCAAGGTGCAGGTGCTCACCTACAAAGCCCTAAACGGTTTGGGACCTGCCTACCTGCGTAACCGCATCTCCGTTTACGAACCCGCACGCTCCCTCCTATCATCTGGAGAGGCCCTGCTCTCGATCCCACCTGCGTCACAGGTGCGTTTGGTGGGGACGAGGGACAGGACCTTCTCTGTGGTAGCCCCCCGACTCTGGAACTCTCTCCCCAAGGACATCAGACAAGCCCCAACGTTGGCTGTCTTTAGGAAGCGCCTGAAGACCTGGCTGTTCCAGTGTGCCTTTCCAGAATAGGAAACTCCTGGTTTCAAGTCCCAAATGCATCTTGCTAGAGATTCAGGATTATCTGCACATTGCACCTACCCCAAATACTTCTACATATATTACCTGTCACGACAGCACTTTTTAAATTTTGTCCATTACATTTGGCCCGGCCTTTGGTTTTAATTGCATCACGGTGTCATTGTTTTATTGTTTTATTGTTTTGCTTGATGTTTTATTATTTGCTTGTGAGTTTATTGTGTATTGTATGTTGTTGTTGTTGGCGGCCTTGGCCTTTGTAAGCCGCATTGAGTCCTCCGGGAGATTTTGCAGGGTATGAATAAAGATAATAAAAATAATAATGGCATCATAATTTTTCAAGAAATATGGTGACAGATTGGGTACACATCAGAGGGGAGAAGAAGGAGAAGACAGAAAAGAAGAGGAAGGAGAGAGGGAGGGGCAGACGATCAAATGCATTGAGAAGAAAATGCAAAGAACGATGACAGAGACACAGATCCAGATGGGCAAGGGGAAACAGATATTGATAAAATCAAATGATGGATATACAGTGATTAACTTGTAATGTGGAAGCAATGAGCCCAGTAAATGCAGCAGACACTCTACTATTTTGAAAAAATGGAACAAGGTGCGAAATGTTTTCAGGAAATGCATATTCAGTAAAGAGATGATAGGTTGCTTGTTAATTTAAAATTGGGAGCACACTTTTCAAAAAGAAAAGAATACACTGCATCAAAAGGTTTGAGCATACCTGATATGATATGATATGATATGATATGATATTGAAATGGCAGGGAGGAAGTTTGAGGAAAAAGGACAAAAGAGAGTTCCTGAGGTCTGTAAAAGCATGGTTTATTCTTGGTTGGTGCCAACTGGATATGGACCCTGCTGGTATTCCAGGAAGACAGAGTAGTGAACAAAGGAATTGCCTTGGTTTATATACCCCTTAAAATAACATGCATACATCATACAAGCATCATAATGCGCGTCACGAAATTCCACTTTTACACTGTCTTCAATAGCATATTTTTAACTTCAAGACCTTTAAACTTCCATTCAGCACCTTTATCTAAAGTGTTGCTATTTGAGAACCACCCTGTACTTCATAGCGCCAGAGTGACTGCTACCGGCTACTGATAGCAAGAGCTTCCATCCATCTTGAGATAAGTCCCTCCTGAAGAAGCCTCTTGATAGCAAGTCTACATCATTAATCTTACGATAAGCCCTGCTTGGTACGAGATGGAAGGGTCTCATGATATTTTCCTGAAGCCTTCGACATTCCTTTCCATAGACCCTGGCCTCTTTCTGGCCTCTGTGGCATTTGCAGCTTTTTAGAAGCGAATATTTTCCCAAATGAAGTGAAGTTCGTGCATACTGCAGTGAAATTGCTACTCTATGTTAAATTTTTGGTGTATAGCTCTATGTTTACATACGGCAGATAGGGAAGAATAGGCACAGACAGGGTAGCAACAGCAGAGATAGGATTCATTTGCATATGGAAGCCGATTGGTCATATGCAGGTTAGCATAGGCCCAGGATTTGAAGTGGTTGCTAGGCCAAAATGACGGTTGAGAGAGCAGAGCTGAACATTCCAAAGGGGCGGAGCCAAAGTTTAAAAATAGGCAGTTTGAGAGTCAAAAGAGTGAGTTAGGAATTGCTGTTTGTGAGATGAGTTAGGGATTTCTGTTTGTGAGAGACAGTTAGGAACTTCTGTGAGAGAAAAGAGTTAAGAACTCCTGTTAGAAATAAGCAGTTATGAAGATATGTTAAAGACTTCTGATTTATAGAAGCAGTTAGATAAATAGAGCTTAAGTTTTAGGAACATAAAGAAAGCCAGTGGTGCTTTAGTCAGAATATAATTTCAGTCAAGAGTGTGTAAAGCAAGTAACATGTTTGTGAATGTGAAACATTGAAAGTCTATTTCAGAAAAGTAAACCAAGTATATTATACTGACTGTAAGTCTCAAGATTGCAACAAAGCACAAATGTAACCGCAAGCGTTGGAGCCAGAAGTGATAAATAAACTATGTAACTTAGTTATACAGAAGAGTGTCTCATTGTCTGTACAAAGGTTAAACAACATACAGAAAGTCCCAGCTAATATAAAAGAAGAAGAAACTGAATCAGTATAAGAGCAAAGAGGTTTTTCTTAAATAAATAGTCTCTCTCCCTCCCTCGTTACACATACATACATATCCCTTTGTGATTTCATATATATTTTCTAATTCCTATTTCTAATATGCTTACATCCAATATATATTTTTCCAATATACGTATTATGTATTTTCATCATACCTTCATCAATATAATATATATAAACATTTTTTGGGCTCCATGATAAACTTTTGCTTCAAAAAGGGCTCTGTGGTTGAAAAAGTTTGAGCACCCCTGCAATAGACAATGGTATTCTATTGTTTTCTCCTTTTCCTTCCAACTGGGGAGTATTCATGACTTATAATATTTGCAGAATATATGATAACATGTGTGAGAGAGAAATCTGTACTTTACTTAGAAAGGAAATGGGATATCCAATTATAGAACACAATGTGATGAGGACAGAAATTGTAGCTTTTAAGTAATGCTTTGTGTGACAGAGAAGAGGCTATTAATATTCAGATGCTAATAAAAATGCAAATATTTTAAGGTTTGCATTATTCTAGTTAAAATAATGTGCAAACAGCAGGAACATTTTTGTATATTTTATTTTAAGATGGCCATTCATAGTTATAAAAATATTGACATTTCAGTCGTACTATGAGAAAAATCACCTCATTATTTTTAGAACGTTAGTGTTTGGTATTTGGCGCCATTAGAAATGATCTGTAATATTAGAAACAGAAACATTATATTTATTCAGACCACATTATACTGAGCTCAATAGGGCATGTGCAGTAAAGGTTAACTGCTCTACAAATTTAAGTACACTGTTTTGATGTGAAGTTTTGAGCATATGTTAGTTTCACATTTCTCTGCCTATATAAGAGAACCTGAAGTAGTGGCAGAGTATTAAATGACTACATTTTTTTTTTGTAAATTAAGTTGTCAGGGGATGCTGTGCAGTTTTGTGGGAACTCCAGACCAGCCCCACACTTCGGGCTGAGTGTGGGCAGCAGACTGGATCCAGAGTGTCTCCACTTCACATGGACTGGCAATGGCAACCCCCTTTTTTGTGTTTTGCAGCATAGGAAAAAGGTGATATATTGAGACCGTGTCATTTTCATTGCCACAGCAGCTGGCTGGAGAGCTTGGGAAAACTCCTGACTGACCCTAGGTGCCTTCACTGACATCGAGAAAGGTGCCCATGTTATCAGGGAGAAGGGAGGAGGATCACTCCTTCTTATCCCTGGTTATGTGAGCACCAGGCCCGTAGCCAGGATTTTGTTTCGGGTGGGGGGGGGGCTGAGTTTGGTTCGGGGGTGGCTGAGTTTGGTTCAGGGGGGGTCTGAGTGAAAGAGGGTCTACCCTAGCAAACCTTTTGTATCGTTACCCCAATACCCCCATGCATATGGGATATATTGAGTATGGTGATCAGATCATGATATGAATAAACGTAACAGTTTAAATAATGTACCAGTAAGGCCTTGTGGACCACCATGAGAATTGGGGGGGGGGGGGCTGAAGCCCCCAAGTCCCCCCCCCCCGGCTACATGCCTGGTGGGCACCTTTGCTGATGTGAGTGAATGTACTCAACAACGACCCAGACCTCTCTGACTGACCACCACGGTGATGGAAGCAACAGTACGGATCACAATCCAAACAACCAAAACATTTACAACCTGGATGGACTCTGAACACCTCCAGAGCCTCCAGGGCCAGTCCAAAGCATTTCTGCTACAGAATGACCTTAGATTTTGAGGATATGTAGGTGAGTGCTAAGACACTTATTTTTTAGTTTATTCTGTTCCCTTTTTTAAATGGATCTTACAGTTAGCTGTCCGAAATTTGGATATGGAACGCCATATAAATACATGGATTTCCTTTCTCCTTTGCCTTCAAAATGAATTGTTTTACTAATTTATTTTAAAACAAGAAAATGTTTGTGGAATTTTGCTTGCATGAAATAGAGTTGATTTGAATGGCCTGAATTTAGCTACTGTCAAGACCCAGAAGCCTCAGTAAAGCCAAACACAGAGTACAAGGTCCCAACACAGTTTTATTGTTCACAAAAGAGTCTTTGAAACACTTAAATTCAGTGCCTCAAGCTTAACCAATGAGTTGGTATCAAAAACAAGGTGATATAAGCAACTAAAATATAATCCGGATTATCCTGGCGTTTAATCCAATATAACAAAAAGTACAGCAATCCGCTTTAAATTCACACAGTTCACAAAACGTTCAAAAGCACATTAGGAAGAGGCAAAAACAGAGTCCAAAAATGTTCCAAAGTTGAAGCATGAGGTAGGCAAGTTGACCAAGTCCAAGAAGCAAAAAAGCGTTGTCCAAAACAGTCCGGAGTCAAAGCAGTAGAGTAGAAGTTGTTGTTCACGGAATCACAAGGAGTAAACACAGGAACACAGGAATCTGTAGTCCAAGGATCCAAGCTCAAGAATTGTGGCAGGAACAAAGATTCACACCCCAAAAGAGACACTTTGCCTTCTACAAAGATCCATACAAACAAAACCCACTTTTATCCTAAAGTTCCTCATCACAAGATGAGGTGCTCCCCACCCTTTCATCATCGCTCTCAGCTGCCCCAATCCCTGCAGCTGAATCCGCGTGCCCATCCTTCCACCTCTGCCAGCGTCTGTCAAGACTTAGATATTGCCAAGTGCTCCCCGGTTGCCATTCTCTTGTAAACCCCTCGAAGTCATCACTGGAGGTGGGTTGGTTACAGATATCCCTAATCCCTGTACACGGGTCCAATCAAGCCCATCCTCTTCCCCCATGTCACTCCCAGTCCCATCACTCCCTTCAAACCCCATGAAGTCCTCGTCCTCTGTAGGAGCGTTAAGTATATCACAGATACACATCCTTTGAATCTCCTTGTCAGACTCTTGTTCATGGGTAGCCCGCTTGACTCCCCTGCTTTCCTCCCCATCCCCTATTTCACAGTCGGAGAAGCCCTCAAAGGTTTCAGAATCACTCGGGGCCATGATTATCTCCCTAATCCGCTTTCGCTGCTGCTCCTCTTCCAACACCTGCGCAGCCCTCTTCTCCCTACTACCAGTAGTAGCAACGTTACCATCATGCTGAACTACAACAGCTACAGTGAATTTATTTTTTAATGTTCTCAAAGCCTTGCACACAATGAAATGTTTAATCAGTTTGAAATGAAATAACCATTAGTGAATCAATTGGGCAGAAGGGAAAGCCTTGTTTTGAATATTTAGCCAGGTAATGTAGTCCACTCCCACTATGCAGTGAAACAAATCAAGACACTGATGTCAATACCTATGGATTACAATCTGAAAAGGAAGAAACAATTTAGTTTCAATCTTCTCTTTTTCACTGAACAACTGTTGTATAGGAAACATTTGCTCCCCTTGTTAGATGAAAAGCTGTCTTCATCTTCTGGAATGCTCAATCTAAACTCCTGATAAATTGCATCACCAGTGTATTGTGAAACTCACAGATTTTGAGAATCCTTTCGGCATCACAAAGATAAAAATTATGTGTCCCAGAGTTTCATTGATCTCAATATCAGACAAAATTCTGCACTTCTTTGTGGTGTATAGACAACATAACATTTTGGATATTTGAATCCTGTTCCCCCAAATGCAATTCCTTATCCTAAATCCATAAGCTCGGGTAACTGTAAACACTGTGACTATAAAGTATTCTTTTGATTTTGTTGCCGATTTTGTTGCACCCCCCTCTCCAAAACTTTCTGAACATTAAAGAGACTCCAAGCAGGATATATTATTTTTTCTAAAACATTTTCTGTGGCTCCAAAGTCGTGAAATGTCAAAGCCATTAGAACAGTGGTTCTCAACCTGGGGTCTCCAGATGTTTTTTGCCTTCAACTCCCAGAAATCCTAACAGCTGATAAACCGGCTGGGATTTCTGAGAGTTGTAGGCCAAAAACATCTAGAGACCCCAGGTTGAGAACCACTGCATTAGAAATTCTGGGGTGGAACTAGCAGCAGCTGTCCCCTAAAAATGCTATCTGTTCTAAACCTTTAATAAATGCATCAACTTGATGATATATGTATAACTTATACCATTTATGTATTGTGTCAATTCTTGAGTGTATAAACTGTATCAATATATCAAAATTTATCTAGAACACAGCTACCTCTCTGTGCCCTCAGTTCACATAATTCCTTGGAAATAGAGATAATAATAATTAACTTTATTTATAACTTGCCTCCATCTCCCCGAAGGGGACTCGGGGTGGCTAATATGAGTGAGCCCAAAAAACAATACAGCATAATTAGATACAAAACAACAGAAAAGTTACATCAGAACAAAATATATAAAGTAACAAAATAAAATAAGGGTGCAAAATAACATAATAAAAATCAAACACAAAGGGCGGGTCAGATGCACGAAATAAAATGTTAAAATGTTAAAACCCTGGGTGAGATAGGGATAGAAAAGGGGTAATTATGAGGGGGGAGCCCAAGAAGAAGGAGCAGTGGGGTTTGATCTTTATTAACGACAAGGGAAAGTGCAGGATCCCTCCAACTATTTCCCAAGCCAGAGAAATATCAAAATGTGTGTGTGTGTGTGTGTGTGTGTGTAGACAGATTGTCCTTTTTGTCACCAAGATGATCTCAGAATGTTTGTCCATTTTACTTGAGGCTGAGAGTATTCCATGCCAAGAGGGGATCAACAAATATGAATTCTCTAACTTTCTGAATGGGCAGCCAAGCTCCTATTTGTTTGAAACTGCCACCTTTTTTTCTTGGGTCTTACAGTCTTTGTTTCACATGGAACTGGACACTTGAGTTCATCAGAGATTCATCTGCATAACCATATCACCAGTATGAATAGCTATCAGAACTGTATAAAATGTCATGTATTTTTCTGTGAATTTGTGCTTGTACTTTTGAAGCATCTTGCTTGTACTTGCATCCCTTTGGCCAAATTGTATTAAACCTTTGTAGCTGTGCCTTCAACCCGGCTGATCTGGTTTAGTGAAGGCTCACCAGGCACGGACATCTCTATCTGTAGTCCTAGTAAACTCTCTACAATTTCACTACTCAAAAATTGGATTTATACAAATTAAATTAATTGGGTCAAGGATAGGTTAAGTGCACAAAAGGAGAAGCTATTTGCAACACAAAACAATCTCAAAAAGTCATTACAGTTTAACTTTTTCCAGGAGGAATTTTTCTTTCTCTTTTTTTCTTTCTTTCTGTCCTTTTGCTTTTTATTCTTCCTCTCTTAGCATATGCACGTTTTAAAAGAGAATAATAATAATTTAAGATATGTGTTGGCTTGTAACTTTCAAAATTTACATTGATATATTTGAATCCTCATTCAGTGTATTGCCACTTTCTTCGGTATACATGTTGAATTGGGGTTGTGTGAAATAGGAAACATTGTTTGTGGTCTGTAAACTATCCTATTACATTATGTAACACATTTTTTGTTTCTGGGTTATGAATGTCATTTCCTAATTGGTTCTATCATTAAAACATTAAAAAGTTTATTAAACTAAAAAAATGGATTTATGCGGGACATCCTGCAGCACGTTTTTCAATGAATATCTCATAGAGTCTCAACTAATTCAACATAGTTTGTGGCAGTCACAAAAATGAAGTTTCTGGAGTATAACAACTACTTTCAAAGTAAAACAGGACAAAACATTTAAATAGGAAATAATACTTTCAAACCAGATACAGATTTTTTTTTAAAAAAAATGTTACTTGGTGTCATGATCTTTAATAAACAACATACTGTAATTTTTTAAAAAAAACACCTTAAGTCATTACATTTGGAGAGGGGCATGATTAAAAAATAAATAAATAAGTTTAATACTTAATTAATCAATGACAACAGAAGAGCCAAATAAATGTATATGTATTTACCAGGAAAACATTTCTATCCCTGGTATATACCCATGCTGGTATTACTTAATCTTTTAAATTATTTGGAACACATGGCTGTGCTAGATAAGTCTCAAGGCATATCTACTACCTCATCAGATGGCCAGCAGGCACCAGTAACCCTGGTTTATAGAGGGGCATGGGGAATCCAGTGCCCCTCGGCCTGCATCACCCAGATCCATGTGAGAGCGATCACATGGGAGGAAGCGTGAGCATGCATGGTGCATGTGACTTCCCCCCATAGATTGTATAGCAACATGGGACCTCTCCCATGTTGCCCTACCAGTTGCATGCACCAGCTCCTCCCTCCCTCACCCACAGAGGCGACACGGCTTCGTGTGATGGGGGCCAGCCAACTCTGTAGATGACCTAGGCTAAAATTGGTGCTTGCCACCAATTTTAGCCCTTTGTGATGAGGTTCTTAGTCTAGTATTCTTTTCATTCATCCAGAATTCTGTTTCATTCATCCAGAATTCTGAATCAGATGCCTATAGAAAGCCTATAACCAGGATATAAATACAATAGCACCAACCTGCTCATATAGTCTAGCAACAGGAATTCAACAACAACAATTCTTTATTGATTAGTCAATTTTGACCATATCAAAACATATAGAACATACAAAACATACACACTTGCCCATACGTACAATAAAACCATATATGAATACGAATATGAAGACTTAGTCTGGCTCATTAGGGATTGTAACAAAGCCTTTATTTCAAATATTTGCCCATTTATGTCTCTTATTATTTCACAATTAGCTGACATAGACTCTTGAGATGGAAATACATGCGGGGAAAGCAACTCAAACAACTAGAGTTAGTTTTCTTATCATAGCTATTTGTCCCTGGGGGAGTTGCCGTGTGGCCGTTTTCCTTCGCCGTCTCAGGGTAATCTTCCGTCAGTATAGAGAATCTATTTTCTGTTGGTATTGGAGCAACAGGAATTCAAATGCATACTCGAAGAAATATGCAGGTATCATAAGTAGCAGCCACTGGCAATCCCTTGTTTTCTCTTCACTCCTTTTATAAAGCTGTTTGCCAACACCAACTAAGCTAATCCACCAGGAAATGTGGTTCTCCTAGAGCACACGTGTCAAACACAAAGGCCGCAGGCTGAATCCATTCTGCCATGTCATTTTATGTGGCCTGCAAGATCCAAAGGCTTCTTGTGCTGGTGCTGCCCCTTCTGCATTTCAAATGCAGCAGGAACCTAGTTGCAAAGGAGTAGGTTTCCAACCAGAGACCATTTCCTTACTTGCAGCGTCTGGTGTCCTGGAGATGGAAGGAGAACACGAGGAGGCAGTGGTGCTGCTGCTTTGGCTGCGTTGAGAGGATGCTGAATATGGATCACCTCTCACAGTTGGAGCTTGAATATCTGTGTGAGGCTCCAAAGGGAACAGCACATGAGGCAGATGGCAGCCTTTTCTTTCTTGTCCTCAGGCCTAGGAAGCCTTTCCCCTGAGGTCAGGAGGAGGCAGTGAATGTTTTTAAATAGGTGTGTCCATGTCTGGTTCATTCTCCCTCCTTAGCTGGAAAACAGTGGCCCTTACTCCACAGCACAAATTAGGAGATTTTGTGGAAAACCAGCTCCCCCCACTTTGCTCTGGGGATAATGGGATGCATGAGGTTATTATTATTATTATTATTATTATTATTATTATTAACTTTATTTATACCCCGCTAACATCTCCTGAAGGACTCGGAGCGGCTTACAAGAGGCCAAGGCCAACACATCAATAAAACAACAGTATAACAAATACAACAATAAATAAACTCATTAATCAAAACAATAACATTAAAACAATAGCAATAAACATTAGACAATAACACCACGACGCATTTAAAAACTGAGGCCGGGCCAAATGTAATGGATAATTTTTTTAAAAATGCTGGACATGACAGGTGAAGTGGATAGGTTTTTGGAGATAGGTGCGGTGTGCAGACAATCTTAAATCTCTAGTAAAGTGCATTTGGGACATGATGCTAGGAGTTTCCTATTCAGGGAAGGCACACTGGAACAGCCACATCTTCAAGCTCTTCCTAAAGTCTGCCAACGTTGGGGCTTGTCTAATATCCTTGGGGAGGGAGTTCCAGAGTCGGGGGGCCACCACAGAGAAGGCCCTGTCCCTCGTCCCCACCAAACGCGCTTGCGACGCAGGTGGGATCGTGAGCAGGGCCTCTCCATGGGTGATCCATGGGTGGGTGTCACATTGGGAGAGAATAGTTACTATTATTATTCATTTATTTATTTAGCGCCATGTATTAGGCTTTCAGTGCCAGGGCAACATAGGTTCATCTTTCTGTTGTCATTGTTGTTATTCATTTATTTATATAATGTCATGTATTCAGCTTTCAGTGCCAGGCAACATAGTTATATTTATACAGTCTTACAATTATAAATCACCTTTTGAAGGCAACCATGAAGCTGATGTGGCCCTCAGGAAAAATGAGTTTGACACCTCTATCCTAGGGTGATCAATTTTTGACCATAAATTTAAGGTTGATTTAGTTGTGACAATATTTGTGCATTTTATTATCTGTCCATGAAACCCTTTTCTTTAAAAAGGCTGCCCACTTTGTCTTTCCTCTGTCTAACTACTGGAAGGAGTGGAAGCAAGAACAGAGGAGCAACATCCTGCACTGATATAACCAGTGCAAGATCCTTATTTAAAAGTAACACCAAATTGGGTTGTTGTAGGTTTTTCCGGGTTATATGGCCTTGTTCTAGAGGCATCTTCTCCTTACGTTTCGCCTGCAACGTCAGGAGAAAATGCCTCTAGAACATGGCCATATAACCCGGAAAAACCTACAACAACCCAGTGATTCCGGCCATGAAAGCCTTCGACAATACATTAACACCAAATTGTATACATAATGAAAAAAAATATCTTGAACCAAGTGAGCAAATTACAATGCTCCAGATGTTGTTGGGCAGCAGTTCCCAACATTTCTATCCATGGACAATGTTGGTTAGGAGTGATAATAAACAAGAAGGAGATGAGCTCCATGTGCTAATTGGTGGTCAATGCTTTATTCCTTTTAAAAATAATAAATTGAGCTTAACTTTCCCTTTGATCCTCTATCCTTAAATAAAATGTATCTCAATATTTCAATCATGAAATGCTGTCAAAGATTGAATCTCTTGTTTTACCTCTTTGCTTTTTATAATCTGATAGTAAAGCATGTGATACACTAAATACTTCCATGCATCTGTTGAATTATGTGTAATATTTATATGCTTCTACAATGCTTTTTTCATTCATATCTTCACAATTCATTCCTTAAGAGTTTAGAGACATGAGCATGTTAATCTGGAACATCAGTATGCAAAGGGATCTTGAAGCGCCTTAGAGAACTTAGAGAACTGAGACAACGAAGTTGCTAGTACTCTGTGCATCTGAGGTTTGTGAAAACTCATGGTACTAATTTTATTTTCCCAATTTATAAGGTGCTATAAGATCCCTTTGCATACTGATCTCCTTAAGAATATAATACTTGTGAATCTTGATCTAATTTATTTACTTAAGAAGTGATTTTCTTGTTTCAGCTATTTATGAACTCTCTTGTGAAGCATATAAGCACTTGGGCAGAGCAACAGGTTCCTACTGGATAGATCCAGATGGCAGTGGTGCGTTGGGACCTCTGAAAGTTTACTGCGATATGACAGGTGACTATACTTATAATGACACCTTTTTCCTTTGTATATTGTCTTGTTCTTTTTTGTATTTATGTAAAGAGATAGTATAATGTTCTGAATAAAATACAGAGCTCAGACAAAAAAAAAACCTGGATTCCAGTTTCTGTTCAACTGACAATCCTGAATTGGTGAGTCTAGAAGTCTGATGACTCTCCCTACGCTTAACCATTATCGCATGGTCGCTGTGAGCACGAAGACAGGATAGCCATGTATGAAGACAGGATAGCCATGTTCTTCTGAGCTTGGCAGAAGAACGTTGTAATAACCATCCAAATAAACTAGTAAAAATACTCACTAGAGAAGATATAGCAAGGGTCAGACCTAGTTTGTGTGTACATTTGGGGGGGGGGGCATACTGGCCCTGAATTTGATGCTAGCACTTCTTGAAGTAGGGCCCCCGGTGGCGCAGTGGGTTAAAGCACTGAGCTGCTGAGCTTGTTGATCGAAAGGTCGCAGGTTCGATTCCAGGGAGCAGCATGAGCTTCCGGTGTCAGCCCTAGCTTCTGCCAACCTAGCAGTTCGAAAACATGCAAATGTGAGTAGATGAATAGGTACCGCTCCGGCGGGAAGGTAACGGCGCTCCATGCAGTCATGCCGGCCACATGACCTTGGAGGTGTCTACGGACAACGCTGGCTCTTCGGCTTAGAAATGGAGATGAGCACCACACCCCAGAGTCAAACATGACTGGACTTAATGTCAGGGGACTACCTTTACCTTTACTTAGTGAAGGTCAAACAGAGAGCCTGCATTAAGATTTCTTTCTGTAACTTTTCTTATTTCCAATTATAATGAAGCAGGCTGTTTTACATGCTGTAGAATTATTTAGCTTTAAAAATGTATCACAGTTTAATGAATGCGTATGGAGATTGTATTCGCTGTTTATTTTTGTATTTCTTGTCAAGGTTCCAGAACTTCTTTTTGTCATTTCTGTATTGCTTTTAAAGGATGTGCTTTTGTTTGTTGGTTTGTACTTATCACAGCAGGGTTAGTGTAAGCTATTGCCTCTACACAGGTCTTGACTGTATTGCAATCAGCCTCTTTCTTCACTCTCTTTCCTCAATGCACTGTTGCCCTTAGGAAACAAAGATTTCAAACAATGACCCCTGGGCATGTCACATCAAGACCTGCTTGCTTCTTGCTAATGATACTGTTTGTCAGGTTGACAGACAACATTGTTGAGAATCAAACATTCAATCCTATAAGGAGAGATATTTTTCAGAAAGTTCTTTAGTGTTTTTCCTAGCTTGTGCATTATATTTCCTTTTGATATTCCTAGTTTTTGTAAGTTTATAAAATCTCAGAATGGGTTATTTATTTCTTTATCGTGTCATCAGCAACCATACCATTGTATTACATTTCTAACAGAACAAAACAAACAAACAGATTAAAAAAAACACAAATTTTGCAAACTTGGTAGTTGATTAGATGTCCTTTGAACGGTATCTGGCCACTTAGAGTGCCTCTGGTGTTGCCGCAAGAAGGTCCTCCATTATGCATGTGGCAGGGCTCAGGTTGCATTGCAGCAGGTGGTCTGTGGTTTGCTCTTCTCCACACTCGCGTGTTGTGGATTCAACTTTGTAGCCCCATTTCTTAAGATTGGCTCTGCATCTCATGGTGCCAAAGCACAGTCTGTTCATCGCCTTCAAAGTCTTCTGTGTTCCCAGGAGGGAGTCTCTCATCTGGTATCACCCACGGATT
Organism: Anolis sagrei ordinatus; assembly: GCF_025583915.1. Taxonomy (NCBI): domain Eukaryota; kingdom Metazoa; phylum Chordata; class Lepidosauria; order Squamata; family Anolidae; genus Anolis; species Anolis sagrei. The sequence continues at coordinate 62,757,299 of NW_026847660.1, read as the reverse complement.
GAGGTGCTAGGTTTGAGCCTGCCACTTTTGGACTCTCGCTTGCTGAGGTGTTCCAGCGAGTGTCTCTGTAGATCTAAGAAAACTAGTTCTTGATTTAAGTTGTTGACGTGCTGGCTCATACCCAAACAAGGGATGAGCTGGAGATGTCACTGCCTTGGTCCTTTCACTATTGGCTGCTATTTCTCGGCGGATGCCAGGTGGTACTATACCGGCTAAGCAGTGTAATTTCTCCAGTGGTGTAGGGCACAGACACCCTGTGATAATGCGGCATGTCTCATTAAGAGCCACATCCACTGTTTTAGTGTGGTGAGATGTGTTCCACGCTGGGCATGCGTACTCAGCGCAAGGGCAGATGCCTTCACTGTGTCTGGTTGTGATCCCCAGGTTGTGCCAGTCAGCTTTTGTATGATATTGTTTCTAGCACCCACTTTTTGCTTGATGTTCAGGCAGTGCTTCTTGTAGGTCAGAGCACGGTTCAGAGTGACTCCCAGGTATATGGGTGTGCTGCAATGCTCCAGTGGGATTCCTTCCCAGGTAATCCTCAGAGCTTGGGATGCTTGTCTGTTCTTAAGGTGAAAGGCACATGTCTGTGTTTTAGATGGATTAGGGAGCAGTTGGTTTTCCCTGTAATAGGCAGTAAGAGCACCTAGAGCTTCGGAGAGCTTCTGTTCAACCATCTCAAAGCTCCCTGCTTGAGCGGTAATGGCACGATCATCAGCATAGATGAATCTCTTTGTCCCTTTTGGCAGTGGCTGGTCATTTGTGTAAATGTTGAACATGGATGGAGCGAGCACGCTCCCCTGAGGCAGGCCGGTCTTCTGTTTCCGCCATCTGCTTCTCTGGCCCTGAAACTCAACAAAAAAGCTCCTGTTTTGTAGCAGGTTTCCTATGAGGCGGGTGAGGTGGTAGTCCTTTGTGATATTATACATTTTTCTCAGGAGGAGGCGGTGGTTCACAGTATCATAAGCCGCTGACAGGTCTATGAAGACAGCTCCTGTGATCTGCTGCCTTTCAAAGCTATCTTCTGTGTGCTGAGTCAGGTTCAGCACTTGCGATGTCAGAATGGGTTGACATTGAGAAATGAAACATTCAAAATTAAGTTGAAATGACATATTGCGTTCATTCATTAGGAAGATTCATAATGAATGTGATGAAAAGAGCAAAGTATGTTTTAAAGTAGGAAAGAGATCCATTCATCTCCAACTCTCCAATCAGTCTTCAGAGATTGATTCTGGAGTCTAATCATTCTTTACATTGCTGGTAATTTACCTAAAGAGAAGGGCAGGTTCACAACAATGCCACTGTTCCCATGAAAAATGAAGAACTATTTGCTTTCTCCTATTCCTGTGCCAGATGCTTTGGTAGAAAGGGTTGAGTCAGCATGAAAGAATTGGAAGCGCCATTATAAATGGGCACAGTGAGGAGTAAATTCCTGACCATTCAATCAATTCTGCTTCTCAGTTCCAAGATTCTTAAAATGAAACTGCACCACCCATGTTTTTTTTTTAATTTGCATAGTGTTTTGGATTCCTAGAAAGCCCCGTTTTTCTCATTTTTTACCTAATGAAGGTCAGAATAATCTAACACTCGTAGTATTGGGAAATACAATTGTTGTTGTCGTTCATTCATCCAGTTGTTTCCCACTCTTTGTGACCTCATGGACCAGCCCATGCCAGAGCTCCCTGTCAGCCGTCACCATCCCCAGCTCCTTCAAGGTCAATCCAGTCACTTCAAGGATGCCATCCATCCATCTTGCCCTTGGACGGCCCCTCTTCCATTTTCCTTCCATTTTCCCCAGCATCATTGTCTTCTCTACGCTTTCCTTTCTTCTCATGATGTGGCCAAAGTACTTCATCTTTGCCTCTAATATCCTTCCCTCCAATGAGCAGTCAGGCTTTATTTCCTGAAGTATGGACTGGTTGGATCTTCTCGCGGTCCAAGGCACTCTCAGAACTTTCCTCCAACACCACAGTTCAAAAGCATCTATCTTCCTTCGCTCAGCCTTCCCTATGGTCCAGCTCTCACATCCGTAGGTGACTATGAGGAATACGATTGCTTTTACTATGCGGATCTTTGTTGCAAATACAATTACATATTTGGTATTTACCAACCCCACCACCTGACCCACTCTCCATTTTCCTACGTTTGATTTGTATCATTCCTATGCATTTGTGCCTCCAATTGTCTCCACTTTCCCTACCCTGCTTGCTTCAGAAGGCAGGTTATGGCAGTTGTGCTGCCTGTGTTGCATGGCAGGGAGATAGGAAGAAAGGGGGAATAAAACATAGTGCTAGATGCTAATGGTAGGAGTAGTGATAGATGAGGGGAGAGTGAAGAGAATGTGGTAGTAATATGCAGGGCGTTCATTAAAGATTTCCCCTGACTCACTTCCTGTGCACTGAGAACAACGAAACTTGGCACAGTTATTAGTCCTTCTCTACATAGGTGCCACCTAGGAACACACACTTCTCCCTTCTTTTTAAGCAACTTAAACACTTTGCTTGTAGAAGTCGACAGGTTGCTCCAAAAGCCACTCTGTGACTTTGGAAATCAGAGTCTCATCATCTGAAAAATGCTTGCCCTTCAAAAATAAATCCATTGTTGGAAAGAGGTAGAAGTTCAATGGTGTGAGATCGAGTGAATAAGGGGGAGGCAGTAGAATTTCAAAGCCACAGGAGGATGCTTCCATTTGGGAAACAGGTGAATTGTGAACTGGTGCATTATCTTGCAGAAGGTGGACATCTTTGGTGAGCATGCCACACCTCTTAGTTTTGATAGTAAAGGTAAAGGTTTTCCCCTGACATGAAGTCCAGTCGTGTCCAACTCTGGGGTGTGGTGCACAGTGAGCCGAAAAGCCAGTGTTGTCTGTAGACACCTCCAAGATCATGTAGCTGCCATGACTGCATGGAGTGCTGTTACCTTCCCGCCAGAACAGTACCTATTGATCTACTCACATTTGCATGTTTTTGAACTGCTAGGTTAGCAGAAGCTGGGGCTGACAGCAGAAATTCATGCCACTCCCCAGAATCGAGTCTGCAAGCTTTCAGTCAACAAGCTCAGTAGCTCAGCGCTTTAACCCATTGCACCACCAGGGGCTCCTTGGTTTTGATGGCCTCCCGCAATTTCCACAACAATGAAGTATAGTATGCCCCAGTGATCTTGGTACCCTTTGCTAGGAAATCCATCAGTACTACTCCATTCTGGTCCCAAAATACTGTGAGCATGACCTTGCCTGCCACATGTTGGGCACGTGCCTTCTTTAGAGGAAGTGAGTCATGATGCTTCCATTGTATTGACTGGACTTTAGTCTCATGATCATAGTGATGGACCCAGCTTTCATCCTGTGTGATCAATATATTGAAGAAGTCATCCTGTTTTCCATGGCACACCGTCAATAGATCCTGAGAGCATTTGACTCGTTCCTGCTTCTGGAAAGGTATGAGCAGCTGAGGGACCCAGTGAGGTGATACCTTATGCATGTGAAGGGGGATTTTTTCCATGGACCCCACGCTAATTTTGATATTTTGAGCTAGGTCATGAATGGTTACCTGGAAATTTTTCAAAATGGCAACCTCCACTTGCTGGATGGTGTGTTCATCAATAGCAGGGTGGAGTTGCCCTGAAATTGGAGCTGTTTATGAAGTCGGACCACATTTGAATTGATGCCAGTGCTTGACTACATCATATGATGGGGAATCATCACCATAAGCTTCTTTCATCTCATCGAGCGTCTCCATTCATGTGCGGACTTTCAAGTAAAGGCATGTGATGACTGCTCTGTATTCCACTGGGTCCATTATCAAACCTCACAACATTTCAGCACCTATAAAATCAAGACCATTATCAGTTCTGCATTGTAAATTGGCACATAACCTATAGAGACTTATATCATTACATATGTGCAGTTTCAGCATCCTATGATAAATAGAAGTGGGTCAGGGGAGATATTTAATGAACACCCCTTGTAGGTTTGACTCTTTTCCTTTTGCATCAAGCAAGGGATGAGCCCCCGGTGGCGCAATGGGTTAAACCCCTGTGCCGGCAGGACTGAAGACCGACAGGTCACAGGTTCAAATCTGGGGAGAGGTGGATGAGCTCCCTCTATCAGCTCCAGCTCCTCATGCAGGGACATGAGAGAAGCCTCCCACAAGGATGACATAAACATCAAATCATCCGGGCGTCCCCTGGGCAACGTCCTTGCAGACGGCCAATTCTCTCACACGAGGTCACTCCTGACACGACAAAAAAAAGCAAAGGATAACTTTAACTGACTATCATTATTTTTTCCTAGATTCCTACTAAAATGGATGATATTACTACATTAAGAAATTCATGAACAATAACAGAAACAACAAAGCCTTAAATATTAATCACTCTACAGACAATCCTCATCTGACTAACAAATGACTCATAGTTAAGAACGGGGGCGAGACAATAAGAAGTGACAAAAATCTACCCCCAGAAAGGGAAATTCATTCCTGTAAGAGTTATCATGGGAAAAAGGTGTCTCAGCTGAAACTTTCTCACCAATCCATGTTTCCACAACAATACAATTTTTCCAGCATCCAATTATCACAGGGACAGAAAGTGAGGTGAAATCTTCTGAACAGTGTTAACCTTTCTCTATGCTGTCCAAAACTCTGTGTGTGTAGAGTTACACATTAAAAATGTAACTGTTCTGACTTACAAACAAATTCAACTTAAGAACAAATCTGCAGGAACTGTCCTGTTCATAACTTGGGAATTGCCTGCATTTGAGCTTTTACCCTGCTTTGCTGCATACATTCTCTGATTCCAATTGCTCCATTTTTTTCTGTGCAACATTTCCAAGGAGCTCCCAAAAACAGACTTCATCTTAACTTTTCTCCAACAGCTAGACTCTCCTGCAGAATGTTAACATTGAACAGAAGAACTAAAAACTGGCATTAAAAGAGAATGTATCACAAATGTCAGTCATAAGTGTGAAACTTTACTCATTATCTAAGCATTCTCAGAGGCAGAAAGTGTCAGGCTTGTTTATGAAGAGATAAGTCTGTAATTGTGTCTTAAATTCTGACAGCTCATTTAGCTGTTGAAGCTTTTCTGGCAGGTCATTCCACAGTCTTGGGGCAGCTGGTGAAAAAGTTTCTCTGAGTGACAGCTGCCAGTTGGGTTCTGGCTGGTTGAAGTAATTATCCTCCAGAGGACCTCAGTATCCAGAGTGGATTATAGGGGAGAAAGTGATCCTATAGGTAATCTGGAGCCAAACCATGTATGGCTTTAAAGGTCATAAAAACACTTTGTACTTTGCTCAGAAACTAATTGGCTACCAATTTAAAACAAAAACAAAAAGCAGGATACTTCCTGGAAATTACTTACTTACTTAGGCAGTCCCTTGTTTTTTTAAAAAAAAATCATTTTATTGAAGTAAAAAATTTGAACAACATAAACATATCGACATACAAGACAAACATTCAAGTACACATTTATATTAAAATGTCTACTACTACCATAACTCAACTTGGTGGCTAAATACCTCCATTAGTATATACTACCTTCTTACATACTTATCCGAACCTAATTTCGTAATATGTATTTGCCACTACCTATCTGCCTACCTACCTACCTACCTATCTAACCCAAAGACAAAGTGTGTCCCTATCCCACCCCGACTACCACCCTAAGACACAATACAATCCACATACATATAAATTCCCCATAACTTCCAGGATCTTCAAGCGAACATATATCTAATTTCATTCCCGACATATCTTAAATTACTGGTTGGCCTATAGCCTACATTATCATTGCTTCGGGATTCTTCTTTCCTTTCCATTCTATCAATATTTATAGTTATTATTCTTTAAAAAGTTTATGAACTTGCTCCAGTCGGTGCAATCAGCTGTTATTCTATTCTTCCTTAATTTCTGTGTTAACAAGTCCATATTCATAATATCCATGGCCTTATTAATCCATGAGTAAAAGGTTGCTGTATCCTTATTTTTCCATACATGGGCAATACTTATCCTCGCTGCCGTCATGTGGTAAAAAAAATCTTATCGTCATTTTTGTTCAGCCTTAGGTCAGTCATTCCCAGCAAGAAATATTCTGGCCTATACTCATAGTTAAGTTGAAAAATCTCTCCCATCCTTCTATATCCCATCCTGCCAGAATTTCTTAACGACTCCACACTCCCACCACATATGCTTAAATGTACCCACTTTCTTCTGACATCTCCAGCATTTCTAGACCTCAGTATCCAGAGTGGATTATAGGGGAGAAAGTGATCCTATAGGTAATCTGGAGCCAACCCATGTATGGCTTTAAAGGTTATAAAAAAACACTTTATACTTTGCTCAGAAACTAATTGGCAACCAATTTAAAACAAAAACAAAAAACAGGATACTTCCTGGAAATTACTTACTTACTTAGGCAGTCCCTTGATGTCCCAGTATCATGACCTTCCAAATTCTTGGAAGACGCTTGTGCGTGAGGGTTTTTTTTTTAATGTGTGCAGGTCGGTACACAGCCAATCAACACACAGTCTTCACAGTGTGAGGGTCATGTGGTTAACACAAGGACTTTGGCTTCTCAATCTGTTGCAGTCTTCTCCCGCCTTCACAGCCATTGTAACATGTAACATGTTATCTTCCACCTGATCCACCATAGAGGTATTCGGATTGTGCCAGTTCTGGAACCTCCCCTGCCCCCAGGTCTGTAGCGAGGGGGTGTTTAGGGGTTCAAACCCACCCCCCCCCCCAAATTTTCAGGTTAAAAAAAAAACCTGGTTTACTCATGAATTTTAACTGGTTAACCAAATCCCCATGCTAAGTCTATGAGACGCAAAAAATTAAGAGTCCCTCCAGAACTGAAAGCACTATCTCAAGCAAATATTGACAATTTATTCACACTGTCATTACTTGCAGCAATAGCGATGTAGCGAAGCAACCAAGTTGGGGGGGGGGGTGTTGAATGCACTCATTAAGCAGACCAGACTTGGTGGAGGTGGTTGACAGGGGCAGAGCTGCAGGCTATTAAAGGCTGTTCTGCCCCCTTCTGTGCTCTTTGTTTCAGCGTGAGCTAAGAGGCAGGTTTCAACTCTCCCCACCCCCCGAAATGTTCAACCCTCCTCCGAATTCTGGCTATGACCCTGCCTGCCCCCCCCCCCGGGAGTGGATTACTCTGGTGGTTATGCCCTCAGGTTCATTGGAATGCACAAGTCCCCTCACCACACAAGGTGGAAATAGCTGTCCATCATAAAGACAGACAACTTTCCATTTATGATGAGTCCAGGATTTTTTTGAACATGTCGAAAAGCCCTGAGACAGATACATGATAATTCGGAAGAACAAACTGGACCGAAAAACATAATCACCACTCGATAGAATGGGTCTTTTGTCACCACAGTGCATCTTCTCCAAAAGAACCTTCTCCGCAGGCTTTCCATCTGAATGAGCAGTAAAAGCTGGAAGGGAGAGGTCTGTCTCTTTTCTGTTTTGAAATAAAAAGGGCTAAAGCTATAGAAACTGTTTGTTAAATGAAAATATTATTACAAAGACATGCTTCTCTTCTTTCAGAAACAGGGAAAGTGCAATTTTGTCTATTACAGAGCTTTACCAAATTACCTTGACCATGACCTTTAATAAAAGAAAGATAACAATGATAATTATGTTTCGACAGAACTTGAGGATGGGGAGAGAAGGGAAATTATTGTTTAAGTGCATTGAGTGTGGCTTTTTTCCCCTTCATCCGTCTCTGTTGTCATCTGTGTTTTTAGCCTGAATCTAAAAGATATTGGTTTTTTTCCATTTTTGATAGCATTCCACATATTATGCAGAGCTATGTTGTTTGTTTCTTTTTAGATGTGTCTATGCTTCTGACGCTGAATTGAATAATCTATATTTTTTTCTTTTTGGAAATTTACAAATAAGTGTTGCAGTCACTTTGCCATTTTATAGATCAACCCAAATTAGCTTTCTTTCTGCACCACACATAAACCACACATTATTTGAGCATAATATGTTTAATCCAGCCAAGCTGACCAAGCCAGCATGATCAGATCTAAAAACGCAATCCCCCAGAAAATTCTCCTATATGTAATCACTGAAATGAACAACTGACTGCGCCAAAGCAAGAAATTACTGTCTGGCAATCACTGTGGATAGACATGGGTGGCTGATATTCCTCATTAAATAAAGAGGCCAGACACAAAAAATGGGTAAACTAAAGGTCATTTATTGTTCTTACTAGCTGTTCCCACCACGTGTTGCTGTGGCCAATCTTCCCTCCCTCTTTCTCTCCTTCTTTCTTTTTCTTCTTCCTTCCCTCTCTCTTTCCTTCCTTCCCTCTTTTTTCTTTTCCTTCTTCTTTCTTCCTTCTCTACCTGTTTCTTTTCTCGCTTCCCTTGCTCTTTGGTTCCTTCCTTCTTTCCTTTCTTCTTTCCTTCTCTCTTTCGTTCCTTCTCCTCTTCCTTCTCTACCTTTCTTTCCTTCTCTTCTTCCCTTCTTCTTTCCCTCTTTCTCTCCCTCCTTCTCTCCTTCCTTCCTTCCTTCCCCCTTTCTATGTATGTGTTTTATGTGTGCATATATGTGTGTATATACTTCTGTATATATTTGTGTATATGTGTATATATGTGTATTTGTAAAATTAAAAGGGGAATATGGAAACAAACAGATTTCTGGAAAATATGGGGAAAATTTATTGAGTATATTTTTAATGAGGGAAAGGGGTACAAGCCAGCAACAGAAACAATGACATTTTGGAATTGTGAAATAACATGAGTAGGTTGGTCCTGGTGAAGGGGGCACAAACTAAAGGTAAAGGGAAGAGGTGGGAAAAAATGTGTATTTGTGTACATCTGTGGTTTTGCACATGCGTTGTAATTTTTGTTTTTTGGTTTTTAAAGTCTTTTTTGCTGTATTTTTCAGTGTTTTCTGAGTGATGGTCACTCATTGGTCTGATAGGTGTATTGTGTCCAAATTTCCTGTCAATTTGTCCAATGGTTTTTGTGTTATGTTAATCCCACAAACAAACATTATGTTTTTATTTATATAGATGTACTAGCTGTCCCCTGCCACGCTTTTCTGTGGCCTAGTCTGGTGATCTGGAAAATGTTGGTTTCTAATATATATCATTTCTTTATGTTTGTGTTGGTGTGGAGATTGTCTGGTTTGCCTACTCTGGAACATGCAACATAGAATTGTCCTTGTTTAGGGGTCCCTTTCAAATCTATGATACTATATATCTCTCTGTGTGAATCATAGCTATCTATCTATATTTATGGCTGGATGGCTCTTTGTCAGGAGGGCTTTATGAGTTGGACTGGATGGCCTTAAGTATTTTCTATTGGTCATGGGGGTTTCGTGTGGCAAGTTTGCCCCAAGTGTGTTGTTGGTGGAGTTCAGAATGCTCTTTGGTTGTAAGTGAACTATAAATCCCAGTAACTACAACTCCCAAATGTCAAGGTCTATTTCCCATAAACTCCATCTGTATTCATATTTGGGCATATGGAATATTCGTGCCATGTTTGGTCCAGATCCATCATTTTTGAGTCCACAATGCTCTCTGGATGTAGGTTAACTACAACTCCAAAACTCAAGATCAATCCCCACCAACCCCTTCTGGTGTTTTCTGTTGGTCGTGGGAGTTCTGTGTGCCAAGTTTGGCTCAATCCCATTGTTGGTGGAGTTCAGAATGCTCTTTGATTGTAGGTGAACTATAAATCCCCCGTAACTACAACTCCCAAATGTCAAAGTCTATTTCCCCCAAATTCCATCTGTGTTCATATTTGGGTATATGGAATATTTGTGCCAAGTTTGGTCCAGATCCATCATTGTTTGAGTCCACAATGCTCTCTGAATGTAGGTTAACTACAACTCCCAAACTCAAGGTCAATGCCTACCAACCCCTTCTAGTGTTTTCTGATGGTCATGGGAGTCCTGTGTATCACTTTTGGTTCAATTCCATTGTTGCTGGGGTTGAGAATGCTCTTTGATTGTAAGTGAACTATAAATCACAGCAACTACAACTCCCAAAAGACAAAATCAATTTTTTTTTCAGTGAAGGGCATACATTGGGTTGTTGGTGTCTGGTCTCCAAATTTGGTGTCAATTTGTCCAGTGGTTTTTGAGTTCTGTTAATCCCACAAACGAACATTACATTTTTATTTATATAGATTTGTTTATTTCCTGGGATACTTACTACTGTATTAACTCGTGACCACATCCTCTGCCCATTCTTGGGTGAACCCCCCTCCCCTCCTCTCCTTTTTTTACCTGAGTGGTGCCTATTTGCATTTGATCATCAGCCTCTGTGATAGTTCTGAAAGGAATGTGGACCTTAACAGATGTAGTGCTCATGCTGAAATCCGCAGCACCTCCTATTGCATGTTCTTTGCAAATGAGGAAGAGTCTTAGTATGTATTTCTTCACAGTTATTCATAGGGCTCATACCCTCCACTGGCTGCCAGTTTGCTACCCGGCACAATCCAAAGTGCTGGTGTTAGCCTATAAAGCCCTAAACGGTTCTGGCCCTACTTACCTCTCCGAACGCATCTCCTCCTATGAACCAACTAGGACATTAAGATCATCTGGGGAGGCCCTGCTCTCGGTCCCGCCTGCACCACAGGTGCGCCTGGCGGGGATGAGAGACAGGGCCTTCTCAGTAGTGGCCCCTCGGCTGTGGAACACCCTTCCTACAGATATCAGATCGGCCCCCTCCCTGTTGGCGTTTCAGAGGAAAGTGAAGACCTGGCTGTTCGAACAAGCATTCGATTAAGCAGTGTAATTGAATATAGGAATACGGAATAATGGATGATGAGATTGGATTCTGATTTTACTGATGAGACGCTAATGATTGTTATATTGATGTTTAATCGTTGATGATGCTACTGTTTTTAACTGTCCCATATTCGTTTTGTGATTTTTTGCATTGAATTTTGCTGTTGTTAACCGCTTTGAGTCGTCTGAGGGCTGAGAAAAGCAGTATATAAATGAAGTAAATAAATAAATAAATGCCCATTTCTGTTTCCCCCCACCTATATCACAACTGAGATTAACAGAGCAATAGCTGTATTTATGGCTCAGGACGAAGCAGTTTGACAGATCATTTCTTCCTATATGTCATGTTCAGTTCAAAAAACAAAGTTCTCAAGGCATAGAAAATGTATTTAACATAACATAGTTGCTAACTGTACACTGGGTGCTGTTAGATATGAGAAATAAGTGATTGCACAATACCTTTATAGGTAAAGCAATTCATATATTCTGCAGACTTTTATTTCCACATTTCACCAGTCTTTCTTGCATGTTTTTCCTCCATTGACTTTCAAATGAAAACATTTGAAGCACCCCTTCACCTCACTCTCTCATGAGGATGGCATTGAAGCACTTTCGAGAATTGCTACTCCCGATTATAGCTGCACAATAAAGCTACCTGGCATAGATCAACACTTCTTAACTAATAATACTTTATCCAGCAGGACACCTCAATGCAAGCAAATATCAGCATGGTTATTTATTTATCGTGTCATCAGCAACCATACCATTGTATTACATTTCTAACAGAACAAAACAAATAGATAAAAACCCCACAAATTTTGCAAACTTGGTAGCTGATTAAGTGTCCTTTGACCAGTATCTGGCCACTTGGAGTGCCTCTGCTGTTCCCGCAAGGAGGTCCTCCATTGTGCATGTAGCAGGGCTCAGATTGCATTGCAGCAGGTGGTCTGTGGTTTGCTCTTCTCCGCACTCGCATGTCGTGGATTCCACTTTGTAGCCCCATTTCTTAAGATTGGCTCTGCATCTCGTGGTGCCAGAGCGCAGTCTGTTCAGCGCCTTCCAAGTCGCCCAGTCTTCTGTGTGCCCAGGGGGAGTCTCTCTGGTATCACCCACGGATTGAGGTGCTGGGTTTGAGCCTGCCACTTTTGGACTCTCGCTTGCTGAGGTGTTCCAGCGAGTGTCTCTGTAGATCTTAGAAAACTATTTCTTGATTTAAGTCGTTGACGTGCTGGCTGATACCCAAACAGGGGATGAGCTGGAGATGTCTCTGCCTTGGTCCTTTCACTATTGGCTGCTACTTCCCGGCGGCTGTCAGGTGGTGCAATACCGGCTAAGCAGTGTAATTTCTCCAGTGGTGTAGGGTGCAGACACCCTGTGATAATGCGGCATGTCTCATTAAGAGCCACATCCACTGTTTTAGTGTGGTGAGATGTGTTCCACACTGGGCATGCATACTCAGCAGCAGAGTAGCATAGCGCAAGGGCAGATGTCTTCACTGTGTCTGGTGTGATCCCCAGGTTGTGCCAGTCAGCTTTCGTATGATATTGTTTCTAGCACCCACTTTTTGCTTGATATTCAGGCAGTGCTTCTTGTAGGTCAGAGCACGGTCCAGAGTGACTCCCAAGTATTTGGGTGCACTGCAATGCTCCAGTGGGATTCCTTCCCAGGTAATCCTCAGAGCTCAGGATGCTTGTCTGTTCTTAAGGTGAAAGGCACATGTCTGTGTTTTAGATGGATTCGAGATCAGTTGGTTTTCCCTGTAATAGGCAGTAAGAGCACCTAGAGCTTCGGAGAGCTTCTGTTCAACCATCTCAAAGCTCCCTGCTTGAGCGGTAATGGCACGATCATCAGCATAGATGAAACTCTCTGTCCCTTCTGGCAGTGGCTGGTCATTTGTGTAAATGTTGAACATTGATGGAGTGAGCACGCTCCCCTGAGGCAGGCTGTTCTGTTTCCGCCATCTGCTTCTCTGGCCCTGGAACTCAACAAAAAAGCTCCTGTTTTGTAGCAGGTTTCCTATAAGGCGGGTGATGTGGTAGTCCTTTGTGATATTAGCATGGTTAAAGTATGGCAATACTCATTCGCCAGTAGTATACATATTCATAGCTATGACTCACAAGTAGATACAACAAATGAAGACTAAACATGGCAAGACTCATGCTCCTGACACTGTTGTCCATTCTCTGAGATCACCAGAAGAGGTTCTTCTCTCAGTCCCAGCATCATCACAAACCTTCTGGGTGGCTGTCCCTAGACTCTGGAACTCCTTTGTCCATCTTCAGTTGTTTATTTATTTATTTATTTCCGTTACTTATACCCTGCCCTTCTCACCCTCAAGAGGGGACTCAGGGCGGCTTACAAAGGAAGGCACAATTCGATGCCTATGTCAAAAATACATACATACATAAAAGCAATTAAACAGTTAACAGGTTAAAAACATCAGTACATAACACAATAGTAAACAATCTCATGGTCAGTGTTCAGAGTTCCATAAATCCATTCCGTTCCGTCAATTCCTGCCCATCATCAAGGTCTTTCCTTTAGCTGCCAGAATGTCCAAAAGCCTGGTCCCACATCCAGGTCTTCAATTTTTTTCTGAATGACAAAAGGGAAGTCGCTGATCTAATCTCCCTGGGGAGTGAGTTCCACAGGTGAGGGGCCACTACCGAGAAGGCCCTGCTCCTCGTCCCCGCCAGCCTCACTTGTGATAGAGGCGGGGTCGAGAGCAGGGCCTCCCCAGAAGATCTTAAGACTCCGAGGTGGGACGTAGAGGGAGATCCGTTCGGACAGATACACTGGGCCGGAACCGTATAGGGTTTTGTAGGTCAAAACCAGCACTTTGAATTGTGCTCGGAATTGGATCGGCAGCCAGTGGAGCTGACACAACAGGGGGGTGGTATGCTCCCTGTATGCTGCTCCGGTGAGCAATCTGGCTGCCTCCCGCTGGACTAGTTGGAGTTTCCGAGCAGTCTTCAAAGGCAACCCCACGTAGAGTGCGTTGCAGTAATCCAATCAGGATGTGACAAGAGCGTGGACCACCGTGGCTAGATCCGTACCCTGACATTATAACCTTCTAAGGATAATCAGCCTTAATTAAGGAAAAACACATAATCATACAATGTCCTTTAGGTTCTACCAAAGAGAACACAAAATACTTCTCTCTATATTGCTACAGGAAGACCCACCTCTCTCACCTCCCTAATCACACACACTATAGCCTATAAAGTTTACCTTCTGCTTGAAATTGGTCCTCTAAGCATGAAACTAATCAGCATTTTCCAGATACCTGCAGAATTTCATCTCATTAGAGGAAATGCCTTGTGCCCCCTGTGGAGGATCCATCTGTTTGGCTTTGCTTATTTTTAAACGTACAATGGGAGCCAATTATGGTATATTGGTTCTTTTCCACATATGACTTCATTGGGCTTACAATGGCTGAACAAAAAATGTTGGATCAGGATTTTTTTAAGGAATAGGGAAGGTAAAGCTGTGAGATCCTGAAATCCTATGTTTGGTGTTTGGGCAACACAGGATGCAAGATTCAGATAAAGGGACACAATGTTTAATTCAAAATTAATTTTAAGATGACTATGGTGGACGTTAAGTGCAAAGATGCAGATAATTAGCTTGTGAGCTATTAAGAAGCAATGCTGCCCAGTGAGAGGAGTTGCAATTTTTACAACTATTTTAAGTTTTTCTATGAGGAGATCATTCTACATAACCCACTCAAGGGCCTCGCAACTCTTAGCAGGTGAGATAAATTACCCTGTTCTGTCGCACGCTGGGCCTGTAACAGCTGTCTTTTCTATAGGACGTATACTTTAAGCCCAGCGGGAAGCCAGGGGTGCCTCAAAGAGAGGTTCTCAGGGATTTTTCTGAAGTGATGGTCTTTAGAGTCTTTAATGATATGACAAAGTCTTTATTATGGAACAAACAACAAATCTTCAATGGTTCAAACAACACTTCAAGGCTTTCTTAGTCTAGTCCTCAATGGACTGGTACCTGACTTTGATTAACTGTACTTTCTCTGCAGGAAAAACCCTTTTTAACCTCTCCCAGGCTTTTTACTATCTATGCCTCATCGGTGTGGGTCCTACTACCGATTCCAAATGCGTCTGGGTATCCAGTAGACCTACCAGACGAGGCTTGTAGATATTTCCGTGGATCTGTAGTGCTGTCCTCCCTCAGAGAATTCTTTGAAAACTTCAGGGCTGTTTCCCCTCTGAGTTCTGTGAGGCTGAGAGGCTGTGAGCTCTCAGCCAGAGCCTTGGGACCTTTTCCCTGGAATTTCTGTTTCTGTTTCCCCGGATGTTATTGGGAAAAGAAGCTTTTCTACGGGACGAGCTGGTCTACATCCTACAGTTTAGCTTCCTTATGAGAGACTGCCCAAAAAATTGCTCCTTTCCCTCCCAGAGACCTGAACAAGGGGCGGAACCAAAGCTTAATTATGATGGACAGGAGACCTGTCCTATGACTGCAAAACAGATAACAGAAAGAAAATAAAGTTGGAGCTCCTGGTACAGCCATACCAGCACAACCACAATAGCACTCAAGGAGCCCTCAATGGCGCAATGAGCTAAAAACCTTGTGCCGGCAGGAATGAAGACCAACAGGTCGCAGGTTTGAATCCGGGGAGAGAGCAGATAAGCTCCCTCTGTCAGCTCCAGCTCCCCATGTGGGGGCATGAGAGAAGTCTCCCACAAGGATGGTAAAACATCAAAGCAACTAGGCGTTCCCGGGGCAACATCTTGCAGACGGCCAACTTTTTCACACTAGAAATAACTTGCAGTTTCTCAAGTGACTTCTGACACACACAAAAACTCATTCAAACTATGCTCCCACAGACCACACATTGCCATTGGTAAAACTTTTTCATTTGGACTATAATTGACACGTTTTATCTATATGACACCTAAGAGTTTTTCCAGATGTAACAATAGACTGATATCTTGAGAAAATCAGTGTTTTCGTTTAAAAATGAGAGCCTAAGAAATGGACACTGTGCCGTCCGCCCAGTTGCTATAAAAAATAAGACTGCTACGTGCTTCTCTCTATAGCTGAGCAAACTGCAGTTGTCTATTTTGAAAACTTAAGATACTAAGCAACTGAGACTAGTACTGGTTTTAAACATCAAAAAAGAATATTTATTTACACAAAGTCCTTGAAGACTTGGCACAGTTCATACAGTTGCAAACAAACAGTCAATAGATGAAGCTACAAAAATATTCTTTCATTTCTATAGTTACAGAGGCAACCCTTTCTCCAGATGGCAGATAAGATTCTGGAATCTTAACACCCTAACCTAAACCTGTTGTGGTTTAGAAAAAGGCAAGCTTTTTCCCTATCTATAACTTAAGGTCAGTCCTGGAGACAAAGCAGTCACGACTCTCTCTCTATAACTATATAACTCAATCTTCTCAACTAAGTTTATCTGGCTATAATATCTCAAAAACAGCTCAAAACACAATACAGCTCAAAACAGCTCAAAACAGCTCAAAACAGTTTAGCTTAATACTTATCTATAGTGTATATAGTTTTTGCAATGGTTTCCCAGAGCTAGCTGCTTAGCCATCAGCACGCCTGAAGTCTTTCCTCAAACTGAAAAGGCAGGGGAGAATCTAAAATGGAGATCTTTCCCTGGGAGAAAAGGCGGTCCCTAAACTCAAAGAGCTGCTCTCTAAGCCAATGGTTGCAAAGAGGCCTGCAGACTCTGATACTATTATCCTTTAGGACTTTTGCAAAACTGCAGCAGCCCCGGGAAAAATGCAAAGGGAAGCAACCTTAAGCAGCTGAGAGGTAAAGCAAACCAGGATCCTGGGAGACGGAACAGACACAGACAGTATGGATCTCAAGAGGTTGAATGGGAAGGAGGTAACTGCTACTAACTCTATATGGTCTTCATCACATGGGGCAATTTAAATGTCCTAGGACACTTCTGCCCCGGTCTTGCAGTCCAGCCACCTACTTGATCCGTTTTTCACCCAAACACCACACAGATGAACAAGTATAATAAGTTTATTTTTAAAAAGGATATCTAATATAAAAACAGATTCAAAATACATCCATGAGCTAGATTTTCTGAAGATTAACAAACAAACAAGGCCCAACTCTGAATAGAAATACCAAAAATCATTTAAGGCAAAAGCAAGAAACTTTAATCTCAGGGTTCTTGCACTTAAACTAGAATTATATCCAAAACCTTGAAAGCATGAACATGACCATAATCCAAAGTCTTGATACTTGGACTTGAGTATAATCCCAAAAGCTTGAAACAAGATTTATAATCCATACAGGAGACCTGCAACTTAAACAGGAAAACAAGATACAGATCCAACAGAACTCTTAACTCGGAGCTCCCAAGACAGGAAACTTACACGTGAAAATCCACTGTTGATCTCCCCACCTAACATTGACTCCAATTCCTTAAGAATACTCCCTCTTGCCCATGACATCGCTCTTTCTCACACCTGCATTCCCTTTGTTTCTCTTTCAGTCTCTGGGAACACCAGATTTATCTCTGTTTCCCACTATCCCCATGAGATCTGTAAATGCTACTGTAACAGATTGGCCTACCCTGAAGGGTTGGTGTGTAAAGATTTGGTGTAAAAAGCAGTTGCCAGGCCCAGCTTGCTGAGCTAAGCAGAGTTTAGGGGTTGAGCAATGAGGCTGTGTCCAAGGCAGAAGTGCAGTCTGATTGGCTGATAGAAATTGGAGGGAAAAGCTCAGTAGCTGGAGATAGGCAAAGCCAGAGGCAAAGGGAAGAAGAAAGCAGACATTTTAGGTTCAGTTAGGGCAGGGGCGGCTCACCCTTTACGCAAAGTAAGCATTTGCAGTATAGTTGATGTTGCCCATGGGTGCTCTTGAGGTGCTCTTGGGGGAAAATAGACTTTGACATATGCGAGTTGTAGTTACTGGGATGTATAGTTCACCTACAATCAAAGAGCATTCTGAACTCCACCAATGATGGAATTGAACCAAATATGGCATACAGAACTCCCACGACAAACAGAAAATATATATCAGTGATTGGTTGGGTGGGGGGCACCAAAATTTGCGTACCGTTGAAAATTACCTAGGGCCACCTCTGAGTTAGGGAATTGGTGGTGAAGAAGGAGGAGCTAGGAGTCTGAAGGGAGAGATTAGGGAACTATTTGGGGTTATAAGAAAGAAACCTCTTTGACGAATAATAGTTATTAGGCCTCTATGGTGTTTAGAGGGTTGTGAAGGAAGGAAGGGAGATTTTAAATGGTTTTAAAAGATTCCTGTTTGAATTTCTATGTGTGGAACTTTGTTCTAAAGAAACTTAAGATTAAAGTACCATCCTCTGTATTGAAGAAACACCTGACAAGTTAATTGTAACTATTAAGCTTATTGACCTTTCTGGAACAGGTGTTCCAGGAGCTCCAATTTTGTTTGCTTTGCATTGAATGTTTGTTTGTAGTCCTAAGTTTCAGGGACTCTGCAGATAGGTGGCTTCTTTTGGCTGCAGTCATAGGGCAGGCCACCTGTCCATCATCATTAGGTTCCCTGGTCCCGCCCCCCTTTTGGGCTTTGGAAGGGAAGTGAGCCATTTTGTTAGTTAGTCTCAGCCAGGTTAGCCTTTGTATAGGATGTGTGTAACTTCCCCTGTACAAAGGCTTCAAGCTTTAAGAATTTCCAGGGTTACAGAAATTCCAACAGAAACAGAAAGAAAAGAAATCCAGAGGAGAACAGCTTTAAGAGTCTCCTAAGAACTCCAGGGAAGCATTCCCACAGCTTTGGGAATTTCCAGAAAAACAGCCTTAAAGACTAAAGAACTCCAGCTGGAGAATATCCACTGCCTTGCTGGTAGGTCCAATCAGCGTCCGAGAAGCAGTTCGGCCCGGTAGCGGAGCACACATCAGAGGGGGTTGGGTTTCAGTCAGCCTGGGAGAAGTTAAAAAGGGGAATTTTCCTTTAAAGAAAACGTTTTTGAAGATAGTGCCCGTCCCCTGTGGACAAGATTGAGAGAACCAATACTTTATCCAGAAAGCCTTGAAGTTCCTGTTTGATTTCATTAATAAAAGACTTTGTTGTACTTCTATAGCCATCTGAAGATTCTTTTGTAGTGGAAACCTCTGAGAATTTCTCCTTAGGCCCCTGGCTTCCCGCTGGGCAAAGGTTACACATCCTATTTTTAAAAGTCAACTAACTACAGGCCCAGCGGCGACAGAACATTGACTGTTCAAAATAAACAACATTTTCCTGTTTTAGTCCAACTGAAGTTTTTGTGTGGCTTTATGAAAATCCCATTAAAAGAGGTGGCGTAATGAAATAATAAATTGGTGGCAGCAGAAGAAAGTAATCTCTACTAAATATCTCAGGTGGCAAAGGCAAAATAAAGAAATACAGTGGAGGTTCTCCCATTTTTTGGCTTTGTGTGAGTGAGGGTGTGTGTGTGCTCTAATTCCCTCACAGCCTCACCTTAGGCCAAGCTTTGTTGTTTGCCTTTTGTCCTCCATCTTGTGTGTGAGTGTGCCTGAGGCAGATTCTTCCTTCAGTCCTCCATTGTGTGTGATTATTGTGAGCTGATTCCTTAATAGCTGTGTTATCTGTTAACCCTCCTGTCTCCTCCACATTCTTTTCAGAGTCAATCCGTGGCCAATTCTCATGAGAATCATTGCCTGTTTCCCTGACAACAGATCTACTCAAAACATTCCCATTGTCTCCAACAATACTTTCACTTTTCCGCACAGGCTCAACCAGAAAATTCTCATTGTCATCCTCTGAGGCTTCACAGGCCTCAACACCCGGTTCACCCATGGAGCCTCATGTTGCCCATCAAACAATATATGGCAACTTCCAACGGGACTCCATGGGCAAACTGGTGTGGCAACACAGATATGCAGAAATAGGTAGTTTCCTGTTTTAGCTCAGATAAGCCCAGAATTGCTTGTCTCGTTAAATGGTCCACTTGAGGCTGAGAGATTGCTGACTGCAGAAACAGAAGCTCAGAATATTTACATTTGTTTTTTTAATAATTTTTATTGGTAAATAATAGGCTTGGGCGGTTTCGTTCGTTAATTTCGTAATTCGTTATTAATTTGTATTTAAATTAGCTTACGATCCAATATTGAGCCATGCAGGACTACTGTGAGGAGTAATTAAAAATCGAAACAATTTTTCCAATTTATTTCGTATTGTTTCGTAATTGTTTCGTAATTGTTTCAAAATTGTTTCAAAATTGTTTTGAAATTGTTTCGTAATTATTTCCGTATGTCTGGTGCAAGTTTTATAGTTGTTTGTTTTATCAGTGATAAAAAAATAAATTATCACACCAACAGTCAACAACAGAGGGAGAGGGAAGCTTCAGAAGTTCCCCCTGTCTCATTTGGAGGGTTTTTTAGCATATTGCACAATCGCGTCCGCCATTAACGAATCGATTCGTAATTTTTACGAAATTTCATATATTTCGAACTTTTTTAAAGGAAAATTTCGGAATTCTTTTAAAAAAACGAAACGCAAGGGCCCCCTAAAAACAAAACGAGTTTAGAACCAAATTTTTCCGTGGTTACCCAAGCCTAGTAAATAACATAAAAAAACATAAACATTGAACAAAGAAACATTAGACATACAAATATTTAAAATAACATAAGCATTTCTGAGTTATTTTCTCTATTACAGCGAAAGTGGGGGAACATCATAAAGAAAAGTGTAGAGCATAGAAAATAAAGAAGAGAGAGAGAGAGAGAAAGAAACACAACCATCTGACAGACAGACATATATTTTCCTTTGTCACTTCCAGATCACTACCTGTGGTGTTAATTAACTCTTTTTCTACAAATTCCTACTAAAAATGTCACCTTGCGTGTGTCTATAAGCATAACCGAGACAATTCTCTATACTATTTTTACAATCATTTGTATTTGTTCTTTTTCAAGAAATTTAATAAAGCTACTCCAGTCCATTCTGTTTGTTCTTGATCTATTTTGAGCAAGTTTTTGGGTTCATAACATCCATCACTTTCTCAATCCAATTTCCTATTGTTGCTGTTTCTGGTGTTTCTATGCATATTCTAGCTGCTGTTGTGAGATAAAATAAAATTTTGTCCTCATTTTTGCTCAATTGAAAATTTGTGATGCCCAGTAAAAAATATTCCGGTTTGAACTCAAACTTTAAGTGCAAGATTTCTTCTGTTTTTTTGTATATTTCAAACCACAGCTTGAAACACTATGGTACCATTTAAAATACTTCCAGGATCTCCCAGGATAGAGAGTTGAAAGTTTGGTGGTGACTTAGTTCCTTTATTACATTTTCATCATGTTGTTTAATCGCTGGCTTCTCATTGATGATCCTTAGAGTTTCTTCAGAAAACTGTGCTAATATAAATTTCTTTATTTGACTCTTTGATATACTCCAGAAAATTTTCCCAGTCCGTTCTGGGTGGTTTCGTCGTGTTTTGTGATATTTTTTGAGTCAGGATATCCATATTCATAATATCCCATACTTTTAACAACCATTGTTCTATCGTGGGGATATCTCCTTATCTCCAAATTCTAGCCAATACTATTCTCGCAGCAGCAGCAAAATGGTGGACGCCACGGTCTGCTGATGCTCCTCAGCAGCCGACTTGCCAACAGCCCTAGGTAGAGCCTTTGCTCCCCCAACCTTGCAGCGAGAAGCAAGTTGGAGCGTCCGACTGGCTTGGCACAGCTGGAAAACCAACACACCGTGCACCGTGTGCCACACAAGCCGGTCGCGCAGGGCACGGCAAGGACGCCCGGCGCAGAGCCAGGAGAGGACACTGGCCACTATCTAGAACACATTGTTTCTATCTGTGTTCAATTCACATTATATTGTCGGAGCCTATTGCCTCATAGTTGTTTATGATGTCTGCAACACTATGGATTTCCCTTAACATTAATTCACTATTTTCAAGCATGTTTTTGTTTGTTTATTTGTTTTGTTTTGTTTCGAATGGGCAGGAGTTTGGTACATATAGCAACGCTCATTCAGATCCTTTGCCAAGTTCAATTCTGGCCTACTTTACTCACAGCTCACAGCCAATAATCAAAAATGCCCATTACATACAATGACCTATTAAGCAGTATTATTACCACATCAAAATTGAATTCAGGTAAGTGCTTTGTGATATAATAAATTTTGACAGGTCACAAATCATCTAGCTACATGAAAATGGGAGATCAAAAAAGCATGCAGTATAAATTGCACGACCTCCCCAACCCTTATCTAAAATTAGTCAAAATGAATCCCAGATCAACAGGGGCAAGTTAACAGTGGCAGTCCTGTGCCACTGGGCCTTGTGGAGGCCATCCAGCCACTGAACTGACTCAGGAACACACAGTACAGCCACTATCAGTCTCCAAGCCAGCTTATTGGCTGACTATGTGGACCATAGTGATGTTGATCTAGAGTAATCGATTCCAGATCAGCATTACCATTTGTGGTTCACGTAGATAGACCCTTATACTGTAATAAAATACATCCAGTCATTTCATTTTGTAAAAGTAGTTTTAGTTTTAGTTTTTTTCTCATAAATTGGACATCATGTCATGAGAAATATACTCAGCATTAGGAGCTAGTATACAGGAGACCAACCATCCCACAGCAAAAAGAAAATTGAACAGCGCAAGGAATGAATGCATCCAGTAGTCATCCCATAGTTCTCTAATTCAAGATCTACCAAAACTATATAGAACAAAGAGAGCTGAAGGTCTACAAAAAGATTGGTCTGGTGGCTTAAAATTAATTACTAACCTCTCTTTCCATAAGCAAAAGCAATTTTAATAGAGATTACAGAAGTCAAAATAGAATTAATCATCTGTTCAGACAAGTCATTTCTCTTGATGATCTGCTATACAAAGGCTATCCTCTCACAAAATCATGATCTGGAGATTTAACTCCAATCTATTGCTCAATTATTTGTTTAGAGGGAATTTTTTTTTTAAAAAAAGGAAGTTTTTTACCCAGTACCTACGAGGGTTGAATGAAAAGTAATGCCTCCACCTTCACTATTGGGTTTGGATGGAAATATTTTCTAATAAATCAAATGCAGAAATAATCCTTAGAATGTTCTCTTTAATTACCACTATTCACTTTTCCACATAATCACCAGACAATTGGATACATTTCTGCAAACGATGAACAAGTCATGGAAGAAGTTGATACTCGGTTTCCGCAACCAGCGGCTCACAGTTCTCTCAACATCTTCATCAGAAGCATAATGATGTCCCCGCAGATCTTCTTTCATTATCAGGAGCAGATGGAAGTCAGACGGTGCTAAATCTGGACTGTATGGAGGATGTCGTATGGTGGTGAGATCCAGTCTCTGAAGTTTCAAGTCTGTGCGCTTTCATTTCAGGCATCAGCATCCTGGGTACCCATCGTGCAGAGATCTCCCAATAGCCAAGCAAAGCAATAATGTGACCCATACGTTCTTGTGAAATGCCACTTATGCTTGAAATTTCTCTCTGAGTGATATGACAATCATCCTGAATCAATCTGTCAACCTTTTACTTGGGAAACTCAGTGGTTGCTGTCACAGGACGTGCAAATCTTTGTTTGTCACACAAGTCAGATATTCCCACCTCAACATCTTTAAACTTTCTCACCCAATGATGCACGGTACTCACATCAACACAATCACCATAAACAGCTTGCATTCTCTGATGAAACCTTATGCTGTCAAGAAATCAATGACTGCACGTTGCTTAAGTCGCATTGACCGACCATCTGCGCAGGGTTCCATACTCCGCACTTTAACAACACAACTGTTCAATGCTAAGGCTTCCTGCCAAAATGGATCTGTAGAGGAGAGTCTACTAAACAAGCCAGTACCTGCCACATACCAATACTGCTATCTGTTGAGGAGTTATGAAGGTGGAGGCATTACTTTTCATTCAACACTCGTAGATACTTAGAAGTTTTATTGTAGGATACTTTGAAATTAATTCTGACAAGTCATTTCATACAAGAAGATGGGAGGACAAAAAAGCAAATTGAAGTCCAGCATCAGTTTTTTCAAGCAGACAGACATACATGCACCCAGATAACCAGGTAGTTTTAAATACAGTAGTAAGAAAGCTGAACTAACACAACTTGAATATGCAGTATAACAAAGCCTTATACTACAAATTTGGAAACAAGCAACTCAAACTATTTTTGTTTTTGTCTTTTATTGTAGATATGGTCTGTGCTGGTACGGCTGTAACAGGAGCTCCTACTTCATTTTCTTTCTATTGAGTGTTTGCATGTATTCCAAGGTTCCATGCATTTTGCAATAAGATGGTTTCCCTTGCTCTGCAATTATAGGGCCAATGACCCGCCAATCATGATTATGTTCTTTAGTTCCACCCCTTTCCCCAGGGCTCTGGGAGGGAAAAGAAAGACTTCAGACAGTCTTTCAGTTTTGGAAGCCCAGTTACAGGACTTGAGCTTTCCCCACCTGTAGAGAAGCTTTGTTTCTCACAACATCCGGGGTAAACATCCGGCGGAAACAGCCCTAAAGCTTCTAAGGAAAACAGTTTTACAGCACAACCCTTGTTGGGGTTAAAGATACAGATCCACACCATTCATGGAGAAAAAGGACTCCAGCTGGAAAATCTACAAAGCCTTGACTGGAAGGTCTACTCGGGACCCAAGAAGCAGTTTGGAGCCGGGAGTAGGACCCACACCAGCAAGGTTTAGAAAACAGATTGCCCAGGAGGGGTCAAAAAGGGTTTTCCTTGTTAAAGAAAGAAATAGTTCTCCAAGCAAGGTACCTGTCCTTTGTAGACAAGTTAAGAAGCATTTGTTTAATTTGATGAAAATCTAAGAAGTATTTGATTGTTTGTTGAAGACTTAAGCAATAATAAAGGACTTTGTTAAACCTTTCAAGCGTCTAAAGAATCTGTATAGGAAAATCCTTAGGGCCTCTCAGCCGAGCACCCCGGCTTCCCGCTGGGCACAGAGAGCACGTCCTGTTCAAAAGCCAACTGCTATAGGCCCAGCGCATGACAGCACATGATCTATTTTTAAAAAAATAAAAGATGATGCCAAGATTTTCTCCTCTTTATCATCAAATTAATCAATATCTTCATAAGAGATTATTTTAAGTACACTTTATTCTCAGTCATAGATTAGCAATCCATATGCAATACAGAAAAATGAATGTCACCCAATATTCAGATAACTGACTGAGTTGAATAGCTATCCTGCTTAATGTCTGAAGGAAATTAATTTTGGTGGTAATTGTATTAATACTGCAACACTATCCTATGACCCAAGAAACCTTTAAAACATGGATGCAAATATATTGTCAAAGGCTTTCATGGCCAGAATCACAGGGTTGTTGTAGGTTTTTTCAGGCTTTATGGCCATGGTCTAGAGGCATTCTCTCCTGACGTTTCGCCTGCATCTATGGCAAGCATCCTCAGAGGGAGTGAGGTCTGTTGGAAGTAGGAAAATGGGTTTATATATCTGTGGAATGATGTCCAGGGAGGGACAAAGGACACTTGTCTGCTGGAGCTAGGGGTGAATGTTTCAACTGACCACCTTGATTAGCATGCAATGGCTTGGAAGTGCCTGGGGCAAACTTTTGTTGAGAGGTGATAAGATGTCCTTGTTTGTTTCCTCTCTGTTGTTGTGCTGTTGTAATTTTAGAGTTTTTTAATACTGGAAGCCAGATTTTGTTCATTTTCATGGTTTCCTCATTTCTGTTGAAAATGTCCACATACTTGTGTATTTCAATAGCTTCTATGTGTAGTCTGACATAGTAGAGTGGTTGTTCGTTAATTCGTTAATTCGTTAAACATTCGTTAATTTTCGCATATACGAAACGACAACAAAACATATTTTCAAACCCGGAAGGGTTTTTAAATATCGAAACGGCAACCCCCACAGTTTTAACGAGCTTTCGCCCGTTTCGTAAATGGGGCGGGCGGGGCGAAGGGGCGGCGCAAGCGCGCACCCAGTGAGCCAAGCCCCACGCCTGCCTGTTGGGCGCGAGCGCGGCTCCCGATTGGCCGGCCCGCGCGCGCTCGCCATCTCAGGCGGGCCACGGAGGCAGAGCCGGCGCTGCAGGAATCCCCTCCCCGGCTCCTGCGCTCCGGCTCCGGCTCCTGCGCCCTCCTCCTCCTCCTCCTCCTCCTCCTCCTGGCACTTCCTGCAACACAGCTGCGGAGGCCGGTTGTCTCTTTAAGGTGCCTCTCTCTCCCAGCTGTGTTGCTGGGAGAGAGAGGCGCCTTAAAGAGACACCCGGCCTCCGCAGCTGTGTTGCAGGAAGTGCCAGGAGGAGGAGGAGGAGGGCGCAGGAGCCGGAGCCGGAGTGCAGGAGCCGGAGCGCAGGAGCCGGGGAGGGGATTCCTGCAGCGCCGGCTCTGTCTCCATGCGCCTATGAGCTCAGTGTATGTATAATACCATTCTGTGAATCGGGCAGTTAGTCAGACCCATCTCTTCTGATGACAAATGTCACACCTATCACATAGGAGTCCTTCCCATGTAAGCAACATCTGACCGAATTCATTCTTCTATACAACTGGGAAAGATACAGGAGTTCTGCTCCTAATAAAGATGGGAATAATATGTGAAAATATTCTAAAATGCAAAAGGATGTTTACTATCAAGTAACCCTGATGAAATGAATCCTGGATTGATAAGAAACTTTGCAGTTATACCCTTAACGGAGCTTGTTTTACGCATGCGCGGGGGTCCGCCATCTTTACAAAATGTTTTGTAAATATTTACGAAATTTCGTAAATACCAAAACTTTTTTTGGGAAAATTTTGTAATTATTTTAAATATCGAAACAAAAAAAACACCCCAATTACAAATCGATTTTAGAACCAAATTTTTTCTTGATCAAACAGGCTGTAGTCTGACATGGTGGTTGTTAGAGTGGTCCAGCATTTCTGTGTTCTCAAATAATATGCTGTGTCCAGGTTGGTTCATCAGGTGCTCTGCTATGGCTGACTTCTCTGGTCGAAGTAGTCTGCAGTGCCTTTCATGTTCCTTGATTCGTGTTTGGGCAATGCTGCGTTTGGTGGTCCCTATGTAGACTTGTCCACAGCTGCATGGTATACGGTAGACTCCTGCAGAGTGAGAGGATCCCTCTTGTCCTTTGCTGAACGTAGCATTTGTGGGATTTTTTTGGGGTCTGTAGATAGTTTGTATGTTATGTTTCCTCATCAGCTTCCCTATGCGGTCAGTGGTTCCCTTGATGTATGGATGCAAATATCTTTCTTCTTGATTTATTTTTTCTCTTTTTTGATTCCAGAGGACAAAGTATGGACTACTGTGCATCATGACCTACAAGAGAGATCTTCAGTAGTAAGCAACCGGCCAGAGAAGCATGCTTTGATACAGCTGAATTACAGTGCCAATGCAGATCAGATCGCTGCCATCACAGGGAGTGCTGAATATTGTGAGCAGTTTATCTCCTACTCCTGTAAGCTGTCAAAGCTTCTCAATACACCAGGTAAGTTCAAAACAATATGTCCTTGATGTACTTAATCAGCTTTCTGTGCCTACTTAGCTAAGCAATGTGAAGTCATTCTGTGTTTCTCAAGAATTGACTAAAACCCAAATGCATCTATTGACTAAAACCTAAATGCATCACACAATGGAAGTAGATCATAATTGTATCAGGATAACAGTGCCTCTGGTTGGAGCTTACTGTAGGACATCAACACTGTTCAGCACTGTGTATGACATCAACACCCCATAGTATTGCATGGGGGAGTGTTTTAAAAGGTATTCTTTTTCTTAACACACACAAATCTGTTCATGACCTCATTTTCTGCTTCTGTCATGCTATGACTTCCCGTGCAAAAGTTCAATTACACTTTTATGCAGACTCTGGGTGGTCAATGGGCATACTTTCAATGTGGCTTAGGTGGCCCTTGCTTATTTATTTATTTATTTTTATTTATCAAGTCATCAGCAACCAGTCAATTATATTACATTTCTAACAGAACAAAGCAAGCAAACAGACAAAATACAAAAATACAAAATACAGAATACAAAATTTGTGGGTTTGGTAGTTGATTAAATGTCCTTTGACCAGTATCTGGCCACTTGGAGTGTTTCTGGTGTTGCTGCAAGAAGGTCCTCCATTGTGCATGTGGCAGGGCTCAGGTTGCATTGCAGCAGGTGGTCAGTGGTTTGCTCTTCTCCACACTCGCATGTCGTGGATTCCACTTTGTAGCCCCATTTCTGAAGGTTGGCTCTGCATCTCGTGGTGCCAGAGCACCCCCTGTGTGCCCAGGGGGGAGTCTCTCATTTGGTATCAGCCATTAGTTGAGGTTCTGGGTTTGAGCCTGCCACTTTTGAACTCTCGCTTGCTGAGGTGTTCCAGTGAGTGTTTCTGTAGATCTTAGAAAACTATTTCTAGATTTAAGTCGTTGACGTGCTGACTGATACTCAAACAGGGGAAGAGCTGGAGATGTCTCTGCCTTGGTCCTTTCACTATTGGCTGCTACTTCCCGGTGGATGTCAGGTGGTGCAATACCGGCTAAGCAGTGTAATTTCTCCAGTGGTGTAGGGTGCAGACACCCTACGGCATGTCTCATTAAGAGCCACATCCACTGTTTTAGTGTGGTGAGATGTGTTCCACACTGGACATGCATACTCAGCAGCAGAGTAGCACAGCGCAAGGGCAGATGTCTTCACTGTATCTGCTTGTGATCCCCAGGTTGTGCCAGTCAGCTTTCGTATGATATTGTTTCTAGCACCCACTTTTTGCTTGATGTTCAGGCAGTGCTTCTTGTAGGTCAGAGCACGGTCCAGAGTGACTCCCAGGTATATGTGTGCGCTGAAATGCTCCAGTGGGGTTCCTTCCCAGGTGATCTTCAGAGCTCGGGATGCTTCTCTGTTCTTGAGATGAAAGGCACATGTCTGTGTTTTAGATGGATTAGGGATCAGATGGTTTCCCTTGCTATCCAGTGATCAAGGAAAAGGCGCAGACATTTCAACTTGGCATGAGACATATAAAGGCGAGACACAATGGCTGTTTGCATGGGTGTGGCGGAAGAGACAGCAGAAAGTGAGCTTCCTCTTGAGGTAAACCTCTCCAGTTCCAGAGAGGCATTTTAGAAGCATTTATTGAGCTAAGATTTGGGGTAAGGCTATTTGTTTATATGAGTTAGTTGGAAATTTGCTTCCTTGCTTCTTGGCAAGGGGTTGGATTGGCTGACCCATGAGGTCTCTTCCAACTCAATGATTCTATGATTCTATTAATGTATTGGAAATTGAGTTTGCACATGAACAAGCATAATTTATACATTGCTTAGAAATCCTTTGTCCAGCTATATATTTGTCAGGTTTTACAATGTATTGTAATGTAATATAGCTGAGTCATGCACTGCTAATGGGCTTCTATTGGAAATGCTGAGTCATGCATTAACTGTATATAGAACTTCATTTGGAGAATGTGTTCTGGCCTAGTCCAGGTGATTGTGAATGATGCAATCCTGGGTTTGTGTTGAGTCAATGAGTTGGGAACCAATCGGTGATTGCTATGTGTAAATGAATTGTATATAAGGAAGTCATGTACAGTGTATATTTCTCCTTGTGCTGTGATGTTGTTCGTCGAAGGTTATATGTAATTAAAAGAACCTGTCTGCTAAGACAAGCTATAACTGTATGCTGTGGTAAGTTTGTAATATCATCTAGACTGGGGGAAAGACAATGGTAAAACTGACAATGGCTGGGCATGTGCTCAAGTGTCTGTAAAAGGTTCCAGAGTGACTGCAGGCTGTGGAAGCAGTTGACTGAAAATACTGTGCAGAAAGAAGCTACTGGAAAGCGCTGAAGTTGTGCAACTGATCTGCTGCTGAATTGTGAAGTTAATCTCAACAATATTCTTAATAAAAATGCTCATATCCCAACTTTCATTGAACCAGAGGACTCTCGCCTACACTTAAGAAGAAAATTCCAGTTTTGAATTAATGCATCACCAGCTGGGAACTGCAGACTAACAACATCCGGAGAGCCATATAATTCCTTGTATTGTTGAAGGCTTTCATGGCTGGAATCATTGGATTGTTGTAGGTTCTTTCGGGCTATATGGCCATGGTCTAGAGGCATTCTCTCCTGACGTTTCGCCTGCATCTATGGCAAGCATCCTCAGAGGTAGTGAGGTCTGTTGGAAGTAGGAAAATGGGTTTATATATCTGTGGAAAGACCAGGGTGGGACAAAGGACTCTTGTCTGCTGGAGCTAGGTGTGAATGTTTCAACTGACCACCTTGATTAGCATTGCCTGGAGCAATCTTTTGTTGAGAGGTGATTAGATGTCCCTGATTGTTTTTCCTCTGCTGTTTTGCTGTTTTAATTTTAGAGTTTTTTAAATACTGGTAGCCAGATTTTGTTCATTTTCATGGTTTCTCCTTTCTGTTGAAATTGTCCACATGCTTGTGGATTTCAATGGCTTCTCTGTGTAGTCTGACATGGTAGTTGTTAGAGTGGTCCAGCATTTCTGTGTTCTAATGTGCTGTGTCCAGGTTGGTTCATCAGGTGCTCTGCTATGGCTGACTTCTCTGGTTGAAGTAGTCTGCAGTGCCTTTCATGTTCCTTGATTCGTGTTTGGGCAATGCTGCGTTTGGTGGTCCCTATGTAGACTTGTCCACAGCTGCATGGTATACGGTAGACTCCTGCAGAAGTGAGAGGATCCCTCTTGTCCTTTGCTGAACGTAGCATTTGTTGGATTTTCTGGTGGGTCTGTAGATAGTTTGTATGTTGTGTTTCCTCATCAGCTTCCCTATGCGGTCAGTGGTTCCCTTGATGTATGGCAAGAACACTTTTCCTCTGGGTGGATCTTCATTTTTATTCTCGTGGCTTGTTCTTGGTCTTGCAGCTCTTCTGATGTCTGAGGTGGAGTGTCCATTGGCCTACAACAACCCATATAATTCCTATCTCTGGCTCAATGGATTGCGTGTTTTGCTATCTTCTCTCATGAAATTATCAGATGTAAAGTTACCAAATGATCAAAGTAATCTAAGTGATTAAATGTGTGTAAAATTATTATTCAAGAAACACAAGAAAGATTGCTGACGAGAACGTACTACTCTGCCATCATGATTGCCATAACAGTTTCCAGCTTGATTCATGAATAAAGCACTTCCAGCAGACATAGATCACATACATGCTGTCATATTTAAGCATGTAGAACAATGTTTGGATTTCCAGTTTGTGTTCATAGTGTATAAACATGTTGTGGAAGAGATATCCAGCCCATAACAAAATGTTCTGGGCCTATCTCTATTTATCTTCTTCAACACTTTATCCACATACAGTTGTCTATTTTCTATTTTCATTCGGAAGCACAAAACTATCTCTCCACTTACCATTGTAAGTGCATAAAAATGTATTGCATTTTGGGAAAATGGAAAGAAAATGACATTTGAACAGTGAAAGCACTTCAAAATGAATGAATGAAACAATGGCTGTAGTAATATCGGCACAGGATTTGCAGAGTGGCAAAAAAAATCAAGTTTCCCTCTTATCTTCTTAGTGCAAGTTTGTAGACAGTTACATTGGTTGTCTTTCCCTCCTCATTTTTGCACTTCTCTCCAAAATGCATTTTTATATTCAATCTAGGATCTCATCACATGGATGAGGTCCAGCACCATGATTTGCCAGCCTCTACAATGAAACATGGCTTCAGTAGACCATTAGCAAGGCAATTCCGGTGTTCCAGCTGCTAGTTGATGTTTCCCCATCCCACGTAGGGAAACATCACCTCTGCTAGAAAGTTCTGTTATTTCTTGATACTGCTGCATCTGTTTGGGTTCAGCCTGTGTATGAACCTGAACCTGAACCTGATCCTGAACCTGATTCTCTGATTGTATTCCCTGATGCCAATGTAGATGTCAATGTGAATTCTGAGGCCAATTTAGATGATGATGGTTTGAGTAGTGAAAATCCTACAGCCTTGGAAAGTGAAAGTCAAAATTCCCATGAGAATATGCATTCCAAGCCGAGCGGAAAAGTTTCACTCCCTTTTCCTCCCAGCCTTATTTCTCCGGAGAATCTGACACCTGGTCTGCCTAATGAGGATAGGCGGGGCAGATTTGGCAGAGCCGGGGAGAAGCACAAAGTTTACGTAGGTCAGCCAGATTGAGAGAAAGGCAAACAAAAATGTCAGACGTGTCTTGTAATAGATTTCTCGGCCTTAGGTATGCCTGGCCTGAATGCAGCTTCAGACCAGGCACATTCCAGATTCATGTGCAAGCTTTTGCTGTTCTCCTGATTCAAGTGGCCTTGCTCCTCGGAGGTTTTCTAGTTGTTCCAAGTATGGTTAGTGGATTGCTAACAGGTTCCAGGATTCCGCAGTTTTGCTGTGGGTTTTATGATCTTATTTATGGACATTTCTTGTTGCTGATTTTTACTATGACTTTTTACCTTTGCATTTTTCCTCTATTTTGTATTCATCTTTCATCAATAAAAAAGGATTGTTTTCCTAAAGTCGTGTGGTGGATGGTTGTCTGAGGGTCCAGTTTCCTGCTCTGGGTTGCAACAGCATCAAAGCCTTGTTGTCCCACCATGCTGCCGCACCAGTTCGTCCATGGAGCCTTACCAGAAGTTGCCCTATGTTGTTTGATGGGCAGCATGGGGCTCCATAGGTGAACTGGGGCCGAAGTGTTCTAGGATGCTTCAATTGCCCCATGTGATGAGGCCCTTAGGTGCATGAAAGTGCAAGCCAGCTTTTAGAGCTTAATTGTGTTTCCAAGAGACTTCATGGAGCATATATTTTTAAATTCTTGCACTCCCAAAATGCAGCCATGCACAACTGATTTCAGGAGCAGGAATGACTAAACCAGTTGGTGGCTGGTATACTGCTCAGTGCTACTATTTATTTATTTATTTATTTATTTATTTATAGGCCAGGGTATATTGAAACAGATTCTGGAATTAATTGCAAGCAAGCTATTGTCTATGTTGATATTGGAAAATCACATTTAAAAACTGACCATTTTTATTCCAATCCCTTTGTTAAGTTTTAACTTAAGAAAAATAGAGAAAATAGGATTGAACCATGGCCTCTTATTGAATATCGGTTGTCTGAGTGAATGTCATGAAGTACAAGTAAGCAGGTGACAGATGAAAGAGATGACAGCTTTCTGTTTTCTAAATGGCAGATACAAAGTTATTCATGAGAATGTACAAATGTGCATATGCAGCATTCCTTGTTGTCATTAAGTGGTATGTACTTTGTCTCATTCAAAACACCTATGTGCAGGCTCAGATGCTTATGCTTTCAGGCACCTGGTTGTGTGTAGAATATTAATATGGGAAGAATATGGGTGAACTGGGTTGTTGTAGCTTTTTCAGGGTATATGACCATGTTCTAGAAGCATTCTCTCCTGACATTTAGCCTGCATCTATGGCAGGCATCCTCAGAGGTTGTGAGGTTTCTTCAGAGGTTGTCAGATCTCACAACCTCTGAGGATGCCTGTCATAGATGCAGGTGAAATGTTGAAGGGAACTATTCCAATTCAAGGTGCAGGTGCTCACCTACAAAGCCCTAAACGGTTTGGGACCTGCCTACCTGCATGACCGCATCTCTGTTTATGAACCCACATGTTCTCTTTGTTCATCTGGAGAGGCCCTGCTCACGATCCCACCTGCATCGCAGGCGTGTCTGGTGGGGACGAGGGACAGGGCCTTTTCTGTGGTGGCTACCTCGACTTTGGAGCACCCTCCCCAAGGACATCAGACAAGCCCCTACACTGGCAGTCTTTAGGAAGAGTTTGAAGGCCTGGCTGTTCCGGTGTGCCTTTCCAGAATAGGAAACTCCAGCAATATGTCCCAGAAGCACTTTAGTAGAGATTTAAGATTGTCTGCACATTGCACTTACCCTATTTTCACCTGTCATACTCAGCACTTTTTAATCTGTACCCATTACATTCGGCCCGGCCCTAGTGTTATTGTGTTATGGTGTATTGTTTTTATTGTTAACTGTTATTGCTTAACGTTTTGATTTGCTTTATAATGTTATATGTATTGTTATGCTGTTGTTTTTATTGAGGCCTTGGCCTTTGTAAGCCGCATCGAGTCCTTCGGGAGATGTTAGCGGGGTACAAATAAAGATAATAATAATAATAATAATAATAATAATAATAATAATAATAACTATTTCTAACTGGCAATTGGTGATTCTAAAAAGACAAACAGTCTCCGTGAGGTTTGAAGCAGAAATCCCTTTATTGCAAATGTGGCCACACAAGGACAAGAACAGCCAGACAAGTCATATGTCTTTCAAAAGGCTGCCTGTGCCATTTGATTTTCCAGTTCATTCTTTATACCCTTTTCTCCTGCCGTGTCATGAACAGATCATGAACAGATCCACCCCCTCTTCCAAACATCCTTTCAAAAACATGTTCTTTCACCTTCTTCCACTTCGGCGCCTACAAAACTGATAACCGTCGGCATACTTCGAGCAAACATACATTTTATGACTTCAAATTCTTGGATGTCATCCTGTCCCATATCCTTCAACTATGCATCCTGTGCTTTCCAAAACTCTATCTCTCTTTTGCCCTTGCTCTTTTGTAGGCCAAAGGACAAACCTCTTTCTTAGGCTTGCATTTCTGCATTTCCAACATCTCTTTTACCTAATAAGCTCTATTCACCCCTTCAATGTCAGGATAGAATACTTCTAGAACATGGCCATATAGCCCAAAAAACCTACACCAACTCAGTTATTCTGACCATGAAAGCCTTTGACGATATGGGTAAATATATATATTAGGGCTGGGCGGTTTCGTTCGTTAATTTCGTAATTCGTTATTAATTCGTATTTAAATTAGCTTATGATCCGATATTGAGCCATGCAGGAGCAACTAAAAATCGAAACGAATTTTTCAATTTGTTTCGTAATTGTTTCGTAATTGGTTCGAAATCGTTTTGAAATCGTTTTGTTATTATTTCCGTATGTCCAGTGCAATTTTTATAGTTGTTGTTTGTTTTATCAGTGATAAAAAAATAAATTATCACACCAACAGTCAACAACAGAGGGAGAGGGAAGCTTCAGAAGTTCCCCCTGTCCCATTTGGAGGTTTTTTTAGCGTATTGCGCAATCGCGTCCGCCATTAACGAATCAATTCGAAATTTACGAAATTTCGGAAATTTCGAAATTTTTAAAAGGGAAAATTTCGGAATTATTACAAAATACCAAACGCAAGGGCCCCCTAAAAACGAAACGAGTTTAGAAACAAATTTTTCCGTTGTTACCCAGCCCTAGTAAATATATATATATATTCTGTCTTGATATTCTGGGATATAGGGCTGTGTGGAAGGGCTCAACAGCTCAACACTGACAGCTCAACAGAGGTGGTGATAATCTGGGCCTTGCTAGGGACATCTAATATAATCAGTCTGGTTGCCAGTGGCACATAATTGATGTACAGTACAAAGTACTAATCATCTTTTTAAACACTTTCTCACTTGCTGAAAAAAATGATAAATTAAAATTTCCATTGTCTAGTTTTGTAAGGAATTTTTCCCTTGTAAGGCAACAGCATTCCCAAATGTTGCTACTAGCTCCAGATCGGTTAATAATTTCAAATAACATTCTGCTTCATAAAATACAAACTTCTTAACATCTGTCTTCATTACACACAGGCAGCACTAGAAAATCAGATCATCATACAGTAGAATGGAGAAACCACCATACCTAAATTGGGTTAATTTTCAAATTATGACCCTGCGTCAGAAGCTGTTTGAAATGAAGTTTTATAGAGAGATGTAAACTAGAGTGTCAAAATCCATCTAGGCAAGGGAAAACAGATTTCTAAATTAAGAGGCCATGCCTGGATATTTTTTTTCTTAGTACCTTGCTAATTGATATTAAAAAATCTATTTTGTATTTGCAAATCATTGCTGTGTTTTTGACAAACTGAAGTCAGTTTACTTCAAAATCTTCCAAGATTTTTTTGTGTGTGTGTGACTATTAGTTCCACTTATCCTTATGTACTTGTTCCACATCACAGCTATTTTAGACAGAAAGAGACTTTTAAAACAAACCAACAAAACAGTGAATGAGACAGAGGTTTATTTACTGGAGCTAAAGCGGCTTTGGGAAGTCCAAGCATGTGCACATGTCTCCTTTGCCCCCGGAAAGGTTTAGTAAACTTGTGATTTGGGTTGGGTTTGGTGGGCATTGGCCTTGAGTTTTGCAGTTGTAGTTCGCCAACATCCAGAGAGCATCGTGGAGTCAAACAATGATGGATCTAGACCAAACATGGCACAAGCACTCAATATGCCCAAATATAAACACAGATGGAGTCTGGGGGAAATAGATCTTGATATTTGGGAGTTGTAGTTGCTGGGATTTATAGTTCACCTACAATCAAAGACCATTCTGAACTCCACCAATGATGGAATTGAACCAAACATGGTATACAGGACTTCCATGACCAACAGAACACACTGGAAGAGTTTGGTAGGCATTGACCTTGAGTTTTGGAGTTGTAGTTCACCTCCATCCAGAGAACACTGTGGACTCAAACAATGATGGATCTGGACCAAACTTGACAGAAATACTTAATATGCCTGACACCAAATTTGGACACAAAACAAACTATCAGGCCAATGAGTGACCGTCACACATAAAAACACTGGAAAACACAGCGGAAGGGACTTAAAAAGCCAAAAAAACACCAAAAAATACATTACAACTCATGCACAAAACCACACACATATATAAAAACACACATATATACACATATACACAAATATATACAGAAATATATATACACATATGCACACACAAAACACATATACACGGAAAGGGGGAAGGAAGGAAGGAGAGAAAGAGGGAAAGAAGGAGGGAAGGAGAGGAAAGAAAGAGAGAAGGAAATAAAAAGTGAAAGAAGGAAGGAAAGTGAGCGGGAAGGAAGGAGAGAAGGAATGAAAAAGAGGGAGGGAGGGAGGGAGGGAGGGAGGGAGGGAGGGAGGGAAGGAAGGAAGGAAGGAAGGAAGGAAGGAAGGAAGGAAGGAAGGAAGGAAGGAAAAAGAGAAGGAATGATGGAACCAAAGAGCAAAGGAAGCGAGGAAAGAAACAAGTAGAGAAAAAAGAAGAAGGGAAGGAAAAAGAGGGAAGGAATGAAAGAGGGAGGGAAGGAAGGAGAGAAAGGAAGAAGGAGAGAAAGAGGGAGGGAGGGAAGGAGAGAAAGGAAGAAAGAGAGAAAGAGGGAGGGAAGGTTGGCCATAGCAACGCATGGCAGGTACAGCTAGTATTCTTATAAAAACAACCCCAAGTAGAAACAGTGATCAAATTGAATATATCACAGAAAGCAGTACTATTGGGTCTAATCTATTATTCATTTATTGGTATTTTAAATATTTGTTATTTCTTAAAACTGTTTATGCCAATAGGAGCTTCAAAAGCAATGTGCAGTAAAAATGTATTAGAGGGGGAAACAGAAACAAATATTCTTTAGAAATGCTAGTGTGATACTTTTTTTATTTCCTCATCTCTCGTTACTTCCTGTTGTGTGGATTTATTGATGTTTTGGAGTATTCTGTTGCACAGATGCACTCTTTGCAGGCTAACACTTACTGGAATAGGGATCTCCCCCATGACCCAAATATTTGTTTTGCAGACAATTTTCCTTCTGTTGAACACTAATCACCCTCAAATGCATGTGTGTGGGGAAAGTGCTTGGTTCAAGATTATTTATTTGATGGATTTAGATGATAATTGCTCAGTTTCAATGTTCAGTCTAACAGCTTGGCAAGAAACAAGCCAGACCCCTTTCCTTTGCTGGAAATGCAACAACGCTTAGTACTGAAGAGTGAATGATACCTTACAGTGAGCAGTAGTAAAAGGGAGATAGTTTGAGTGACCTGAAGCCTTCAGGCTCTGTGTCACTGTCTACCTATTTTGACCCTTTTGTGATGTAAAATTATGTGCACCGATATTTTCTCCACCTCTTCTTCTTCGTGTTAGTCTTCTCCTAACCTTCCAATATGTAACTAGGTTAGAACAGCACCCTGAGTAACTTTCCAATCTTAGAAAATAACTCCTACAATAAAACTGATTTTCATTAGTGTATTTGCTCATTTATTTATTTATTTATTTATTTATTTATTTGGAGGTTTTATAACCCGGTCTTCTCTACCTCCAAAGAGGGACTCAGGCCGGCTAACAGCAGAAAATTCATACACACATAGAATAAACATAATAGCATCATAATACATTAATACTAAAATACATTAAAATACAGATCATACAATTGCAAAAGCCAGGTCGTCAGAGTAAAATCACAAATTCATCACCATCCGCCAGTGTGGTCAGCTGTTATTGACTCAATCATCATTCTGCAAATGCTATATTCCAAAGCCAAGATTTTACCAGCTTTCTGAAAGTCAGGAGGGAAGGGGCAGATCTAATCTCCAATGGGAGAGAGTTCCAGAGCCGAGGGGCCACCACTGAGAAGGCCCTGTCCCTCGTCCCCACCAGACGTGATTGCGAAGGAGGTGGTACCGAGAGCAGGGCCCCTCCAGAAGATCTTAACAACCTTGATGGTTCATAGGGGAGAATCGATTTGGACAGGTAAACTGGGCCGGAGTCGTTTAGGGATTTATAGGTCAACACCAGCACTTTGAATTGTGCTCTGGAAGCTAACTGGCAGCCAGTGGAGCTGGACAACCTTAGTCCTCAGCCCGTAGCCAGGATTTTGTTTGGGGGGGGGCTAAAATTTTCAGGGGGGGTTTGGGGGGGCTGAGTTTCGGGGGGGCTGAGTCTGAGTGAAAGAGGGTCTACCCTAGCAAACCTTTTGTATCATTACCCCAATACCCCCATGCACATGGGATATATTGAGTATGGTGATCAGATCATGATATGAATAAACATAACAGTTTAAATAATGCACCAGTAAGGCCTTTTCGAACCACCATGAGAATTTGGGGGGGGGGGCTGAAGCCCCTCAACCCCCCCCCCCCCCCCGGCTACATGCTTGCTCCTTATACCTCGCTCCTGTTAGTAATCTGGCTGCTGCTCGTTGGACTAATTGTAGCTTCCAGACAGTCTTCAGAGGCAACCCCACATAGAGAGCATTGCAGTAGTCTATATGGGATGTAACCAGAGCGTGGACCACCGTACCCAAGTCAGACTTCCCAAGGTACGGGCGCAGCTGGCGCACAAGTTTTAATTGTGCAAAAGCTCTCCTGACCACCGCCGAGACCTTGGCAGGATCACTCCCAAGCTGAGAACCTGCGCCTTCAGGGGGAGTGTAACCCCGTCAAGCACAGGCTGTAACCTTATGCCCTGTTCGGCCTTTAAATCCAATCTCTAACTGCTGCCTGCACTCTAACCATTAGTCCACATCTGGCACTAATACTGACAGTAGAATATATCATTCAACAAGACCCCTTGTCTCCCAGTGCATTTTTTTCTATTATGGCAAAAACATCTATGTTCTGGGAAATGGCTCAAAACACCAACTTTTCAGAAAATCGTAACCGGAAAAGACACCAGATGGGGGGATCCTGTGGTATTATGTGACTTCATGTATCATTCACATCTAATTGTGTGCAACTGTTGAATGGAATGGGCATTATTTCCTGGAAAAAGTAGTGTTCTGAGCCATTATCCAGAATATGGATATTTTACAGGAATGGTTGCAAGGAGATGATGATGATGATTATGATGATGATGATGTATTGTCGAAGGCTTTAATGGCCAGAATCACTGGGTTGTTGTAGGTTTTTCCGGGTTATATGGCCGTGGTCTAGAGGTATTTTCTCCTGACGTTTCGCCTGCATCTATGGCAAGCATCCTCAGAGGTAGTGAGGTCTGTTGGAAGTAGGAAAATGGGTTTATATATCTGTGGAATGACCAGGGTGAGACAAAGGGCTCTTGTCTGCTGGAGCTAGGTGTGAATGTTTCAACTGACCACCTTAATTAGCATTTGATGGCTTGGCAGTGCCTGGGGGAATCTTTTGTTGAGAGGTGATTAGATGTGTATGATTGTTCACTCTCTGTTGTTTTGCAGTTGTAATTTTAGAGTTTTTTTAATATTGGTAGCCAGATTTTGTTCATTTTTCATGGTTTCCTCCTTTCTGTTGAAATTGTCCACATGCTTGTGGATTTCAATGGCTTCTCTGTGTAGTCTGACATGGTGGTTGTGAGAGTGGTCCAGTATTTCTGTGTTCTCAAATAATATGCTGTGTCCAGGTTGGTTCATCAGGTGCTCTGCTATGGCTGACTTCTCTGGTTGAAGTAGTCTGCAGTGCCTTTCATGTTCCTTGATTCGTGTTTGGGCAATGCTGCGTTTGGTGGTCCCTATGTAGACTTGTCCACAGCTGCATGGTATACGGTAGACTCCTGCAGATGTGAGAGGATCCCTCTTGTCCTTTGCTGAACATAGCATGTGTTGGATTTTCTTGGTGGGTCTGTAGATAGTTTGTATATTGTGTTTCCTCATCAGCTTCCCTATGCTGTCAGTGGTTCCCTTGATGTATGGAAAGAACACTTTTCCTCTGGGTGGGTGTTTGTCTTGACTCTCGTGGCTTGTTCTTGGTCTTGCAGCTCTTCTGATGTCTGAGGTGGAGTATCCATTGGCCTGTAGAACCCAGTTTAGGTGGTTCATCTCCTCCAAATGCTAATTAAGGTGGTCAGTTGAAACATTCACATCTAGCTCCAGCAGACAAGAGTCATTCCACAGATATATAAACCCATTTTCCTATTTCCAACAGACCTCACTACGTCTGAGGATGCTTGCCATAGTTGCAGGTGAAACGTCAGGAGAAAATGCCTCTAGAACATGGCCATATAACCCGGAAAAACCTACAACAACCCAATAATAATAATAATAATAATAATAATAATAATAATAATAATAATAATGCCAGAGCCTTATTATTATTATTATTATTATTATTATTATTATTATTATTATTAATATTATCTTCTTGCAACCATTCCTGTCAATATTCTAAGTTCACATTGTGTAATTATGAACTATAGAATATGAATTATGTCTCCTTTACATTTAACAAATCGAGGGCATTTCTACATGGATACTTTATCTGAAGTGTTGAATTCCTCCCTTTTCTACACATATCTCCAAGTATTCTCCTTCGATTCTTTTTTTTTTCTTTTCCTCCTTCTTGCACACTCAATTTTTGGATTATTTTCTTCGAACACTGCCCATTTCTCTTGAATGTATGTCCTACTGGAGATACTTAGTATGTTGCAGCACTGACATCTGTCCCATGAAAGCAGGTAGAGAGATCCTCTGGTGGTAGCCAAAGCACAATTTGGAAAATACTGCCTTAGATCATCCAACTTTTAAAAGTTCATGAGCAAAAGTTCATTACAAGATGCTTATAGCATCTTAAAGATTATTTCTTTCTTGCAGTGACCATTTTTTGGCAGAAGCACTGCAACAATAAGCATCATTTAGGAAGGCAAACAAGCAGACAGATTAAGAACTCGGTGCCTTATGACAGTGGTCCATTAGTCCTCTGGGTATTTTGGATTTCAGCTCCTAGAAATTCTGACAGTTGTCTAAGTTGACTGTGGCTTCTGGGCATTGATGTTCCAAACACCTGGAGGACCAAAAATGGGAAACAACTGCTTTATGAGATTCCCTCTATAGTGATATGTTAACACCACAAGATCTCCCACACAGATCTGGGTCAGGCAGGTACCATTGGACCTGCTCTAATTCTGTGGGAGGCCCTAAGATAATACTGGTTATCAATTCCTGTCTTAACCTTCAGTTCTGTGTGAAGGACAGCCTGGTAGGATGCAGTTAAATAATTCAATTTGAACAAAAAACAGAAAAGGCAGTATACACCTATGTGGAGGTGACTGAAACTACTGTTACAATTATTCTTCATAAGGACATGATTGAAACAACTCTTACAATTATTCTTCATGAGGACAAGCACACAAAATTCATGGCATGCTGAGTCAAAGAATAAATTACATGAAATCATGCAGTAAAGCCAACAGAACAAATGAACTATGTGCTTCTCAGTGGGGAAGAAGTATCTTTGGAACTGCCACACATCTGAAATCTTCTCGATAATAAATATCCGAGCACTAAACTTCACTATGAGATGCATTTGTGTTTTTTCTCACTGCCCAGAGGGAGAGTTCCTTGCATGTATCTTAGGGCAGAATTTAACCTAACCAGTGGTTTATATCGATTCACAATTCTAGCAGAATGAGGACGACAATATAAAAGGTTCTTAGAAATAAAATAAAAAGTTTCAGTTAATGGTGGTGTGTTGGTCAGTGTTGTTATCTTCACACAATAGATAAAGTGAACAGAGATAATAAAACCAATATTCTAAAAGAACAATCTACAAGAAACATTTGGACAGAGTATCAATTAGACTTCAAACTGTTGTTATAAATATGTGAAATATTGAGAACTGGCCAATGAATAAAACATAATTTATTGTTGATTTTATTTATTGAAGGTATATCTCATCTTTCTCCCAATAGAGCCTGTTAGTAACAGTGCAAGTGGTAGTATGGGTGTCAGAAGGGGAAAAGGCGTGCTCGTGAGCAAGAGCTAGATGAGGAACAACAGAGGAAAAGGATCCGGGATATACTTATGTCACCTACCGACGAAGACTCCTTCGAAGGGTTTTCGTATGCCCTTCCACAAACACCACTATCACCTTTTCGTCCATGTCCCAGCATTATTTCCAATTTTAACTCTACGTTTGGCCTTCCCACTGTTTTAACTGTGTGTTGTCTTATTGATAATATTGTATATATTATTGTCTGTGTTTTTATTTTAATTGCTTGTATTGTTGTTATTATTGCTTGGATTGTTGTGTTTGGGCTCGGCCTCATGTACGCCGCACTGAGACCCTTGGGGAGATGGTAGCGGGGTACAAATAAAGTATTATTATTATTATTATTATTATTATTATTCTGAGAGCGAAGGGTCAGTGAGTGAGGAGGAGAAAGGAGATACAGTGGATGTGAATAGAGGAACTAAAAGGGTTACTCAGGAGCAGGAATCGGATGAGGAGCGACAGAAGAAGAAGATCCGGGATATACTTACTGCTCCCACAGACGAAGAGTCTTTCAGGGGTTTGTCTGGGAGTGATGGGTCTGGGAGTGATGGGGATGACACACTGGATTGGACCAAGGTTCAAGAGGTTCAAGATGTATGTACTCAGCCAACATCTAGTGACATGTTTCTGGGGTTTTCTGGTGGTGGGGATTGGCAATCAGGAGATACCGTGGAGTCTTGAGGAGATCTACGTCTTGACAAGAAGTGGAAGAGTTGGAGGGATGGGCGTAGGCATTCAGGTATAGAAGCAAGGACAGCTGTAAGGGATGACAACGGGATGGAGGTCAGTTCATCATCAGATGATGAGGTGTAAGATAAAAGTAGGCACTGAAATGGAAGATCTTTGCAGAAAGCAAAGTGTTGGTTTCGTGCCTTGGGTTTTGTCACTGCCCCTTTCGTGTTGGGCTTGGGTCCTGGATCTGCAGGTTGCTGTTTCCGTTCATGTTACAACTCGGCTTGGATTCTCGTGAGTGTGGATTTC
The DNA here is from genome assembly GCF_025583915.1 of Anolis sagrei ordinatus. Taxonomy (NCBI): domain Eukaryota; kingdom Metazoa; phylum Chordata; class Lepidosauria; order Squamata; family Anolidae; genus Anolis; species Anolis sagrei. The sequence continues at coordinate 62,714,060 of NW_026847660.1, read as the reverse complement.
CCCTTCTTTGACTTCGGACTGCTTTTGACGACGACACTGCCTATGTGGACTTTGGAACCTCGCAACTTCGGACTTGGCTTTCTTCGACCTCGGACTTCATTTGACTACATCTCTTTCTTCACGGCTCTTTTTTTGTTCATCCTTCATTTGCTGTGTTATTTTGTGTGACTTTGGAAGCGCTTCAATTTAATCCGGATCTTTTCTCTGGATAATCCGGATTATTGCTCTAGTTTGTTTTTTAAGATGAAACTTGTTGCTTTTGTGTTTTGACCAGGGACACTGAAGTAAGTGTCTCTGAGTCCTTTTGCTTTGCATTAATAAACTCTACTTTTGGACATATTCTTGAGTCTGGCTCTTTAAGGCGTCTGGGTTCCGACACCCAATATGGAATTCAGGACAGCTAAAACAATGGCTTCTGCTCTGATCTACCTATACAATGCAATGTTTCCATATATGTTTACACAGGTAGTTTTAGGTGAAACATGGGAATTATGGTTATCAAAGTAGTATTGACTTGTTCATACAATGGGCACATAGCTCATGAGTTGGCAAGCCTAGGCACTTTACTCCAACAAGAATGAGTAACAATCTACACTAGAATTAACAAAGCAATGAAATTGGTTTGTCAATCTCAACTTGTTACTACTTGTGAACTACTTCAAATCCTTAGAGGAAGAAGTTGTGTAATGTTGCATTAGTTTCCTGTTATAAATACATTTAAATGAATTCAAACTGGATTCTCTTTAGCTAACAGCTTTCAATGCTAACACAGTTTCATTTATTTTCTCCAAAATCTGCTATTAGTATTGAATTGTATTGATATTACCATTAATGTGGAAAGCCATCAGTGACAAGCTGTTATGCATTTATAAGTTGTATCAGTAATGATATTGATTTGGGTTAATGGATCCTTTTAAATTATTCATTGGGATGTATTGTCGAAGGATTTCATGGCTGGAATCACTAGGTTCTTGTGGGTTTTTTCGGGCTATAGAGCCATGTTCTAGAGGCATTTCTCCTGACGTTTCGCCTGCATCTATGGCAAGCATCCTCAGAGGTTGAGAAGGTCTGATATTTGTGGGATATTTGTGTAATAGTATGTAATTGTAGTAGAGTCTTTTATTTTAGCCGACTATACAATCTCTTTTGTTGTTATACATATATATATTTCTTGAAATGAGGCAAAATGTATTACCTTTGCCTTTGAAGAACTAGTCAAGTTCATTAGATATTGCATATCATTTCTATTATTTTATTCACTATTCTGAAATTAGACATGTGATTTAATTTTTTTTCAGGGTAATGAAATGCAAATTAAAAAGAGATCTCACTTTTTTAAAAAAATCTTTATTGAGAATTTTCCATAAAATCAAAATAATATATATAAAATCTTTGGATAGCCAAAGAGAAGAAAAGGTGAAGGAAGGTGGGGGCGGGGGGAGAGAGAAGAGAAAAGAAATTGAGAGCTGAAAGAACTTGTTGAGTTCTTGTAGGATTTTCGGGCTATATGGCCATGTTCTAGAAGCATTATCTCCTGATGTTTCACCTGCATCTATGGCAAGCATCCTCAGAGGTGGTGAGGTCTTGTTGACTTCCTGGATATCTTTTATGTGGCTTCCTCCTTTTCCTTCGTCTTTCTTCTATCACTCCTTCCTCTCTTCTTATATCAAAATATTTCTACTTTTGTGTTTCAAATATTGTCACTTTTGTCCAGTCTGTTTCCCCTTATTTTTCGATATTAAGTATGTCAATCTGTCAATTTTTCTAATGTCTGCAGTTTTCCTAATCCAATCATTTTCTTCTGGGATCTCTTCCTTTTTCCAAACTTTTGCATAACAAATTCTTGCTGCTGTACTTAAAAGGAATAGGAGTTTGTCAGTGTTTTTGTTTAGATTAAAAGATCCTAAGTCACGCATGGCTCTCATAGAGGGTGGCAAGGAATTCCATAAGGCAGGGGCAGAAATAGAAAAAGCCCTGTGTCTGGTACTTTCCAAGTGCACTTCTCTAGGATTCGGTATATATTGTGACCTCCGATGATGGGAGAAGGATAGGTATGATAGACCCTGGCCGTAAAGAATTTTAAAGGTCAGAACTAACATCTTATACAGGCCACGGTACTCAGTTGGAAGCCAATGTAAATGTTGCAGCACTGGTGTTATATGGCATTTCATGGGCGTTCTTGTGAGTAACCTGGCTGCCGCATTCTGAACCATACGGAGCTTTCGGATCATAGACATAGAAAGGCCAACATACAAAGTGTTGCAATAGTCCAGCCTAGATGTGACCGTGGCATGGATGACAGTTGCCAGAGCCTCGTCAGATAGGTAGGGTGCCAGTTGCCTCGCTTGTTGTAGATGGAAAAAGTCCTGTTTGCTGGCAGCAGCAGTCTGAGCTTCCATTGTCAGCTGCGAATCCAGGGCGACACCTAAGCTCTTAACAGTGGTCGATGGAGATAGGGCGGCACCATCAAAGGTGGGTAACGGATGAGTCAGACTTGCCGGGCGGCCATGCCAAAGAATCTCAGTCTTCACCGGGTTCGCCTTCAGTCTGCTAGGACGTAGCCAGTTCAACAAAGCCTCCAGACATTGGGCGAAATTGTCTGGATGATGAGGTCCATATTCTCATTTGAAAAGAAATAATGAAATTACACTTCTTCTATTCACTTCCTACAAGGAGAGGCGTCAAACCTTGGGATGAATTTGCAACTGTTGTTCAGATTAATATAGAATTCAGCTTCAATATGCATTTTGCTCATCTAAAATCACATGCCATTGTTCCATGTCAGAAACTCCTTCTCTTTGAAGAAGAGTATGTGAGTATAGGAACAAGCAAGAGGCCAACCCGTATTTTGATTGACTTTGCCAGAGAAGAGGGTTATCTTGAACTCTACACCAATAGTTCACCTACCTTCCAATGAAGACATTTGTAGGCTTAGAAACTTTTCCATTGCCTACTAACATTTCATCAACTATGTAGTTTCCTGGCAAGCTATCTGAAGAATTTTCAAGCAGGTGAAGACTTTTAAGGACCTTTGTGTGTAACCCTTCCTTGTAGGAGATTTCTTCAGTCTTACTACCTTTTTCTTCTTACAACAACTGGGTTCATGCAAGAACAGTGAGTAACCCAGACCTCCTGTGTCCAAAACACAGCACTCTGAATCAGGAAAGGAAAGAAAGATAGGAAGAAGAAAGAAGAGTTCGGCCTCAGTAGTTCTGCTATTGCCAGTGTGGCTGCACAGCATCAAAGAAGCAATGCAAAATAGTAGTCTAGACATACGTTAGCCCTCTTTAAATGCTGTCTTTTTCTGATCTGTCAAATATGAAATACTGTTCCCATGAAAATGCTGAATTTCCTAATACTTCCATTGTTGATCTCTATATCTAATTACTTTCCTCCACATTTATTCAACTTAATATTTGCAGACTGATAGTTAAGCCATATTATATATGTGATTGGGCATGTCACATATTTGAGCTATGGAACATTTCTTCCTCATCCTGTTTATAATGATGCTTTGGTTTGTGCTTTGAGTTTGATGTTGGGATTATGCCACAGGCCAGTAGAGTTTGGCAAGAAAAGAATGTTTAGACAGCAGTAATTATGGAGATGTGTATTAGGAATGATTATGCATGACTAATTTTCTTTATCTTGTCAGTTTGGAATCAATTTGACAGATTTGAATTTATGATCAGTCTTTTTCCAAAAAGCATTAGTAAGGTACAATAGTAGGCAAATACCCAGATGAAAATATATTGTTATGCAGATCCTCATGTCATTTTAAAATGATTTTTGAGATATTTGTAGCATGATATGCAATAGTCAAGGAAGAATTATCAAATTTATTTATTTATTTATTTATTTATTTATTTATTTATTTTTATTTATTGTGTCAGGCAACCGAACAGTTGTATTACATTTTTGACAGAACAAACAAACATACAAAAGGCACAGAGCTTGCAAGCTTGGTAGTTGATTAAATGTCCTTTGACCAGTATATGGTCACTTGGAGTGCTTCTGGTGTTGCCGGAAGAAGGTCCTCCATTGTGCGTGTAGCAGGGCTCAGGTTGCATTGCAGCAGGTGGTCTGTAGTTTGCTCTTCTCCACACTCGCATGTTGTGCATTCCACTTTGTGGCCCCATTTCTTAAGATTGGCTCTGCATCTCATGGTGCCAGAGCGCAGTGTGTTCAGCGCCTTCCAAGTCGCCCAGTCTTCTGTGTGCCCAGGGGGGAGTCTCTCATTGGGTATCAGCCATTGATTGAGGCTCTAGGTTTGAGCCTGCCACTTTTGGACTCTCGTTTGCTGAGGTGTTCCAGCGAGTGTCTCTATAGATCTTAGAAAACTATTTCTAGATTTAAGTCATTGGCGTGCTGGCTGATGCCCAAACAAGGGATGAGCTGGAGATGTCTCTGCCTTGGTCCTTTCACTATTGGCTGCTACTTCCCGGTGGATGTCAGGTGGTGCAATACCGGCTAAGCAGTGTAATTTCTCCAGTGGTGTAGGGCGCAGACACCCCGTGATAATACGGCCTGTCACATTAAGAGCCACATCCACTGTTTTAGTGTGGTGAGATGTGTTCCACAGTGGGCATGCATACTCAGCAGCAGAGTAGCATAGCGCGAGGGCAGATGTCTTCACTGTATCTGATTGTGATCCCCAGGTTGTGCCGATTATCGATTAATTATCGATTAATGTAACTGATTAAATCTGGAATTCTGTTAATGACAGAGGTCTATTACAGAGGGCTGTTATAATGAACCTGACTCACTTTAGAAAGTTAGGAAGTGACCTACCTTAAAGGGCTGGCGTGTGAGAAGCCATTTTGTGGTGCCCAGAGAACAATAGCACCAGTGGGAAAGCTATTTGTATGTGAGCGACCTGATTGGTCAGATGCAAATGAGTGGGTGCCAAGATTTGAAAGAGGGGCAGAGGCAAGGATGACAGTTGGAGAAGCCCAACTGAACTTTCTATGGCAGTTAGTCAGTTGAAGGCAGTCCATGAGAGTTGGTCAGTGAGTTAGGGTCTGGAAGGAAGTAGCTGAGAAGCTGCTGGAAAATTAGTTAAAGGAACAAGTTAAAGATAGTTTGAAACCTGTTCTTATGTATTCGCATAACAGTCCTTTTGGAAGAAAAGAATAGATTGGGAGAAACTCATATTGAAACATTGTTCTGTAAGCAACAAGCATTTGATCCTATGTAACCACTACACTTATACCATAAGAATGATACAAATAAACTAAGTAACTGTCAGGCCCGTAACCAGGATTTTGATTTGGGGGGGGGGGGGATGAGTTTGATTGGGGGGGCTGAGTCTGAGTGAAAGAGGGTCTACCCTAGCAAACCTTTTGTATCATTACCCCCAATACCCCATGCATATGAGATATATTGAGCATAGTGATCAGATGATCATATGAACAAACATAACAGTTTAAATAATGTACCAGTAAGGCCTTCTCGCGGACCACCATGAGAATTTCAGGGGGGGCGGAAGCCCCTCAAGCTCTCCCCCCCCCCCTGGCTACATGCCTGTCACCAACCTCAGCCTAGAAAAAAAGGGAGGAGAGCAACCACACAATGCTGGACCCTGTCCTGACTGGCCCCTTCCCCACTGGTCATTTCTGCTCTTTTGTCAAAATTGTGCATTATATGTGAACAGTTGCTACGATAGACAAGCTATTATGATTGGCATTTTTTAAAAGAAATGCTAGATAATGACTATCAGATCACAATCGGGAATGCCAGATTTTATTTTTAACCAAGCAATTATAATAGTTTTGGGTTGTTGTAGGTTTTTCCGGGCTATATGGCCATGTTCTGGAGGCAATTTTTCTCCTGACGTTTCGCCTGCATCTATGGCAAGCATCCTCAGAGGTATGAGGTCTGTTGGAAGTAGGAAAAATGGGTTTATATATCTGTGGAATGACCAGGGTGAGACAAAGGACTTTTGTCTGCTGGGGCTAGATGTGAATGTTTCAGCTGATCACCTTGATTAGCATTCAATGGCTTGGAAGTGTCTGGGGGGAATCTTTTGTTGAGAGTGATTTTATGTGCCTGTTTGTTTCCCCTCTGTTGTTTTGCTGTTGTAATTTTTGAGTTTTTTAATACTAGTAGCCAGATTTTGTTCATTTTCATGGTTTCTTCCTTTCTGTTGAAATTGTCCACATGCTTGTGGATTTCAATGGCTTCTCTGTGTAGTCTGACATGGTGGTTGTGAGAGTGGTCCAGCATTTCTGTGTTCTCAAATAATATGCTGTGTCCAGGTTGGTTCATCAGGTGCTCTGCTATGGCTGATTTTCTCTGGTTGAAGTAGTCTGCAGTGCCTTTCATGTTCCTTGATTCGTGTTGGGCAATGCTGCGTTTGGTGGTCCCTATGTAGACTTGTCCACAGCTGCATGGTATACGGTAGACTCCTGCAGAAGTGAGAGGATCCCTCTTGTCCTTTTGCTGAACGTAGCATTTGTTGGATTTTCTTGGTGGGTCTGTAATGGTTTGTATGTTGTGTTTCCTCATCAGCTTCCCTATGCGGTCAGTGGTTCCCTTGATGTATGGCAAGAACACTTTTCCTCTGGGTGGATCTTCATCTTTACTCTCGTGGCTTGTTCTCGGTTTTGCAGCTCTTCTGATGTCTGAGGTGGAGTGGACGATTTCAACAGAAAGGAAGAAACAATGAAAAGGAAGAAAATCTGGCTATCAGTATTAAAAAACTCAAAGATTACAACAGCAAAACAACAGAGGGGAAACAAACAGGCACATAAAATCACTCTCAACAAAAGATTCCCCCCAGGCACTTCCAAGCCATTGAATGCCAATCAAGGTGATCAACTGAAACATTCACAGCTAGCCCCAGCAGACAAAAGTCCTTTGTCTCACCCTGGTCATTCCACAGATATATAAACCCATTTTTCCTACTTCCAACAGACCTCACTACCTCTGAGGATGCTTGCCATAGATGCAGGCGAAACGTCAGGAGAAAAATTGCCTCCAGAACATGGCCTACAACAACCCAGTGATTCCGGCCATGAAAGCCTTCGACAATACAATAATTGTTTTATTTAACCTGGTCTATTCAAGAGCTTTCTCTTATATGAAGCAGTAGATGTACAGTCCAAAGCCTGTGGAACTATGTATTAATGATAATTTGTGGGCATATGTGCTGCTGTATTTTAATTTTTGGATATATATTATATTCATTTGTTGGTTTGTTAGATTTCTATACGTTCTATCATCTAGAGATAATTAGAAACATCTTGGCCCTCATGAACACTGACTTCTATTTTACCATTACATTTCATCAGATACCTTATTTTTCTAGGGCCCAAGTACTTCATGTTTCTTATCACAGTAACAGTGATCCTGGAAGCTATAGTCAAAAACAGTTGTTTTTCCAAGCTCTGGACAAAATGGGTTGGGAGAGTTAGAGATTGGGTTTCGTTTGTGTATCTGAATCATAATAAAGTGATGTACTCCTCTCTGCCTTTTTGTCTTCTTCCTTTGTCAGGCAGTAGATGGCAGTAGACAGCGACACAAATGTGCTGGAAAGTTTAATATGCATTTTCAAAAGCATATTTAAAATCACTACGTATCTTGGAACCTAGCTGGATGTAAATCCCATACACCTCTCACAAAGTTAAATAATGCTTACATGTTTCAGCATAAGGAAGTAATGACAACAACTTAGTTACTTGTCACTTGTTACGAGGGGCATTTTTTAAGTAAGGTCCATTTTGTTGTAGACACTAGTAGTTCACGCGCATACCACAACGAGTGCGTGCGTCGTGTACCGGCATGCCTCGGGAACAACTGTGCGTAGTTTCCGCTCTGTAGCTAACCTGTACGGTTCTGTTCTGTGCTTTAAAAATGTTTAAGACTATCAACTCACCCTCCGCATGTGAGGTTTGCTCAGTGATACGGTTTTTGTCAGCAAGGAATCTGCCTGCTGCAGAAATTCATCAACAGATTTGTGAAGTGTACGGTGGTACTGTTATGAGTGAAAGCAAAGTGCGTAAGTGGGTACGACAATTCAAAGATGGCTGTGACAATGTCCATGATGAGGACCGCTCCGGTCGCCCTTCTTTGATTACAGTGAACTCTTGGTTATCGGAGCAGGCGGCAAGTTTTTATGAAGAGGTTATTTTAAAATTGGTTCATAGGTATGATAAGTGTTTGAACAAACTTGGCAACTATGCTGAAAAATAGAGTGAAGTATGTACTTTCTGAAAATAAATTTACCTTTTTGAAATAAACTTCGTTGTGTACTTATGTTCAAACGGACCTTACTTAAAAAATACCCCTCGTACTTCCTTATTTGGCAACAGGATTTAGAAGCAAACTAACATTCTAGCGCCTATGCACTTTTACTCTGAAGTAAATTTGTTGTTTGTTCAATTTATGGAAAATTGACTGTTGCTAATATAAATTCCACTGATTTCAAAATCAATTTAATGCAACTAAATTATTCTATATTTGACCCATTATCTGCAATTGGATACATGTTACAAGGAAACATTTTAGTAGATACCATGATGCTGTTTGTCTCAATTTCAGACATTTATTGAGGAGGTGAGAGATTTACAATGTTCTTGAAATACTGCCTCAGAAGAATTGATTTTCCCCAGTGCAGTTATGTCAGAGACAATAGTTCTCACTATTCACTGGAGCCCACCTGACAGATATTTTAAAGAACTAAGCAAAGACAAAACGTTGACATTCATTCCAAAATCATAACAATCTCTGGGCAAATCCATGTTTCATACCATGTGTAAACATAAAGCATACATGCCCAAGAGCCAATATAAAAAGTATAAAGGTTTCTCAAAATGCCACAGGTTATTATTTTTGAGTTTTAGCATAACACTGTAGTTTTTTGAGTTTTCAGATTTATGATACCTTGAACAATCTGGTATTGGCAACTGTATATATTTTTTCATGGTGAATTAATGAGCCCTATTGTGCTTCAGCCTCAAGTCAAATAAGAAAGTTGGAATGCCCCCTGGTAATATCCAGATCATACAGAACAAGGAATGGTCTATTTTGTAGCATAGTTATTTCCTCTGGGCAACTCCATGGGACTGTATCTTTAAAAAAAACAATTTGTGAAACTCTTAGTGAAAGAGGCATGGACGTGACATCTTTCCCCAGGGGATTGCTTCTTGCCCTCCTTTAGGAAAACTGGAACTCCCAAGGACCAAAACACTGTAGATAACTCAAAATAGATTTTATTGTTCACAAAGAGTTATCCCTTTAAGGCAATAAGCTGGAAGTTTCAAAAGGGTAAAGGAAAATATGCATTACAGTCTCTGGTTGTCTTGGGTCCAAGGAGTTTTGCAGCTGAGAAGCTTTTCCAGGTCCCTCTTTCTAAATGGCTGTGAATATCGGAATAATCACAACCCCAATTCCAATGGCCTATATTTTGAAGGCACAAAGCCTTCCTCTGGTGCCAAAGAACTGGTTTGAATGCGCTTGAGACTTCTCAACATCGTCCAGGTTGATCTGAATATGAAGCATAAGTCTCAAGGGTAAGAACCTCAGAATTGGTGCTGAGAGGTAACTTAATCAAGGGCTTCAGAGCCAAGTCTCTCTCATACGTCCATCTGATAGAAAGTTTGATGGTGGAATGGAAAAGGAAACACTGTCCTGCTTTCTAGGAAGAGGTGGGGTCAAACAATTGGACAGGAGGAGCAATTCAACTGGTGCAAACAACATTGATTGACAACTATAAAAACCAATCAATGCAACTATACATTTACAGGGTAAAAAGGCAAAATCAGGCATGATACAACAGTTCAAATCTTGCAACTTACAGTTCTAAATATAGGTGGCACCACTCGCGCCGTCACATGGCATGTTGTTTTTATTTGGGAGCGGGATAAACTCTTTGTAGTTTGGTTATACTTTGGTTACAACAAATCAATATAATTTACAAAATATTTAAAATCTATAATTTGGAGTGGCTTCTATAGAAGACAGGATGAGGAAATTCTGTATGTATTTGTTTATATTACTTCCGGGTTGACCAGAACTAGCAGGGTACCAGCTGCTTGGCAACTAAATTTTTTTCCACTTCATTTCTCTATCTTGTTAACAGAAAAGATCCTGCTCAGGGTGGAGAGTTTGGTTATGAAAGGTGGATAGGATGATGACAAACTATGGTCTCCTTGTTCTATCCCTGCCAGTGCTCTGGGGAAAAAGCCCTGCTTCAGAATGTGATAAAGTGGTAGCATAATGGACCTTATCACATTAACCTATGGATTCTCCACACATTGGGGCAAATCCATGGGGGCCCAGCATGGGGCCTGGGAAACCCGTCACCCCACAACCCGCATCGTTCGACTTACCTTTGGCCCCATCCCACAGGGGAAAGCATCCTCTGCCCAGCTTCCCACCATTGTTGCAAAAGCACCACAGGAAGCCTCCCATAATAATAATAATAATAATAATAATAATTTTTGTCATGTGAGGAGTGACTTGAGAAACTGCAAGTCGCTCCTGGTGTGAGAGAATTGGCCATCTGCAAGGACGTTGCCCAGGGGATGCCCAGTTGATTTTCGATTTTTTTATCATCCTTGTGGGAGGCTTCTCTCATGTCCCCGCATGAGGAGCTGGAGCTGATAGAGGGAGCTCATCCGCCTCTCCCCGGATTTGAACCTGCGACCTGTCGGTCTTCAGTCCTGCCGGCACAGGGGTTTAACCCACTGCGCCACCGGGGTGTCCTATAATAATAATATACTTTATTATTATCTCTCCCAAAAGGGACTCAGGGAGATGTACAGCACAAAAAAACAGGAAACATTCAATGCCTTACAAAGTAACAAACAATATCAGGAATAATACAAAATAATACACAATAATAGCAATAAAGTTATAATGAAAGAATTAAACGTTGAAATTGGGGATAAACCAATTAGACAATAAACTAGGATGTGTAAACATTAAACATATCATTAGAAACAGTTAAACATGACATGAGTCAAGGAGGCATTCACCAGCACTTTCAACCGCTTTGCCAATCTCACCTACCCTCCTCCCCCCCCCCCCAAAACTGATTTTATAAGCCAGGATGGGTCCAGAGAAGGGTCGAGAGATCAAGTGGCTGGCCTCATTTCTCCTGAGATCTTGTCCACGTCCTTAGGCTGAAAAAGTGGGAAGCAGCTAATGCAGTCATAGGGATCTGTTATCCTTTTGAAACAGCAGCATCTTTTATTTTTAATGCAGACATAGTTCATGGAACTATACTTCCATAGAGAACTTTGACAGCTCCAGCTATCCATTGAACAATTCCCAGGCTACGATTTCTGTAACAAATGCATGATCACTGCTCCTGGAAGTGTTTGTAAACATCTCTTGGTCCTCCAGTTCAACTATATAGTACGCTGGGCCTGGAAGTTGACCTTCCACTTTCAAGTATCATATTGCCTCCCCGTGGTGTATGGCACTTCCTCTCCCTTGTTGCCATGGAGCCCCAACAGAAGTACCTGTACGTCTTGGAATGGGGTCCATGGTAAAAGTGAAGAGGAACCAGCATACAATGGGCAAATTAACTCGTATGCTGAGGTCAATAGTCTCCTTAACTCAAAGTTCATATATAAGCCATTTTCACCTGTATGTATTGAGTAGTATTGCTGTTTAGACCAAGCCAATAAACCGTGCTGGTAACATTTCCAGGGGGCAGGGACTTTGTTATCTGTAGTTGCATCTTGACTTGCCATATCAGTTTCGTTGCCATTATATGGCACAGAGCTGATTCAGCATAATGTGGCTTTGACCCACTTTACTTGAAGTCAGTAGATACTCCAAAGTGTCACAGCTGATTATATGAAATCCCACTTTCCCCAGACTCAGGCAACCCAAGGAGAGTAGATGACACCTACCTTGACACCACTAAGGTATGTTAGAGGGAACAAGGTACAAGTACTGAGTACTACTCACCTGTAAAGCCACCATGTATTCACTGTGTGATTTCAGAGACTGACATTGTAGCTACTATGCACCTCCCAAACTGGCTTGGGAGATGACAGTGTAACAATCACCAGTGTTTATCTGGAGTAGACCACTGCAGATCAGCATTAAGGTAACTGCCTGGCAAGATGCACCCTATGTACCTGGGATTTCTCTGTTGACTCATAAACAGATGCTCTTCTTTAAAATGTCATGCTATGATGATGAAAAATGTACATGGAAGTGGAATGTGCCTCATCAGTAAACAGGGAGCTTGTTTGACAGTAATGCCATTACTCTTCAGCATGTCTTTCAACCAAGCCAAAAGGAGGGTGAAAGAGAGTTGGAAGGAGGATTCAAGTGCCTGCAGGCAGTTAAGCAGAAATTATTTCCTCTTAATTTACTTGTAGACATTACATTTGCATTTTAGTTTTAATATTTTAAAACATGAGAGTCTGCTTAGGCAAATATGCTAATTAGATTTTTGTAAATAACCATATGCTTTCATTTTTTTATTACATATAAAGGGTGATTAGAATAATATGGTCTTTAGCTTTCTTGAAAGGAAAAAAGAATAAGCCTCTATCTGCAAAAGTAATGTGCACCTTTTCAAAGATTGTAAGTTAAGATTTTACCATGTTTAATGTGTATTTTATTGTTTGGTTAGCATGGCAAGCAAGAGAGAAGTTCATCTTTATTATTCTTATCAGATTGTTTGTTTTAAAACTTTTATCTAATTTTAGTTATTACCTAACAAATCTACAAGTTTAATTTGATCTGTTAATAAATTAGGATTGTGCAGGCAAACCTTTACTATGGTTCATTATCATCCTTTCTTCCCTTTCAAAAATTACATAAAGTTTATCTATTTCTATATAAACATTCCAAAACTAATTAAGCGGTACTAACACATCAATGATCTAAAATGTCTTAAATATAAGAGAACGAAATAGTACGATAGATAGATAGATAGATAGATAGATAGATAGATAGATAGATTTTCTTTATTTAAAACATTGTTTATAAAAACTGACAATTCGACAAAAATCTGTGGATAAGTGAAACTTTCAGAAATTTGGCGGTCTAGGGGTTCGTAAATGTGTTCTAACATTGTAGCAAGTTTCACCCCAATAGTTTTAAAAATGAGGGAGATAGGATCCCCTGAAGTTTCCCCAATTATAGCAATGTATGTGTAATTACTGTAATGAAATAGTAACAAAATTTTATTTGTCTTGTTATAGCAATGAAATTTTCATTAAGTATACTTTAGAAACACTTTAGAAACAAAGTACCAGCACCCCAGTTTTGTAATGACTTTTGAACAATTTTTGAATGGATTGCACATCCCTATCGTTCACTAGATGTCTCCCTCTGTCAGCTCCGGCTCCCCATGAGATCTGGCCGGAGTGGTCCATGCCTTGGTCACCTCCAGATTGGATTACTGCAATGCGCTCTACGTGGGGCTGCCCCTGAAGACGGCTCGGAAGCTCCAACTGGTCCAACGATCAGCAGCCAGGATGCTAACTGGGGCCCCTTACAGAGAGAGGTCAACCCTCCTGTTCAAGGAACTCCACTGGCTACCGTTTATATTCCGAGCTCAATTTAAGGTGCAGGTGCTTACCTACAAAGCCCTGAACGGTTTGGGACCAGCCTACCTGCGTGACCGCATTTCCATCTACGAACTCACGCGTTCACTTCGGTCATCTGGAGAGGCCCTGCTCGTGATCCCACTGGCGTCGCAAGCGCGCTTGGTGGGGATGTGGGACAGGGCCTTTTCCGTGGTGGCCCCCCAACTCTGGAACACCCTCCCCAAAGACCTTAGACAGGCCCCTACATTGGCTGTCTTCAGAAAGAACTTGAAGACTTGGCTTTTCCGATGCGCCTTCCCAGATTAGGAAATCTCCACTACCAAGTCCCATAAGCACTTTATCAGAACCAATGATTGCTGCACATCGCACATCGCACTTGCCCTAGAAGCCCTTTATACACCTCCTGTCACATCAGCACTTTTAATCCTTGTACCCACCTTCTGGCCCGGCCCAGTTTTATTGTGTTTTAGTATATTGTGCCTGTCGTTTACTTTGCTTTATTCTGTTTTTAATTGTTTGATTTGCTTAGATTGTATTGTTATGTTGTGTTGTTGAGGCCTCGGCCTGTGTAAGCCACATCGAATCCTTCGGGAGATGCTAGCGGGGTACAAATAAAGTTTAATAATAATAATAATAATAATAATAATAATAATAATAATAGAAGCCTCCCACAGGGATGGTAAAACATCAAAACATCCAGCTGTGGATGGACACTCTAGCAAACATTCTGTACGAAACCAGCAAGAAAAGGAAAATAAACTGGCATCCCTTAAAGGAATATCTGAAAAACAGGAAGAATGTTCTGCTTTAAGGTCCGGGAAGATGGTCAGAAAAATAAATAAGTAAATGAAATAGACTTACAAGTTACATGACCCCGTGGAATGTTGGGAAGTCAATATGTTTTGTTGATTGTTTTGTTGATAGTCGTAGTTTGTGTAAGGCCCCAATGTGATGTTTGTTGTTACTTCTTACCCAGTGTTAAGCCCTCCCCTCCCTCCCCCCCTTATCCCGCTCCCCATATTCCCTTCCCCACTTTCCCTGATCCAGCTGTACTGCACAGGAGAGATAGTTGTTTAGGTATATATGTATCAGGATGCAAGTGTAAGTGTGTAACTCGGTTCTTTTTATTCCTTTGTTTGTTTGTTTTTTCTTTTTTGAATGATGTAATTGTTTATATATAAAAAAATCAATAAAGATGATTATTAAAAAAAAACATCCAGCTGTCCCTTTGGTAACGTCCTTGCAGACAGCCAATTCTCTCACACCAGAAGCAACTTGCAGTTTCTCAAGATTTTCCTGACACATACAAAAAATCTTGTGCTGTTCATCTGTTTGCATGGACTCTTTCTCTTGAAGCAAAATGAAATGTTTCACTATTGTCTCTAAATGTCACTTTCTTGGGCAGTTTCACTCCCTTCTTTTCAATTTGACTGTCTGAAAATAACTACTGGGTAGGATTTATAAGTTGTTAGTCACTTTAAAGGAAAATACTCCACCTTACATTTCCTTGTCTTACAAAAAAATCTCCTGTTTTCTCTCCTTAAGGTGTTTATTGTTAGCACTTCAGATGGTCTCCTCTGCTTTATTAACGTGACCTTTCCATTTTTAAAATGTTCTTATTTCACATGCAAGATCTTTATATCAACCTATCCATGGTACTTGCCATTAATTATGTTGTTTCTGGGTTTATTTATTTTCTTCTCCTCCTCTCCTCCCTTCCTCCTTCCATGTTTGCAATGTAATTTTTCTTGTCCTTCTTAGCTTCTTTAATTACACTTAATGCTGAAAGGGTCTACAAAGGTCTTTAAGGTAAAAAGGAAACAAAAACAAAATCATAGGATATTAGATCGGTCCGCAATAATAGCTGATCATATGTGGATTCTTCCTCCTAGTAATAGCTTTCCAGAGAGGCTGTCACCACAGCTCCTCCTGGTCTGCTACTACTAATTAAGGAGTTTGCACATCACCCTTGGCCATATATTTCAGCCTTGGCAATCTTTCCGACCTTTTAAGGGCATTCTGGAAGACACTAAATCATTGCTGTTGGGCGTTAATAAATCTCTCTGGTCTCCCCACCAAGTCCAACCAGAAATATACAAATAAGGTCTTGAAAGAAGTTGTCACACTATGACAATAACATCAAAGTTGACAACTTCAAGGCACACAACAACAATAGAAACAGAAAATTAACAAGATAAAAAGTTTCGCTCTTCTGCTTGACTGCTAATGTTTTATGCTAGTTACTGTAATCCTTAAAATCTATCATGTCCACTTTTTTGGGGATGGAAATGTATATTGAGAATTTCCTATTTGTTAGAATTTCAGTTCCATTTCTTCAGCTTGAAATAGTTCAAGTGATATGCCATCTGTTCCTGGAGATGTATTTCTTCCAAGTGCTTTGACAAGAGATTACACCTCGCTTTCTAAAAGTATGGGTTCCTTGTCAAAAGGTTCTTTCTTCAAAGAATCTTTCATCCTTGCATGTCTTCTGTACAGTTCTTTAGTATATTGCTTTTTTGTTGTTCTTTTATGCCTTGAAGTAATTTCCAACCTAAGGAGAACTCATAATGGGTTTCCATGACATGATTTGTTCAAAAAAGGTCTTCCAGTGCCTTTCTCTGAGACTGAAAGATGTGGCTTGTCTACATAAGTTTCCATGGCTAAGCAAAGATTCAAAACCTGATGTCCAGACTTCTAATCAGGCATTCAAACTACTACCCACACTGACTTGGCATATTGCTCCCATTATCTTATTATTATTATTATTATTATTATTATTATTATTATTATTATTAAAGGTTTTTACAGTGAGGATTAAAAGAGGTAGGAGTTGGGGTAGAAGACGTGGGATAAAAAGAAGTGCGGGATAGGAGGGGGTTGGGGTCATGGTAAGTGGGATGTGGGATGGGGTTTTGGGAGAAGGGAGAGATTCAAGGGTATGGAGGGTAGGGTGGGGAAAGGGGGCATTATCTTTTTATTTTGATTTGATTATGCAAGACATTTTCCCTGTGGAACACAAAGCATCCCTACTCTTTGTTTAAACTGTTGTGTTCGGGATTTGC
The DNA here is from genome assembly GCF_025583915.1 of Anolis sagrei ordinatus. Taxonomy (NCBI): domain Eukaryota; kingdom Metazoa; phylum Chordata; class Lepidosauria; order Squamata; family Anolidae; genus Anolis; species Anolis sagrei. The sequence goes on along the minus strand of NW_026847660.1, from coordinate 62,697,478 downwards.
ATCCTATTTCTATCCATAGGAAACAGAAGAAAAACAGATGTGGGGGTTCTGTAGTATTTGGGGTTATTGAGTATTTGTGGGCATTTGAGGAATTTGATATCACTTGGGGGAGAAAACTGTTTAAAAATAACATCACAAAATATTAAATTTGGGGAAAGTGGGGTGGTTGGGAGACTGGCAGGTAGTTTGAGAGTCTTCAAAAGCAAGGTTAAATGAGAGCAATATAAATGAGAGTTTATATTAATACAAGCAACATAGTACATATAAATAAAAATTAATGTTCGTTTGTGGTATTCACAGAACTCAAAAACCACTGGGGGAATTGACACCAAATTTGGACACAACACACCTAACAACCCAATTTATGTCCTTCATGCAAAAAAAAAAATAACTGGAAAGAACTTACCCCCCACAAAGCTAAATGCCTATACAGAGCCAGTGTAAAAAGAACGCTCCTGCACGAGGGAAGGGGGGGGGACCAACCGCTGAGAGAGAGAGAGAGAGAGGCGGCACGAGAGAGGGTGGCTGATCTATCCCTCTGGCTACCACTGCCTCTCTTCCCAAAGGATTCAGAGAGAGGGAAGGAGGGATTGGGGGGGGGGGAGAGAGAGAGAGATCTCCTTTCCTTTCCTTCTTGCCTGTCGCTGGGAACTCACGCGGAAGGGATTTCCCAGAATTCCTTCCCATACTGAGTTATGGGAAGGAATTCTGGGAAATGAAGTCCAGTATTCAAAGAAAGGACAAAAACCACGCTCTGTGAGTTCAGAAAGGCTGTCCAGGAAGGCACAATCAAAACACTCCCAAAAGATGGCCATCCATTTTTACTTTATAACAACCCTGGGCTATATCTACAATAATAATATCTATATATCTATCATAATAATATCTATCAATCTAYAATAATATATATGTCTATGATATCTATATGTCYTTAACAATAATATCTACATTTCTATCATAATATCTATATGTCTGTAATAATGTCWATATGCSTATRATAATATCKAYAGGTCTATAATAATATCCATATGTCTATAATTATAATATCTGTCTGTCAAAAATATCTGTACATTTATAACAATAATACCTATATGCCTATAATATCTATGTCTACAATAATAATAATAATAATAATATCTATATACAGTATAATAATATGTATACATCTATAATAATAATAGCTATATCATATCTATAAAAATAACAATAAAAATAATAACATCTATATATGTATAATAATATCTATAGGTCTGTAATAATATCCATACATCTGTTGCCTGTTTTTGCTCGAAGGATATTGAGCCCTGTGCTCCTTCTATTTTTTATCAGTTTTATACTAATTTGTGCAATGCTTTTGATATGAAATTCATAAATAAATAACATCTATAATACTAATAGCTATATAGCTCTAATAATAATATTTGTATCTATAATAATAATATCTATATGCCTATAATAATATCTATATGTCTATAATGACAACAATACCTATATAATAACTTTGAACTGGGTTATATGGCAGTGTGGACTCATGTAACCCAGGGCCCTTCCACACATCCATATAATCCTTTGGCCTCGAGGAGACTGAAATGGGCCTATCTTAGGTTGACACTTTGCCACTTCAGTTGTGTTTTGATAGCTTAGAAACCAGCTCTTCCTCTTTCCTTTCTTTCCCATTTCTCCACAATGGGCCACAGCAACGCATGGCCAGGTACGGCTAGTATTCAATAAAATAGCTTTGATTTGGGGAACATTACTCTAATTTTCCACTTTCCTTCCTGATTAATAATAAACTTTAAGAGTGATAAAACAGAACAGGATGAGAAACCATTAGTAAAGAGAAGAGGGGGGATGCCAAGATATAATAAACGATTAACAAGATGCTAGCGAAGGCAGGCAAATATGAAAGATAAAAATAATTTTGCAGACAAGTGTGAAGGAAGACCCAGGAAAGGCAAGATGACACCTAATGAGAAAAATACAACAAGAAATGACAAAACTAGAGTTGAGAGACATTTGTAAATAATGGACTATCTTAAACAAGTAAAGCAGGAATTTCAAGCCAACTTTGCTCGAAGATAAGAGCACTACAAGAAGGGATGATGAAAGTCACCACTCAGATGACAGACATAAGTTAAACAGAAGTAGAAGCATTCAAATTAAGTTTAAGACATGAAGAAAAGAGAAACAATATGCATGAAGAAATCAATCAGCTACAATATACCGTATTTTCCGGAATATAAGACGACTGGGCGTATAAGACGACCCCCAACTTTTCCAGTTAAAATATAGAGTTTGGGTTATACTTGCCATATAAGACTACCCCTCTTCCAATGCACACCAAATAAAAATTTAAAAAGCATCAGATTTGATTTCAATATGGTAATTTTCCTATTACTGTACCTCCTTCTCTGTCTCTCAGATCTCGCACATGCGCACCTGCACCGCTTCACTGCAGTCTTCAGGAGCGAGATCTGAAAGGCAGAGGAGGAGATACGGTAATAGGATAAAAGGGTAAAAGAGGTGTGTTTTTCTGGGCCCAGAGCCACTCTATCTCTTTTTTCCATACCCCGGACACCCCGGACACCTGCAGCTTGCTCCGCCCTTCACTTACACCTTCCCAGTAAGGCGCCCCTTCACCTCACCATTGAAACCGCATTAAGTCCACGAATCCTGATGAATGGATTTTCTTCTACCGTACTTGTACAGAGTTGCTCTTAATGCTTTCATACAGTCGCTGCATATGGCAGGGACATGGCCACTACCATTTTTGAGCTCCCACCCACCATATGCAGCAACCACCGATTCTCCAATCCGGATTGGAAATTTCAGCACCCGCTCTATAGATGACTCCCGATGTATAAGACTACTCCCATGTATAAGACGACTCCCACGCATAAGGCTACTCCTGCGTATAAGGCTGCTCCTGTGTATAAGACGACTTCCGCATATAAGACGACCCCTCACTTTGAGAAGATTTTCTTGGGTTAAAAAGTAGTCTATATGCCACGACCTCATGCGAGGTTGGCACAACTACCTATGGAGAGGGACAGCAAAAAAGGAAAGAGACTTTAAAAATCACTTCGTAAGAGCCCCACTTATTCAAATTTGGGAAAATTATAAAAAATAAGTTCCACACAAAAGTTCCATTATGGTTCTCACCAAATGAGGCCAGCCAAGTTAGAGGGGCCGGCAGAGAAAAGTGGTTAACTTATAAGGAGATAATAAAAAGGAACAGAAAGGAACCATCTTTAAAAACTCAGGAGGAGTTAAAAGAATATGACCCTACGCTTTCGTGGTTCCAGTACCACCAAATAAAAGAAAGTTACAACTCAGATTATAAGATTGGGTTCGAAACACAAGAGTCCTTTTGGGACAAAATTATTCAAACAGAAGGTAAACACATACGAAAAATATATCAAGTGCTACTTCATTGGGAAACCGAAAAAAAACAAGTGAAAGATAACATGGTGAAATGGGCGAAAGATCTAGGTCGCCCAATCCAATTTACGGAATGGGAGGGAATATGGACAAAAAAAATAAAATATACATATTCCAATGACTATAGGGAGAACTGGTACAAACTGTTTTACAGGTGGTACCTGACCCCGGAACAACTAGCCAAATTCAGTAGGAGTAAATTGGGGGCCAAATGCTGGAAGTGTAAAAAAACCACTGGAACGTTCATACATATGTGGTGGGGGTGTAAAAAGGTGAAATCTTTTTGGCGGGTAATCCATAATGAATCTGAAAAAATACTGAAAAAGAAATTTCTGTTTAAACCTGAATATTTTCTGTTGGTTATTACGGATTTCGATCTAGACAGTAATGAAAGCAAGATATTTTTTCACCTCTCGACAGCGGCCAGAATCCAGTTGGCCAGTCTCTGGAAATCTAATGAGGTCCCCACTATAGAACAATGGATACTAAAAATGTATGATGTGATGAACATGGATCTACTGACCCAAAGATTAAAAGCGAATGGAGACAAAGAAAAACACACAGACTGGGACATTTTCATAGAATACCTCGATAAAGAGAGATAAGATTTAAAGAGAACTACGGAGGCACTCGACAATGTTAACGAAAGACTTTTATTACATTGTTAGTCATTATAAGTAAGATTATTACAACCGTGTTAGACAAGAACTATTATCGATCTGTTTCAACCTGGAAGCTTTGTAATTTTAACAACCCCTTTCCTATTGTTTCATGTCTACCCCCGCCACCCCCTTTTTCCCTAGCACCCCACCCCCAATCCTCGGTCCACTTTCCTCCTTACCTGCCCTGTCTGTTCACCCACCTGCTGTTACTCCCCCTTTTATATGCATTGAAACCTATAATAAAGTTTATTTTAAAAAAGTAGTCTATATGCCAGAAAATATGGTAATCAAGAAAATAGAGATTGGCATCTAATATCCACATTCACAACTTTATGGAGGAGAAATTCCAAAACAATGTCCTAGAAATATTTTTGGCATGGTGCAGAGAAATAAGTCTTGATATCTTAATATCAGATGAGAGCATTAAGAGAATTTGCAGGACTGGGAGAATACACACATCAGCATCTACTAAGAGCTCCACAAGAGACATTATCATCAGATTTGCAAGATATCCAAAGAAAATGCAAACCTAGCAAGCTCTGAGCAAGAATAACATTTTGACTTAGAAAGGGAAGACAATTCAGATCTACCAAGACCTGGCAGCTGAGGCAATAAGGAAGAAAATTGAATGAAAACTCATGACAACAGCACTCCGAGAGAGTTCATGTACAGATGGAGTTTCCCCTTCAAAATTGTGGTACAGGGCAAAGATGATCCACTAGTAGCCACTAGAGGAGAAGAGTTAACTACAATGTGTGCCACACAAGGAGTGAAAATTCCTGACTATTCCAGATTGAAAGATCAAACAGCTGCTGCTGTGAACTGGGGGGAAATGGCACCCAGAAGGACTCTCTGATTGACAAGGCCCTGGAAAAAAATGCAGCAGCTGTATTTCCAGTTCAGTCATCAACAGAGCTATGTCTAGAAATTAAATGAGATACAAGTTACACAAAAGTCAACTAAAATACATACAATTTATTAGAGCGGTAGAAACAATGAAGTATTTGGGAGGATGAAGCTGCTGGTGGTCTGCTTCTAGTTTCCTGATGCCTCAAACTCGCAAAAGTTCAGAAGTTTTTTTAAAAGGAAAAAAATCACATATTTATTACTGAGCCCTTGATGAACTATAAATGTTTGGGGGGTATTGTGGCTCAACATTTCCACGTATTAAGTTTATCATATCATAAGTCTATTAATATCATTATTCTCACTAAGAAGATAAAAAGCTGTGTAGGAATGGTTGGGGATAGGTAAAATTTAGATATCCATGTTCTGAAGCTACAGAACATGAGAGAGATTTCGATAATCACCAAGGGAGAGTTAAATCTTTTTTTAATATAATTTTATTTGCATACATTAACATTATACAATGTAAACAGAACATGAAATAATGAACATTTTACAAACACATAACTCCACAACCAAGGCCTGAACAAGTTTCATTTCCTTTGGCATGAATTTATGAGTCAAACGGTAAATATTGTCACATCCAAAATTCCTTACCAACCAAGTTGTATTGTTTTCCTTTTTTGTTCTCTAAAACATATTTAATAAAAGCCGACCAGTATGAATCAAAATTAGTTTCCATGCTGAACACCCTCATTTCCATTGATAGTTTATCATTTAAGGCTACATTCCATACTTCCCCATACCATGCTTCCAGGCTGAGATTGGGTGAGACTGGTTACTATCTTCCAATTATAAGTCTCACCACTATGAATAAAATAATCTCCAATTCTTTGTTTTCCATTTCTAAATTCAACTTTGTAGCGTTCATTAGTAATGCTAACCTAGAATCCGGGGTGATGTTTAGTCCTATAATGTTACGTATTTCCATATTGTTCTAAAAACTCTTCAACTGGGGATATTCCCACCATAAATGAAAATATGTCCCTTTGTGCATGCTACATCTCCAGCGAGGTTACTTTGCTTCCTATCCATCTAGTGTAGTCTAATCAGTATGGTATACCATCTCCATATGTTTGCCCATTGCACCACCAGAGAGCACGTTGAAAACGATCCATAGCATTACTATCTACTAAAGTTTAAAAAGAATAACTAACAGAGTATCAAAATTATGCTAGAGAGGATGTGACGTATTCGGAGATTGCAACCATTTGTGGTTGTCCTGCTCAAAGTTTTGGGAAGGATAATACTTTTGGGATAGATAATAGGAGCATTACTGCATATCTCCTTATTTGAAGAAAAAAAATGAAAATCTGCTGAATAAAGACCTTTAATACTTCTGGTATGCGCTTCACAGAAATAGTCAAAATGTGCAGAAGAATTTACAGGTTATTGATACAGGATTGGATAAAAATAATATGAACCATGGCCCTATCTGAAAAATTAACATACAAAGTAAAAGTAGAGATAGGAGAAATAAGACAATTTGTTCAAGGTTATATGGAAACTATTTAATAAGCTATATGTGCCAAAGTAATAGCAAATTTAAACCACCCTCAGAACAAGTGAGAGTTTGGTTGAATGACTAAGGACCTCATCATACACTGTCTTTCCCCTGTTTCCACACACTTTAAAGTCATATTAAAGTTGGAGTTCCACAGAGATCATCAAATAATGTAAGAGTACTTCTTCCAGTTGCCTGTGGGATGATACTTCACCTTGTTGACGGGAAGCTTCCCACCGGAGTGGAAGTCATCTATCGGACAGATGGCAAGCTGTTTAACCTCAGCAGACTGAAAGCCAAAACCAAGGTTACAACAACATCTGTTATAGAACTCCAGTTTGCTGATGACAACGTCGTCTGTGCACATTTAGAAGAAGATCTACAAGCCACCCTAAACACCTTTGCAGAAGCATACGAGAAGCTCGGCCTGTCATTGAACATCAAGAAAACCAAAGTCCTCTTCCAGCAGTCACCAGCCAACCCCTTTCCAATGCCAGAGAGACAGCTTAATGGTATAACATTAGAAAATGTTGACCATTTCCGCTACCTTGGCAGCCACCTCTCCACCAAAGTCAACATCGACACCGAAATACAAAACCGCCTGAGCTCTGCGAGCGCAGCATTTTTCTAAATGAAGCAGAGAGTGTTTGAGGACCGGGACATGCGTAGGGATACCAAGGTGCTTGTTTATAAAGCTATTGTCCTCCCAATGCTGCTATATGCCTGCGAAACGTAGACTGTCTACAGACGTCACATGCAACTCCTGGAATGATTCCATCAGCACTGCCTCCGGAAAATCCTGCAAATCTCTTGGGAAGACAGGTGGACAAACGTCAGCGTGCTGGAAGAAGCCAAGACCACCAGCATTGAAGTGATGGTCCTCCGCAATCAACTCCGCTGGACCAACCACGTTGTCCGGATGCCCGACCACCATCTCCCAAAGCAGTTGGTCTACTCCAAACTCAAGAAAGGAAAACGGAATGTTGGTGGACAGGAAAAGAGATTTAAAGATGGGCTCAAAGCCAACCTTAAAAACTCTGGCATAGACACTGAGAACCGGGAAGCCCTGGCCCTTGAGCGCTCCAGCTGGAGGTCAGCTGTGACCAGCAGTGCTGCAGAATTTGAAGAGGCACAAATGGAGGGTGAAAGAGAGAAACATGTCAAGAGGAAGGCGTGTCAAGTCAACCCCAACCAGGACCGCCTTCCACCTGGAAACCAATGCCCTCACTGAGGAAGAAGATGCAGAGCAAGAATAGGGCTCCACAGCCACCTACAGATTCACAAGAATTCTGATCCTGAAAGACTATCCTACTCGGCCAACGAGGGATTGCCTAAGTAAGTAAGTAAAGTAAGTAAACTTTACACATTCCCCAAATATGTGCTAATAATGGGATGTATAAATGTGTGCCCTATTTTTTATGTGTAGTACCCCATCATTAAAAATGTTTGTGACATATATTTCCTGGTTTTCTACAGCAGACCAGCAATAATCCCGTATACTTCAGATAATAAGGCAGCAGTTAAGTAATCTGTCCTGTTCTCTTGCTGTTCTTGAGGGACAGTGGTTTGTAACTGTGTTTCTGGATGCTATAAAGAGCATCTTAGAACACAAAAAAATGCACATGGAGCAAAGCAATTTTGATTTTCGGCATCATTTGTCATTCAACTATAAATGAACTCATTCAAGAAAACAATGATATTTTTATCTTCATTTTGTTCGGCTTTTATCACGAAAAACCATAACCTTCAGAGAATTGCTTTGGCAAGCACTGAATGATGAATAAAATGAAAAATCCTTATCCAGTGCACACAGCCAGTATAGTCAAGTCAGAAATGTCACTGCTGTGTTCCTATAAGCCAATGCCCTTACAGCATAGCATGATACTGACCTTACAGATATCCAAAGCATCTCAATGCATGAAAACAAAGAACTGTAGAATGTTTATCTGCCTCCCTAAATATGGTTTTCTCCAATGAAATGTATCAGTACAGATATACTTCAGTCAACAAAGCTTTCCAAAAGAAACTCCTTTTTGCGGCCACCCAGCTGCCTTTTCCTCCTTGATCTCTATCTAACTGGGAGGCTTTTTAATAGAAGCATCAGCCTTTGAGGAATGTTTGAGGCAGGCTGATAATTTTTTTAGCTAGGAAATGGGATTCTAATGTAGTTGAGCCCATTGTAACTGTGTGTATTTACCTAAAATAGGAAAGGTAAACTTCAGCTATTACCTCCAGAATTCCTTATTGAGAATTCCTTTTTTAAGCATTTATGAACAGCAAAAGAGGGAGCATGCTAAAAATGCATAGGATTTTTTCCCACCAAAACGGATAATAGAAGAGGAAGAGGAAGAGGAGGAGGAGAAGAAGGAGAAGAAGGAGAAGAAGAAAGAGGAGGGGGAGGAGAGGAAGAAGAGGAGGAGGACTAAGATGAGGAGGAGGAGGAGGAGGAGGAGGAGGAGGAGGAGGAGGAGAAAGAAGAAGAGGAGGAGGAGAGGAAGAAGAAAAAGATGAGGAGCAGGAGGAGGAGGAGGAGTAAGACGAGGAGGAGGAGGAGGAGGAGGAGGAGGAGAAGAAGAAGAAGAAGAAGAAGAAGAAGAAGAAGAAAGAAAGAAAGAAAGAAAGAAAGAAAGAAAGAAAGAAAGAAAGAAAGAAAGAAAGAGGAGGAGGAGGAGGAGGAGAAGCACGAGGAGAAGCACCAGCAGCTCATCATTACATTCATTTTGGAATAATCTTTCCAGATGTCTATAGAAGGTTCAAAATGTTTTTGCTTACTTATACAAGACTAGCCATGCCCTGCCATGCGTTGCTGTGGCCCAGTCTAGTGATTCCAATGTTATCCTCTATTACAGTGTTTCTCAACGGGGGGTCATGAGGAGGTGTCAGAAGGGTTACTAAAGACAATAATATTTTCTATTGGTCATGGGGGTTCTGTGTGGGAAGTCTGGCCCAATTGTATCATTGCTGGGGTTCAAAATGCTCTTTGATTGCAGGTGAACTGTAACTCCCACTAACTACAACTCCCAAATGTCAAGGTCTATTTCCCTCCAACTCCATCTGTGTTTATATTTGAGCATATGGAGCATTTGTTCCAAGTTTGGTCTGGATCTTTCATTGTTTGAGTCCACAGTGCTCTCTGGATTTAGGTGAATTACAACTCCAAAACTCAAGATCAATGCCTAACAAACCCTTTCAGTATTTTCTGTTGGTCATGGGAGAACTGTGTACCAAGTTTGGTTCAATTCCATTGTTGGTGGAGTTCAGAATGCTCTTTGATTGTAGGTGAACTATAAATCCCAGCAACTACAACTTGACAAGATCATAATTTTTTGAGTGATGATCACTCCTTGTGTTGCAAGACGTTTTGTTGCCATATTTGGTGTGATTTCGTTCATTGGTTCTTTTTTTTTTTTAGGGTACTCATTACGCACAGAGCATTTTTATATATATAGATTTACCTGAACCTGTTGTTTCAGTCGACATATGCATACTGTTTGGAATATAAAGTTTTCTGAACTACTGTTTTTGTGATGTTGGAACTAATCCCTATTTCCATGTTATTTCTGCCCTGGGACAATTTTGTTCTGCTAAAATAATGTCTATTGTTAACTGAGGCTCACCTGTATTGTTCTTTCCCACCTCTACTCCATTAAGAATCTCAGATGTAAAGATATTTTTCCCTCTGAAGTTATCATGCTGATCCTTCCCTCTCTTCTTTATTCCATTTTCTTTTAGCAAAACTAGGGAGATAAAAGAAAGCTATAACATTGCCAATTTCAAAATAATAATGTAGAATAAAAGTTATACAGTAGCCTAATGTGTCTGTGGGATTCAGATTTAGGACTATCTACAGATATGATCATACGCCATATTATTAAATGCCAGCTACATGAACACTGTCTATAGGTCAAACTCACACAGCCCCTGGGGCCATGTTTCTTCGTAGGCAGTCGCCAAGGGAGCTTGTGGCACCCTGCACACCCTCCCTCCTTCTCCCATTACATGGTGGGGATGGGACAAAGCATGTTGGTTCTTTTGTTTTTAAGGTACTCACGACGACAAGTCCTTTTATATATATATAGATGGGAGTGAGAGAAAAAATGCAATATGTTCCTGAAAGATGCAAATCAAGTTCCTTGCCCTACATTTTCAAAGGGCTGGGCTAGGTGATATGGTCTTTCGCCTCTTTATAGTAGTCAGTGTTGATGTATAAAAGCAATAAATCTTCATACCAAAAGTCAGTTTCCTGAGATCAAAGCACTCTTTTTTAATATTCCTTTTGTTATACGTGCAGTAGAAGGGGCTCTTACATCAATATATGTTGTGTGCTGTTGTCTTTGTTCAAACCTCTTGGTAATGGATTAGAATTTATGGATATAATTCAAGTTAGCTGTTTCTCTTTCTAATCTTTCTTTGTAATTTTCTTGTTTAATGCCTACGATTGGTAAATCCCTTACTGTATATCAAGGAATTTTGAAATGTTCTTCCATTTGTATTGGAGTAAAACTCATTACACTCTGGTAGGGAAATTTTGCCTTATTTGTTATTAGCCGACGATGGTCACCTAGGTGCCACAGAGAAATTTAGTAGTAGAACATGAAGGTGATACAATTTGATCTTCTCTTTTCTGCTTCCACCATCTGGTAATTAGAACTGTACTGTACATACATATAAACACACATACATTCCTAATCTAATAATTTATTTTTAAAGTGTAGTGTAATTATGTTAAAAATCCCACTATCTAGAGTGGAAGAGGTTAATGAAAGGATAAGAAGATGAATTTTAGGAGATTAAAATGCTATTAATTTCCCGTGTGCAGATTAATAAACTACTAATTAAGCTAGGCAAATGAAGACTTTCTGAATTCCATCACAAACATTCAGTGCATACCTTATCCATGAATCACACTCTGTTAATGTATTTTGTTATGTAATTTGGGGAATAACAGATTTATGAGCCAGTCCAATTAGGTCTAATTTACATGTGAATGGAGTTTATTAATAAACTATTGTGATTCTAATATTCAACTAAGAAGGAACTAATTATACCTGTTTTACTTTGAAAGTTTGCTAGATGACTGAGCAAACACCAAAGACAAGCTTTTTAAAGGAAGGGAGCCGTGAAAAACATATTATGTGCAGTCAAAAGAAATACTCAGGACCCAGAACGGTACTATGTCTAGACCACAGTGATTAAGTAAAAAGCCAACTGTTGAGAGGCAAATACAAATAATCCCTTTTGCGGTTCTTAGAGTGAGAGCATGTTTGAGACAATATGTATGGGATATACTGTATTATTGTAATGATTTTATTAGGACCGCGGTTAGAGAGTTTGTGCCTGGCGAGCATATGCTAAACCAGATAGGCCAGGACAGAGAAACCAACTCATCAGGTTGAAGACAAGTCACAGAGGTTTATCACATTTTGGGCAAAATGGATGCAAGTACAGCAATTTGCTTCAAAGTGTATAAGCATAAACATACAGAGAACACACAACATCTTATACAGTTCAGACAGCTATTCGGGCTTCCTGCTCCCTCCTCTGATTGGCTGAAAAAAGGGCAGGCTAAGATCTATGCCAGGATTAGTTGGGAAGGAGAATGGCAGCCAGGGATTGGTCACAGTGGACCAATCAGATACAGAAGAGACACCCTCTGGGATGGCACAATCCAGGGAAAACAAATGATAAGGATATGTTGATGAGCTTTTTATTAGATCAAATGTCCAGTTCTGTGCCAAACAAAGATATGGATCTTAGGAAACAAAGGTGCAGGATGCAAGGGACAAAAGTGTTGATCTTGGATAATGAAGGGATTGGCTGTCAATAAACAAGTCAGCATCTGTTTCCATGAAGGAGTGAAAAATCTGGGTCAACCAGGCAGTGGGGATATCCAGCTGCCTACCCTGGATGGCGAGGCGCTACGCCCGTCACCATTGCTAAAGAGTCTGGGAATCCTTTTGGACCCTCTGCTGATGATGGAGGCCCAGGTCTCCGCCGCTAGCAGAACCGCCTTTTTTCATCTGCGGCAGGCTAGACGGCTGGCCTCCTACCTGTCCAGGGACGACCTAGCTACGGTGATCCAGGCTACGGTCATCTCAATACTGGACTACTGTAACGCCCTCTACATTGGCCTTCCTCTGTCGGTGATCCAGAAGCTCAAGCTGGTACAAAACGCAGCTGCTCGGCTTCTTGCGGGAACTCCGATGAGATGCCACATAACACCAATCTTACTGCAGCTGCATTGGTTACCAATTGAGCTTTCAAAGTGATGGTACTCACCTTTAAGGCCTTGCATGGTCTGGGGCCGATGTACCTGAGGGACTGCCTCACCCCCTACCAACCCCAGAGATCCCTCCGTTCTGAGGACCAAGATCTATTGGAAATTCCCAGTGTCAAGACCTTGCATCTAACAGCAACCAGACGCAGAGCCTTCACAGCAGTGGCACCATCACTCTGGAATACTCTGCCACCTGAAGTCCGTGCCTTGCGGGACTTATCAGCTTTCCGCAGGGCATGTAAGACATATCTGTTTCGACAGGCCTTTGATCTTGCTGTTTTTTAATTGTTTTAAATTGTTTTTAAATTGTGTTCGATTTTAGCCTGTTCTTGTAAGCCGCTCCGAGCCCCAGGGGTGTGGCGGCATAGAAGTTCAAATAATAAATTAATAATAAATAAATAAATCTTAACTGTGTGGTGGCAAAACAATGGAGGGCTCCAGAGTATAACAAATAGATTGAAAAGTATGTGAAGGTAGGAAAATCATCAATTTAATTTCAAAACAGAGTATGCTTCAACTGAATGGTAAACCTACTCTCCCAAACACTTGACCTATTCAGTGGGATGAAGTCCCTAGTTACATTTTCATACATTTCTAAGAAGCAGTTTATATACATTTCATATATAAGAAATAGATCCAGTACACAGTTGAAAGATACAGGTTATGCAGAATCATAAAGTAGATGCAATTTATCAAAGGGTTAGATATGATAGAGTTCAGAGGTTTACTGATGGTGCTGGTTTATTTTTGATCTTCTGATGCTTTCAACTTGTGCAATTCTGGAAAGAGTCGTTTAAAAATGAGGAAATCGTATATTTATTTCTGAGCCCTTAGTGAATAAAAATCTTTGGAGGGAGGGGTTGTCATTGTGGCTCGATAACATTATGAAATTGCATTATATGGCAATGTATAAGGGATCTGGGTCTACACTGCCATATGCAGTTTGAACTGCATCACTTGGGTTTACACTGTTGATCCAGCAGTAGTTAAAATACAATTATGTATAAACTTTTATCAAATATATCAATTTAACAGGACAAAAATATAATAAAAATAACCACATAATAATCCAAAATCATTCTTGGAAAATGACAGCATGTATGGTACTTAGTGCCTTAGAGTACAGTCTCAAATATAATATTTTTTTTCCTTTATCTTTCTTCTAACTTCACATTTGCACCAGTATTAGAAATATAATGTATAGGAGGAAATGATCTTATACTTTTCTTTTGTAAGATGGTATCAAATGTTCCCTCTGCCTATGTTAATGTTTGTATTCAACCATTATTCATTAACTGATCTCTTACATGTAATTTGTGCATTGGCTGTGTCGCCAACTGGCTCAGCAACACTGATTTTGGTTTGTTGTCTTCTATTTCTGTATATGCCTTATATATACAGTTGGTGCTGCTGGACCTCTCAGCGGCCTTCGATACCGTCGACCACGGTATCCTTCTGGAACGCCTCGCGGGGATGGGACTTGGAGGCACCATTTTACGGTGGCTCCGGTCATTCCTAGAGGGCCGATCCCAGAAGGTGTTGCTGGGAGACACCTGTTCAACCCCACAACCGTTGTCTTGTGGGGTTCCACAGGGTTCAATTCTGTCTCCCATGAAGCCGCTGGGAGAGATCATCCGGAGTTTCGGGGTACGGTGCCATCTGTACGCAGATGATGTCCAACTCTGTCACTCCTTCCCACCTGCTACTAAGGGGGCTGTCGAGGTCCTGAACCAGTGCCTGGCCGCTGTAACGGTCTGGATGAGGGCGAACAAATTGAAATTGAATCCAGACAAGACAGAGGTACTCCTGGTCAGTCGCAAGGCCGAACAGGGCATAGGGTTACAGCCTGTGTTGGATGGGGTCGCACTCCCCCTGAAGACGCAGGTTCGCAGCTTGGGTGTGATCCTGGACTCATCGCTGAGCCTGGAACCCCAGGTTTCGGCGGTGACCAGGGGAGCATTTGCACAGTTAAAACTTGTGCGCCAGCTGCGCCCGTACCTTGGGAAGTCTGACTTGGCCACGGTAGTCCACGCTCTGGTTACATCCCGCCTAGACTACTGCAACGCTCTCTACGTGGGGTTGCCTTTGAAGACGGCTCGAAAGCTTCAACTAGTCCAACACTCGGCAGCCATGATTCTAATAGGAGCGGAACGCAGGGAGCATACAACCCCCCTGTTGCACCAACTCCACTGGCTACCGATTTGCTACCGGGCTCGATTCAAAGTGCTGGCGTTGACCTTTAAAGCCCTAAATGGTTCTGGCCCAAGCTACCTATCCGACCGCATCTCAGCCTATGAACCCACCAGGACTTTGAGATCTCCTGGGGAGGCCCTGCTCTTGATCCCGCCAGCTTCACAAGCACGGCTGGCAGGGATGAGAGATAGGGCCTTCTCGGTGGTGGCTCCCCGGCTGTGGAACGCACTTCCTACAGACATTAGATTAGCACCATCTCTAATGGTATTCCGCAAAAAAGTAAAGACCTGGTTATTTGCGCAGGCGTTCGAATAATTAGTGCAATGATTGGTGATGACATAGGAATGGAACAATGGATGACGAATCTGGATCATGTTTTTAGTGATGAAACGCTAGTGATTGGTTATTATAGTAATTGTGTATTAACTATGTATTAGATTAGGTCGTTAACTGTTTTTATATTGGTGCATCGAATTTTTGTTGTTTTTTGTGTGTTGTGAACCACGGTGAGTCGCCTCCGGGCTGAGAACTGCGGTATAGAAGCAAAGTAAATAAATAAATAACTAAATAAATATTTGCTGCTGCAATTGACTTGGAATTTTGCATATTTTAAATGAAGGAAAAGGAGGAGGATTTTGCACTATTTAAGTGAGACCTCTGATGTAAGGCATATACAGATATGATCCATCCTGATCTACACTGACCACTTAATCTGGGGCAAAAACAACATAGAAAGAGGAGGTTTCACTGTTTGGAAGATTACACTGCTGCCCTGAACCGCTTCAAGGCCAGGATAGTGCTTACTAGGCTTATTTGATTAAAAAAATTGTTCAAAACTCATTTTGGATGTAGGGGCGCTGGTGGTCTGATTTTAAAGTCAATTCCGATTTTCACAGAAAAAAAATTCAAAACTTTTCGTAACTTCCGAGACTTCCGAATCCTTTCATTAATGGTTTGAAAATGTTATTTCCTGTTTCATTGGGTGGTCTTTACTTTGAAAGTAGTTGTTTTATTCCAGGAGCGGGGGAAAGCAAGCGAAGGAAATTCCTTCCTTCACCGGTTTAAAACTGGCTTCTCTTGCTAGAACCAGAAGCAGGAAAAGCAAATGGGAGGAAATTCACCCTTCTCTGGTTTATAACTCACTTCTCTGGCTTGAGCCAGAAGCAGGAAAAGCAAACGGGAGGAAATTCACCCTTCTCTGGTTATAACTCGCTTCTCTGGCTTGAGCCACAAGTGAGAAAAGCAAACGGGAGGAAATTCACCCTTCTCTGGTTTAAAACTGGCTTCTCTGGCTTGAACCGAGGCCAGGGACCAGAAGCGGAAGTAAAGCTGAATAATTTCCGACTCACTTCCTGAGTCGAAAAAAAAGACTAGCTTCGGAAGGGCAAGGGACCTTCTGGTTTCCTAAAAAAGTTTGAAATTGCTTCAAAAAGGTAATCTTTCAGACTTTATTCCGAATACCAAAGATTCCGACTGGACCTAACCATGCCTAGTACTTACACATACTGCAGAGGCTAGCCTCCAACTGGTTTTCGAATCTGCAGTATCAGCGGTTTAACAGCTCCAGAAAAATTTTGTTTTTTATTTTAACTCTTCCCCACCACAATGTGCATATGAGGATCAGTAGAGCACTATATATGTTCGTACAGCAATTTGCGATCTGCACAATCAATTTTGTTATGTAATATGGTTTTTGCTAGAGCAAACAGGTGGCATATTAAGGGCTTCCCTAGTACCAAAATTGGGCCGTTCAACTATTTTGGGCTGTTCTGTGGGCTGCTCAGATCATTCTGCCTTCATCCTGGTAGATAATCGGCGACTGACTGGTAGGAGTGTGCAATTTTGCAAAAACCTGTGCTATTTTTGATGTCTGGTTTTTGGCTGCCCCCTGTTCCATTTTTAGGGAACTTCCCTCAATATTTTGTCCCATTATCTGCAGGGTCTAGAGACGTTTCTAAAAGGAAGTTTGGAATGTGGGACAAATGGTATTTATTTATTTATTTATTTATCGTGTCAGGAGCAACCAGACATTTGTATTACATTCAGAAGCAACCAGAAGAGGGACAAATGGTGATCCAAATGGAGACTGATGGCATCCTTTTTCTCCCTAAAACCATCATTACAAATAGTTTGGGAGAAAAGGGGGAAGCTAGGTGTTGTGTGTGATTAACATATACTGATTTCACCTCATTGAAATACTAGTTCATAAGTCCAGGGCTTCTGTCACCAAACAAATTAGCTTATTTGTCTTATTTTACTCTCAGGAGGACACTTGCCAACAATTGGGTCCTCCTTTGTGCATGCATATTAGCACAGATCTGTGCATTTGCTGTCAAAGAACACTGCCCAGTTTAACTTTGAAAACTTTTCTAAAGGAAATGCATTAGAAGCAGATAACTTATCAAGATGATGGATTGCCTTATCTGTTTACAATGTACTGTTTCCAAATGATAAACATGAAACTTGTACCAGCTAATATGTGAGCTACAGTGTCTGCCTGATTTGGGGGTACTATGACTGAAATGTTATATTTTGCAGTTCCACGGAAATAAGAATAAACTGACACCCTAAAGTAGTGATCCTGAACAAAATCTAGAGGGATTTTGTGGTCAAGGTCAATATTTTTGAGGTCACTGTTTGTTAGAATGACATGAGGTGGATCTACACTTTATCTGCCATGGTTCAATGCTATGGAATTTAAGCAGTTGTAGTTTTACAAGCTGGGTTCAGAAAAGGCAGAGGAATGAGAAACCAAATTGCCAATATCTGCTGGATAATGGAGAAAAGCAGGGAGTTTCAGAAAAAGGTCTATTTCTGTTTCATTGACTATTCCAAAGCCTTTGACTGTGTGTATCATAATAAATTGTGGCAAGTTCTTGGTGATATGGGCATACCAAACCACCTTGTGTCTCTCCTGAAGAATCTGTATAAGGACCAAATAGCAACAGTCAGAACTGACCATGGAACAACCAACTGGTTCAAGATTGGGAAAGGCGTACGGCAGGGTTGTATACTCTCACCCAACCTATTCAACTTGGGAGGAGAGCAATGTCCAATCTTGATAAAATCGTGAAGAGTAGAGACATCACACTGGCAACAAAGATCCGCATAGTAAAAGCAATGGAATTCCCCATAGTCACCTATGGATGTGAGAGCTGGGCCATAGGGAAGGATGAGCAAAGGAAGATAGATGCTTTTGAACTGTGGTGCTGGAGGAAAGTTCTGAGAATGCCTTGGACAGCAAGAAGATCCAACTAGTCCATACTTCAGGACATAAAACCCGACTGCTCATTGGAGGGAAGGATAGTAGAGGCAAAGTTGAAGTACTTTGGCTACATCATGAGAAGAAAGGAAAGCTTAGAGAAGACTATGATGCTGGGGGAAATGGAAGGAAAAGGGAAGAGGGCCAACCAAGGGCAAGATGGATAGATGGTATCCTTGAAGTGACTAGATTGATGTTCTGTCTTCCAGGAGCATGGTTTACATTGCCTTTTACTTACATGAGATAGTGTTCTTTTGCATTTCTCCAGGGCTGCTACAGACCCAGCAGCACCCTGGAAGTTAAACAGTATCAGAGTCTGCAAAGCCAGCCTGGAGGCCCTTTTGCAGCTATTGGTTTAGGAAAGTATCTCTTTGAGTTTAGAGACCGCCTTTTTTCCTGGGCTTGAGATCTCCATTTTGGAATCTCCCCTGCCTCCTTCAGTTTGAGAGAGAAGCCTCAGATGTGCTGTAAGGCCAGTCAGAGAGCTCTGAAAAAAATCATTGTAAGTACAATTGAGTAAAGGAAAGAATTGAGCCAAATTGAGTTATTAAGAAAGGCAATTGAGTCTTAGTTGAGTTATAGAAAGCATATTGAGATTTTGAGCTATTTAGTATATTGGAGAGCTGGACCTTAAGGAAGGCTGAGCGAAGGAAGATAGATGCTTTTGAGCTGTGGTGTTGGAGGAAAGTTCTGAGAGTGCCTTGGACTGCGAGAAGATCCAACCAGTCCATCCTCCAGGAAATAAAGCCCGACTGCTCACTGGAGGGAAGGGTACTAGAGACAAAGTTGAAGTACTTTGGCCACATCATGAGGAGACAGCAAAGCCTAGAGAAGACAATTATGCTGGGGAAAGTAGAAGGTAAAAGGAAGAGGGGCCGACCAAGGGCAAGATGGATGGATGGCATCCTTGAAGTGACTGGATTGACCTTGAAGGAGCTGGGGGTGGTGACGGCCGACAGGGAGCTCTGGCGTGGGCTGGTCCATGAGGTCATGAAGAGCCGGAGACGACTGAACGAATGAACAACAACAGTATAAAGAACTATTGAGATAGTTATTGGACAGTGTCCAATGGACACTGTTTGCTTCATCTCCAAAACTAACCTTTGGCTGGAATAGGGAAGGCCTATGCTTTCTAAAAGATAGTAGCTCAAGGTTGGGATAAAAAGATCTTAGGATTTTTTCTACCATTTGGAGTAAGGCAACTCAGTGACTAGAGGAAAAAAGAAAGAAAGATCATCTCTATGGTTTCACCAATTGACTGTTTTGTTTGTAACTTTGACAAGCTGTGCCAAGTCTGCCAGGACTTTGAGAAATAAATATTCTGTTTTGGTGTTCAAAACCTGTAGTAGCCTCAGATTCTGGGAATCTCAAGCTTCTAAAGAAAGACCCGTGCAGTCCGCCTTGACAAAGAGAGAAGCACGTCTTAGTTTTATTTTTATAGGATCTGAGTGTGACGGCAGAATTGACCTTGAAGGAGCTGGGGATGGTGACAACCGACGGGGAGCTCTGGCATGGACTGGTCCATGAAGTCACGAAGACTCAGAAACGACTGATCGAATGAATAACAACAAAGTTTTACAAGGTCTTTAGTCTTCTCTGCCAAATAGTGCTGGTGCCTCATCAAACCACAGATCTAAAGATTCCAGAGATTGAACCATGGCAGTTAATGGTGCCAAACTCTATCGATATTACAGTGTAGATTTCTAAATTATTTTATTTATGTGCCTGTAATGGTATTTACAACTATGTTTGATCAATACATTTCTTTTCCAGATGTACTGAATCACTGCTGTAATTCCATGTACATAAAACCATCAAGTTTTGGCATCGGTGATCTCTGCTGCATTGAACACAATTAATTCATCTCCTTTTTTTTTTTTTTTCATTATAGAGGATAATCCTTTAACTTGGTGGATTGGACGTGCTAATGAAAAACACTACTACTGGGGTGGCTCTGGACCAGGTATTCAGAAATGTGCCTGTGGCATCGAACGGAACTGTACTGATTCCAGATACTATTGCAACTGTGATGCTGATTCTAAACAAGAGTAAGTCCACTGTTAAAAACAGAAAACATATTTAGGGGTAGCCATGTTGGCCATGCAGTAATATACAACAAAATAAAAATCTGTACCCAGTCGTTTAGTTGGCTAACTCCAACACATAAAATACATTATTCAGGCTTTCAAAGTTTAACTGGTTTCATCTTTAGACAGAGGTGTTGCTTGTGACTGAATTAAAAGCCTTTTAAAAAGCCTAGAGAGACATCTACTGGCATTTGGTATTAATCTTTTTACTAAGTGTTAGACCAATTGATTGACTCAACAGTGTCTATAAATTGGGGCTTCCATTTTTAAGTAAGTCTTTAAGACTAACTAACTCTGATTGAATGAGAGTAGAAATAAATATATATTATATTTGTGTAAGAAAGTTCAACAATTTAAAAGGGCAATACTGCCTAATCCTGCCTATATTATAAATAATTAGTTATAATCACTGTATTTCTAATTATTTTTAAGATTTTGAATTTTATGTTAGGTTGTTGTAGGTTTTTTTTGGGCTATATGGCCATGGTCTAGGGGCATTCTCTCCTGACGTTTCACCTGCATCTATGGCAAGCATCCTCAGAGGTAGTGAGGTCTGTTGGAACTGGGAAAAAGGGTTTATATATCTGTGGAATGGCCAGGGTGAGACAAAGGACTCTTGTCTGCTGGAGCTAAGTGTGAATGTTTCAACTGACCACCTTGATTAGCATATAATGGCCTGACAGTGCCTAGAGCAAACTTTTGTTGAGAGGTGATTAGATGTCCTTGTTTGTTTCCTCTCTGTTGTTATCATACAATTTTATGATACTTTATTATATTGGCTATAATAATTAATATACAGTATATTTGGGGCACATAGATAGCTGTGCTGTTCAAGACTCTGAATGATCAGAGTCTTGAACTATAAGTTTATAAATACAACAAAGGTTAACTCATTGTTAACCAAAGATAGAAAGCAATGATGACACAGAAAAACAGCTCAAGAAACAAGGAGAGGATCAGCACAAATTCAGCCTATGACAATAGAATCGTCAAGACATCTGGAGTAACTTCAGGAATCCGTAAAGCAGCAGGACCTGGATTTTTTGGAATTAGAATTCCAACAAAATCCTACAGTTAAAACACTAATTAGTCCATTCTTTATAGTGCCAATTTACAGTATTACAGAGTAATATTAGAATCTAGATCTAGGGAAGTCATGCTACCCCTCTATTCTGCTTTGGTTAGACCACACCTGGAATATTGTGTCCAATTCTGGGCACCACAATTGAAGGGAGATATTGACAAGCTGGAATGTGTCCAGAGGAGGGTGACTAAAATGATCAAGGGTCTGGAGAACAAGCCCTATGAGGAGCGGCTTAAGGAGCTGGGCATGTTTAGCCTGAAGAAGAGAAGGCTGAGAGGAGATATGATAGCCATGTATAAATATGTGAGAGGAAGCCACAGGGAGGAGGGAGCAAGCTTGTTTTCTGCTTCCCTGGAGACTAGGACGCAGAACAATGGCTTCAAACTACAAGAAAGGAGATTCCATCTGAACATGAGGAAGAACTTCCTGACTGTGAGAGCCGTTCAGCAGTGGAACTCTCTGCCCCGGAGTGTGGTGGAGGCTCCTTCTTTGGAAGCTTTTAAACAGAGGCTGGATGGCCATCTGTCAGGGGTGATTTGAATGCAATATTCCTGCTTCTTGGCAGGGGGTTGGACTGGATGGCCCATGAGGTCTCTTCCAACTCTTTGATTCTATGATTCTATGAGTTGCATTCATAAAGTAATAATAATAATAATAATAATAATAATAATAATAATAATTTTTTATTTATTTGACCAGTCATTCATTTTAGGAATATCTTTCTTATAAAGGCAATTCTAGTATATGGTGATCCTCATACTAGAAAGATTTCTTATCAAACATATTTCTTTCTTTTTCATTTCCTTTTTTTCTTTTTGCCACTCAGGAGAAAAGATTCTGGCCTCCTGTCTTACAAAGAGCATCTACCTGTCATTCAAGTGATAGTTGGAGACATTGGTCGGCCTGGATCAGATGCCAAGTTAACTGTGGGCCCTCTGCGATGCCATGGAGACCGTAAGTG
Organism: Anolis sagrei ordinatus; assembly: GCF_025583915.1. Taxonomy (NCBI): domain Eukaryota; kingdom Metazoa; phylum Chordata; class Lepidosauria; order Squamata; family Anolidae; genus Anolis; species Anolis sagrei. The sequence goes on along the minus strand of NW_026847660.1, from coordinate 62,675,101 downwards.
TGCTATTTCAAGCTTTGTATTAGAAAACTTTGTTGTCTTATTTCAACTACACTGGGCATAAATGTTTCTGCAATAGAAATTTGAGATGTGAAGTTTCAGCAGACGTGCTTATCAAGTTTGCAGATGCCATCAAACTGGGAGGAATGTATTTTAACCATTTTAAATATGTTGTAATTTTAAACAATGTTAAGGTGATTATGTTGTGTATGTGCCATTGTAAGCCGCCTTGAGTCCCCCTGCTGGGGTAGAGAAGGGTGGGGTATAGAAATGACAAATAAATAAACAGTGTTGGCAACAATTCAATGCCATCAATAAAGAACAGTAAAACATAAAAATTGACTCTCTCCTGATATTATTTATTTATTTATTTATTTATTATTTGCGACATTTATAACCCACCTTTCTCAACCATACGGCAACTCAAGGCGGGTTACAGATTGGCACGATTCAATATTTATTTTTATTTATCGTGTCAGGGGCAACCAGACCATTGTATTACATTTCTAACAGAACAAAGCACACAAACAGATTAAAAAAAAACACAAAGTTTGCAAGCTTGGTAGTTGATTAAATGTCCTTTGACCAGTAGCTGGCCACTTGGAGTGTCTCTGGTGTTGCCGCAAGAAGGTCCTCCATCGTGCATGTAGCAGGGCTCAGGTTGCATTGCAGCAGGTGGTCAATGGTTTGCTCTTCTCCACACTCGCATGTTGTGGATTCCACTTTGTGGCCCCATTTCTGAAGGTTGGCTCTGCATCTCGTGGTGCCAGAGCGCAGTCTGTTCAGTGCCTTCCAAGTCGCCCAGTCTTCCGTGTGCCCAGGGGGGAGTCTTTCATTTGCTATCAGCCATTGGTTGAAGTTCTGGGTTTGAGCCTGCCACTTTTGGACTCTCGCTTGCTGAGGTGTTCCAGCAAGTGTCTCTGTAGATCTTAGAAAACTATTTCTTGATTTAAGTCGTTGACGTGCTGGCTGATACCCAAACAAGGGATGGGCTGGAGATTTCACTGCCTTGGTCCTTTCACTATTGGCTACTACTTCCCGGCGGATGTCAGGTGGTGCAATACCAGCTAAACAGTGTAATTTCTCCAGTGGTGTAGGGCGCAGACACCCCGTGATAATGCAGCATGTCTCATTGAGAACCACATCCACTGTTTTAGTGTGGTGAGATGTGTTCCACACTGAGCATGCATACTCAGCAGTAGAGTAGCATAGCGAAAGGGCAGCTGTCTTCACTGTGTCTGGTTGTGATCCCCAGGTTGTGCCAGTAAGCTTTCGTATGATATTTTTTCTAGCGCCCACTTTTTGCTTGATGTTCAGGCAGTGCTTCTTCTAGGTCAGAGCACGGTCCAAAGTGACTCCCAGGTATTTGGGTGTGTTGCAATGCTCCAGTGGGATATAGAGTCAGTAATATAGAGGAGCTCCCTTAGGAATTTAGGTTTACCATGAATAAGGATATAAATAGGCTTAAAGGCTTCATAATGTTTCGGTGTTGGAAGTCATGGTGAAAGGTGCACGGGTGTGGGGAAGAGGTTTTATTTTGTTTGGGATAGGGGTTTTGGGATGAGTGTATGGTCTGCTGTCAGGATCCAGTTTCCAGAGCCCAGAATTGGGCACCGGAAACTGAACTCCTAACATTTTGCCCTGATAAGAACTTGAGATTGCTTGAGATTCCCTGAAACAACAGCGGGGGTGGGCAACCGAGGGGAGGAGAGCACGCCACCGAAGAATTGGGTGCAAGACATCCCTCCCCAGTACCGAGACTTTGCAGATGTTTTTGACGAAAAGGAAGCTGATAGGCTACCCCCAAAAAGGAGGGTTGAGGTGAAGATTGAACTGAACAAAAATGTGACACTCCCTAAAGCCAAAATCTACCCGATGTCCGCTAAGGAGATGGACGAGTTGAAAAAATACATTGATAAAAACCTAGCGCGGGGGTTCATCGAACCTTCCGATTCCCCCCTTGGAGCCCCCGTGTTATTTAGACGGAAAAAGGACGGTTCACTCCGGCTATGTGTGGATTATAGGGGGTTAAATGCTGTGAGTTCTACCACCTGTTACCCTTTGCCCCTAACCAAGGACTTGCTGTCTAGGTTGGCGGAGGGGAGGGTGTTTACCAAACTGGACTTGGTCGAGGCATACCACAAACTCCGGATAAAGCCAGAGGAAAACTGCATTTTTATCGGCGCTGGGACTATTCCAGTTCTGTGTCTGTCCGTACGGACTAAAAGGAGGGGGAGGGGCATTCATGCAAATGATTAATGAGGTGTTGCACCCTTTGTTATACCGTGGAGTTTTTTGCTTTGTGGATGATGTAATTATTTTTAGTAAAAATGAGGCGGAGCATAACCAATTGGTGAGGGAAGTACTCCAGAGGCTAAGGGAGGCAAAATTGTTCGCCAAACTAGCCAAATGCGAATTTAATAGGAAGCAAATTGACTTCTTGGGGTATAGAATCTCCCATAGAGGCATCACCATGGACCCCACGAAGGTAGAAGACGTGAGGGCCTGGGAGCCCCCAATCACACGCAAACAATTGCAATCATTCCTGGGGTTCGCAAACTTTTACCGTTCATTCATAAAAGACTTCGCTCAGCTCACATTACCCCTCACTGAATTACTGAAAACGAAGGGGGAGACTTGATTAAAAAAAAATTCAAATTAGTTAAATCTCAAACTTAATATAAGAAATTAAATAATTTATATATAATAATATAAATATACTTATTACAAATAACTAAATTAATTAACTATAAAACTAACATTAAGATTAGATAAAGATTGTTCGCCAAACTAGCCAAATGTGAGTTTAATAGGAAGCAAATTGACTTCTTGGGGTATAGAATCTCCCATAGAGGCATCACCATGGACCCCACGAAGGTAGAAGACGTGAGGACCTGGGAGCCCCCAATCACTCGCAAACAATTGCAATCATTCCTGGGGTTCGCAAACTTTTACCGTTCATTCATAAAAGACTTCGCTCAGCTCACATTACCCCTCACTGAATTACTGAAAACGAAGGGGAAGGGGGAGACGGCCAAAACACGGTCCCCGGGGGCTAAGCTGGTGTGGTCTGAGGAATGCCAGGAGGCCTTCGAAAACTTAAAGTGCAGGTTCACAGAAGAACCGCTTTTGATTCACCCAGATACGGCCAAGCAATTTGTCCTCCATTGCGACGCCTCCGATTGGGCATACGGGGCGGCACTTATGCAGAGAGATTCTGAAGGAACCTTGAGGCCTTGTGGGTTCCTATCAAAAAAATTTACGGAGACAGAACGCAATTGGCCAATCTGGGAAAAGGAAGCGCTAGCAATAATGAAAGCGCTGGAATGTTGGAGGCACCTATTGGAAGGGAGCGGGATCCCATTCGAAGTGTGGACCGACCATAGAAATCTACAGTACCTAACTTCCCCCCGCAAATTGTCAGCCAAACAGATTAGGTGGGCCCAGTACTTCTCCCGTTTCCAATTTGAATTAAAATTTCACAAAGGTAAAGAAAACATGGTCGCAGACACGCTCTCTAGGATGCCACGACAGGAGGGGGGAGAAGGGAAGGCACCCGAAAGTAGCCTCATATCAGTGCAGCGAGGGGGAATGGCAGTTGTGACCAGAGCACAAGCAGGAGACAACAAAGAGTTAATTGGAGTAGAAGAAGGAGGGGGAAATAGGTGGGAGGAAGAACTCAAACAAGCATACCAGAAAGATGAATGGCTCAAGGGGAATAAAGAAAAGGTGGAATGGAAGAGCGGGTTGGGGTTCGTGAACAAAAAACTGTACATTCCTGAAGGGTTACGTGAGGAAATGATGAGGAGGTGTCATGACAACAAAAGTGCGGGCCATTTTGGAGTCACTAAAACCACAAAACTAATAGCACGGCAATGTTGGTGGCCAGGGATGAGAGGTGCTATCAAGCTATATGTTTCCAAATGTGACATATGTGCTAGGAACAAAACCCCTACACAGAAGCCTAGAGGTTTGTTACAAAAAGTGGCTGACCCCACGAGACCGTGGAGCTCGATTGCTTTCGATTTTGTTGGAGAACTCCCTCCCAGCAAAGGCCAGCGTTATATTTGGACGGTCCTTGATCTGTTCTCCAAGCAGGCACATTTTATTACACTCCCTAAACTCCCATCGGCCGAGAAACTAGCGGAGTTGTTTGTCAAACATATCTATCGTTTACATGGATGCCCAGACCAAGTTATCAGTGACAGAGGGGTTCAATTTACTACAAAGTTCTGGAAAGAATTCATGCAGCTACTGGGGGCAGAGAGAACATTAAGCTCAGCATTCCATCCCATGACGAACGGGGGGGTAGAACGCGCCCAGCAGACTTTAGGGGCATTCCTTAGGTCATATACAAATCAACGTCAGTCAGACTGGGCGGATCTCATCCCCTACGCAGAGCTGGCGTACAACGCAGCCCCGCATGCCTCAACCGGAGAGTCCCCTTTCAAAATCGTTTACGGCCAGGAAGTGGCCCCCCTTCCCAGGTTACCGGAGTGGGAGGAAGAAGGGCAGAGGCGGGGGGAGGATTGGGCAAACAGAATGAGAGCTAGCTGGGAAGAAGTAGTCACATCGCTGCGGGAAGCCCAAAGGAAACACAAACTGTTCGCCGACCGAAAAAGGAGGGAGGGAGACAAATTAGAGAAAGGCGAATTAGTATGGTTGTCTGCAAAGAACATTAAGTTAGACGCGCCATCAAAGAAACTTACCCCACGTTATTTGGGTCCGTTCCGAATCTTAGACAAGATAAATGAAGTTACATACAGGCTAAAACTACCCAAGGATTTGGGGAAAATCCACCCGGTTTTCCACTGTGGGTTACTCAAAAAGTATCAAGGCCCTCTTGACCCAGAAAGCCTATAGACATGTTCCCTGTTTTCGTTACAGGAGGAAGGAGAGGAGGAGGAGGACGTCATGTCAGGATCCAGTTTCCAGAGCCCAGAATTGAGCACCGGAAACTGAACTCCTAACATTTTGCCCTGATAAGAACCCTGCAGCTGGTGGCCTTGAAGAAAGCAGTTGTGTGGTGGCGGGAAGCTTTGCGCGGGGTTTTGGATCTGGCGGGAATTCACCGCTTGAACAAGGGGGAGGGTATATAAGGGGATGCCTGCTGCGTCCAGGCAATTCCGGCTTTTTTGTGCCTTAGTGTCTGACAGTAAAGTTCTTTATTTGATTACGATGGAAGTCTCGTGTCATTAATGAGCCCAGCTGTTGTGAGCTGACAGTCTGCTATGTGTAAAATGCCATGTGCTGATTTTCTGAATGTTAAAGGGAAAAATTGAATAGAAAGCTTTGACTGAAAGTAGTGGACAACAAGCAGAAATAGCAAGTCTATGTGTATTAAGTTATGTAAATGATAATAATTTGTACTCAATGTCAAAATTAACTGGTTGATTGACTAAGGTAGATAGGCATGTACACATCAAAAATATTGTTACCTGATTATATCTGCCACGATTTGCTTTTCTGTTATGTACCATGACGAAAATAAACAGTTTTATTTAAAAAAACATATCACACAAAGGCATAGTCTGTAGGCCTGGGTAACAACGGAAAAATTTGTTTCTAAAATCGATTTGTATTTGGGGGGTTTTTTTGTTTCGATATTTAAAATAATTACAAAATTTTCCTTTTAAAAAGTTCGATATTTACGAAATTTCGTAAATGGTAAAAATTAACGAATCGATTTCCGAAACAATAACGAATCGATTCGTTAATGGCGGGCGCGACCGCGAAATACGCTAAAAAACCTCCAAAACCTTCTGAAGCTTCCCTCTCCCTCTGTTGTTGACTGTTGGTGTGATATTATAATTTTTTTTCACTAATTAAACCATAAAACTGGCCCAGACATGCGGAAATAATAACGAAACGACCTCAAACAATAACGAAACGAATACAATATCGAAATACGAAGCATTTACAAAACGTTTTTGAAAATTCGTTTTTTTTAATAATTGCTCCAGAATGGTTCGTTATCGTTTTGTAATTGAAAAAATTAACGAATTATTAACGAATTACGAATTAACGAAACGAAACCGCCCAGCCCTAATAGTCTGTGCCTTCCTCTGAGGCCAAGTGCACGTGACTTGCCCAAGGCAACCCAGCAGGCCTAAAGACTGGATGAGGAGACAAATTCTGGTCAGTTATGGCCACCACAAAGCCAGTATGCTAGAAAATCCATGTCCAAATCACCACAGGTAGGAAGAGCCAACATTGTAGGATAAATTCCTGACAGGTGAAAGCACAGTAACAAAAATACTACCGTTCATTAGAACAGAAGAGAGAGCAAAGGAGGAAAGACCTCATCCAAAAATAGTGTCCTGATTCACGTCACCCTTCTCCACACTGTGTAAACTGATCCTGTTCTAACAAAGAAATGTGAGCACAAAAATCTTTAAACAGCAAACTACTGAGGGATTACAAAACTCAAAATGTCAAAGAAAAAGGAGGAACCGTGGAAGGGGCAGTTCTGTCTTTTCCCCTGACTTTTATGGATGGCAGAAATTGTTGCTTCTGCCCAAGTCAATACAAAGAGAGAGGTAGAAGGGCATCAGGGAGGCTATGAAGTGAGGATGACAATGATGTTCTAAGATGGTGGGAGGAGCCCAATCGACTGCTTCAGTGACAGTGATTTGTGGAAAGAAGCACAATTATCTTGACTGGAACACTGAAAAGTGCAAGCAACTTGACAGCTTTGAGATACTCCAGTGAGGTAATTGTGTCAGGTATAGAGGAGGGTAGCTTGTTAAGGCAGCTGTGAATACACTAGAATCTCATAAGGAAATGTTCAGTGGGAGAAGTAAGCAAGGGAAGCATGGTATCTCATTGTATACAGATGAATGCCTGAATTTGATTATATTAAGGACAGACCTCTGGCAACCTCCCCTACCTTTACGTACTTCAACAATCAGAGAAGACTACCACACAAAAGGTTTCACCCTATATGTAGCACACTAGCCATCCCCTGCCACACATTACTGTGGCCCTCATGGGAATTCTGTGTGGGAGTTTGGCCCAATTCTATCGTTGGTGGAGTTCAGAATGCTCTGTGATTGTAGGTAAACTATAAATCCCAGCAACTAAAATTCCCAAATGTCAAGGTTCTATTTTCCCCAAACTCCACCAGTGTTCACATTTGGGCATATTGAGTATCCGTTTAGAGTTTGGTCCAGATCCATCATTGCTTGAGTCCACAGTGATCTCTGGATGTAGGTGAACTACAACTCCAAAATCAAAGGACACTGCCCACCAAACCCTTCCAGTATTTTCTGTTGGTCATGGGAGAACTGTGTGCCTAGTTTGGTTTAATTCCATCATATGTGAGGTTCAGAATGCTCTTTGATTGTAGGTGAACTATAAATCCCAGCAACAACAACTCCCAAATGTCAAGGTTCTATTTTCCCCAAACTCTACCAGTGTTCACATTTGGGCATATTGAGTATCCGTGTAGAGCAGGGGTCCTCAAACGTTTTAAACAGAGGGCCAGATCACAGTCCCTCAAACTGTTGGAGGGTCAGATTATAATTTGGAAAAAACCATGAATGAATTCCTATGCGTACTGCACATATTTTATTTGTAGTGCAAAAAACAATTCAAAACAATAAGGTAAAGGTAAAGGTTTTCACCTGACATTAAGTCCAGTCATGTCTGACTCTGGGACTCTGGTGCTCATCTCCATTTCTAAGCCGAAGAGCCGGTGTTGTCCATAGACACCTCCAAGGTTATGTGGCTGGCATGACTGCATGGAGCACCAGTACCTTCCCGCCAGAGCAGTACCTATTGATCTACTCACATTTTGCATGTTTTCAAACTGCTAGGTTGGCAGAAGCTAGGTCTAACAGTGGAAGCTCATGCTGCTTCCCGGATTCAAACCTGCGACCTTCCGGTCAACAAGTTTAGCAGCTCAGTGGTTTAAATGAAGAACAATGTTAACAAATATAAACTTATTAGTATTTCAATGGGAAGTGTGGGCCTGATTTTGGCCGACGAGATAGGATTGTTGTTGTTGCTGCTGTTGTTGTGTGCTTTCAAGTTTTTTCAGATTTAGGTTGACCCTGAGCGAGGGCCGGGTAAATGACCTTGGAGGGCCGTATCCAGTCCCCGGGCCATAGTTTGAGGACCCCTGGTGTAGAGTTTGGTCCAGATCCATCATTGCTTGAGTCCACAGTGATCTCTGGATGTAGGTGAACTACAACTCCAAAACCAAAGGACACTGCCCACCAAACCCAGTATTTTCTGTTGGTCATGGGAGAACTGTGTACCAAGTTTGGTTTCAATAACATCATTCGTGGGGTTCAGAATGCTCTTTGATTGTAGGTGAACTATAAATCCCAGCAACTACAACTCCCAAATGGCAAAATCAATTTTTTTTAGTGGAGGGCATACTTTCAGTTGTTAGGTGTCTTGTGTCCAGATTTGGTGTCAATTCGTCCAGTGGTTTTTGAGTTAATCCCACAAACAACATTACATTTTTGTTTATATAGATTTGGGAAACAGGGAGTGGTTGGGTTATCAGGCTCTCCCTCCTTAATCTGGTCCAGTTTACTTAGTTCTTGTGTGCCATAGATTTCCATTGCTCTGATTCCTGATTTCTTACCTCTTCTGTTTATCAAGAGCTCTTGACTTTTTCTGGTCTTTCTGTCTCTGAGTACATGTTTACCAAAATCCCACCTCCTCATTAGCTGTCCATTCTCTTTCGTCACATCAGATGCCCTGCTCAGCATTAATACATAATTTGGGACTAATTCAAAGTTCTTGAAGGAGTCCATCTCTAAAGTACAGAAGCTGATGACGCATTTCTTCTTTCTAGAACTCAATTTGGACTGAAAAGAGCCCTGAGAGCATTAACGAATTACTGCCAGGCAGAACAGCTGCATCTTAACTTTCAGAAAACTAAAAATTATGGTGTTTGCTAAATAACCCAAGAAGCACAACTGGAGAATAGATAGAAACAAAATAGAGCAGGTCTCAAATTTTAAATACCTGGGAGTAACCCTCCATAGCAGTAACAGCAGGAAAGCCCATGCAGCGTATGCAGCAGAGTCGGCAGCCAGATTAATAACTGGGGCCTCTTACAGGGAGCGGTCAACCCCCCTGTTTAAAGAGCTCCATTGGCTTCCGTTCATCTTCCGGTCCCAATTCAAGGTACAGGTTCTTACCTATAAAGCCCTAAACTGTTTGGGACCCGCCTACCTTCATGACTGTATCTCTCTCCATGAACCAGCCTGAACTCTTCGATCTTTGGGCAAGGCCCTCCTTTCGCCCTTGCCAGTCTCTCAGACTCACCTTGTGGGTAGAAGCGAGAAAGCCTTCTCCTCTGTGGCCCCCCAACTCTGGAACTCATTGCCTGGAGAGATTAGGAAAGCCCCTATATTAGAAACCTTTAAAAAGAGTCTCAGGACCTGGCTCTGCCGTTGCGCTTTCGGAGAGTAGCTACATAATTTTATGCTATTACTCCCTCAACATTTTTGTCCCAGGAGTTTTCCCCACCCCACCCCCTTGTACGAAAGTTTGTCTATTTTCCTGCCTCTCTATGAGTTCTCACTTACAATTAGTTCTGCCCCCTTATCTCACCTGGAGTTTTTAAATCATTTTATGTACATGCAGCCCGCTGCCTGTCATTATGTTTGGTTTCTATGTTCTCTGTATATTGTTTTATATGTTTTAATGTTTTATACTTTAATGTTATGCTGTTTATTTCACTGCAATTTGTATTTTTATATTGTAATTTGTTGTTCGGGCTTGGCCCCATGTAAGCCACTCCGAGTCCCCGCTGGTGAGATGGTTTTCTTTTTTTTTTTTTGTCGTGTCAGGAGCGACCTGAGAAACTAAAAGTCGCTTCTGGTGTGAGAGAATTGGCCGTCTGCAAGGACGTTGCCCAGGGGATGCCCGGATGATTTGATGTTTTATCATCCTTGTGGGAGGCTTCTCTCATGTCCCCACATGAGGAGCTGGTGCTGATAGAGGGAGCTCATCCACCTCTCCCCGGATTTGAACCTGCGACCTGTCGGTCTTCAGTCCTGCCAGCACAGGGGTTTAACCCACTGCACCACCGGGGGCTCCGTGGAGAGAGATGGTGGCGGGGTATAAATAAAGTTTATTATTATTAGGTTCTTGTGGGTTTTTTCGGGCTATAGAGCCATGTTCTAGAGGCATTTCTCCTGACGTTTCGCCTGCATCTATGGCAAGCATCCTCAGAGGTTGAGAAGGTCTGTTGGAAGTAGGAAAAATGGGCTTATATATCTGTGGAATGGCTGGGGTGGGGCAAGGAGCTCTTCCCTGCTGCATTATTATTATTATTATTATTATTGACCCAAAAGCACAGTATGTCACAGCAAATGAGATCTATATGCTGGATTTCGTATCACAAAATCACAAGTCGAACACTTCCCAAGCGTCTAGGACTGTGTGATGTATTTTTGAATGATGCGTGTAGATCCAAGTAAGGTGGCCTTTTGCAGTTGACAGATTGTGATTTTGTTTATAGTTTATTGTTTCCAAATGCCGGCTGAGATCTTTTGGCACGGCACCCAGTGCGCCAATGACCACTGGGACCACCTGTACTGGTTTATGCCAGAGCCTTATTATTATTATTATTATTATTATTATTATTATTATTATTATTATCTCAGGACGGGAGGAGGTCACTATACCGGCGGCACTTAAACTTTTTGAAGCAAAACCAATCACACAAATGCTGTATGGGGCCCATCTTGGACCCTTCTCAAATTATGCCCCACTGGAACGTGTCCAATCGAAATTCCTAAGAGCAGCTCTACAGGCTCTCAGATGTGTCTCTAACGCCACCCTGCGATTGGAGACAGGCTTCGTGAAAGTGGAAGCAAGAATATGGACAGCTAGTCTCAATTACTGGCTACACCTATCCTTCTCCCCACGTGGTCTTGCCCCGCTAACCATGAAGGACGACTTTCAGTCCACATGGATTAAAACAGTGGCAGCAAAGATTGCAACTCTAGGTTTCTCCCAAGGACAGTTGTTAAACATGAGATGGGACCAAGCCAAGGATCTCACTAAGCAATTGATGCTGGACATAGAGCACCAATCTGACCATCCTGTTTCCCAGTTTTTATTGTTAGGGAAGCCACTAGATACCTCACTGCCCCCATGACATACCTAACAGACCTGGAGGTGCCCAAACTCCAAAGGGCTTTTACCCTGGCAAGATACCATGCCTTCCTATTGGCTGCATTGGAGGGGAAGTATCAGAAGATCCCCTTCAAGCAGAGACTCTGCCCCTGTGAGTTCGGACATATAGAAACAACAAAGCACGTGCTTCTTCAATGCATGTTCTACAGAGACCTTAGAAGTAATCTCATTACACCATGGCTTCTAAAATACCCAGGGAACAGTGAAAAATATTATTCCACCCTGCTGCTTTCGGACTCTAACACTACAATAACTTACAGTGTTGCTAAGTTCTGTGCTGCTGCATTTAAAATTAGACGGATGATGATTGACCCCACAAGGCAACACCCTGTTGGGAATGTAGTTAGAGCAACATGTTACAGCTGAAATGCTACTAGTCTCGCAATGTGCCCCTCCCTTCCCCTCTAGTGTCTCCCCCCCCCCAGTGTTTTTGACCCCTCCTATCAATCTCTCCCCTCCCCCTTCGGTTCCATACCTCTTACAACATCCTGTGTTTTAAAATGTGATTTTAAACTGTCTTCTAATCTCCTTTTAAATAACTGCTTCACTGGGGAGTTGTCCTCCCCCGCCCAGGGCGTTTGTGCCCCCTTTGTGCTGGTCAGTGACCATAATAAAGTTTTGTATTTTGTACTTTGTACAGAAGGAGGATGCTTGGGAGAATGCTTGAATACGTAGGGACAAGACTTGAATACTTGTGGCGGGGAAACCTTTGTATGGATGTAGTGGTTGCCTTGAAAATTACTCAATTTATGGGTAATTCTGTATTAGTTGTTTTGGGAGCCTCTGTCCTGTTAGCATGGAGCTACCTCTTCTGTCTCACTTCAGTTGTGAAATGCCAAGTGTTGCTCACTTTTTGATGGTAAAGAATGAATTGGCTGTCGATATTCAGAGAGTTATGCCTAGTGTAAAGGGAAGGTATGTTAGTGCAAATGGTATGCTGTTGGCTTCAGTGGTTCCTTGAAGGGTGACAAACCATGCATGATAAGGAGAGAAGTGGTCGTCCATCAATTTCCCATGAAACATATGTGGGCGCAGCTGTTCGCAATATCATTGAGGTGGACAGGGGCGGCTCGTCCATTATGTAAAGTAAGCAGTCGCAGTACACTTTTTTTGCCAGGGGTACGGAGGCGCCTCTGTAAATGCCCCTCGAGTGCCACTTGAGGAGCGCCCCCTCAGCTCACAACAGCCCTAGCAGTCCAGGGGGAGACTCGGCTTCCTTGCCTCGCTGCCCGGCGATCCTCTTCCCAAAGGGGCTGGGCCCTTGAGCCTCGCCTAGCCCCTCTCATTCCTGCTCCACCTGGCTTCCGGGTGCGCGCGTGGAGCCGGCTTTCAATCATTCTCCGCATTCAATCCCTTCCCCATGACCGGCTCCCTTTCCTGAGCCCCCGGCGCTCCACCCGCCTCCTCTCCTCTCCCCAATCCATGGGTGGGCCAAGGGACGGAGCTGCCGCTCCACACTTGCACCCTTGCCTGGCCCGCTTCAGGTCCGGAGGCGTGTCTGAAGACCCCGGCGTGCACACCAAAAGTCGACTCTTCTCCTGACTTTCTCCTCAGCCATTGGGACCAAGAGAGAGAGAGAGAGAGAGCCCCTCTGGCTGGCGGTATCTCCCACCTCTGCTCCCTCCTTTGTTTTTGCGCCTACCTTCAGGAAAGGTGGGCATCTCAGAAAATATATATCAATGATTGGTTGGGGGGGGGATCGCCAAAATACTGTTTGCTTACCGTTGAAAATTACCTAGGGCCGCCTCTGGAGGTGGACCACAGCTTACCCCTTGACAACATCTTGAACTTGCTTCCTTCCAACATTGAAACCCAATGCAGTTCACTCGCAACACTCATCAAAGATGAGTTGCAGGTGTCTAAAGTGTGGGAAGCTTTGTACATTTCCAGAAGTGCCTGGAGAAACTTGCGGACAATGTTGGGAAATGAAGGAATGTTGTACATTGTAAATAAATTTTGTTTGTAATTTTTCAACCATTGTTTGATTTATCCTAACATAGGAAACATACTTTTTGGACACTCTTTGTACATGTGAAAAATATACTGTATCATAGAGAAAACCAGTTTTCAAACCTTGTGCTTGATTTGTAATATTTGTCACAAGGTGGAAGTCAAACTCTACTCAGGCCCAACAAATTCCTCTCTTGCCTTGCAGATAATTTCCAGAAGGTGGAGGAGGCAACAAGGGGATGAACTATTTAAATTTTTCCTCAATGCTTGATAATTGCTTACACCAGATTGATAATTCCTGAGCAGTCTGCTATGCAGTTTTGAGTGACAGCTCTAATCGGATATTTTTTACTATGAAAGTACCAAAAATATATTACTGAAAAACCATCAGTTATAGGAAATATTTGACAGCATTGACTGCACATATTGTACATTTTGATTATGTAATGCTCTAGATATTTGGATTTCACTTGAACCCCTGGTAGGTTTGTGCAGCTTTGAGTTCCTCATCCTTGTTTTATCTTCTGATGTTACTTAAACTCATAAAAAATATTTGGCAAGTAAATATCATCACTTATCACCAGGAGCAAATTACTCTGCCTCTGTTTTATTTACACATGAAATACCCATTGCTCATAGTAAATGAGCTAATATCAAGGAGCTTCCTGGAATTCATTTATTAGTAAAATGAGAAATATTCCAGACACAGCTTGAAGTACACAGCTGAGAACCTAATTAAAGACAGATCGCTATATATGCAAATAAATAAACATACTTGGTGATTAGAAATAGGATCTGTCTTTGAGCTCTCTTTCCATTGTACAGGAACTAAGGGCACAACTATTCTCAAAAAACATGGATTGAATGCATCTTGAAAACAAGGCATTCAAATGACATGTTCTTACGCATCTGGAATCGCACTTTTTTATGAATCTGCTGTGCACTTTTTCTGCTAAGCAAATTGGGTCTCTGGACCGTAATAAAGTTAGTTGTTGTTCACTATTTGGAAACTCCCCAGCTTCCTAGTGGTAATAGTAATAATATTAAAGGTGTGGTAGCATGATACATATTTCAAAAGAGACATTTCAAAACTGGTATCTCTTTCTATGAACTTGATAGACATCTACAATCAAACCCACACAAGTGCGTTTGATAAGAACATGGGGGAGCACCTATTTGGTGGCTGTTCCCACCGTGGAACTCCCTCCCAAGAGAGACTACAACTAGACATTTGCTTTTCTTACATCAAGAAGAAATACTAGCTCACCACCCTCTACCCCCAGCAGCAGCCTACCTACTAGGCATGGATAGTGCGCTGTCGCACGCTGGGCCTATACATAAGACTGTAGACAGGACCTAAATTCTGTGTGCCCAACGGGACGCCGGGGCTGCCTCAGGATTAAAGGCCTTTGGATTTCCTTAAAACAGAGTCTTTAGATTGCTTAAAGGTTCAACAAAGTTCTTTATTATTGAAAACAAACAGGTACTTCAAGGCTTTCTTAATAGTCTATTGGCTTTCTCAATCTTGTTCACTGGGAACAGACACTATCTTCATAAATTGTATTTAACTAATGGGGAAATCCTTAACTTCTAATCTGGGCAGTCTGTCTTTGCCTCTGCTGGCGTGGAGCCCCTACACCCGGTACCAAGTGCTTCTGTCTTCCGCGAGTGACCCTTACCAAGCAGAGCTTTGTAGACCTCCAAGGAAAAAAAGAAGGAGTTCAGATTTCAGTGATGGCTGGCTGAAGTGCTGTGAGACCAGATTCCCTCAGCAGAGGAGCTGTAAGGCTGTATATCTCCTGGCCAAGCCGTAGAGCCTTTTCTCCCTGGCCAAGCTGTAGAAGACGAAGCTTTCTACAGGAGCTCTTGATTTTATGTCCTGTGTGGACTAGCCCAAAATGGCTCCTATTCCCTCCAAAACCCAAAAGGGGGGCGGGACCAGGGAACCTAATGATAACTGACAGGTGGCTTGCCCTATGATTGCAGCCAAAAGAAGCCAGCTATCTGCAGAGTCCCTGAAATTTAGGACTACAACAAACATTCAATGCAAAGCAAACAAAACTGGAGCTCCGGGTACAGCTGTACCTGCACAGATAGGGTCGTGTCAGATAACTCGTTGTTCATAATAACTTTGTTAAAATTACCTTTTTGAAGCAATATCAAAGCTTTTTTTAAAACCGGAAGTCCCTTTGCTCTTCCAAAGCTTTTTCCACCATTTTTGTTACAACTCAGGAAGTGGGTCGGAAATGATTCAGCTTTTCCCCGCTTCTGGTCCCTGGCATCAGTCAAGCCAGAGAAGCCAGTTTTAAACCAGAGAAGCTAGTTTTAAACCGGAGAAGGAAGAAATTTCCTCCGCTTGCTTTTCCCTGCTTCTGGAGTAAAAAAAACTACTTTCAAAGTAAAGACCACCCAATGAAACAGGAAGTAACACTTTCAAACCATTAATGAAAGGATTCGGAAGTCTCGGAAGTTTCGAAAAGTTTTGAAAAAAAATCTGTGAAAATTGGAATTGACTTTAGAATCGAAGCACCAGTGCCCCCTATATCCGAAACAAGTTTTGAACCATTTTTTAAAAATAAACCAAGCCTACTACCTACTCAACTCCTGTGCTAAATCGGCACCTGGCAGCTGGAATGGACTGGATGAGAGCAAACAAAATGAAGCTAAATCCAGACAAAACAGAGCCATTCTTGGTCAGTCCAAAGATAGATTTCACAATAGTGATTCAGCCTTGTGTTAAATGGGGTCACTCTCTCCCTGGAAATGCAGGTTCGCAGTTTGGCTCTGAACCTGGAAACCTAGATTTCAGGAGTGACCAGGAGTGCTTTTACACAGTTAAAACTAGTGTGCCAACTGCACCAATTTTTGGACAAGTATGATATGGCCACAGTGGTACATACCTTGATTACAACCTGGTTGGACTACTATAATGCACTCTACATGGAGCTACATTTGAAAAGAGCTCAGAAACTTCCATCAGTCCAAAGAGCAAGCAGCTCCCCAGTTTCAACAGTTCCATTGGTTATCAACTTGTTTCAGGTCACAATTCAAAGTGCTAATTTTGATATATAATGCCCTATATAGTGGTTCTAGGTTAGGTGTATGAATCTGTTGGAACTCTACAGTTATCTGGAGAGGGCATTCTCTCTCTGCCTCACCACCATATCAAGCTCTATTGGCGGGAACAAGGGAGAGAGCTATTTCGGTGACTGTTCCCAGACTAAGGAACTACCGCTTTAGAGAGAACAGGTTAGCTCTGTCACTGCTTCTTTTGCTGGTAGGTGAAAATGTACCTCTGCCATCAGGCTGATGATGATGGGGTGAGTGGGATTTTGGGGACTGTATAGTATTTAAGTGTAGTTTTAAATGTACTTTAATATTTTTGTTCCATAGATCAAAAGGATTAATTTTTTAAAATGTATATTCATATTTCAAGGCATTTACTCTGTTTTGATTGTGTTGTGTCATTGTACTGCTACACACCTTGAAAAAGGCAAAATAAAAATTAAGAAAGAAAATAAATAATAAAACTTCTCCTTCTTCAATATGGAGAGGACCTAACATGGCTCATGGCTCCTCACCATGCTGTCCATTTCCATCAAGCTGGCAGTCAAAAGTTAGCCCTTTTTACATGGTGAAAGATGGGCACCTCTGCTTCTCTTCTCACCTTGGGTGGTGGGAAAGCTTGGGCTGCTAATGCTCTCCTCTGTACCTTGCTCTCACATCTCTGGGAGATGATCTCTGCTCTTTCTTTCTTCCAGTATCCCTTATTTTAGACTGCTTCAGTCCTTCTTCCATTTCCTGTAGACCACCCTTTCACCCAAAATTATTTTCTTGTTCCATTGCAAAGTGTACATTGAAATATAAAGATGTTAACACTCATCTCTTGTTTTGCAATTAAATAAAGATATATTTACATTCGTTTCATAATAATATGTGATATTTTCACTGTGATGATGTGTATTTTTATTCTTATAGTTATGTATTGTTTAGACCAGGGGTCCTCAAACTAAGGCCCGAGGGCCAGATACGGCCCTCCAAGGTCATTTACTCGGCCCTCACTCAGGGTCAACCTAAGTATGAAACAACTTGAAAGCACACAACAACAATCCTATCTCATCAGCCAAAAGCAGGTCCACACTTCCCACTGAAATACTAATAAGTTTATATTTGTTAAAATTGCATTTTAATTATTGTATTGTTATTAAGTGTTGTTTTTTTGCACTACAAATAAGATATGTGCAGTGTGCACAGGAATTCATTCTTTTTTTTCAAATTATAATCTGGCCCTCCAACAATTTGAGGGACTGTGACCTGGCCCTCTGCTTAAAAAGTTTGAAGACCCCTGGTTTAGACAATAGTTAGTAATGGTAAGTATGTAGAATTATATTTTATTAGGGTTGGTAACTGGCTTGGCTTGCCTTGAGCTGAGTTGCCATAGTAACGGGGGCGGAGCCAACTGCCACTTGGCAGCATAGCTGTTTGAAAGTGATCAGTGTGTAGCCGGAGAGTTACAGAATAGGACTGATCTGTGGATCAGCAGCCTGTAACTGGAGAAGTTACAGGAGAGGAATCTCTAGTGAGAGGATCAGGGAATTGATCTGTAGTTAGTGAATTACAGAGGTAGTTGATCCTGTGTGAAAGTGGAAATCCAACAGGAATCCTGTAGTGGTAGATCTACAGGGAGGACTGATTCTTGATTAAGAATCAAGGTTTGGCTTAGAGCCAATACAGTTGAATAAGTCAGGTGGCTTATTGGTATTGCCAGAATGGTTGTTAAAGAAAGAGTCATCTGCCTAAAGAAACCTTTTTGAAATCTGTTTAGTGCCTAGAGTTATTCAAGAAACCTCATAAATGTAACCAACTAAGTTTGTGCCTCTAGAGTGAAGTAACATTGAATCTATTATACTCCTCTTATATTCCAATAAATTTGTTACTGTTTTCCTCAAGCCTTTCCTCTGGTACAGTTTCCTCTAAGTCAAACAGCCTTGCACAAGAAGAAAGACAAAATCAGGGACATTAAACACAAGCTATGCTATCAAAAATAAGTAAACTCTCTTTAATTAGTGGTCCCTTTGCAAAAAAGCCCCTAAGTTGATATTGATAATTACAGGGCTTCCTCACATTCACTAATTATGCTTTTCCTGCATTGAAAAGAGCGTTGGCCCATGTGGTCTCTTCCAGCTCTGTGATTCTATGATATGATTCTATAATAATAATAATAATAATAATAATAATAATAATAATAATAATAATAAATACACTTTATTTATACCCTGCCACCATCTCCCCCAACAGGGACTCAGGGCAGCTTACATGACGCCAAGCCCAAATAACAGATTACAATAAAATAAGATACAAATTACAATAAAATGAACAACATTTATTTATTTATTTATTTATTTCAAAGTTTTATATACCGGGCTTCTCACCTCATAAGAGGGACTCAGCCCGGTTTCCAACCATAAAAACACATACAATCGGTAAAATATCAAAATACACATTACAATAAAACATTTAAAAAGCACATATATTTAAAACTACAGTGGTCAGTCGTCATACTAAAAAAGAATATACACCGTCTTCCATCCAGATCATGGTCTCATTCTTCGAAGGCCTGTCTCCATAACCACGACTTCACCTGTTTCCTGAATGTCAGGATTGTTGGGGCGGTTCTAACCTCTGGCGGGAGAGAGTTCCAGAGTCGCAGGGCCACTACTGAGAAGGCCCTGCCCCTCGTCCCCACCAGCCGCGCTTGTGAGGCCAGCGGGACCGAGAGCAGGGCCCCTCCAGACAATCTTAGTAATCTTGATGGTTCGTAGGGGAGAATACTTTCGGAGAGGTAAACCGGGCCGGAGTGGTTTAGGGCTTTATAGGTTAACACCAGCACTTTGAATTGCGCTCAGAAGCTAATTGGCAGCCAATGGAGCTGGTGTAACAGCGGAGTGGTGTGCTCCCTGTACCTAGCATTAAAGTATAAAACAAATGAGCATATAAACAATATACACAAACATAAAAAAGCAGTAAACCAAACATAATGACAGTGAGCGGGCCGCATGTACATAAAATGATTTAAAAACTCAGGGTGAGATAAAGGAGCAGAATTATTTGAAAGGGAGAACTCATAGAGAAACAGGAAAATAAACAGACCGAGGGGGGCGTACTACTAGGACAAGAATGTTGAGGGAGCAATAGCATAAGATTATGTGACTATTCTATGAACCTCAATTTTCTTTGTTCTGCAACGTAACATGTTATGCCTGCTGCTGTCTCTTAAATAGGTGACTTTTGACAGATTTTAAATTTTGGTTTGCTTCTGTATCCATGTAAATATGTGTATATACACACCTACCTAAGAAACTATTCTGTGCATTTGCCAAAGCAACCTCTGGTCCATAAAACTTGTGAGAGACTTTGTCAAGTTATAATAAACATCATTCTTGTGTTTATTTGCCTTCTAAATTTTGTGTATATTTCAAAATAATGACCAGAAATTCCAGTAACTGAATAAGAGAACAGTTTAGGAAATTCCATTATGTACATGGATAGTCATTAGATTCTATCATTAGACTTACCACGGTATCACAGTAGGGTTTTACGCAGTTAGCCCATTTTTCTGCTGCCTGCAGAATTCTGGGAAATGCAGTTTAGGGTGGGGTCTTGTAAATACTCTGCTACAGAGGTCCTTGCCTTCCCAAACTACATTTCCCAGAATTCTGCAAGTGGCAGAAGAACGGGGCTGCCCGCATTAAAGCCCTAGTGTGATAATGTGTAACCTCTTCATGTGGCAGAGGTTACAGAGACTATCATGAGTCCCTAAGTTATACTCACTAGGTCCAGATTATGATACTGTTCCATTGCCAATAGTGCAGTAAAATGTAACTTTTCACTCCATGCAGCTCTTGTTTGTAGAATTATGAGGGGAATGTCAATTTTTTTTCTATCATGTCATGTAGAAAATGTTTGAATTCTGTATACTTTTTTCTCATTGAGTTTGGTGGGGTGCCCCAAACAACACTCAAGAAATGTATCCCCATTTGCTTGGAAAATGCAAGCTGAATTTCTATCAATTCTTTTGTCATTAAATTATTCACAACATGTCACAGTAAAACATGATTATGAACAAGCTTTTTTAAAGATACAACTATTGCTTTTCTTTAGGAAGAGTGCTATAGTTTATTTGACATTTACATCCTATGTTTCTCAGCTCAATTTTTTTATTTATTCTGTTTCTATATAAAACATGACTCAAAAAATCATAGGAGGAAAATCCATGCTCTGTTTTTTTTTCTCCACAGAGAATTACTGGAATGCAGCATCATTCATTACTCCATCTTCATATCTTCATTTCTCCACTTTCCAAGGGGAAACCAGTGCTGACATTTCTTTCTACTTCAAAACATCAGCCTCTGATGGAGTGTTTCTTGAGAATCTGGGGAATACAGACTTCATTAAACTCGAACTAAAATGTGAGTATATTCCTAGAATTAATGAGAGCATTAATAAGTGGTAAATGTTAAACTTTCATCATTTGGCAATTTCTGTAAAACCAACTGTTCCATAAGTGGTTCTGCAGGTCTTTCACACGAGCCTTACTTTGAATTTAATGGCTTATAGTTCAACATAGATTAGGCATACCTGAATGGATTGTCAAAAACCTAGACATATTTTTGACTCTTTTGATAATAATAAAAAGGGTTATTTTATTGTATTTGTATCCCATCTTTCATCCAAGCGAACATGCATTATTCTCCCAACTTTATCCTGTATATCTTCACATCAATTCTGTGAGGTAGACGCAAGCAACATACCGTTTATACTCAAATATAAGCCGAGTTTTTCAGCCCTTTTTAGGGGGCTGAAAAAGCCCCCCTCGGCTTATATTCGGGTGAAGGAGAAAAAGCTGAGGAAAAAAGGCTCTGACGCTGGCTGGTGGAATCCCTGGCCTTGTCTTCGCCCCCACAGCTTCCTCCTCCACTGCATCTGCGGAGAAGCTGTGTGCGGGGCAAGTGAAGGGGAAATGGAGGCGTGCACCTCCCTCCCTGCACGTCTTGCCATGCGCGCACGCATGCACGCCTCCATTTCTTCCCCATTCAACGCGCATGCAGCCTCTCTTCCTGCTTGTCTTGCTGTGTGCGCGGAAGGAAGAGAGGCTGCATGTGTGGTGAGGGAAGAAATGGAGGCGTGCAGGGAGTGAGGTGCACGCCTCAGTTTCTCCCCCATTCACCCTGTGCGCAACCTGTCTTGCTCTCCGAACAGCAACCCAGCTGGGTTGCTATGCGGAGAGCAGAGGGCGTGTGCACAGCGAATGGGGGGAGAAACGGAGGCGTGCACCTCCCTCCCTGCTTGTCTTGCTGTGTGCGTGGAAGGAAGAGAGGCTGCATGCGCAGTGAGTGGGGAAGAAATGGAGGCATGCGTGCATGAGCAGCATGACGTGCAGGGAGGGAGGTACTTGACTCTGTTTCCCCTTCACTTGCCCCACGCGCAGCTGCTCTGCTCTCCTATTCACCGCACGTGCAGCCTGTCTGCCAGCTGGTTTGCTGTGATATCTAATTTTAGTTTTGAAATTAACCAGTAGCAGCTGCATTTATCACCCTCGGCTTATACTCGAGTCAATATGTTTTCCCAGTTTTTTGTGGTAAAATTAGGTATCTCGGCTTATATTCGGGTCGGCTTATACTCGAGTATATACGGTATGCCTTTTGGCAAGTCATTAGGGACTTCCAGGTCAATTTGTCTCACTAACTCTAAATGATGTTAGCACAAAGGCTAAGTTTGTGTATGACACCAAGATATTCTAGGGCCAAATTATGTTTTCCTATTCTTCAAGCAGGGCTGGTCTAAAAGTGTTTGTAAGAACTTGGAAGTATCATCTGACTTGCTGTATTTTGCATTCTATTAGTACAATGGCTGGCCTCCTTTAATTTCCCTTCTTTGGCCAGAGTTGGATGGTATCAACCTTAAGATATTAGGCTTTCAGGAACAAGATACCTTTTGGGACAGTATACTAAAATCTGAAAGAAAGATCATAACAAAATTATACAAGAAGTTAGTGGAATGGAGCATGGAAATAGAGGGTGGAAAAATACATGAAAAGATGGAATTAAAATTTAGGAAAAACAATTTAAAAAGAAGAATGGGAAAGAATTTGGAGAATAAAGATTAAATATACATACGCAATAGACGTAAAAGAAAACTGGCTTAAAGTTGCACATAGATGGTATGTGACCCCTCAAAAATTAGGAAATTCTTATAAAAATATAAATACAAAATGCTGGAAATATGGAAAGATTGAGGGTTCATATTTCCACATGTGGTGGTCATGTTCAAAATCTAAACTGTACTGGAAAAAAATTCACGAAACATTACAGGAAATGCTACACATAAGAATCCCATTCAAACCAGAGATATTTTTATTAGGTATAACAGACCCAAAGATAGATAAAAATATGGATAAACTTCTTTTTTTATTGAACGCGGCTGCAAGAATTTGCTATGCAAAATTATGGAAGAAGGAAGAGATCCCAGAAATTAAGAACTGGACAGAAAAAAATCTAGACATTAGAAATATGTACAGACTAACATATCTGATATCAAAAAATAAAGGAACCCCAATAAAAGAAACTGATTGGACAAAAGTGACAAATTACTTGAAACAAGAGAATAGAAACACAACAATATAAAAAGAAGAGAAAACAGGAAGAAAAGAAAATACAGATGGAAGAAAGAAAAGGAAATTCCACTCGGAAGATACAGAGGAAGTCAACGAAGGAGATGTATACCACCTGTCTCCTCTGTTTTTAACTACTTTTTTTCTTTCCTTCTTTTTTCTTTTCTTTCTCTCTTTCTCTATTTGTCTATTCTATTTCTTTCTCCTTTTCTTCCCTCTCTCTTTTCTTCTCCCCCCTCCCTTTTTTCTTTTTCTTTCTTTTTTTCTAGTTATTCTTTACTATTCTCAGTTTATTAAACTGTATTTTAAAAACAGAAAAATTCTCAATAAAGATGATATTTTAAAAAGGTATTAGAATATATGATCTATCTATTTCATGTGGCCTTTTCATTATTTACAGTACGATACTATGACATGAATACTTCTTAAACATTAAAAAGCATTAAAAGTGTTATTTTATTTGGTTCACAGTGAAACAGAGTATACCACAGAGCAATACAGAGAAAGAAAGTAGACACACAGACTCTAACTACATTGGGTACACAAACAAGGGATATTATATTTCACTCAGCATTCACTCACATATACATTCATTCCTGAGTGGCAGGTGGACCAGACTCCTCCAGCCTGCCACAATTTTCAAGTAGTAAAGTGTCTTTTATATAGCAATATTTCTTGCTGATGTTCCGGTTGTTTTTGTAAATGACTGAGAGGTGTTTTTCCAGCCAAAACATGCTGACTCCCATAGGTTCCGAACAGATGTTGACTTTGCTTCCTTAAGTGATAGCTGGTTTTCCTTTTGAATGAGCACCGTTTGCTTCTGAATTGTGTGACAAGAAGTTAACAACAATGCAAGTGCAATAAGTGCAATAAGTATTTTAAAATTTTAATTTATATGTTATATCTTCAATTTAGGATTATGGATCACATAGAAAGCAATTTTTAATTGTTTCAATTAATACATTTTCTTACAAGTCTACAGTATGTGTTTCTGTGTTTTCTAGTGCTACCTACATACTATCACTATTACTAAGAAGCTTTACCATCTCCACGCAGTGGAGATGGGAAAGGAGTTTGCCTCTTCCCACGAAGAGAGTGAATATAGTTCCGGCTGGAACTACTTTACAGGAGGCGGAGCCAGGCTCTTAGCACTGGCCTGCCCCCTTCCTCATTCTGAAGCTGAACGTCGACCCACCACTCCCGCCTATTAAACAGCATATTATGGTTGCCATTAGGGGGCTGGGTAGGAATTTTTTCCCTCTTATGTTCTGAGAGGGTTTTTTGCCTACCCTTTACTGTTACAAGGCAAATTGGGATGGTGTGGCTTTAAATAGGTGCTCACGATAAATAATTCAGAAAAGCTAATAATTTGGTGTACGCCCAAGACACAGCCTTCAGGGGTGAAGGCCATTAACTAAAACACTCACCTAAGGTTCAATTTGATGAGGTGAAGGGAATTAAAATGGCCTAAAAATAGAGAGATTATGGTCTCGGATACTCTGAGAGGGACTTCTCCGACACATTTCCTTCAGAAGTTACATGGCTTGGGTGTCCAGGGGACCCGGGTGTTTCACCCTAACTAGCCCAGAGGTAGGCCAGACAGAGACACTACCTCGACTTTGCCACCAAGTTCAAGATTCATAAAACTGAGATCCAGTCAAAGTTAAACAGGTAACAATTAATAAAAGTTGCCCATATTTCAAATCCAAATATTGTTGTGTGGTCTCGTTATTTCGGGGGTTAGCAGGCAAACTACAACTAAGCAACTAATAAAAAATAACTAAACAGAAAGAGAAACAATGACCAAAAAATAAGAGCGAACCTCCCACTCTTATCTGTTGGTTTCCTTTAAACCATTCATTTCAATTCTATTCTTCAGATCATCAGATACTGTCTCCTCTATGGAATGTAGTTTCCTAACATTGGTAACTCAACCAGTGGTTCCCAACCTTTGGTCTTCCAGATGTTTGGGACTTCAACTCCCACAATTCCTAACACCTGTAAGATGGCTGGGATTTCTGGGAGATGAAGTCCAAAACACCTGGAGGACCAAAGATTGAGAACCACTGCTCTAAACCTTCTAGTAATAATAAACTATGTAGCACATTTTGTGGGGGGGAAACCCTCCTTGAGCAGTTGAATACCATACAACATGCTGTACTATCAAAACTCTTAACAAACAGCATATCGAAAATTACCTAGAGTAATCAAATAATAATCTAGATGTATAACATTTATTTTAGCATTGCTCTTCCTTCTATTGATAATTTTTAGTTATTAAACATTGTTAGAGGCCAATTGTTAAATATCCATATATTGCACAAAGATTCCAGTTCTTTTGAAAACATTTTATTGATTTTTTAATCAAATCTATTTATGCAATTTTCTTTAAACAAGTCCGTTTATCCAATTCCTTTTAACCATTAACATTTATTTTATTAAATCATCTATGTTAATTGGTCAATAAGCCATGTGTTAATTATTTAATCTAAATTGAAGCTACTGTATTAATTGGTTTTTAATTGCATATTAATGTATTT
This sequence comes from Anolis sagrei ordinatus, assembly GCF_025583915.1. Classification (NCBI taxonomy): domain Eukaryota; kingdom Metazoa; phylum Chordata; class Lepidosauria; order Squamata; family Anolidae; genus Anolis; species Anolis sagrei. The sequence goes on along the minus strand of NW_026847660.1, from coordinate 62,649,778 downwards.
TAATTATTTATTGATTGATAAATTTAGTTTGATATTTGACAGTTTAATATCAATTTTTATATCTAATACTGAGCAAACAAAAACCTAGTTTATTAGTTGTTAGGCTTTTGATGTCTTACAAAAAACCACTACATACTTCATGTCATGGGCACTCTTCCACTATCACAACTATTGCAAAAAAATTATTCCATTGATGGAAATTGTACTTTTTCAATTATATAGACTGTTATATCTTGTAATAAACATACACTGTGTTTTTTTAACTATTGTTAAGTTTTTTTAACAAATAATATGGTCAAATCTTAGAAAAATAGGGAGCCCCCGGTGGCACAGAGGGTTAAAGCACTGAGCTGCTGAGCTTGTTGACCAAAACGTCACAGGTTCAATTCCGGGGAGCGGCATGAGCTTCCGCTGTCAGCCCTAGCTTCTGCCAACCTAGCAGTTCGAAAACATGCATATGTGAGTAGACCAATAGGTACCACTCCAACGGGAAGGTAACAGCGCTCCATGCAGTCATGCCAGCCACATGACCTTGGAGGTGTCTACGGACAACGCTGGCTCTTCGGCTTAGAAATGGAGATAAGCACCACACCCTAGGGTCAGACATGACTGAACTTAATGTCAGGGGACAACCTTTACCTTTACCTAAGAAAAATGTAGACAGTGTAATATTGAATATTTGAACTGTTGCTTTATTTACTTGCCTACAAACAATACATAACTGATGTGCCTGATTTGCCAAAAAGTTTTATCAAATTAATCTAGGAACCATACAAAACTACAAGAATATTTGATAACATTTCAGGCTGATAAGGAAGATAAGGATTTATCTTATTTTCAAGCACTTAAAGAAACATTTTTGAGTCAACCAACTGGCAAAATTCTGAACAGCATCCAAACAAGGAAAACTGCATACTATTGGTGAACAACTAATTCTACAACTAAACACAAGTTAATATGCACTATGCTATACAAGCCAGCATCTGACATTGGCAAAAAGATGTCTTTGAGAATGCAAAAAAGAATAGATGAAATGACTCAAGTTGTTGAAGATTCATTACATATTTAAAAACATCCCAGCCAATGATGAGTGAACCTTTCCAGGAAATGAAGCATTATTTTTCATATGGGTGCAATTCAGAAAAGAAGAAAAACACCAAGAAAATCATTATTTTTCGCATTGAAAGATTGTTTTAAAAGACAAAGAAATCCTTCTGAATAATATCTAGCCAGTTTCTACTGAGGGTGCTCCAGCAATAATAAGGATTTTCTTGCATTATTAAAAAAAACGGTCTGAATAATTCTAATGTGTCATTCATTGTCAACATTTAATTGCCAAAATGACTGAACACCATCATCGGTCATTGCATTATGTCATTAAAGCAATAATCAGAAGCCATTCAATGACAGATTGTTTGGAGAACTTTGCATTAAAAATGACAAAGAATGCAATCACTTGCTGTTTCATACCGAAAATTGATGGCTATCAAAAGGTGCCTTTTTTGGATCGGTTTCATAAACACTTTGACTCCAGACATAGTTTTCTAAGATCTACAGAAACACTCGCTGGAACGCCTCAGCAAGCGAGAGTCCAAAAGTGGCAGGCTCAAACCCAGAACCTCAACCAATGGCTGATACCAAATGAAAGACTCTCTCCTGGGCACACAGAAGACTGGGTGACTTGGAAGGCGCTGAACAGACTGCGCTCTGGCACCACGAGATGCAGAGCCAACCTTAAGAAATGGGGCTACAAAGTGGAATCCTTGACATGCAAGTGTGGAGAGGAGCAAACCACAGACCACCTTCTGCAATGCAGCCTGAGCCCAGCCACATGCACAATGGAGGACCTTCTTGCAGCAACACCAGAAGCACTCCAAGTGGCCAGATACTGGTCAAAGGACATTTAATCAACTACCAAACTCACACATTTTGTATTTTCTCTGTTTGTTTGCTTTGTTCTGTTAGAAATGTAATATAATTGACTGGCTGCCCTAACAAGAGAAATAAAATAAGGGAAAAAAATGAAGCTTTATGAGCTGACTTGATTGATTCCAAAAATCAATGAGTTCTGGCTCAGCTTACCTGTCCGAATGTATCTCCTGCTATGATCCACTAAGGGGAGACCCTGCTCTCAGTCTCGGTGGCCCCTCATCTATGGAACTCTCTCCCCAGTGATCAGTCCCCTCCCTCCTGGCCTGCAGAAAAAAACTAAAAACATTGCTCTGAGATCGCGTTTTTGGTCAATAATGGGAGCAATGCAATAAGAGATTATAAATTAATTTAATGATGACCCAGAATGGCCCTGGAATATGACCTGGATTATGTGATTTTAATTGTTGTTTAAATGTTATTGGTTGGTTTTAATGTTTTTGTTATTCATTGATATACGAGGGGTATTTTTTAAGTAAGGTCCGTTTGAACATAAGTACACAACGAAAGTTTATTTCAAAAAAGTAAATTTATTTATTTTACATACTTCACTCTATTTTTCGACATAGTTGCCAAGTTTGTTCAAACACTTAACATACCTCTGAACCAATTTTAAAATACCCTCTTCATAAAAACTTGCCGCCTGCTCCAATAACCAAGAGTTCACTGTAATCAAGAAGGGCGACCCGAGCGGTCCTCATCATGGACGTTGTCACGGCCATCTTTGAATTGTCGTACCCACTTACGCACTTTGCTTTCACTCATAACAGTATCACCGTACACTTCACAAATCTGTCGATGAATTTCTGCAGCAGGCAGGTTCCTTGCTGACAAAAACCGTATCACTGAGCGAACCTCACATGCGGCGGGTGAGTTGATAGTCTTAAGCATTTTTAAAGCACAGAACAGAACCGCACAGGTGAGCTACAGAGCGGAAACTGAGCACAGTTGTTCCTGAGGCATGCCGGTACACGACGCACGCGCTCATTGCGGTATGTGCGCAAACTACTAGCGTGTACAACAAAACGGACCTTACTTAAAAAATACCCCTCGTATGTATACATTTGAAAGGCCACCTTGAGTCCCCTTCAGGGTTAAGAAAGGCGGAATACAAGTATGGTAAATAAATAAATAAATAAATAAATAAATAAATAAATAAATAAAATGACATCGCTTATTTGATAGACATTAAAAATAGATTTAATGAAACAAATCTACAGATTCAAGGTGATGAGCTGAATTTAATCAAAACAAACTGTGGCAAAAAATTTCTTCTGTACAAATGAAATTTAGGACAAGGAGAATTTAGCAAGTTTCCAAATGTATCAACAGTAAAAAAAAAAAAGGCCTTTGCTTACCTATTATCAACATTTGGAGGCTCATCATTCTGTCTTCAGTCGATGATTTGAAGATATTCTTAAAATGAACATACCTGATTGGTATAAACATGCCATCTCTTCATGATTCTTTTTAATTGCACCATTTTAGTTCCTTTACTCTGTTCAACTTTTAAATGCTGATCCATATTTTAGTTTGGGTTTTGGACCCTTTTTTAAGTACAAATACAGAAGAATTTCCCAAATAACATAAAAAAAACTGATTGAATGAGGAATTCAGATTGAAATTCACAGATAGCTACCAACAGTTTTGTCTTCAAAAGCAGATACCTTTACTTTATCCTGGATTATTGATGATGCTATAAAGATTTTAAGTTCATTTATTTCATCATATTTAATGGAATGTGGATTCAGTGAAATCATAAAGCTGTTTACTTAAAAAAAAAACCAACTGCAAATAGCTAATCGGGGTGATTTAAGAATGCGGCTGAGAAAAATAGAGCCACACATTAATACACTGATAGCAATGAACTTTTAATGTTATTTGTAATTTTTATTTTCATATTATCTTTTGTTATCTTAATTTTATATAAGTAATGTTAATGATATTATGGTTGCTTTTAATAAATGATTAAAATTTTAAGTCTCAAGGTGTCTTATTTACAGCATCTTTTTTCTATGTTATAGGATGTAGGTAGGTAGGAGCCCCCGGTGGCGCAGTGGGTTAAAGCACTGAGCTGTTGAGCTTGTTGATCGAAAGGTCGCAGGCTCGATTCTGGGGAGCAGTGTGAGCTTCCGCTGTCAGCCCTAGCTTCTGCCAACCTAGCAGTTCGAAAACATGCAAATGTGAGTAGATCAATAGGTACCGCTCCAACGGGAAGGTAACGGCGCTCCATGCAGTCATGCCGGCCACATGACCTTGGAGGTGTCTACGGACAACGCTGACTCTTCGGCTTAGAAATGGAGATGAGCACCACACCCCAGAGTCAGACATGACTGGACTTAATGTCAGGGGACTACCTTTACCTTTAGGATGTAGGTATTTATTTATTTATTTATTTATTTGCAGTACTTATATTCCACCCTTCTCACTCCGCAGGGGACTCAGGGCGGATTACAATGCACATGTACATGGAAAACATTCAATGCCATTAGACATACAACATATATAGACAGACACAGAGGCAATTTAATATTCCAGCTTTCCGGCTTCATGAGGGCATGCTCTATTCTGACCACAGGGGGAGCTGCTGCTTCACTGTCCACTTGTGACACCGAGTAGAAATATAGATACATAAAAGAATGTAAAATTTGTTACTACATCTTTCTGTTTGTTTGCTTAGGTAAAGTAATTTCCAAATGCCCCACATATTTTTTTTTTCTGAAAAAGGGCAATAAGTCAAATAAGTTTAAGAATCTCTGTAAAGGAACCTTAACTGGTAAGCCTATTGGTGGCTTGTAAGTCTTGGAAATGCCAATCATTTGTCAGCATCTCTTTTTCTAGTTAAACAAAAAATACTCTGGTATACTGGGTAAACGTTTCTTCAGTTCCATCTGCACAAAAGTGACGAATTTGGAATTTTGCCACCTTTCCCTGGCTTTGAACATGGTCAGATTTTGTCATGCATTAGAAAGCACCATTTAAATCAAAATGTTAGAAAATCCAATGCACAAACACCATAGTGTTTAAATATAATGATATCTGACAATTCACATATTATTTGTTTTCAGTAAGGGTGTATTCCTACTACCTAATTTTTTCATCTGTAAAGTCAACTTTAACTCCTTTGTATCTACCCATAGGGTCCATAAAAATTCATTCTGAATTTATTGAAACTTTGACATAAATCACTACTCTTTTCTTTTTCTTGTCCGTTACTGCTACATATTCCTTTCCCATTTTGACTCATGCAGATATTTTACATCCAATTTTCTAATATGTGTTTTTTGTAAGCAAATTATATCATAATTATGTTTGCTAAGATAGTGTTAGTCTTTCTTCCTTTTTTGAGTTGAACTTATCCTTTGAACTTTCAAAAGCACATTTCTATTTTTTAATTATTGTCATAGTTCCACTTAAATAAATGTATCTTCTTTGGTCAGATTTTTTTTCTTTGTTTATGTCCCTGAGTTGGCAGTCTTTCTTTTGTTTCTTCTCCAGTTTTTTCTGAGTACTCCAATTCTTTCCTAGAATCCTGATGAAATTTTTAGCTTTCATCATTAGGTTTAGCATATATCTTATTTCTTTTAAATTTAGTGAAATACCTTCAAGTTTTCTCCATCTAAATGGAATTGCCTTCTGTTTATGTTTTTTTTATTAAAAGTGCATAATCTTTTCTCCTTATTATTTTTATTATAATCATATCTCTCTAATTAACTCCCAGATATGCTTCCACACAAAATATACAATATATGTCATGTGTCAGCTTTTTCTGTATTGTAATTTTGGAATCCAATCAAAATATGTGATCCTTCTCCTTCTCTATATCTTGGCTAAAAACTCCACCAATGTGGTATCATGTTAGTGTATATTTTCCTCTATCCATCTAAAATGAAGACAGTTTTCTCTCTCTTACTTCCACGAATGACAGCATGTGGTCTGCTTCTTGAATTTTCTCCAGATTTTCTGTGTTCCAGTTTTCCGGTTCAGTCTTCTATTTTGTGAACTTGAGTTGTAATCTTTTTTTATCTGAGATAACATTTGTCTCAATTGATCTTTTACTTCTTTTAAATCTGTTCCCATCCTTTTCATCTTATCCCCCAGAGACTGAATTTCTTCAAGGATGTGTTGATTAATACTTTTCGCAGGGTATCTGCTGTTGGTGTTTTTTCTCATCTTGTTCTCTTTCTTTGTCTCGCTTTTTTTCTACGGTATTCGTTCTTGCTCTACTCAGCATCATCTTCTTTTATTTATTTTACTGCTATTGCATCTTGACATTTAAATCCAAATCAATAATAAAAAGAAGAAAAGTAAATATTTTTAAAAGAAAATGTCAAAAAGTATATTTAAAGTTTAGTCTTTTTGACTCAAAAAGATAGGTTAACAATAAAAATAATGTTTTTAAAATTTTAAAATGTATCCTTATACAATTAATCAGGGCCAATTAAAGAGCTGAACCAACATAAAGCCAAAGCATTTCTCCCCAAAGTCAAAATGAGTTGATTTCAAATTAGTTTTGTATTAATTCAATGGAAAGGGGGGTACAAAAGCCAAAATTATTGAATCCACATGAGATGTGACAAAGGCAATATCAAATTTATTTATATTTATTTATTTACAGCTTTTATATTCTGTCCTTCTCACCCCCCAGGGGACTCAGGGCGGATTACAGTGTACACATATATGGCAAACATTCAATGCCAATTTTTGACATACAAACATATACAGACATACACAGAGGCTATTTAACTTTTTTCTGGCCGCCAGGGGAGCTGTCACTTTCATCGTCCATCTGCGACGCTGATGAAGCACTTCCGCATTCCCCACATGCTTCCCCTCTGGAATGCTTTGCTGGAGTCTTCTTTATGGCCTCATAAATCAGTTAATTTTAGCCTCCACATACTTTTTAAGGTGGTACCTAATTTTCCTACTTGACAGATGCAACTGTCTTTCGGGTTGCAAAGGTCAACAGCAGGCTACACAGAATTGGTTGGAAACCCACTCCAACCCGGGCTGGCTTCAAACTCATGACCTTTCAGTCAGAGTGATCTTAATGCAGCTGACACTCAGCCGGCTGCGCCAAAATTCAGAAAGCAGAAAATTGAAAAATTAAAATTCCTTCAAAAACTTAATTCCAAAACAAAAATTATTCTGTTCCAGATGGAAAGTCAACTCATTTACTGTCCCAGTCGCTTGCTATCTATACAAAAAGCAAAACAGAATTGAAATCCTGTATCAAGAGGAGTATAGCCAAACCAACCAGGCCTCGTGTTCTTGAAAATGTAAGTTTTAGATTTAAGTTCTATATAATCAGTTTATCACAATTCATTATCAAGAGAGAAGTAGTCACAATGTGAGCTTCCCTCTAGTGTTTCAGTTAGTCAGATTTTCTGTATAACTTTAAGAAATAAAGTATCTCAGCCTACTTTTCTTCCACACACACATAAAGGCACACATGCAACTTCACAGAGCTCTTTTGATTTAAAGCTTCTATGGTAGAAAAGCAGGATTTTCAGGATGAAATTTGTCTTTTCAGTAAAAAGTTCCTTTTGGTAAATGTTAGAAATGTCAGTTCTGTACAGTTCAGTTTTCAAAGCACAATTAGGCAAGATGGTGATTGCTGATCCTCTTTTTTGTCTCTGTGATTCCTTATGCAATTCCAGAGCCACTAGAAGTATTTTGGGGTGCTGTTTGCTCCCTCTATACTTAGAGGAAAATTGTGCTAATTTGAAGGAAATATGTTTCATCATTATTACATTTATTGTTGTTATTATTATTATTATTATTCCAATTTTATCTCCTGGTTCAGATTCAAAGCGGCTCATAATATTTAAAAACAATGCAGTTGTTTTTAAAATCACAATATACAAATAATAATAATAATAATAATAATAATAATAATAATCTTTATTTATACCCCGCTACCATCTCCCCAAGGGACTCAGTGCGGCTTACATGAGGCCAAGCCCACAGTACATCAATAACAAAAGCAATAGCAAAAACAATCAATATAATACAATTACCGTATATACTCGAGTATAAGCCGACCCGAATATAAACCGAGGCACCTAATTTTACCACAAAAACTGGGAAAACATATTGACTCAAGTATAAGCCGAGGGTTTGAAATGCAGAAGCTACTGGTAAATTTCAAAATAAAAGTAGATGCCAGTAAAATTACATTAATTGGGGCATCAGAAGGTTAAATGTTTTTTTTTTTAATATTTACATAACACTGTAATTTTAGATAAGACTGTCCAACTCTGATTCTAAGCTTTTTCAATGTAAATGTGCTTATGTGTCCTTCCAATAATAATAGAGTAACATAAATATAATAATAATAGAGTAAAATAATGGAAATGTAATAATAGTAATAATAGAGTAAAATAATAAATGTATTATTAATAAAACAATAAAGTAAAATAGTAATAGAGTAATAATAGTAGAGTAAAATGATAAACGAAATAATAATAATGAATAGAGTAAAATAATACATATAATAAAAAATAATAACAACAGAGTAAAATAATAAATAACCTTGACCAGAGTATAAGCCGAGAGGAACATTTTCAGCATATAAAAAGGGCTGAAAAACTAGGCTTATACTCGAGTATATACAGTAATATAAATCACATAAACAATAAACAGTAACACACAAGTATTTAAAAACCTATGGCTGGGCCAAATGTAATAGTTTAAAATTTAAAAAACAACGCTGGGCATGAACAAGGTAGGATATAACTCGTATAGGGTTTTCAAAGAGAGATGAGGGAACGCAGTCAGTCCTAAATCAGTGATAAAGTGCATTTTGAGGGCATGTTGTTGTTGTTCATTCGTTCAGTCGTCTCCGACTCTTGTGACCTCATGGACCAGCCCACGCCAGAGCTCCCTGTCGGCCGTCACCACCCCCAGCTCCTTCAAGGTCAGTCCAGTCACTTCAAGGATGCCACCCATCCATCTTGCCCTTGGTCGGCCCCTCTTCCTTTTGCCTTCCACTTTCCCCAGCATAATTGTCTTCTCTAGGCTTTGCTGTCTCCTCATGATGTGGCCAAAGTACTTCAACTTTGCCTCTAGTACCTTTCCCTCCAGTGAGCAGTCGGGCTTTATTTCCTGGAGGATGGACTGGTTGGATCTTCTCGCAGTCCAAGGCACTCTCAGAACTTTCCTCCAACACCACAACTCAAAAGCATCAATCTTCCTTCGCTCAGCCTTCCCTAAGGTCCAGCTCTCACATCCGTAGGGTTACTACAGGGAATACCATGGCTTTGACTAGGCGGATCTTTGTTGCCAGTCTGATGTCTCTACTCTTTACTATTTTATCGAGATTGGACATTGCTCTCCTCCCAAGAAGTAAGCGTCTTCTGATTTCCTGGCCACAGTCTGCATCTGCAGTAATCTTTGCGCCTAGAAATACAAAGTCTCTCACGGCCTCCACATTTTCTCCCTCTATTTCCCTATTTGAGGGCATATTGCTGAGTTTTCCTTATTCTGAGAAGGCGCACTGGAGCAACCACGTTTTCAGGCTCCTCCTAAAGACTGCCAGAGTTGGGGCATGTCTGATGTCCTTGGGAAGTGAGTTCCAGAGTCGAGGGGCCACCACCGAGAAGGCCCTCTCCTTCGTCCCCTCCGATCGCACCTGCGAAGGAGATGGGAGCGCGAGCAGGGTCTCTCCACATGATCGAAGAGATCGTGTGGGTTCGTACACAGAAATGCGGTAACGCAGGTAGGCGGGTCCCAAACCGTTCAAGGCTTTGTAGGTAAGAACCTGCACCTTAAATTGGGACCGGAAAAATGAATAGCAGCCAGTGGAGCTCCTTAAACAGGAAATATAGAAATAAAAGTAAACATATGAGGTAGAAATAAATTAACATTAAACACTTTAAATGTTAAAATAATCAAATATCCCATAGCATCCCCCAGCTCACTCTTTAAAACTTTCTTCTTTAAAAGGATAGCTGAGAGGGGCTAAGGTTACATCCACTGGAACTGTGTCAACTACAGCATTCAGGTTGGAATGAATCAGAGCAGCTTTATTTGTAATGTTCTGTGGAAGTTCTTCACAGTGTGTTATTGTTAACAATAATAATAACACTTTATTTATATTCTGCCCTTCTCACCCCGAAAGGGACTCAGGGCGGATCACAAGTACACATACACTGCAAACATTCAATGCCGTTTGTATAGACCAGGGATCCTCAAACTACGGCCTGAGGGCCAGATACGGCTCTCCAAGGTCATTTACCTGGCCCTCACTCAGGGTCAACCTAAGTCTGAAAAGACTTGAAAGCACACAACAACAACAACAATCCTATCTCATCAGCCAAAAGCAGGCCCACACTTCCCATTAAAATACTAATAAGTTTATATTTGTTAAAATTGTTCTTCATTTTAATTATTGTATTGTTCTAAAGTGTTTTTTGCATGACAAATAAGATACGTGCACTGTGCATAGGAATTCATATTTTTTTTCAAATTATAATCCGGCCCTCCAACAGTTTGAGGAACTATGACCTGGCCCTCTGTTTAAAAAGTTTGTGGACCCCTGGTATAGACATTACACAGACAGAACAGAAGGAAGTTTTTGTATCATGCCACAGGAGGTGCTGTCACTCCATCCTCTATGACAAAGAGCCATCAGGACTTCCTCATTCCAGCATTTTCTGATCTTCTTTTGGTTTATGGCATTGTAAAACACCTCCCTTGCTTTTTAGCGATACCTAATTTCTCTAATTACAGCCATAGCTGTTTTCGAACTGCTTAGGTAAACAATGGGTAGGGCTGACAGTTGGCTGCCCATGCCAACCCGGGGTTCGAACTTGCAACCTTTCAGTTGCTAGATCTTATAGTTGCTGATATTTAACCAGCTGTGCTAAACCTCCGGCATTTTCCCCTTGAGAGCCAGTTTGTAGTAGTCCTCTGACGACTCAAAACAGCTCTATTGGTCAGTTCTTTGCAAATGCAATGATGATAGCAAACACTGAAGGTAAAATAAGTTTTATTTTAATGAGGTAGGGAATTGCAATATTGTCTTGTTTCTTTTAAAGACGATGATTTGTTTACTTGGTGATACCTGACTATCCACAATGAAGGAATTCAATGCTCAACAGCATTTTAACACACACAAGGACCACAAGTAGAGGGAGAGCTGCAAAAGGTTATATTGCAGAAAAGATGAAAAGCAAAAGCAAAAACAATTACCATATTTAATCACTTGCTCTGTGTTCTACTCTCTAGAGTAGCAGAACACAAACTTTCTTATAACTGTGTCTTGCATCAGCAACATCACTGTATGAAAGCTATTTGAAGTGACATTTTGAAACAAGTTAGAAGTATTGTGAACTATATTCATGCAAATGTAACGCTGCATCTTCAGTTTCATGACATGCTAAAGCTGAACAATGAGGTAGTCAGTGTGGATTTGTAGTATTATCCTAAAGTGTGTTGGCTATCACAGGAACAGGTGTTAGTCAAAATTTTATTTCTGTGAGAACAGATAATTTAAATTTTATGTAGAGTGGTTACTCAGAACCTTCTCAAAAATAAAGCAAGTTTATCTCATCTATATATATAAATAAAAATGTAATGTTCATTTGTGGGATTAACAGAACTCAAAAACCTCTGGGCGAATTGACACCAAATTTGGACACATGACACCAACCAAAGCAATCTATGTCCTTCACGCACCCCCCCCCCAAATTTAACCTGAAAGAACACACCTATATGCACACACACATATCTCTACATACTTCAACTCCCAGAAAGCTCACCCATACTGAATTATGGGAAGGAATTCTAGGAAATGAAATCCAGTATTCAAATAAAGGACAAAAACAGGAAATGCACGCTCTGTGAATTAGGAAAGGCTGTCCAGCAAGGCACAATCAAAACACTCCTGAAAGATGGCCATCCATTACTAATCTATAGCAACCCTGGGCTATAATATCTACAATAATAATATCTATATATCTATTGCCCATTTTTGCTTGAAAGATGTTTAGCCCTGTGTTCCTTCTATTTTTTATCAGCTTTATACTACTTTATGCAATAATTTTGATACAAAATAAATAAATAGCATCTATAACAATACCTACATGCCTTTAATAATAATATTTTTGTCTACAATAATATCTATATACCTATAATAATATCTATACATCTATAATAATAACAACAACAATAATAATATACCTATATAATATCTTTGAACTGGGTTATATGGCAGTGTGGACTCAGGTAACCCAGGGCCCTTCCATACATCCATATAATCCTTTGGCCTCGAGGAGACTGAAATGGGCCAATTTTAGGTTGCCACTTCAGTTGTGTATTGATAGCTTAGAAACCAACTCTTCCTCTTTTCTTTCTTTCCCATTTCTCCACAATGGGCAACAGCAATGCGTGGCAGGGTACAGCTAGTATCTGATAAATTTGGACCGGAAGATTTTAAGAGCCAGTTAAGATGAAGAAAATTTCCTCCTCCCCCCTCCTTTTTTTTGTTTTTGTTTGTTTTGTTTTGTTTTTTGATGTTTGAAATGGGACTTTCTCAGTTAAGAGGAGAAAAGATCAAATTGCTTCAAGTTATTTGTTTATCATGTCAGAAGCGAACCAAAATTGTTGTATTGCATTAAAAACAAACAAACAAAACAAAACACAAAGTTTGCAGACTTGGTATTCTATTAAACATCCTTTGACCAGTATCTGGCCACTTGGAGTGCCTCTGGTGTTGCTGCAAGAAAGTCCTCCGTTGTGCATGTGGCAGGGCTCAGGTTGCATTGCAGTCGGTGGTCAGTGGTTTGCTCTTCTCCACACTCGCATGTCGTGGGTGCCACTTTGTAACCCCATTTCTTATGGTTGTCTCTGCATCTCGTGGTGCCAGAGCGCAGTCTGTTCAGCGCCTTCCAAGTCGCCCAGTTTTCTGTGTGCCCAGGAGGGAGTCTCTCATTTAGTATCAGCCATTGGTGGAGGTTCTGGGTTTGAGCCTGCCACTTTTGGACTCTCGCTTGCTGAGGTGTTCCAGTGAGTGTCTCTGTAGATCTTAGAAAACTATTTCTTGATTTAAGTCGTTGGCATGCTGGCTGATACCCAAACAGGGGGTGGGCCAGAGATGTCACTGCCTTGGTCCTTTCACTATTGGTTGCTACTCCCCGGCGAATGTCAGGTGGTGCAATACCAGCTAAACAGTGCAATTTCTCCAGTGGTGTAGGGCGCAGACACCTCTTGATAATGCAGTATGTCTCATTAAGAACCACATCCACTGTTTTAGCATGGTGAGATGTGTTCCACGCTGGGCATGCATACTCAGCAGAGTAGCATAGCTCAAGGGCAGATGTCTTCACTGTATCTGGTTGTGATCTCCAGGTTGTGCCAGTCAGCTTTTATATAATATTGTTTCTACCACCCACTTTTTGCTTGATATTCAGGCAGTGCTCTTGTAGGTCAGAGCACGGTTTAAACAATTTGAAAACACTTTAATATGTCTATATTTCTAGATAAATCCCAAAAGCTAAAATCTTCTTAATTACAAAGACTGCAGATAACATCCTGAATTCCAGTAGCTACGATAGAGAATAATTTATGACATCTGCTGCCAGAAAAAGCAAAACTCTACAGTACTACCTATGCAGGAACAAACTATTTTGATTTATGTTTGCTGTTAGCCAGAAAGGCTGAAATTAACCTCTTTCTTGCTCAAAATATTGGAGTTCAAAGAAGCAAAACCAAGAATTAAACAGAATCTCTAAGATATCATATCTGAAGCTAACTAAATTTTAACAGTTACAAATCAAATCCCAGAAAAGCTGAAAGGACTAACAGACCAGACCACAGATAAGACTAAAGACATAACAGACCCTATCGACCAAGGATTGCTAGTTCATAAAAAAGAGCCAGTATTTGAACTAGGCTTCTATAAGATTGGGTACATAAATGAGATGGAAGGACACACGCTGAGACAAATTCATCTTCAAAACAATGAACAAAAAACTCCACATAACCTTACAGGGAAGATGCTGAAGTTTTCAAGTTTCAACAAAAGAGATAAACAAAGATGGCTTGATAATCTGCAAGAAAGCCTGTGTGGATCTTCTGAGAGCCCTTTCAGATGGAATAAATGTGTTAAATTTCAATGAACATATTGTTACTTTAAGGATGGCCTGATTTACAAGAAAATAATTGAGAATGGACTGGGATAAGTGAAAAGATTAAAATAACCCAACACCTTTTTGGGTGGAATGGAGTGGATTGATGAAATAAAGAAAAAGAAAAGGATGAAATTACAAGTACTCAACAGTTGACAAAGTGTTTAAACTGCTGCCAGTAATATCATCTGTGGGCAGATGGAACATCTGAGATGGTGTAAGAAATATAGTAAGCTATTACATTGATATTATATTGAATAAATGTTGAAATACAATAAAATTAATCTAGATTTGAAGAGGAAAATATAACATGACATGATTAATCGATCAAATATTATGGTAATGGTGTAAATATGAATTTATTAAAATGTATACAAATTGGAAATCTAGCCAAATTGTTAATATTAGTTATATACACATTTTAAATATTTTGTTTTATATTTAGCAGAATATTTTCTTATACATTCTTTTGTGACATTACTTTTTCTTTCCTTCATTTCCCATGTACTGAGCTCGCGCCCTCCAAATGGGATGTTTAGCCTCACAACTATGTGTGTTTTATGAGTTCCCCGTAAATGCCCTGCTCCTATTTTATCTCATTACAGTCTTTTAATTGTTTTATCCTTTACATTGGACCGGTCATTGTTATTGTTACTGTGATTGTGTTTATTAGAATGTTATTTTATGACTGCTTTTTTCCTTATGTAATTTTGATGATGTTGTTGTTGTTTATGCTTTGATTTTATTGCTGTAATATGTTGTCCGGGCTTGACCCCATGTAAGCCGCTCCGAGTCCCCATTGGGGAGATGGTGGCGGGGTATAAATAAAGATTATTATTATTATTATTATTATTATTATTATTATTAGGAAACGCAGAATTTTAAGAAAGAAAAAAGGAGAAGAGATAGATTGTCCGCTATAACGCTTTGATTCATATACGAGCGATATTTTTTAAGTAAGGTCCGTTTTGTTGTAGACACTAGTGGTTCGCGCACATACCGCAACGAGTGTGTGCGTCATGTACCGGCATGCCTCGGGAACAACTGTGCTCAGTTTCCGCTCTGTAGATAACCTGTACGGTTCTGTTCTGTGCTTTAAAAATGTTTAAGACTATCAACTCACCCTCCGCATGTGAGGTTCGCTCAGTGATACGGTTTTTGTCAGCAAGGAACCTGCCTGCTGCAGAAATTCATCGACAGATTTGTGAAGTGTACGGTGATACTGTTATGAGTGAAAGCAAAGTGCGTAAGTGGGTACGACAATTCAAAGATGGCCGTGACAACGTCCATGATGAGGACCGCTCCGATCGCCCTTCTTTGATTACAGACAATTTGGTTATCGGAGCAAGCAGGTTTTTATGAAGAGGGTATTTTAAAATTGGTTCAGAGGTATGATAAGTGTTTGAACAAACTTGGCAACTATGTCGAAAAATAGAGTGAAGTATTACTTTCTGAAAATAAATTTACTTTTTTGAAATAAACTTTCATTGTGTACTTATGTTCAAACGGACCTTACTTAAAAAATACCCCTCGTATATGCCTTTCTTGCTTTTTTGCAGAAGTGATTCTCCTCCAGTATTTACCTTATTTTCTTTTTTTGACACTTGACAACATGTTTTTGGTGCTGTTTTGTCTTTGTTTGCTGCTGTTTTAATTTAAATACTCAGTATTGTATTTGGACTCTTTCCTTCCTCAACTGTAAGTGGACAGGAGAGGTGAGAAATAGAAATATTTCTCATCAATCATCTGGCAGCAGCCATACATCAGTCTGCTTTATCGGAGGGGGGAGAGAATGGGAAGTACATTTTCAGTGTTCTCTGTTAAGATGCTGTCTGCCTTTTTGTTTCCACTTTTCAAACTCTTTCAGTTCGTGTATGTAAGGATTATAAGATGTATAAACCTGAATTATGGCATATATATAATTAAATTTATAAGAGAAAGATAAAAATTGCATTTCCAGAAGCTGGATCTATCAATCTTGAAAAAACTCTAGCAAAAAAGGCACATCTTATTTTCTTTCATCTTTCTTGAAAATAGGTTTTAGAGCACATCAACTGGCATGTAATTTATCTAGTTTGGGTGGGGAAAAAACTGTTCAAGGCCAACCTGGATTTTAAAAATATTCTCTATATTGTAATTGAGAATTAAGTGGAAATTAAAATCAAGTATTGTGCTGGTACGGCTGTACCAGGAGCTCCAAATGTATTTGCTTTGTATTAAATGTTTGCTTGCAGCCCTGGGTTTCAGGGACTCTGCAGATAGGTGGCTTCCTTTGGTTGCAGTCATAGGGCAAGTCACCTGTCCATCATTGTTAAGTTTTGATTCCGCCCCTTGCTCAGGGTAATTGGGAAGGGAAGGAGCCATTTTTAGTTAGTCTCAGCAAGGAAAGCTAATGTACAGGACGTGTGCAAGCTTCCCCTGTACAAAAGCTTCAACCCTTAAGACTTTCCGGGGTGAAACAGTCTTAAGAGTCTCCAAAGATTTCCAGGAAAACAGCCCTAAAGACCAAAGAACTCCAGCTGGAGAATATCTAAGCCTTTACTGGTAGGTCCACTCGGTGCTTCGAGACGCAGTTCAACCTGGTAGCGGAGCCCACATCAGTAAGGGTTAGATTACAGTCAGCCTGGGAGAAGTTAAAAAAGGGATTTTCCTTTAAAGTAAAGAAGAAGTTATTGAAGACAGTTGCCTGTCCTTCGTGGGCAAGATTAGGAAGCCACCACTTGCATAAAGCCTGGAAGCATTTGTTTAGCTTTATTGAAGACAAGAGAATTTTCTGTTTGATTGTTCATTAATAAAGACTTTGTTATACTTCACAAGCCATCTAAAAATCATTTGTGGTGGAAAACCTCTGAGAACTTCTCTTTGGGCCCCCTGGCTTCCCACTGGGCAAAGGTTGCACGTCCTGTTCTAAAGGAAATTCTTTACAGGCCCAGCGCGCGACAGAACAAGTATTAACCACACATTTTTGACATTTCCAAAAGAATATCAGATAATATTCATCTATATGTAAATCTGTATTTTTCTAACCATTTAAAAAAAGTTATGATTTCTCACCAGCTGCAACAGATGTGTCCTTTTCATTTGATGTTGGAAATGGCCCAGTGGAGATTGTTGTGAGATCTTTCAGTCCACTCAATGATGATCAATGGCATCGGGTTACTGCTGAGAGGAATGTTAAAGAGGCCAGCCTGCAAGTGGACCAGCTCCCCAAAGAGATCCGTAAAGCACCCTCAGAAGGTCACACCCGACTAGAACTGTACAGCCAGCTATATGTTGGTAAGCAGAAGTAGTATGTTGTTAATCTACATTAAAAGCACTACATTTCAATATGCTCTTTGTTTCTGTAATCCAGAGATTCTCAACCTTTTTGACTTTCAGAGCTCTTTTTAGAATCAATTTATATGGCGAAGCCTCTCTGGCCTACCCTATGTCTTACGAGTTAATGGTGTTTAGAAGTAGTGTTACAGGGGGAGGAAGAGGGGATAGATAGTAAGGGAATGTAAAGTAAAGAGATAGCTAAACAATTATGCAATGTTTATGCAATGAAATTGTATTGTAAAAACTTTGAAATCTAATCTATGTATATAATAAAAGTCAGTGTTTGTATGCGGCAGATGGAAGTGCGGAGGACGTAGGGCAGTGTATGTGCCAGCTTTCTGATTGGCTGCCACTGTGGTACTATTTGCATATGGTCTCTGATTGGCCAGCCTGAAAGTTCCAAGATTCTGAGGTGACAAGAGAGGAGAGAAAAAGGGCTGAGGTTGTGTCAGAAAATTACCAATACAGACCAAACTTGGCACACAGAGCCCGCAAGACCCATTCTACATCCTACTGCAGTTTGGAGGAGGATGGACCATGGATGATGGGACTTGCAGTACCATCACTCACTTTCTGAGACCGTTGTGAACCTCATCCAATGACTTATCAAGACCAAACTTGGCACACTGAGTCTCCATGATGCACTCTACATCCTGGTTCGGTTTGGAGGAGGGTGCACCATAAATGATGGGATCTGCAATACCTGCACTCCCTTCCTAAGACCAATACAATTTATTTATTTATTTATTATTTACCTTACTTATATACCGCTGTTCTCAGCCCGAAGGCGACTCACAGCGATTCACAACAAATACGAACAGCAAAAATCCAGTGCTACAGTATAACTGCCAACAATGATGGATCAGGACCACAAGTCACACTGAGAGCCCACATGACCCACTCTACATCCTGGTGCGGTTTGAAAGAGGATGGACGATGGATGATGGGACTTGCAGTACCTTCCCTCACTTCCTGAAACCACAGCAACACTCATCCAAATACCAATAAAGACCAAACTTGGCACAGAGAGACCCCATGGCCAACTCAATATTCTAGTGAGGTTTTTTTTTATTTATTTATTTATTATATTTCACAACATTAAAAAACAACTAGGACAACCACAGACAAAGACAACGAAATACAAATAGACAAATACATTAAAAACCCAGCCAACAACAGTGGCCGAACCTCCTCCCCCCCACTCTGATGTATCAAGATTTTGCCTTGTACTTAACTCTCTATCTTCTTTTTCTTTAATTTTTTTAATTAATTTATTTATTTATTTATTTATTGTACATATATATACTTGTTTATATCTACGCCTATAAACGTATTTCTTTAACTTTCTTAATTCGCCCCTATATATATATATCCTCGTACCCACTTTTAAAGCTTCAATATTTTTCAGTCTCTTACTTGTCCTTTACTTAACGCTGACATTTTCTTATCATTGCGTTCCTTTTCACCTATTGTCCTTTGCCTTTCTCATCTTCCTATCCAGTTTTGACTGTGGGGTTCTAGCTCTCTTATTTTCCCGGATCTATTTAATTGTTCAGAGTTGTATTCCCGCCTAAGTGTTAGGATCACGTAGTTTGCAGGGGGTTCTATATACTTCCCCTTGAAAGCTCATCTAGATTTACCTTATTGTCCCAACAATACTTTTGAACATTTTATATCGCAACTGGTTCTATGAAGTTATATGTTCGATGTCACTAAATATTTATCAGCCATGAGTAGTTATAGATAGGGCACCGTTTTTATGTGTGAGAGTTCATCCCCCCTTACAATGCAGACTTAAGCTGGACATAAGTGGTTGAATGACCTCATATTGTGCTCAAGATAATATCCGTTTTTAATGAGGGGAGGTCCATATGCTAGGAAATATGTAATATTCTAGTGAGGTTTGGGGGAGACCAGACTATGGATGATGGGACTTCAAGTACCTCCACTCACTTCCCAAGGCTTCTGCAACACTCATCTAATGACCAATCAAGACCAAACTTGGCACACAGAGCCCCCATGACCCACTCTCCATCCTGGAGCAGTTTGGAGGAAGATGGACCACAGATGATGGGACTCACAGTACTTTCACTAACTTCCTGAGACCACTGCGAGCCATACAAATAACTGATAAAGTCCAATCTTGATACACAATTCCTTTCTCAAATAACCCGGGCAGCGCCGGGTCCCCAAGCTAGTAATAATAATAATAATAATAATAATAATAATAATAATAATAATATCAACTTTATTTATATCCCTCCCTATCTCCCCGAGGAGACTCAGGGTATTATTTGTTTGTTTGTTTACTATATTTGTATACCACCCTTCTCAATCCTTAGACGACTCAGGGCGGTTTACAATGGCAATGATTCGATGACCAAAAACACCATAAAACATTTAAAAACATTAACACATAATATAAAACCATTGCAAGAATACTAAAAGCATACATCATTTGCGTCTCCTAATAAAAACATTGTCCCATCTCATCATCCAGTCGTTCCAATTCCTATGTCTTTTACCTTGCATTTTCAAATGCTTGCTCAAACAACCAAGTCTTTTTTTTATTTCAACATTTTCAAAAAAAAGAAAAAAGGCATCCAAGATTACAATGAAAGTGGGGGGACAATGTGCTTGCTTTAGAAAGAAGGAAAATAAAGGAAAGAGCAAGAAGAAAGAAGAGAAAAAAAGAGCAAGGGGGGAAGGGGGGAAGTGATGGCTTCCAGTTCGGTCCACAGGGACGTAAACAATTGTGTCCATTTAGTTTTCGACATTATAACTTAGATACTTTTCTCTATATTAGTTGATATATCCTTCATCCTTAGAGTTGGAGTTGCATATCTTCCTGCATAAACCTTCTAAGAGGCTCCCAATTCGTCTGTTTATTCTTATTTTTATTGCCAATGTATTGTGATAAGTTGTCCATGCTCATATAGTCTAGGATTTTGTTTATCCAATCACCAATTTGTGGAGGGTCTTTCTCTTTCCATTTTTGGGCAATTGTCGTTCTTGCCACAGCTGATATATAAAAAAAATCTTCTCTTCGTTTTCACCTAAATTCAGGTTTGTTATGTTCAACAGATAAAATTCCGGTTTCAACTCAATCAAACAACCAAGTCTTGACTCTCTTCTGAAATGTTAAGGGGGGGGGGGCAATCTAATCTTCCCTGGAAGGACATTCCATAGCCGAGGGACCACCACTGAGAAGGCCCTGTCTCTCGTCCCCACCAAATGTGTTTGTGATGCAGGCGGGATCGAGAGCAGGGCCTCCCTGGATGATCTTAAAGTCCTAGCAGGTTCATAAGGGAAGATACATTCAGACAGGTAAGTTGAGCCAGAAATGTTTAAAGCCAGTACTTTGACTTCTGCCCAGTAGCAGACTGGCAGCCAGTGGAGCTGGCACAGCAGAGGAGTTGTATACTCCCTCAGTGTCGCTCCTGTTAGTAATCTGGCTACCATCCGCTGGACTAATTGAAGCTACCGGACAGTCTTCAAAGGCAACCCCACGTAGAGCGCATTGCAGTAGTCCCTCTCTCCCTCCCAATTTGTTGTCATCAGCAAATTTGATAAGCATGTTTTCTATTCTGTTGTCCAAGTCATTGATAATGATGTTGAATAGTATTGAGCTCAGGAGTGAACCCTGTGGCACCCCACTGGTCACTTATCTCCAGGGTGAAGAAAAGATATGGCCAAACACCCTTTGATTTCAGCCAGTTAACCAATTCCAGTCTACCTAACAGTAGCTTTGTCTGCTTTAATACTCAGTTTTTCATTTAAAAAGAAATAGGTGTATGGTTATTTTTAGCTACTGGATTTCCCCCCAGAAATAACAAACCAATCTAATGAATAATGACTGTACTCTTGAGACGACTGTGCTGTTTTTTATATTCTTATCCAGGTGCCGCAGGTGGGCAGAAAGGATTTTTAGGCTGCATACGCTCTTTAAGAATGAATGGACTGACACTGGATTTAGAAGAGAGAGCAAAAGTCACACCAGGTGTGAAATCTGGTTGCTCAGGCCACTGCACCAGTTTTGGAATGTACTGCAAGAATGGGGGCAAATGTGTTGAAAAATACAATGGATACTCCTGTGACTGTTCCAATACTGCATATGATGGCCCTTACTGCAAAAAAGGTAAAGGTCTAGAAACACAATCTTCTGCATATCTATTTGGAAATAAGCTAAATTTACTGAAAGTTACTTCTGCGTAACAATGTTTGCATTTAGGTACTATATATGGACATTGTAGATCATATTTTAATGTTTAAAATATGTGAATGCTTACTTATAAACCACAAAATGCATCACACTCGTAGGTGTTATTATCACTATGCAAGAGATGGGGCATTTAACATACTTAGAGTCATTTAATATGTGTAGCAAATGTTTGCATTACTGGGAGAGGTTGGACTTGCTATGCTATAACAAAAAAGGAACAGTTTTATGGCATTTTAAGAACTAACGTATTTCATTTGTCATAAACTTTTACAGACTCCAGCCCATTTCACCCTTTTATTTATTTTTTTAAATAAATAGATTTTCATGAAGAATTTTATAATTCACTTGCTGTCCCCTGTCATGTGTTGCTGTGGCCCAGTCTGTGTATATGTGCTTTGTGTGTGCATATGTGTGTATATATATTTGTGTATATGTGTATATACGTGTGTTTGCGTATATATATATATATGTATGTATTGTAATGTTTGTAGGGGTGGTTTTGCTTTTTAAGTCCAGAGGAGGGCAACTAAAATGATCAAGGGTCTGGAGAAAAAGCCCTATGAGGAGCGGCTTAAGGAGCTGGGTATGTTTAGCCTGAAGAAGAAAAGGCTGAGAGGAGATATGATATCCATGTATAAATATGTGAGAGGAAGCCACAGGGAGAAGGGAGCAAGCTTGTTTTCTGCTTCCTTGGAGACTAGGACACGAAACAATGGCTTCAAACTACAAGAGAGGAGATTCCATCTGAACATGAGGAAGAACTTCCTGGCTGTGAGAGCCATTCAGCAGTGGAACTCTCTGCCCCGGAGTGTGGTGGAGGCTCCTTCTTTGGAAGCTTTTAAACAGAGGCTGGATGGCCATCTGTCAGGAGTGATTTGAATGCAATATTCCTGCTTCTTGGCAGGGGGTTGGACTGGATGGCCCATGAGGTCTCTTCCAACTCTTTGATTCTATGATTCTATGATTCTATGATTCTATGACTAGAATAGAAAGCAAAAAACCCACAAAACCCACAACCCACAACTCTCTCCATTACACTAGCATGGAATTATCTAGCACATTTGTCTCGTACTCAAGGGATTATATTCTTATGTTTTTAGCTTAAGTGATCCCTTGCAGTCTGAGGATGATTGTCCTCCAAGTGCAGTGTCTTGTTGGTGGATCCATAGGTGGCTGTGGAGCCCTATTCTTGATCTGCATGTTCTTCCACAGTGAGGACATCAGTTTCCAGGTGGAAGATGGTCTGAGTCAGGGTTGACTTGATGCGCCTTCCTCTTGGCATGTTTCTCCCTTTTGCCCTCCACTCGTGCCTCTAAAAATTCTGCAGCACTGCTGGTCATAGCTGACCTCCAGTTAAAGTGATCAAGGACCAGGGCTACCCAGTTCTCGGTGTCTATGCCAGAGATTTTTAAGGTTGGCTTTGAGCCCATCTTTAAATCTCTTTTCCTGTCCACCAACATTCCATTTTCTGTTCTTGAGTTCGGAGTAGAGAAACTGCTTTGGGAGATGGTGGTTGGGCATCCGGACAACGTGGACGATCCAGTGGATGGCAGAGGACCATCGCGTCAATGCTGGTGGTCTTTGCTTCTTCAAGCACACTGACATTTGTCTGCCTTTCTTCCCAAGAGATTTACAGGATTTTTCAGAGGCAGCACTGATGGAATCATTCCACGAGTTGAGTGTGATGTCTGTAGACAATCCACGTTTCACATATGTATATCAGGGTTGGTAGGACAATAGCTTTATAAACAAGCACCTTGGTCTTCCTATGGATGTTCTGGTCCTCAAATACTCTCTGCTTCATTCAGAAAAATGATGCACTTGCAGAGCTCAGGCAATATTGTATTTCAGTGTCAATGTTGACTTTTGTGGAGAGGTGGCTGCCAAGGTAGCGGAAATGGTCAGCATTTTCTAATGTTACACCATTAAGCTGTATTTCTGGCATTGCAGTGGGAATGAAAAAAATAAGCCCTGTTACCAGTAGTCACCAGACTACTGGTAACAGGGCTTATTTTTTATCATTGTCTTGTCTTTTTCATCATTTCAGAAAATTAGTTCAAAAAGTAGTGGTACATAGTGTGTTCCAGTTTCTAGCAAGAAAAAACCCCCTGTAAATATTCTTCAAAAGAAATTTTTGGAACATAGAGCATAGCAGAAACAAAGCGCATAGGATTTCTAAAATGCAAGATACTACATAATTCCATTAGGACAGAGGAAATAGCTATGATAAGTGGTCCTAAGAATTGCTGGGAGAAGAAAATCAATTTGAAGAGGTGGAAATTACATTTTGGCTAACTGAAGAAAAGTATGGGAGCTTATTTCCATTTTTTTTTACATCCACTGAGTTACAGGACTGTGCACTATTCCATTTTTTCAAAACAGGCTCTGGTTGATACAGCATTTTCGGGCATCAAATAGCCCATAACGGCGATCAGAGTAATTTCAGGGTAAAACCCACTGTGGATTCACTGCTTCACTGACATGGAATCCCCCAGTCAGCTTGGACTTAATTTAGTCACAGTATGGAGCCTGAATGAATATATCATCATCATCATATTTAATTACTTATTAATCGGCCTCCATCCGAGAATGCTCTAGGCGATTTACAGCTAAATTGTAAAAGATAAAATACATACATACAGAAATTAAAAATTAACAGAGATCGAATGCTCTAGTAAAAAGCCAGGTCTTAAGTGCTAGAGTAAAGGGCCCTAAGTCACGCATGGCTCTCATATAGGGCGGCAAGGAATTCCACAAGGCAGGGGCAGAAATAGAAAAAGCCCTGCGTCTGGTACTTTCCAAGTGCACTTCTCTAGGACCCGGTATATAGAGTAAGTCACGCTGGGCTGGTCGTTGCGACCTCCAATGATGGGAGAAGGAGAGGTGGTCCCTAAGGTACAATGGACCCTGACCATAAAGAATTTTAAAGGTCAGAACTAACATCTTATACAGGCCACGGTACTCAGTTGGAAGCCAATATAAATGTTGCAGCACTGGTGTTATATGGCATTTCATGGGCGTTCTTGTGAGTAGCCTGGCTGCTGCATTCTAAACAATACGGAGCTTTCGGGTCGTAGACATAGGAAGGCCAACATACAGGGCGTTGCAATGGTCCAGCCTAGACGTGACCGTGGCATGGATGACAGTTGCCAGAGCCTCGTCAGATAGGTAGGGTGCTAGTTGCCTCGCTTGTCGTAGATGGAAAAAGGCCTGTTTGCTGGCAGCAGTGACCTGAACTTGTCAGCTGCGAATCCAGGATGACACCTAAGTTCTTAACAGTGGTCGATGGAGATAGGCGGCACCATCGAAAGTGGGTAACGGATGAGTCAGACCTGCCGGGCGGCCATGCCAGAGAATCTCAGTCTTCGCCGGGTTCACCTTCAGTCTGCTAGCATGTAGCCATTTCGACAGAGCTTCCAGACATAGGGTGAAATTGTCTGGAATTGACGTTGCTCCAGGCTCCAGGCGCAGAAGAAGTTGGGTATCGTCCGCATATTGGTAGCAGTCCAAGCTGAAGCTCCGAGTCAAACTAGCAAGGGGTCTAACGTAGATGTTGAAGAGAAGAGGAGAGAGAATTGCACCTTGGGGGACTCCACATAGGAGGGGGGATCTATCGGAGACTTGATCCATGTACTCCATGAGTTGACTCCGGTTCCGGAGAAATGAGTTGAACCAATTAAGGGCCTGACCGCGAACTCCGGCCATGGCAAGATCGTAGTCGACGGTGTCAAACGCTGCAGTAAGGTCGAGAAGTACCAATAGGGCGGATCCACCGAACAGACTAATGGGCATGAAGCAAAAGTGCTACAATCTGGCTTGCAATGTAAAGAAAAGACTAGTTTGGACAAGCTGTAAGACTGAAGGGCCTAAGCATGGTAGAATAGCAGCGTGATGCCTGACATTGAAATACTGCATGTAGTATTCATATAGAAATTTTGTGTTAAGGCCCAAATAGCACAGTAGTTGACATAAAATTCAGGAAATGACTGACAATTTGATTTTACGCACACTGAAACTTTTATGTGCAGTCTTGTACAAATATACACTTTCAGCAGGCCATATAAGGGCACTGCCAATGGCAGTATGACCAAATCAGTTGTCAGAATCTCTTTCACATTGGGCATTGGATAAATAAGAAACCTTTTGAAGAGTCCATATGTATATTCCAAGAACAAACATGCCTTTTGCTTACTCTTTCTCATTCAACAGTCCGCCCCAGTTTGAATGCATTTAGAAGAGGCAGTAAAAAGGAGTGCTATGAACAGTCTAAACAAATAAATGCCACTGACATTGCAGACTAGCTAAATTGGTTTATAACTAGCAAACACTTTCAGAGTAAGTATGGGCTGTATATCATGGAGATATTTTTATTGATGAAATTCATGATTGGAATACCTGATTAATGGCTACAGAGAAATCTAACTACTTCTAGTCTAAGGAGACTAGGTCCCCTATATGAGCAATATTTCAGGTATCTGAAATTTGCAGTAGCTGCACCGAGGACAAAGCTGTCAAAATGGAATTTGACATCTCCTTCCATTAGGGCCTTTTTGCTGGGGGTGTATAATCAGCTGCAATTGTTCTTTCACTGATCTGAGAAATTGTTATTAGGAGTGGTTGAAATGAATGTGCAGTCCCAGAGATTGCTTTCCCGACCTTATTCTGCCCTTAGTTTATGTATGTTTTTTTTCTTTATCTCAGCAACAATCCAGCAGTTAATGGTATCTTTGAGGGTTGAACCTGTTTATATTCATTATTGCATTTATAATGGTTTTCTGTCCAAAGAGAGGAGTTAAGAGTCATAGCTTGAAATTAATGGGATTGCTTTTTATATATTGGGGCAACAAGAGATGTCCTCTCCATCATAGTGCCTTCAGAAAGAGGACAGACAGAAGACTAGAGTTGTTCTGTCACGCGCTGGGCCTGTAACAGCTGTATTTTTCTATAGGATGTATACTTTAAGCCCAGCGGGAAGCCAGGGGTGCCTCAAAGAGAGGTTCTCAGGGATTTTTCTGAAGTGATGGTCTTTAGAGTCATGGATGTTGGCGCATCCAGGACAGTGCATCCGCTAGGCAATTTTGTTTCCTCGGAAAGTAATGCAAGGTGAAATTGAATCTGCTAAAAAACTGGGCCCACCTTAGTTGTTTGGCATTCAAGTGTTGTGGAGTCTGTAATGCCTGCAGATTTTTGTGGTCAATCCATACCTCAAAGGAGTTCTGGGCCCTCCAGGAAATGGCGCTAAGTGAGAAGGGCTGCCTAAGCCACAAATGACTCCTTCTCCCACATATGCCAACGATTTTAATGTCTGAAAATATCTTGGATGGGTAGGGGCAGGGTATCAGCTTCCCCTTGGGTGTTTCTTATAGTAATATAACACCATAGGTTGCAACAGATGCATCGCAGTGTATAACAAAGGGGCAATCTGGGTGGGGGTGCGCTAGGATAGGCTCGCTGGTAAACATAAATTTTAATTGTTCAAAAGCCTGTTTGCACTCACAAGATGAATTTAACATTTCTCCTGAGGTTTTGGCCTTGTCTTTTTGGTCTTTATTAGGTCCATGAGGGCCAGTGAGATTTTTGCAAAATCTTTAATTTTCTACAAAAGTTTTCAAACCCAAGGAACTTTTGCAGCTCCCATCTAGTATGAGGGAATTCCCATTCCAATATATCCTACACTTTGCCCAGGACCATGCTCACTCCCTTTCCAGAGATATGGAATCCCAAGCAGTCCAGTTTTGTTTTGTGGAATTCACACTTGGACAGTTTGATGTAAAGCTGGGCATCTCACAACTTTTTCCAGCACCTGCATGACCAGTTTTATATGTTATTCCATTAATATGTTGTCAAGGTAAACTAGAACTCCCTTGTACAAGTGATGGTGCAACGTTTCATTTATTAATTACATGAAAACTCGGGGCGCATCGGCCAAGCTATCTTTCTTTGGTCTGATTAAGACTGGTGCTGCCATGGGGGAATTTGCTGGTTCAATGAACCCACATGCCAAAATTCTTGTCTATAAAGTCCCGGAGAATAGCTCTCTCTGTTCTACAAAATTGTAAATAACTTAGGGCTTCACAATTTAGCTTTGGGATAAATTTGGATAGCACAATCCATTTTTCTGATGCAGGGTAACAGGTCTGATTCCTTTTCACTAAACACATCTAAGTAATCATGATAAACCTCTTGGACAGTGGGGTCCCCAGATGTTTTTGGCCTTCAACTCCCAGAAATCCTAACAGATGGTAAACTGGCTGGGATTTCTGTGAGTTGTAGGCCAAAAACATCTGAGGACCCCAGGTTGAGAACCACTGCTCTAGGATGTCTCCATGAGGAGCCTCCTCCACTCCAGATAAGCTTGCTGTGTCAAGATCCCAACTACCTCTCCTCAGACCCAGCTGACAGGGAGTACACTCCATCTGAAAAAAACAGAAGTCTGTATCTTCCAATCTATGGAGAGATTCCCATGCCATAGCAAACTGTTATTATTGGGTAATTGGCCATGGGTGATATCACAAACTGTAATGTCTCTTGGTGGGTTCCCATCTTCATAACTGCGAAGTCTGTTTTGTACTCCACATGATCTTCCTATACCATGAAATCATCTGCAAAGCAATTGAAAAATACTTTGAAACTGGTATTCTTGGCATAGTTGTCTTCGAACAAATATCAGGATTGCTGAAATCTTACATTATTACTATGGTGAAGCGGAATACGCATGGCCAAAACTTACTCCTAGCTTCATATTCTATCTATATAAATAAAAATGTAATGTTCGTTTGTGGGATTAACAGAACTCAAAAACCACTGGACAAAATGACACCAAACTTGGACACAAGACACCTAACAACCCAATGTATATCCTTCAGCCAAAAAAATGGTTTTGTCATTTGGGAGTTGTAGTTGCTGGGATTTATAATTTACTTACAATCAAAGAGCATTCTGAACCCCACCAACGATGGAACTGAACCAAACTTGGCACACAGTTCTCCCATGATCAACAGAAAATACTAGAAAGGTTTGATGGGCAATGTCCTTTGGTTTTGGAGTTGTAGTTCACCCACATCCCAAGATCACCGTGGTTTCAAACAATGATGAATCTGGATCAAACACTACACAAATACTCAATATGCCCAAATGTGAACAATGGTGGAGTTTGAAGAAAATAGAAACTTGACATTTGGGAGTTGTAGTTGCTGGGATTTATAGTTCACTTACAATCAAAGAGCATTCTGAACCCCACCAATGATGGAATTGAACCAAACTTGGCACACAGTTCTCCCATGATCAACAGAAAATACTGGAAAGGTTCGGTGGGCAATGTCCTTTGGTTTTGGAGTTGTAGTTCACTTACATCCCGAGATCACTGTGGACTCAAACAATGATGAATCTGCATTAAACACTACACGAATACTCAATATGCCCAAATGTGAACAGTGGTGGAGTTTGGGGAAAATAGAATTTTGACATTTGGGAGTTGTAGTTGCTGGGATTTATAGTTCACCTGCAATCAAAGAGCATTCTGAATCCCACCAATGATAGAATTGTGCCAAACCTCCTACACAGAACCCCCATGTGGGCCACAGCAACGCGTGGCAGGGGACGGCTAGTTGTTTATAAAGCCAGAGACATTACATCCAGATCATCCCATCTATATAAATAAAATGTAATGTTCGTTTGTGGGATTAATATAACTCAAAAACCACTGGACTAATTGACACTAAATTTGGACACAATACACCTATCTGGCCAACAAGTGACCACCACACATAAAAACACTGAAAAACACCATGGAAAGGACTTAAAAAGCAAAAAAAAAACACCCCAAAATATGTGCAAAACCACATATATACACACAAACACACATACACATATGCACAAATATACATACACACATTTACACATATATACACACACAAAACAGACTGGGCCACAGCAACGCGTGACAGGGGACGGCTAGTTAAAAATAAAATTGGTAATTACGAATCAAGGGTATGAAAATGAAGGACAAGAATAATGAATATTTCCACTGAATAGTTTCACTTTTTCTCTTCCCTTCCCCCAGATGTTGGAGCATTTTTTGAAGAGGGGATGTGGCTGAGATATAATTTTACAAATGCAGGGAACAATGTGAAGGACTCAGGGAGCCGAACTCTCTTAAGCTCAAAAGACCCAGAGAATGCAATATCGCACGTCAGCCTGAAAAAAGAAGAGCTCAGTTTTAGCTTCAGCACTAACAAAGCTCCCTGTATCCTGCTATACATCAGTTCCTTCTCCCAGGACTACATGGCAGTGCTAGTGAATCCTTCTGGTAAGTGACTTGTATGCCATTGGCTTTTACAAGAATTTATGTAATAAATTAATATATTAACAGCCAAAACTCTTCCTAAATCTAGAGCAAAGTAGAACAACTGGATCTTAGTTGCAGCTTGACTAAATATGATACATTTACAAAATTCAAAGCACTGGGTTTGGCCTTTAATTTTTTTAAAGGGTTTAGGCTGAAGTTATTAGAAGGAATATGCATTGAGTTCAATCGTTGCGTCACTTAATATTTCTGATCTTTGCAAACATCAGAGAATAATAATAATAATAATAATAATAATAATAATAATAACAACAACAACAACAATAACAACAACACTTTATTTGTACCCCGCTACCATCTCCCAGGGAGCCCCCGGTGGCGCAGTGGGTTAAAGCACTGAGCTGCTGAGCTTGTTGATCGAAAGGTCACAGGTTCCGCTGTCAGCCCTAGCTTCTGCCAACCTAGCAGTTCGAAAACATGCAAATGTCAGTAGATCAATAGGTACCGCTCCGGCGGGAAGGTAACGGCGCTCCATGCAGTCATGCCAGCCACATGACCTTGGAGGTGTCTACGGACAACGCTGGCTCTTCGGCTTAGAAATGGAGATGAGCACCACACCCCAGAGTCAGACATGACTGGACTTAATGTCAGGGGACTACCTTTACCTTTACCTTTACCATCTCCCAAAGGGACTCGGTGCGGCTTACATGAGGCCGAGCCCAAACACAACAATACAAGCAATAATAACAGCAATACAAGCAATTAAAAACATAGACAATAAATACACAACAATATCAATAAGACAACGCACAATTAAAAACAGTGGGAAGGCCAAATGTAGAGTTAAAATTGGAAATAATGCTGGGACATGGATGAAAGGTGATACTAGTGTTTGTGGAAGGGCATATGGGCAGATCTAAAGAAATGTAAAGTGCTTTGGAGGACAAAGTGCTATGGGATCATTATTCCGGGAAGGCACACTGGAACAGCCACATTTTCAAGCTCCTCCTGAAGACTGCCAGAGTTGGGGCCTGTCTGATGTCTTTAGGAAGTGAGATCCAGAGTCGAGGGGCCACCACCGAAAAGGCCCTCTCTCTCGTCCCCACCAATCGCGCCTGCGATGCTGGTGGGATCGAGAGCAGGGCCTCTCCGGATGATCGAAGGGATCGTGTGGATTCGTATATGGAGATGCGGTCACGCAGGTAGGCGGGTCCCAAACCGTTCAGGGCTTTGTAGGTGAGAACCTGCACCTTGAATTGGGTCCGGGAGATGAATGGCAGCCAGTGGAGCTCCTTGAACAGGAGGAATGACCGCTCTCTGTAAGGAGCCCCAGTTAGCAACCTGGCTGCCGCCCATTGGATCATCTGAAATTTCCGGGCCATTTTCAAGGGCAGCCCCACGTAGAGTGCATTGCAGTAATCCAGTCTAGAGGTGACTAAGGTGTGGACCACTTTGGCCAGATCTGCCTTCCCGAGGTAAGGTCGCAGTTGGCGCACGAGTTTTAATTGCGCAAAGGCCCTCCAGGCCACCACCGCCGCCTGAGCCTCAAACGTAAGTGAAGAATTCAGGACGACCCCCAAACTGCGGACCTGTGACTTCAGGGGGAGTGCCACCCCGTCCAGCACAGGTTGCCACCCTATACCCCGGTCTGGTTTATAATTGACCAGGAGGACCTCTGTCTTGTCGGGATTAATCTTTATTTTGTTTGTCCTCATCCAGACAGCCACAGCGGTCAGGCATTCGTCTAGCACTCAAGGGGCTTCCTTGGAGTTAGGTGGAAAAGAGTAGTAGAGTTGTCTGTCATCTGCATACAGATGGCACCCAACTCCAAAACTCCGGATGACCTCGCCCAGCGGTTTAATGTAGATGTTAAAAAGCATGGGAGACAGAATAGAGCCTTGCGGGACCCCACAGGTCAAAGGCCAGGGGTCCGAGCAGGCGTCTCCCAGCTTCGCCATCTGGGATCGACCCTCCAGGAAGGACCGGAGCCATGACAGAGCCGTACCTCCAAGGCCCATCCCGGAGAGGCGTCCCAGAAAGATACCATGACTGATAGTATCGAAAGCTGCTGATAAAGTACCTGAGTAGTGGTCCTTGCCTAATGGCTTTGCCTCTGTTGTTTCAAAATGTCTTCTTAAAAATTTGTTTCTTCAACTTTTAATTTCAAATTAGCATGGATATATATATATATATATATATGACCACACCTTTATCCCAACTCAGGGCGGCGTACAGATTGGCAACAATTAGATGTTGAACACACATAAATACATCGTTTAAAACAGGTTAAATCACATAATAAAATTAGATAAAAACAATTCAAAACTATAAAAATCAATGACTTCCAGGTTTAAATTCATGTCCATTTGCATCGTTAAGCTGTTCCATATACGTTCACAATACTGAGTTTATCTGGTTACAATGAGGTTCCAAAAGCTTGCTTGAAAAGCCAAGTTTTTACTCTTTTCCTAAAGGTCAGGAGGGAGGGGGCCGATCTAATATCCCCAGGAAGGGAGTTCCACAGCCAAGGGGCCACCACTGAGAAGGCCCTGTCCCTGTAAGGCAGTGTCCTGTGAGGCAGGCAGGATTGAGAGCAGGGCCTCCCCAGATGATCTTAAATTCGTAAAAAGTTTATAAGGGGAAACACGTCCTGATAGGTATGTTGGGATTCAACTATATATATATATATATATATATATATATATATATATATATAGTTAGTAATTTCAGATTTTGTTTTGGTTAATTTTAAAATCTTTTCTTCAACTCTACTCTAGATGGAAGTCAAAATACTTATTTTTTATGTGGACATTTTTTCCCTTCTCTCTTCTCCTTCTGGTTTTTCTTCTCTCTGCTGGTAAATCTATCCTTTTTTATTTCTTTTAATCAGAATGTAAAGCTTTGTGATATGGCATTAATACAAATTATTTTAAAATTTGTATAAACATTATCTTAAATAACTTTTTTAATGTTTCTCTTTATAGAAAATTTACAGATTCGATACAACCTTGGAGGCACCAAAGAGCCATATAATATAATTGTAGACCACAGGAATGTTTCAAATGGCCAGCCACACAATGTTAACATCACACGGATAGGAAAGGAATTAACTCTCCAGGTAAATATGTTGCTGTGGCTCCAATGGGTAATAAAAGATGAGTAATGCTTATAATGATGCATGAAACACAGGAATATGGTAGGAAGGGATCTCATAAATCATCTACTCCAAGTCTTCCACTAGGAACCCAAAGGTTCACTGGCAGATGGTCATCCAATTGTTACTTAAAAGGGTGCAGTGAAGAAGGGTCTACGAGGTTCCAAAATAATCTGTTAGACCATTGAATGGAATATTACAACATTGTCTTTTCTTGTAAGCCAAATCAATTGATTCAAATCCTACTCACCGAAGAAGCGGAAAACAAGTTCATTCCATATATTTGAAGGTGTTGATCACTCTTCTCTTTTTCAAGCTCAACGTACTCTGGAAAAATGTATTTTATTCTGAATAAAATATTCTCACTGTGATTCACAATCTACTGAATTGTGTTATGCTCAGGAAAGTACAACATTCGACAGTTTCTTTCTTTTTCTTTTGTTTCCCTCCCCGCCTCCTTATGACTCTCTGTTTATTTAACCATTATTTTCAATATTCATAGCATGACTGTTCTTAAATATTGGCTTTCATTTTACATCTTCCATTCTTTTTCATATTTTTTTCAGCAAGGAAATGCTCATGAAAGTCATTTCCATGTTGTCAAAATGTGAGAAGAATTACTACAAATGGCACCAATGTACTTATAGTTTGTCTTTTTCAACAACTGCTTGAGAGTCTTGCTTAAATTCCTTTCCCATAAAGCCATTAAAGCAGAGATTCTCAAACTGATTTGTCCTACTGCCCCCTTTTCAGAAAAAAATTACTCATCCGCTCCCCAGGAATCTAATAATAATAATAATAATAATAATAATAATAATAATAATAATAAATGTATTGTCAAAGGCTTTCATGGCCGGAATCACTGGGTTGTTGTAGATTTTTTTGGGCTATATGGCCATGGTCTAGAGACATTCTCTCCTGACGTTTCGCCTGCATCTATGGCAAGCATCCTTAGAGGTAGTGAGGTCTGTTGGAACTAGGAAAAAGGGTTTATATATCTGTGGAATGACCAGGGTGAGACAAAGGACTCTTGTCTGCTGGAGCTAGGTGTGAATGTTTCAACTGACCACCTTGATTAGCATTTGATGGCCTGGACAGTGCCTGGAGCAAACTTTTGTTGAGAGGTGATTAGATGTCCTTGTTTGTTTCCTCTCTGTTGTTGTGCTGTTGTAATTTTAGAGTTTTTTAATACTGGTAGCCAGATTTTGTTCATTTTCATGGTTTCCTCCTTTCTGTTGAAATTGTCCACATGCTTGTGTATTTCAATGGCTTCTTTGTGTAGTCTGACATGGTGGTTGTGAGAGTGGTCCAGCATTTCTGTGTTCTCAAATAAAATGCTGTGTCCAGGTTGGTTCATCAGGTGCTCTGCTATGGCTGACTTCTCTGGTTGAAGTAGTCTGCAGTGCTTTTCCTTGATTCATGTTTGGGCAATGCTGCGTTTGGTGGTCCCTATGTAGACTTGTCCACAGCTGCATGGTATACGGTAGACTCCTGCTGAAGTGAGAGGATCCCTCTTGTCCTTTGTCTAATGCTAATCAAGGTGGTCAGTTGAAACATTCACACCTAGCTCCAGCAGACAAGAGTCCTTTGTCCCACCCTGGTCATTCCACAGATATATAAAACCCTTTTCCTAGTTCCAACAGACCTCACTACCTCTGAGGATGCTTGCCATAGATGCAGGCAAAACGTCAGGAGAGAATGCCTCTAGACCATGGCCATATAGCCCAAAAAAACCTACAACAACCCAATAATAATAATACTTTATTTATACCCCTCTCCATCTCCCCCAGGGGGACTCAGTGCGGCTTACATGAGGTCACGCCCATCAGTACAATACACAACAATAAAACACAAAAACATAATAAAACCAAAAAATAAAATACATAAAATGCAAAATTAATATAATAAGCGACACAACAATATAAAATCAGACATTAAAACACAAAAGATTTCACAGGGCAGGGCCAAATTCAGGATAAAAATTTAAAACACTGGGAGATAGGACAATAATAATAATAACTTTATTTTTATACCCCACCACCATCTTCCCTAGGGAACTCGGAGGGACAAGCCCAAAAATTACAGATAAAACAGAGGGACAAGCCCAAAAATTACACATAAAACAGAAAAATACAATTAAAATCAATCAATAAAGTAATAAAACAAATGATGATCTTAAAGTCTAGATGGTTCATTCGGAGAGATACGTTCGGATAAGTAAGCCGGATTTAGCAGTGATCTGGAGAGGATGTGTATTCACAGTTTAAATAATAAAGACTGTGTATGATAGGTAAAAAAATATATAATATTTTATTTCTTTTCACAAAAGAATGTTTTTAAAAACATCTTTATATTTACAACCACCATGTCGGACTACACAGAGAAGCCATTGAAATACACAAGCATGTGGACAATTACAACAGAAAGGAGGAAACCATAAAAATGAACAGTCTGGCTACAAGTATTAAAAAAAACTCTAAAATTACAACAGTACAACAACAGAGAGGAAACAAACAAGGACATCTAATCACCTCTCAACAAAAGTTTGCTCCAGGCACTGTCAGGCCATTATATGCAAATCAAGGTGGTGAGTTGAAACATTCACACCTAGCTCCAGTAGACAAGAGTCCTTTGTCCCACCCTGGTCATTCCACAGATATATAAACCCTTTTTTCCTAGTTCCAACAGACCTCGCGACCTCTGAGGATGCTTGCCATAGAGGCAGGTGAAACGTCAGGAGAGAATGCCCCTAGAACATGGCCATATAGCCCGAAAAAATCTACAACAACCCATCTTTATATTTATCTCATTGTTTGTGACTTTGTTAAGATCTAATATTATTTTTTCAAAAATACATATTCATAATATTTGTATTGTTCAGGATGCTTTTTTATTTCATAGAAATAACTGTTCCAACATGAAGCAGAAGGATGTCTTTCCCTTTCTGTAGCTCACATCTTCATAGCCACTAGATGGCAGTAGATCATAACTTTTTGAAAGGATTTGGTTTTCTCATCCTTTCAGAAAATCAAATTTCAGGTTTGCACAGAACCATCTTTTTAGGAAACTATTTTTTTAAACCTGATGTCAGAAAAGGCATTATATTGTGAATCATCCTCTACTCCTATGGTAGTTCAAAGAATCATTTTATGTGCTCCCTTTTCCTGCATAACTGAGTATAATTAGCAATTCTGATATAAACAGTGGAGAAATTCATTGTCATGGTATTTGAGCCAGCTGATAGGGTGTTCCTGGATTTATAATTTCTGTGTACTAGTGAACACAAAGTCATTAGTAACCATTCCCAAAATTGCACTTTCATCATCAACTTTTCTCTTCAAAATAAAAAACAACAATTTAAATGTGTAGTAACTGCTGTTACTTTCTTCTTTCTTGTTTTGACATCCTGTAATCCAACACTCTCATCCTTTCCATTGTGATGGGATTGAATAATAGAATCATAGAGTTGGAAGAGACCTCATGGGCCATCCATTCAAAGCATCCCCGACAGATGGCTATCCAGCCTCTGTTTAAAAGCTTCCAAAGAAGGAGACTCTACCACACTCCGGAGCAAAGAGTTCCACTGCTGAACGGCTCTCACAGTCAGGAAGTTCTTCCTAATGTTCAGATGAAATCTCCTTTCTTGTGATTTGAAGCCATTGTTCCGTGTCCTACTCTCCAGGGCAGCAAAAAACAAGTTTGCTCCCTCATTCTATGACTGCCTCTCACATATTTATACATGGCCATCATGTCTCTTTTCAGCCTTCTCTTCTTCAGGCTAAACATGCCCAGTTCTTTAAGCCGCTCCTCATAGGGCTTGTTCTCCAGACCCTTGATCATTTTAGTTGCCCTCCTCTAGACACATTCCAGCTTGTTCTTATGATTGTGATGGCACCGAATGGTGCTTGCTGTGAGGCCACCCTGAGTCCCCTTGGGGGTGAGAAGGGTGGGGTATAAGTGTATGGAAAAAAATAAACAACACATCTCTGTATTATAAGCATCCCACAAAACATCTTGAGCATGCTAACTGCATGCAATACTTGCGAAGAATGAAACATGAGAGCTGAGTAGCAGAAAACTGTATATGGTGGTGTATTGTTCTCAAGCAAGTCCTGGTTCAGTACTATTGTAAGGCCCTCGTCTACGCTGACCATTTAATGCAGTTTCAAGATGACTAGAAATTGCAGTGCCTACAAAATGGAAACCACCTATGCATGCTGCAGTGTAGATTAACAGGTTTACAGCACATTAAAGAAAGTCACAGGGAAGTCTGATAAAAGACCTTTAATGCACTGTTGTTGTTCATTCGTTCAGTCATTTTCGACTCTTCGTGACTTCATGGACCAGCCCACGCCAGAGCTCCCTATCGGTCTTCACCACCCCCAGTTCCTTCAAGGTCAATCCAGTCACTTCAAGGATACCATCCATCCATCTTGCCCCTGGTTGCTCCCTCTTCATTTTTCCTTCCATTTTCCCCAGCATCATTGTCTTCTCTAATGCACTGTAGCAAATCCCAATCCCAGGTCACAGGGCGCAATCGGCTCTGAAGAATGTGAAGCACATTGTAGACCAGAGGTCCTGAAACTTTTTAAACAGAGGGCCAAGTCACAGTCCCTCAAACTGTTGGAGGGCCAGATTATAACTGGAAAAAAAAACATGAATTAATTCCTATGCACACTGCACATATCTTATTTGTAGTGCAAAAAAACACTTAAAAACAATACAGTAGTTAAAATGGAGAACAATATTAACAAATATAAACTTATTAGTATTTCAATGGGGAGTGTGGATCTGCTTTTGGCTGATGGGATAGGATTGTTATTGTTGTGTGTTTTCAAGTAATTTCAGACTTAGGTTGACCCTGAGTGAGGGATGGGTAAATAACCTTGGAGGGCCGTATCCGGCCCCCGGGCCTTAGTTTAAGGACCCCTATTGTAGACACTCACCCTCGCAGAAGCACTTTGTAGACTTTCAAATGTGGATTGAGGGCCTGCCAAAAATGCCCCATGGGCATGTCTGCTGGCAGGGGGCTAACTGACCCCCTTGAAGGGGTTATTTATTTACTTACCTACTATATTTGTATACCACCCTTCTGAGCCCTTAGGCGACTCAGGGCGGTTTACAATGGCAACAATTCAATGCCCAAAAACAACATAAAACATTTATAAACATTAACACATAATATAAAACGATAACAAGAATACTAAAAGCGGGGAGGGAAGGAAGGAAAGAGAGGAGGAAGGATGAAACCAAAGAGTGAAATAAGGAATGAAAGAAAGAGGTAGCGAAGGAAGAAAGGAGAGAAAGGGGAAGGGGAAGAAAAAGAGGGGAAGGAATAGGTAGGTACCTCTCTTTCGTAATAGTCCAGATATCTACCTCTACTTTGAAAATTCTTACTATAGGCCACAGCAACGCGTGGCAGGGTACAGCTAGTGAGGTTATAAGCTGGTTGATAATTACTATATTTACTGAAGCTCACCTTTTTTGGTTAAATCATTTGCGTCTCCTAATAAAAACATTGTCCCATCTTGTTGTCCAGTCGTTCTAATTCCTATATCTTTTACATTGCATTTTCAAATGCTTGCTCAAACAACTAAGTCTTGACTCTCTTCCGAAATGTTAAGAGGGAGGGGGCCAATCTAATATCCCCAAGAAGGGCGTTCCAAAGCTGAGGGGCCACCACTGAGAAGGCCCTATCTCTCGTCCCCAACAAACGTGTTTGTGACACAGGCAGGATCGAGAGCAGGGCCTCCCCGGATGATCTTAAAGTTCTAGCAGGTTCATAAGGGAAGATGCACTCAGACAGGTAAGTTGGGC
Source organism: Anolis sagrei ordinatus (assembly GCF_025583915.1). Classification (NCBI taxonomy): domain Eukaryota; kingdom Metazoa; phylum Chordata; class Lepidosauria; order Squamata; family Anolidae; genus Anolis; species Anolis sagrei. The sequence goes on along the minus strand of NW_026847660.1, from coordinate 62,610,902 downwards.
CAGAACTGTAATTGATTACCTCCACTTCTGTCAATTTCCTTTCTATTTGCCATCTCCTATGCCTTCAGAGTGCTGGTGTGCATCTCTTCTAAAAATTGGGCGGGGTGGGGTGTGGATCTGCAGAGCAATTTGAGGTCAGGTTCCATGGTAATACTGTATTCACCTTCCTGTCCTTGAACCAGTTCCTGACATATCAATCTAATCACTCACACAGCCAAACTGGTTCCTCCCAAACTATTTCCAAACCGACCTAAGTGGTCAGTGTAGATGTGTGCAAATCTCCTAAGAAACTAACTTCTATCTTTTTCTTCTTCTTCTTCAGTTGGACCACTATCCTCCAGTTACCTATACCCTTCCAGGACCATCAAGCCTTCAGTTCAGCTCACTGAAGTCTCTGTTTCTAGGGAAAGTAATAGGTAAGAATCCATTTTATTCCTTTGTTTGCATACAACTGCTTATGTTTAAGAAAGCTTTAGTTGATTAGCTGTTGAACATTCAGTTTGTGATTGATTGATTAATTATTTGAGTATGCCGTGTATACATGTTGGTGTAGAAGTGTGTAGAAGTGTGATGCTACCACATTACAAAAAATGAGGTTATAGGCTCGTTGATAATCACCATATTTACTGAAGCTCACCTTTTTTGGCTAAATTACATTACCAAAATTGAGGTGAGCATTAGATTAGATAATGTGTTGCCCCACTGCCCTGTGGATTCGTCATGGAGGCTGGCGAATGAGATGAGGTCCTAAGAATTTTTGCTCTCCTAGAATTACAGGGTTAAAAAGAAGAAGTTCAGAAGGGAAACCAGTGATTATGGGCAGTCCCAGAAAGCCTCCCTGCACTTGGTACTGCTGCCGCTTCCCCAGCTTCCACACCACCTGGCACTGGGCACTGCTGGTTACTACCATTGCCACACCGCTACCATGTTTGTTTTAAAGAGAGTTTATCTTATTATTATTATTATTATTATTATTATTATTATTATTATTATTGTGAGTTTTTCCTTTAACAGTGAAAGAGGGGGAACAATCATCATGATAGAAAGGTGGGAAATTGCGAGACAGATGGTGTATAGAGAAGTAAAGGGGGGGGGTAGGAAATAAGTTGGGGATGGGGGGGTAGGAAATAAGTTGGGGATGGGGGGTGGTGAGAGAAGGGGTCAAAGGGGGGAGGAGGGGGTAGAAATATGTATTTTGAACTCCCGTTCAGTCCACAGAGGCATGATCAACAAGTTGTACAATTCTTCTTATAGCATAGTATGATCCATATTCGATCTCACTCATAGTACCTTAAATGTCCAATTTAATTTTTTCTCTCAAGTACTCTCCCAATTGGTTCCAGTTTGTTTGTTTTCCCTTGCTCTGCTCCTCTAATAGATACAAAAGCCTGTCTAAGTCCTTAAATTCAGTTGTTATTTTTTTAATCCAGTCTTCGTTGGTTGGGATTTCCTTGTTTTTCCATTTCTGTGCAATTAATATTCTTGCAGCTGAGAATAAGTAAAAGAGGTCCAAATCTGTTATATTCAGTAAATAATACTCAGGTTTCACATCAAATTTTGTTTTAATTATATTTTGAGAATGTTGGTGCACCAATAACCAAAATTTTTGGATTTTCTTACAACTCCAAAATAAATGATAATAGGTTCCAGTCTCCTTCCCACATTTCCAACAAATTCTATCATAATTTTTGTTAAATTTAGAAAGCTGTACCAGTGTCAAATGCCATCGAAGGTATACTTTATGCCAGTTTTCTATTATGTTAATGGCTGTCGTAAATTTTAGCTTAGTCTTCCAAACATATTCCCATTCTTTTAAGAGTATAGAGTGACCTATATCTCTGGCCCACTTGATCATATTTTCCTTTACTAATTCCTTCTCATTGTTCCATTCTAACAGATTTTGATATAGTATTTTAATCAGTTTTATTTCTTTTCTCATTATAATATCCCAACAAGCGTCTTTTTCGTTGAAGCCCACTTATCTTAAAGGAAGAGGATCAGGGCAACGTCAAGAGAGCCTCTCTCTCTTTCTTTGGAAGTGGCAAGGGATGAGAGGGAGCCCTGTGAGTTAGAAGTGTGAGGTGTTGATGCGTCTCCATTGCTCCTGGGCATATAGGGCATCTTCCAACCCCTTGTTGCTACCGCCTCCACTCCCGATGGAGACCTTCTCTCTTTCTGTGCTGCTTGGTGGCATTAGGAGAAGAGTTGGCTGTACAGAGAGAAAGGGAGCACAGAAGGAAAGAGAGAAGTCCAGGTCCTCCAGCTGACTTTGCTCTGTGTGTATGTGAGCTCTTTTTCTCTGTGTGTGCTCTCTCCATTAATGCAAGCTAAAATAGCACTTCCTTCTCTGCCACAGCATCACACTGCTGGTTTGTGTTGAATTTATGATAAAAAAAATACTCCTAAGCTCTTTTTCATATGTAGCACTGCTGGACCATGTATTCCCATTCTATATAATTGGTTTTCATTGTTTAAATGTAAAATTTTTGCTTTTGTCTCAATTTAATTTAATTTAATTAATTTCCATCTGATCTCCATCCAATTCTATAGTTTATTGAAGTGTTAAAGAAGGTGTTACTGGGGAAATCCTGTTCAACCCTACAGCCATTGTCTTGTGGGGTTCCTCAGGGTTCAATATTGTCTCCCATGTTGTTTAACATCTACATGAAACCGCTAGGGGAGATCATTTTGGGGTGCGATGTCACCTGTACGCAGATGATGTCCAACTCTATCACTCCTTCCCACCTGCTACCAAGGAGGCTGTTCAGATCCTGAACCAATGCTTGGCCACTGTGACGGTCTGGATGAGGATGAACAAATTGAAACTGAATCCAGACAAGACAGAGTTACTCCTGGTCAGTCGTAAGGCCAAACAGGGCATAGGGTTACAGCCTGTGTTAGCTGGGGTTACGCTCCCCCTGAAGACACAGGTTTGCAGCTTGGGTGTGATCCTGGATTCATCGCTGAGCCTGGAACCCCAGGTTTCAGCGGTGACCAGGGGAACATTTGCACAGTTAAAACTTGTGCGCCAGCTGCGCCCGTACCTTGGGAAGTCTGACTTGGCCGTGGTAGTCCACGCTCTGGTTACATCCCGTATAGACTACTGCAATGCGCTCTACATGAGATTGTCTTTGAAGACTGTCTGGATGCTTCAAATGGCCCAACGAACAGCAGCCAGATTGCTAACAGGAGCGGCGCTCAGGGGGCATACAATTCCTCTGTTGCACCAGCTTCATTTGCTGCCAGTTTGCTACCAGGCACAATTCAAAGTGCCGGCTTTAGCCTGTAAAGCCCTAAATGGTTCTGGCCCAACTTACATGTCCGAATGCATCTCCCCTTATGAACCATATAGGACCTTAAGATCATCTGGGGAGGCCCTGCTCTCGTTACCGCCTTCGTCACAAGTACTTTTGGCGGAGATGAGATGAAAGACTTCTCGGCGGTGGCCCCTCGGCTGTGTAACGCCCTCCCTATAGATATTAGATCGGCCACCTCCCTTTTAACATTCCGGAAAAAAGTAAAGACGTGGCTTTTTGAACCAGCATTTCCAAATGCAGAGTAACTGACATAGGAAAATGGAATGAAGACAATGAGACTGGACAACGTTTTTAACAAAGAGACACTATGCATGTATTTTTATTGATATGTTTAATTTATTATTATATTGTTATTTTCCTGATATAGAATACTATTAAGATTGTTAAGAGACTATACCAGTAGAAATTTGAAAGAGAAAAATCCATCCCATGGCTTTCAGCTTGCCTGTAATGCTTTTAGAATCCATTTCTGCAAGAAGGAATAAGTTCTTCAATCAATTAGAAAATCCACGCCGGATTTTCCATCTGCCTTCACCTGCATTTCTCTGTACAGCGCTAGGATGGGGGTGTGTTACTACTGACTGCAATCAGACAGCAAAAACTCCTCTTTGCAACAAAAGGAGAGGCATCTTATGCACAGAGATGCTCCAAGTTTGGCATTTCCTTTTTCCTACCAAAAAGGAATAATTACCAAACGAGACAGTGAGCAAGGATATAGAACAGGTAAGCTATATAGGAGATTATTCTCACTGGTATGCAAGGTATTTGCATCCTTTTTTCTAGTCCTAAGGTGTATAAGGAAAATTAACACAGTTTTTTAAAGTGTTGCTGTCCATATATTAATCCAAACTGAGATTTCCTTCTTTAGGCTCTTTTATAAGCCTTTGAGGTGTATTTCTATATAGTATTTGTTTTGTGGGCTTTGGGGGTTCTATTTTGACAGCTTTGCTACAAATCATTCCAATTCCAAACGGATGTCAGTGTCGTGCTAATGTTGAAAAAAACAGGCCCGTGGGACCTTAAATTTATTGTTTTCTAAGATCTTTGGAAATGACTAAGATGCAGCTCCATCTTTTCCCTCGACAAAGCTGAATCATTTAGGCATCACCTGTATCAGAGGCATATACAACGGGCCTCTGAGATTAATTCCTTAAGATTTCTAAACCTCATTGTAATTCCTTTTTCTGCTCACAATCAATCATGTCAACAAGAAACAAAAGAAGTCTGTGCATTTCACTGAATGAATGACATATGCATGTAATGTTTCCATGGGTGTCCGTGTGTACATGGATGTGTATGCATTTATATGCATCGGTGTGCATTTTTTTCAGTTCTCAGAAAATAGTACATTGAAACATAAAACAAAACAATATATAAAAGTGAAGGATGGACCACACTACTTCATGGCATGCAGACAAAATTAGGCCATTCTAAACTTCAAGCATTTTAAAATCAAATCAGACTGTTCTTTTGTTGATGAGAACATTTTTATTTAGTACTAGCTGTCTCCTGCCACGCGTTGCTGTGGCCCAGTCTGGTGATCTGGAAAAAAAATTGTCGTGTCAGGAGCGACGAGAAACTGCAAGTCGCTTGTGGTGTGACAGAATTGGCCGTCTGCAAGGACGTTGCCCAGGGGACGCCCGGATGATTTGATGTTTTTATCATCCTTGTGGGAGGCTTCTCTCATGTCCCCGCATGAAGAGCTGGAGCTGATAGAGGGAGCTCATCCGCCTCTCCCCGGATTCGAACCTGCGACCTGTCAGTCTTCAGTCCTGCCGGCACAGGGGTTTAACCCACTGTGCCACGGGGGGCTCTGGAAAATAAAGTAATGAGAAAGTGTTGGTTTCTAATATATGTCATTTCTTTATGCTTGTGGGTAAACAGTATTTCTTCCTGTTTCTTTGTTAGTGTTGATGTGGAGATTGTCTGGTTTGCCTGCTCTGGAACATGCAACATATTATTGTCCTTCTTTAGGGGTCCCTTTCAAATCCATGATACTATATCTGATACTATATCTGAATCATATATATCTATCTATATCTATGACTGGATGGCTCTTTGTCAGGAGGGCTTTCATTATGTTTTCTTGCCCAGGTAAAGAGAGTTGGACTGGATGGCCTTAAGTATTTCTTGTTGGTCATGGGGGTTCTGTGTGGGAAGTTTACCCCAATTCTGTCGTTAGTGGGGTTCAGAATGCTCTTTGTAGGTGAACTAAAAATCCCAATAACTACATCTCCCAAATGGCAAGGTCTATTTTCCCCAAACTCCATCTGTGTTTATATTTGGGCATATTGAGTACTCGTTCCAAGTTTGGTCCAGATCCATCATTGTTTGAGTCCACAGTGCTCTCTAGATGTAGGAGAACTACAACTCCAAAATTCAAGGTCAATGCCCACCAAATCCTTTCAGTATTTTCTGATGGTCATGGGAGTCCTGTGTGCCAAGTTTGGTTCAATTCCATCGTTGGTGGAGTTCAGAATGGTCTTTGATTGTAGGTGAACTATAAATCCAAGCAACGACAATTCCCAAAGGACAAAATCATTTTTTTGAGTGGAGGACATACATTGGATTGTTAGGTGTCTTGTGTCCAAATTTGGTGTCAATTCCCCCAGTAGTTTTTGAGTTCTGATGGTATCACAAACGAACATTACATTTTTATTTATATAGATGTGTGCATAAGAAAGGCGCGTGCTTGTTTTCTCGGTTCTCAGAAAATAGTACATTGAAACATAAAACAAAACAATATTTAAAAGTGAAGGATGGACCACACTACTTCGTGGCATGCAGACAAAATTAGACTATTCTAAGCGTCAAGCATTTTAAAATCAAATCAGACTGTTCTTTTGTTGATGAGAACATTTTTATTTAGTACTAGCTGTCTCCTGCCACGCGTTGCTGTGGCCCGGTCTGGTGATCTGGAAAATAAAGTAACGAGAAAGTGTTGGTTTCTAATATATGTAATGTCTTTATGCTTGTGGGTAAACAGTATTTCTTGCTGCTTGTTTCTCAGTGTTGATGTGGAGATTGTCTGGTTTGCCTGCTCTGGAACATGCAACATATAATTGTCCTTCTTTAGGGGTCCCTTTCAAATCTATGATACTGAAGGGACTGGTAAGACCCTGGAGGGTCTTTGGACCCCGTTCCATAATGATCTGTGTGTGTGTGAATCATATCTATCTATCTATATCTATGGCCGGATGGCTCTTTGTCAGGAGGGCTTTGATTACATTTTCTTGCCCTGGTGAAGGGAGTTGGACTGGATGGCCTTAAGTATTTTGTGTTGGTCATGGGGGTTCTGTGTGGTTTTTCCCAATTCTGTCATTGTTGTGGTTCAGAATGTTCTTTGATTGTAGGTGAACTATAAATTCCAGTAACTACAACTCCCAAATGTCAAGGTCTATTTCCCACAAACTCCATCTATGTTCATATTTGGGCATATGGAATATTTGTGCCAAGTTTGGTCCAGATCCATCATTGTTTGAGTTCACAATGCTCTCTGGATGTGGGTGAATGGGAGTTCTGTGTGCCAAGTTTGGTCCAATTGGTGGAGTTCAGAATGCTCTTTCATTGTAGGTGAACTATAAATCCCAGCAACTACAATTCCCAAATTCAATCTCCCCCCCCCCCCCACACCACCAGTATTCAAATGTGTGTGTATTGGGTATTTGTGCCAAATTTGGTCCAGTGAATGAAAATGCATCCTGCATATCAGATATTTACACAACAATCCATAACAGTAGCAAAATACAGTTATGAAGTAGCAACGAAAATAATTTTATGGTTGGGGGTTACCACAACATGAGGAACTGGATTAAGGGGTCAGTCATCAGGAAGGTTGAGAAACACTGTTATAAAGCGAAAGCAGACCACATGCCTGAAGAGGCAAGGTTAAGGAATGATGGAACATAAGGCAAATTGAAAAGCTGGGCTCACAATGAAAATGAATAATATATTTTGACCAGTATGTGGAATATTATGTCCCCTTCTTCTCATTGCAACAGCAAGACAAAACTGAAGATTCCAGATTATGGGATTTTATTTATTGTGTCGTCAGCAACCAGACATTTGTATTACATTTTTAACAAAAACATACAAACAAACAGACAAAACACAGAATTTGCAAGCTTGGTAGTTGATTAAATGTCCTTTGACCAGTATCTGGCCACTTGGAGTGCCTCTGGTGTTGCCGCAAGAAGGTCCTCCATTGTGCATGTGGCAGGGCTCAGGTTGCATTGCAGCAGGTGGTCAGTGGTTTGCTCCTCTCCACACTCGCATGTCAAGGATTCCACTTTGTAGCCCCATTTCTGAAGGTTGGCTCTGCATCTCGTGGTGCCAGAGCGCAGTCTGTTCAGCGCCTTCCAAGTCGCCCAGTTTTCTGTGTGCCCAGGGGGGAGTCTCTCATTTGGTATCAGCCATTGATTGAGGTTCTGGGTTTGAGCCTACCACTTTTGGACTCTCGCTTGCTGGGGTGTTCCAGCGAGTGTCTCTGTAGATCTTAGAAAACTATTTCTTGGTTTAAGTCGTTGACGTGCTGGCTGATACCCAAACAAGGGATGGGCTGGAGATGTCACTGCCTTGTTCCTTTCACTATTAGCTGCTACTTCCCGGCAGATGTCAGGTGGTGCGATACCGACTAGACAGTGTAATTTCTCCAGTGGTGTAGGGCGCAGACACCCCGTGATAATGTGGCATGTCTCATTAAGAGCCACATCCACTGTTTTAGCGTGGTGAGATGTGTTCCACTCCGGGCATGCATACTCAGCAGCAGAGTAGTATAGCGCAAGGGCAGATGTCTTCACTGTGTCTGGTTGTGATCCCCAGGTTGTGCCAGTTAGCTTTTGTATGATATTGTTTCTAGCACCCACTTTTTCCTTGATGTTCAGGCAGTGCTTCTTGTAGGTCAGAGCACGGTCCAGAGTGACTCCCAGGTATTTGGGTGTGCTGCAGTGCTCCAGTGGGATTCCTTCCCAGGTAATCCTCAGAGCTCGGGATGCTTGTCTGTTCTTAAGGTGAAAGGCACATGTCTGTGTTTTAGATGGATTAGGGATCAACTGGTTTTCCCTGTAATAGGCAGTAAGAGCTCCTAGAGCTTTGGAGAGCTTCTGTTCAACCATCTTAAAGCTCCCTGTTTGAGCGGTGATGGCACAATCATCAGCATAGATGAAGTTCTCCGTCCCTTCTGGCAGTAGCTGGTCATTTGTGTAGATGTTGAGCATTGATGGAGCAAGCACGCTCCCCTGAGGCAGGCCGTTCTTCTGTTTCAGCCATCTGCTTCTCTGGCCCTGGAAGTCAACAAAGAAGCTCCTGTTTTGTAGGAGGTTTCCTATGAGGCAGGTGAGATGGTAGTCCTTTGTGATATTATTCATTTTTCTCAGGAGGAGGCGGTGGTTTACGGTACCATAAGCTGCTGACAGGTCTATGAAGACAGCTCCTGTGATCTGCTGCCTTTCAAAGCCATCTTCTATGTGCTGAGTCAGGTTCAGCACTTGCAATGTGCAACTTTTGCCTTTCCTGAAGCCAGCTTGCTGTGGAATCAGACAGAGGTCTATTTTTTCCATAATTCTATGCAAAATAAGTCTCTCCAGAACTTTGTAGAGGTGGGACAACAGGGAGATTGGTCTATAGCTTTTTGGATCATTACGGGATGGGAGAAGTAGTAATGTTGACAGACTTTAAACAATAATACTTTAGAAAGTGAATATAACATGCTGCTGCTGAATATAAAACACTGCAGTACTATGTATGCAGAGAAGGTAAAATGATGCTTAGGGACCAGGAATATCATCCTACTATTAGTCAAGTCAGTCAGTCAGTTGCTAGGTTGGATTCCTTTGTTGCATGTCTTTGAGTTCAAATGTAATCTTCTTTTACTCAGGAAAAAAGGTAAAATTCCTCATTCTGCAAATATGCCTCTCTTGACTTCACTTTTCTTTAAAGAAACTTTCCAAATTTAATGTTTACTATCGTTTCTGCTTACCATCTTCAGTTAAGTCAGTGGTTCCCAACCTGTGGGTCCCCAGATGTTTTGGCCTTCAACTCCCAGAAATCCTAACAGTTGGTAAACTGGCTGGGATCTATGGGAGTTATAGGCCAAAACACCCGGGGACCCACAGTTTGAGAACCACTGAATTAAGTGGAAATAGATTTTTTTTCATACTTCATTGATGCTCCCCCACAAACATATACTTCATTGGGTTATTGTAGGTTTTTTCGGGCTATATGGCCATGGTCTAGAGATATTCTCTCCTGACGTTTTGCCTGCATCTATGGCAAGCATCCTCAGAGGTAGTGAGGTCTGTTGGAACTAGGAAAAAGAGTTTATATATCTGTGGAATGACCAGGGTGAGACAAAGGACTCTTGTCTGCTGGAGCTAGGTGTGAATGTTTCAACTGACCACCTTGATTAGCATATAATAGCCTGACAGTGCCTGGAGCAAACTTTTGTTGAGAGGTGATTAGATGTCCTTGTTTGTTTCCTCTCTGTTCTTGTGCTGTTGTAATTTTAGAGTTTTTTTAATACCGGTAGCCAGATTTTATTCATTTTCATAGTTTCCTCCTTTCTGTTGAAATTGTCCACATGCTTGTGGATTTCAATGGCTTCTCTGTGTAGTCTGACATGGTAGTTGTGAGAGTGGTCCAGCATTTCTGTGTTCTCAAATAATATGCTGTGTCCAGGTTGGTTCATCAGGTGCTCTGCTATGGCTGATTTCTCTGGCTGAAGTAGTCTGCAGTGCCTTTCATGTTCCTTGATTCGTGTTTGGGCATTGCTGCGTTTGGTGGTCCCTATGTAGACTTGTCCACAGTTGCATGGTATACGGTAGACTCCTGCAGAAGTGAGAGGATCCCTCTTGTCCTTTGCTGAACGTAGCATTTGTTGGATTTTCTTGGTGGGTCTGAAGATAATTTGTATGTTGTGTTATCTCATCAGCTTCCCTATGCAGTCAGTGGTTCCCTTGATGTATGACAAGAACACTTTTCCTCTGGGTGGATCTTCATCTTTATTCTCGTGGCTTGTTCTTGGTCTTGCAGCTCTTCTGATGTCTGAGGTGGAGTATCCATTGGCCTGTAGAGCCCAGTTGAGGTGGTTCAGTTCATCTTGGAGGAGGTGGGGTTCGCAGATTCTTTTTGCACGGTCTGCCAAGGCTTTAATGGTGCTTCTTTTTTGACTTGGGTGATGATTGGAGTTTTTATGTAGATATCTATCTATCTGTGTGTGTGGGTTTTCTGTAAACGGTGTGACCCAATTGTTGATCTGGTTTGCGGATGACTAGGACATCTAGAAAAGGCAGTCTTCCTTCATTTTCTTTTTCCATGGTGAATTGGATGTTTGGGTGGATGCTGTTAAGATGATCCAGGAACCTGTTGAGTTCTTCTTCTCCATGGCTCCAAATGGTGAAAGTGTTATCCACATATCTGAACCATATAGTGGGCTTTATTGTTGCTGTTTCCAGGGCTTGTTTTTCAAAGTGTTCCATGTAGAAATGAGCAATGACCTGGCTGAGAGGGCTCCCCATAGCTACTCCTTCTTTCTGTTCATAGAACTCATTGTCCCACTGATAGTAGCTGGTGGTGAAGCAATGGTGAAACAAAGCTGTGACATCTTCTGGGAACATCTGATTGATTAGTGCAATGGTGTCTGCTACTGGGACCATGGTAAATAGAGATACCACATCGAAGCTGATCAGTTTGTCATTGGTATTAGCTTGAGATTGCTGATTTTTTCTATAAAGTGGTATGAATCTTTGATGTAGTGTGTAGTGAACCCAATATTGCTTTGTAACTGTGCTTCATATACTTCATTCAATTCTACTAAAGAGCTCGTTTCTTCTTCTCACTTTCAGAACTTGGGAAGGTTGATCCAGAGATCCGTAAATATAATACACCAGGATTTTCTGGCTGTCTGTCCCGAGTGCAATTCAACCAGATCGCTCCGCTCAAGTCAGCCTTAAGAAAAACAAACATTTCCTCTCATATCCACACAGAAGGAGAACTTGTGGAATCCAACTGCGGAGCAAATCCACAAACCATTCAACCAATGTCTTCAGCAACAGATCCTTGGCATTCAAATTCTGGTAATGTTGACTGTAATTTTAGGCAATAGAATTAATTACTCTTATGAATTTTCAAATATAAATATATTTTCTGGAAAATAATGATAATTATGAACATTATGGTTAAAATAATAGTAAAGAACTTCTGGTGGCTTATATATGCTTTATGTTTATCATTTTCATTCCCCTATAATTTTATTACAGTGAGTTTTTCCATCAGGTTCTAATGTTGGATTAGAATCTGATGGAAAAACAGTTTTATCTGCTAATCTTGTGAATATTTGTCCTTGATTATTATTATTATTATTATTATTATTATTATTATTATCTCCAAACGTATTCTCCCCTATGAACCATCAAGATTATTAAGATCGTCTGGAGAGGCCCTGCTCTCGGTCCCACCAGCCTCGCAAGCGCACCTGGTGGGGACGAGAGACAGGGCCTTCTCGGTGGTGGCCCCTCGACTCTGGAACTCTCTCCCACTGGAGATCAGAACCGCCCCTTCTATCCTGACATTCAGGAAACAGGTGAAGACGTGGTTATGGAGACAGGCATTCGATGAGTGAGCCAACACCCTGAGATATGGATGGAAGATGATGTACAATTGATTTTAGTATGACGACTGACCATTGTAGTTATTGAATATATTTGCTGTTTTAATGTGTTATTGTAATATGAATTATGTTGTTTTACTGACTGTATGTGATTTTATGGTTGGAAACCGGTCTGAGTCCCTCAAAAGAGGTGAGAAGGTCGGTATACAAAACTTTTAAATAAATAAATATAATATAATATTGAAAGGAGGACATAGGCAATTCTGGTTGGTGTCAGCCAATCGCAGCTCAGGAGTGCTATGAAGGGGAACCTACGGGAGGGAGATGTCTGTCTCTGACAGAGAGCAGACAGTGGAGAAATTAAAACCAGTTTTAGAAAATCTTGTTCCAAAATGGGAAAGAGTGAATGAGTAAATAGTGGAGATTGATATAGACAAAATAGTAACAACCCTTAGACAGTGTAGAAATATAAAAAATAAAAGGAGCTTGTGAATTAGAGAATTATAGTATGGAATGGAAGAAACTGGAGTTGATAACAAGTTTGGAGTTGATAACAACTCCTTCTCCACCATCAGTGTGAAAGATCACCATGGGACCAAGGAATAAATAGTGAATTATGAAATGAGTAACAATGATCTGAACAAAATGGCACTTTTCTAAAACTGATCTATAATGCAGCAGCGCACTAGCAGTGATGGAGAAGCAATATTTTAAAAGCAAAATTAGGTGGGTTGTTGTAGGCTATATGACCATATTCTAGAAGCATTCTCTCCTGACATTTCTCCTGCATCTATGGCAGGCATCCTCAGAGATTGTGAGGTCTGAGGTTTAAGGGAGATACTTTACTGTTCTAAAGCAGCATAATGCAAAATTGGTCCTGCAAATGCATTTCCTATTTTTTCCGTCCCTGAAATTCCTTGAACTGCCCTTTTCTACAAAATGGAAGGATACACTGCCTTTCCCACAAGCTTCCAGGCATGGTGATTCATCCTTTTAAATAGGTTTCCAGTTCCTGTTTGCATTTCATAAACAAGCCCTCATACCAGAAGTTCTAGCTATTGCCGATTAATTATCTTCTCTGTGGTTATTCAGAGAGTCCCAGGATCAAAACGTTGGCCTCCAGACCCACTCAGGTTGCTTTAGTGCTATAATTATATAGTGCTGTAGAAATTTAGCTACAGAGTGCTATCTCAGCATTTCGTTATACATTGTATTATTAGTACAGGTTGGGTATCCATTATCCAAAATGCTTGAGACCAGAAGTTTTTTGGATTTGCATATATTTACATAATACAGTCTCACAAAATTCCTTTATATGTCATATAAAAGCCTTGTACACATATTTATTTATTTATTTATTTATTCTATGTCTATACCACTTTCACTCACCCCGAGGGGGACTTATAACCTTACAGAGAGCGGTCATCCCTCCTGTTCAAGGAGTTCTACTGGCTGCCATTCATCTACCGGACCCAATTCAAGGTTCAGGTTCTTACCTATAAAGCCCTGAATAGTTTGGGACCCGCCTACCTACGTGATCACATCTCCGTATACGAACCCACACGATCTCTTCGATCTTCTGGAGAGGCCCTGCTCTCGATCCCACCAGCATCGCAGGCGCGTTTGGTGGGGACGAGGGAGAGGGCCTTTTCGGTGGCGGCTCCTCGACTCTGGAACTCACTCCCTAAAGACATCAGACAGGCCCCAACCCTGGCAGTCTTCAGGAGGAGCTTGAAGACGTGGCTGTTCCAGTGTGCCTTCCCGGAAAAATGAATCCCATAGCACTTTGTCCTCCAAAGCACTTTACATTTCTTTAAGTCTGCTAGTATGCCCTCCACAAACACTAGTATCACCTTTCGTTCATGGCCCAGCATTATTTCCAATTTTAACTCTACATTTGGCCTTCCCACTGTTTTAATTATTTATTTATTTTATTATTTATTTACTTTGCTTATATACCGCTGTATCTCAAGCCCGAAGGCGACTCACAGCGGTTCACAAACAGTAAAAACAGTAGAAACAGCAGTGGTTCCATACAACATATAACAATTGACTTAACACATTATCCATAAATTACCAATAAGCAATTACAATGCACAATTATTACAAAAAACAACCGTACCCAATCTTCTCATCATCCAAGCGTAGTCCAGGTTCGTCGTCCATTGTTCCATCCTATGTTCCATTACCAGATTGCACTAAATTACTCAAACGCCTGCACAAACATCCAGGTCTTCACCTTTTTGCGGAATACCATTAGAGATGGTGCTAGTCTAATGTCCGTAGGAAGGGCGTTCCACAGCCGAGGAGCCACCACCGAGAAGGCCCTATCTCTCGTCCCCGCCAGCCGAGCTTGAGAAGCAGGCGGGATCGAGAGCAGGGTCTCCCCGGAAGATCTCAAGGTCCTGGTGGGTTCATAGGCAGAGATGCGGTCAGATAGGTAGCTTGGGCCGGAACCGTTTAGGGCTTTAAAGGCCAACGCCAGCACTTTGAATTCAGCCCGGTAGCAGATCGGTAGCCAGTGGAGTTGGCGCAACAGGGGGGTTGTATGCTCCCTGCGCTCCGCTCCTGTTAAAATCATGGCCGCCGATAATTATGTGTTGCTTTTTTGATAATGTTGTGTATTTTATTGTCTATGTTTTTAATTGCTTGTATTGATGTTTTATTGCTTTTGTTGTTGTGTTTGGGCTCGGCCTCATGTAAGCCGCACCGAGTCCCTTGGGGAGATGGTAGTGGGGTACAAATAAAGTTAATAAATAATAATAAATAAATAAAGATAATTTTTAAAATAATATTTTAATTAATATGTTTTATTTTCAATTTACAGATTCATAAAAAACAGTGAAGCAAATCTATATACATGTACATATACTTGCATGAACCAATACAATACATCCTAACATTTATACAATATTCGTATTTGGTTATACCAGGCATGGGCAAACTAAGACCTGGGAGCCAATGTGGTCCCCTCAGCACTTACCTCTGGCCCTCCTCATTTTACTTGTCCTCTTGGCATAAGGACAGTGGTCTGCTGCATCCTTATGCCAAAAGGATGAGGCAGGAAGGCACGCAGCAGCTGAGAGCCCTCTGGAGCACTCTCAAATGCTGGTGTCTCGCCCTCCTCCTGGCATAAGGACAGTGAAAGTGGCCCCATCCTTATGCCAGCAGGACGGTTTAAGAAAGGCATGCAGCGGCTGACAGCCCTCTGGAACACTCTCAGCCACCACCTGTCCTGCCCTCCTCCTGGCCTAATGCCAAGAGGACAGCCCGAGAATTGGGAGAGGAGGATTGGGAGAAGGGGTACAGGTATATAGGTATAGGTATATATAGGTATATAAATCCCTAAACGACTCCGGTCCAGTTAACTGTCCGAACGGATTTTCCCCTATGAACCATCAAGGTTGTTAAGATCTTCTGGAGGGGCTCTGCTCGCGGTCCCACCACCCTAGAAATCGCATCTGGAGGAGACGAGGGACAGGGCCTTCTCGGTGGTGGCCCCTCGGCTCTGGAACTCTCTCCCATTGGAGATTAGAACTGCCCCTTCCCTCCTGACCTTTAGAAAGTTGGTGAAAACCTGGCTCTGGAATCTGGCATTTGATGAGTGAGTCAATAACCCTTGACCACACGGATGGATGGTGATGAATTGTGATTTTATTCTTTTTTTTTTTTTTAAATAATTTTTATTATAGTTTCTACAAATCCACACAAGGAAAGAAGGGGAACAATAACAAGATGATAGAACAGTAAGAAAGAAAAAGAAAGAAATACAAACCAAAAGAAAAAAAAAACATCCAAAACATAACACACATCTAAATACAATCAATACAGCTAACTAAACTATTCTAAAATGACTTCCACTCCATCCTCAGGATCTTCTCTATAAATTTCTTCTCCTTAAAATCTATTCTTATCTCTTTATTTTTTAACTTTCTTCTCATAATCATATATAGAGGACCAATCTGTCCTCTTTAAAGTTTTTCCATTGTTCCTTTTCAACAAAAAGGTCAATTCGTCCATATCTCTTATCTCCTTAATTTTTATCCACCAATCTTCAATACTTGGAATTATAGCAGTCTTCCAGCATTTAGCATATATCATCCTAGCTGCCGTTGTACAATAAGTAAATAATTTATCTTCATTCTCTTCCATTTTCAACTCAGAGTCTGATAGTCCAAGAAGGTAATACTCAGGTTTCTTCTTAAATCTTTTCTTAAAAATTTTTTGCATCTCTTCATGTATATTCGACCAGAACTTAGTTGTCTCTTTACATGTCCACCACATGTGGTAAAATGTACCTACTTGCTCACTACATTTCCAGCATTTATCTGATATATTTTGATACATATGACTTAACTTATTCGGGGTCAAATACCACCTATAAAACATTTTATACCAATTTTCTTTCAAATCCATAGCATATGTATATTTTAATTTTTTATTCCATATCGTTTCCCATTCCCCGAAGTGGATGGGTCTTCTTATGTTTTCAGCCCATTTAGTCATACAATTTTTTACCTGTTCGGTTTCCGTCAGCCACTGAAGTAATTTATTATATATTATTGTAACAGTTTTCTTTTGCGTTTTTAATATTTTGTCCCATACATTCTCCTTCCAATCAAAACCGGTTTTTTGGTCCTGTTTAAAATATTCCTTTATTTGAAGGTAATTTAACCAAGTTATATTGCCATATAGACTCTTTAATTGTTCAAATGATTTAATCTCCATCTTCCCTTTCACTAATATGTCCTTATATCTTGGCCAATTCCTCCATCCTAGTAGTCTTCTTTGGTATGCCTCCATTGTTGAAATCCATAACGGTGTTGTCTTATAAAAAAATTCTTTATATCTCAACCATGTTCGTAATAGGGAGGCACGCACAAAATGGTTTCCAAAATTTTTCTCCTTTATTTCTCTATTATACCAGATATATGCATGCCATCCCACTCTTAAATCATGTCCTTCTAAATTTAGGCATTTTTCTTTATCTAAGGTCATCCAATCCCTAATCCAGGATAGGGCACAGGCCTCATGATAAGTCTTTAAATCGGGGAATCCCAATCCCCCTCTCGTTTTCTTGTCTATTAAATTTATATAATTTATTCTTGGTCTTTTTCCCTTCCATACAAATTTCAATAAATCTTTCTTCCACTTTTTAAAGAGAGTTTGATTTCTTATCACCGGTATATTTTGGAACAAAAATATCAATTTCGGTAAGACATTCATTTTTATCATAGCTATTCTACCCAGAAGAGATAATTTCAGCCGGTCCCAATTCTGAAGGTCCTTTTGTACTGTCTTCCATACTGCTTCATAGTTGCTCTTCAAGAGTTGTCCATTTCTAGCTGTAATCCATACTCCTAAATATTTAATTTTCTTCACACCTTCTATTCCGACCTGTTGTTGAATCTTCATTTGTTTGTGATTTTATTCTGACGCGACTTGGCCTTATGTAATTATATGATTGTATTTTAATGTGTTTTATATTAGTGTTTTATAGGATGTGATTTTTTAACTATTGTGTATGAATTCCTCTGTTGTAAACCGGCCTGAGTCCCTCGTCGGAGGTGAGAAGACTGGTATATAAAAGTTCTAAATAAATAATAAGGATCAGGGGCAGTTGTCATGTGTCTTGCCTTTCTCCCAGCATAAGGATGAAGTGAGCAGTCTCATCCTTATGCCTGGAGAACAACTTGAGAATGACCCAGGCCTTGCCCAGCCCTTTCCTGGCCCTCCCCCTCCCAGGCCCACCTACCCAGCATGTGCCCGGCCTCCCTCCCTCCTGGCATGGCCCTCCTGGAAGTGCCAGCAATGCAGCCCCAAGGAAAAAAAGTTTTCCCATGTCTGGGCTATACCCTCCTCTCCTCCCATGCCTTCAATTTTGGTGACTTCCCATCCCTTTTTAAATTTTTTTTTTTAAAAAATAGTCTTTATTCAGGGTTTTCTTTTTAAGACAAATAGTTATACAATTAAACATTAGAGAAAGAACAATCCTGGGGTTAGGGAGGAAGGGAAGAGGGGGCGGGCGGGGGGGGGGGAGGGTTCGGTGGGTGGGGATGGGGGGGGTTAGTGTTCAGTGGGACCGGGCTATGGGAACAACTACATACATAATCACAAAGTCACATAATCACAGAAAAACATCAATCAACGTGTAACAGTCAACGAGTGAACTTCCTCAAAGGTTCATCAGGGTTATACCAGTAACCTAAAATTAAATGTCTCTATGTCGTCTAAGCAACTTCCCTAGTCTCCTAAAATTATGCTTTTTCTCTCTCTTAGATAGCGCCTAAATGGCTGCCAGTCGATCCTGCGTCTCTTGCTGGTATCATATGTCATGGTCGCTAAGGTGTCCATTTCCATTAGATCACTGATTTTTAATAGCCAGTTGTCAATTTTTGGTATCTCCTTGGTCTTCCACTTGCTGGCGAGCACTATTCTGGCGGCTGCGGAGAAATGAAACAACAACATGTCTTTGTTAAGATCTAACTGAAAGTCTAATAAGTGTAACAAAAAATACTCCGCTTTTAACTCCATTTTTATCTGCAGGATCCTCTGGACTTCCCTGTGTACCTCCCGCCAGTAGCCCCTAACTCTTTTACACTGCCACCATGCGTGATAGTGGGAGCCCAGTTGATCGCCGCACTTCCAGCAGTCGCTGTTCGTTCCTCTATAAAATTTTGCCATCTTCTGGGGTGTTAGATACCACCGGTGAAAGACTTTTTGCCAGTTTTCTAGTATGTTGGCGGATTTTGCAAATTTTAGTTTTTCCTTCCATATAGCCTCCCACTCGCTAAGGAGGATGGAGTGTCCCAGATCAGCTGCCCAGCTGGTCATGTTCTCCTTTACCACTTCCAGTTCGGTTTCCCACTCCAGCAGCTTCCCATACAGTGCTCTGACCACTTTTTTATCCTTTCCCATTATCGTGTCCCACAGTGATTCTTGTGAGGAGAAGTCTTTTTTTCTGTCTTCTTTAAAGCAGTCGGTTATTTGCATGTATTGGAACCAGGAGAGCTTCTCATCGATTTCTCTTAATGAGTCTAAGGACTTCAGTTTCCATTGCCCTTCTCTTCTTTCCAATAGTATTTTGTAAGTGAGCCATCTTTCATTTGGTGACTTCCCATCCCTTGGGTTGGAGACATTCATATATAATTCCGTTCTTCCTTCCTATTAAATTGTTTTCCTATTCCTCCTCCTGGCCTGATTTATAATTTCTTCTTTCTTTTTTTTTTTTTACTAAGTTTCAAAGTGGTTCCCAGTTCTAGATAAAGTGTTTTAAACAATATTTTAAATAATTTTATGCATGTTTTCAGAAAGCAAAGATGTCGCTATCTCAGCCACGTATGTGGAATTGGGAGGACAATAACTTTATAAACGTGCATCTTGATATCCCTTTTCGTATCCTTCTGCAAAGAGGTTTATAGTGACTTGTAGGTCTTCTTCTCAATAAGCACATACATTATCATCAATATATTTGAGTTCTATAACAGACGTTGTGACCTTGGTTTTGGTTTTCAGCCTGCTGAGGTTAAATAGTTTGCAGACTGTCCAATAGGTGATTTCAACACCAGTGGGAATCTTCCCATCAACAAGGTGCAGAATCACAGCTATGAGGATGGAAAATAAGGCTGGGGCAATAACACATCCCTGTTTGACTATTAACTCCTTAAATGGGTCACTTTGTGAAACATTACTGTCTAAAACTGTTGCTGTCATGTCATCATAGAGAGCTGCAGGATGTTTACAAATTTATCAGGGCATCCGATTTTTAAGATTATTAAGATCGTCTGGAGAGGCCCTGCTCTCGGTCCCACCGGTCTCGCAAGCGCGTCTGGTGGGGATGAGGGACAGGGCCTTCTCGGTGGTGGCCCCTCGACTCTGGAACTCTCTCCCACTAGAGATCAGAACCGCCCCTTCTATCCTGACATTTAGGAAACAGGTGAAGACTTGGTTATGGAGACAGGCATTCGACGAGTGAGCCAACACCCTGAGATATGGATGGAGGATGATGAGCAACTATTTTAGTGTGGCGACTGACCATTATAGTTATTGATTGTAATTGCTGTTTTAATGTTTTACTGTAATATTTATTATGATGTTTTATTGATTGTATGTGATATTATGGTTGGAAACCGGTCTGAGTCCCTCAAGAGAGGTGAGAAGGTCGGTATACAAAACTTTTAAATAAATAATAAATAAATAAATTTAAGAGAATTCTAATTAGAGTCATGTGCTTTTCTTTGTACAACAGGTTCGGATCTCCCTTACAATGGTCAAGTGATAGGAGGTGGTGTCAACAGGAATTCAGCAATTATTGGAGGTAAGAAATGTTCATGTGTTATTTATTTATTTATTTATTTATTTATTTAACTTGTATACCGCTACTCCCAATTTGGCTCGGAGCGGTTTACAGAAGCAGATTAAAACAATACAATTAGCTTTTAAAATAACAATAACAAACAATAGGCAGCGAGGACAGTCCAAAGCTTTCCGGAAAAGTTTTACAGGCTTTCCGAAAAGTAAGTAGTAGGCTTGGGCGGTTTCATTCGTTAATTTCGTAATTCGTTATTAATTCGTATTTAAATTAGCTTACGATCCAATATTGAGCCATGCAGGACTACTGTGAGGAGTAATTAAAAATCGAAACAATTTTTCCAATTTATTTCGTATTGTTTCGTAATTGTTTCGTAATTGTTTCATTGTTTCGAAATTGTTTCGAAAT
Organism: Anolis sagrei ordinatus; assembly: GCF_025583915.1. Lineage (NCBI taxonomy): Eukaryota > Metazoa > Chordata > Lepidosauria > Squamata > Anolidae > Anolis > Anolis sagrei. The sequence goes on along the minus strand of NW_026847660.1, from coordinate 62,590,261 downwards.
TGTTTCGTTATTATTTCCGTATGTCTGGTGCAAGTTTTATAGTTGTTGTTTGTTTTATCAGTGATAAAAAAATAAATTATCACACCAACAGTCAACAACAGAGGGAGAGGGAAGCTTCAGAAGTTCCCCCTGTCCCATTTGGAGGGTTTTTTAGCATATTGCGCAATCGCATCCGCCATTAACGAATCGATTCATAATTTTACGAAATTTCGTATATTTCGAACTTTTTTAAAGTAAAATTTCGGAATTCTTTAAAAAAACGAAATGCAAGGGCCCCCCTAAAAACGAAACGAGTTTAGAACCAAATTTTTCCGTAGTTACCCAAGCCTAGTAAGTAGATCTCGGATTGTTCGAATTCTAAGGCTTGATGTAGATTTGTCTAATAAGAAAACAGTGTGTTCTGTTACCTGTTTTTTAATACAAACCCTTTTTTTCTTAATGTTCAGATTATTTTTTAAAAAAAGTGTGATCCCTATACATCCAATAATTTCTTCTTTATATTCAGATATCATTTAAAAAATCAAAAAATCTCCCTCTTGATCTTCCCACCCTTTCCTCATCCTTCATGGTTAGTGGGGCAAGGCCAAAGGGTGCACGGGATAGTCTGAGCCAAAGGTTGAGTATGGCCACCCACACCCTGGCCTCCACTCTCATAAAGCCCGTCTCTAGTCGCAGGGTGGCATTAGAAACGCATTTAGGTACCTGCAAGGCCGATCTCAGAAACTTTGACTGAACCAGCTCTAATGGGGCAAAACTGGGGAAGGGGCCCAGCTGAGCACCATACAAGAGTTGGGCTAATGACTTAGCTTCAAACAGCTTGAGCGCTGCCGGTGTGAAGTGGCCCCCTCTTGTCTTAAGATATTTAAGAATGGCAATTGAGCTCCCCTACGCGGTGTTGGATACTTGATCCCCATGAGCTCTTCTGCTACCATTAGATTGGAAAACCACACCTAGATATTTGAAGGATGTAACTTGTTCAATTTTATGACCATCTATGCTCCAAGAGTAAGTCCTGGGCCTAGACCAGTGTTTCTCAACCTGGGGGTCGGGACCCCTGAGGCGGTCGCGAAGGGGTGTCAGAGGGGTCGCCAAAGATCATCAGGAAACACAGTATTTTCTGATGGTCATGGGGATTCCATATAGGAAGTTTGAGCCAATTTTATCGTTGGTGGAGTTCAGAATGTTCTTTGATTGTAATGAATTATAAATCCCAGCAACTACAACTCACAAAAATCAAAGTCTATTTTCCCCAGGTTCCACCAGTGTTCATTTGCACATATTGAGTATTTGTGCCAAGTTTTGTCCAGATCCACCATTGCGTGAGTCCACAGTGCTCTCTGGATACAGGTGAACTACAACTCCCAAACTCAAGGTCAATACCCACCAAACCCTTCCAGTGTTTTCCGTTGGTCATGGGAGTTCTGTGTGGCAAATTAGGTTCAAATCCATCGCTGGTGGAGTTCAGAATGCTCTTTGATTATAGGTGAACTATCCATCCCAGCAAATACAACTCCCAAATTACAAAATCAATCCTCCCCCAACCCCACTAGCATTTACATGTACGTGCATTGGGTATTTGTGCCCAGTTTGGTCCAGTGAATGAAAATACATCTTGCATATCTGATATTTAAATTATGATTTATAACAGTAGTAAAATGGCTGTTATGAAGTAGCAACAAAAACAATGTTATGGTTGGGGGGTCACCACAACATGAGGGACTGTATTCAGGGGTCACAGCATTAGGAAGGTGGAGAACCACTGGCCTAGACCATTCCAGTAATTAAACGTAGATTTTTGTTATATTCTTTGTGCCGTCGCGCCTGGGGGCTATTATTCTCAATAAAGGAGGAATGGACGTGGCATCTTTCCCCCAGGGGATTGCTTCTTGCCCTCCTATAGGAAACTGGAACTTTCAAGAACGTAAAACGCTGCAAATAACTCAAAATAAGTTTTATTTATCACAAAGTCATTTCGTTAAAGCAATGAGCTGGAAAACTTCAGAGGGGTGAAGGAAAATATACGTTACAGTTTTAATTAGTCCTGGGTCCAAGGGGTTTGAAGCTGAGAAGCCTCACCAAGTTTCCTCTTTCCTCAATGGCTGTGAATGCCGGAGCAAATCACAACCCTAGTTCAGATGGCCTATGTTTTGAAGACTCAGGATCTTCCTTTGGTGCCAAAAGAACTGGTTTGAAGGCGCTTGGGTCTCCTCAATGTTGTCCAGGACGATCTGGACATAAAGCATGAGTCCCAAGGGTAAAAAACCTCAGAGTTGATGCTAAGAGCCGCTGCAAACTAGGCTCCTGCGGGAGCAAACCTTGCCAGCACGTCCCTGATGTCATGAGGCTGCGCAGAATTGCAGAATTGGCAGAATTCAACTGAGAGAGTATGCTAGCAATGCTGCCCTAGCAAAGGAAAAACCACTCTGGCACGGAGAAAGAGGCTGAGAAAGGGGCGGGTCTCATGACGTCAGGGACGTGCTGGCAAGGTTTGCTCCCGCAGGAGCCTAGTTTGCGACGGGTCTAAGAGGTAACTTAAATCAGGGTCTTTTAGAGTCAAGTCTCTTACTCACGTCCATATGGTAGGAACTCTGATGGCAGAATGAGAAAGAAAAGGAAGCTCTCCCCTTCTGCAGGAAGGGGTGGAGCCAAACAGTACTGATTGACAGCTATAAGTAACCCGCCGTGAGTCGCCCGAGTGGGCTGAGAATGGCGGTTAATAAATGCTCCAAATAAATAAAAATAAATAAATAAACCAATCCATACAACTATACATAAGCAGGGTAAAAGGGGCAGGATTAAGCATGATACAACAGTTTAAACCTTGCAACTAACAGTTTTACACATAGGTGGCGCCACTTGCGCCGTCACATTCTTTTTTTCTGTTTTCAAAATTTTATCCCAAAACTCTTCTTTATTATGAAAACCTAATTTCTTATCCTGGTTGTAATGTTCTTTAATTTGTTTATTTAAAAATCTATCTCTGTTTTTGCTCCACTCTCTTCCAGGAGTGATTGCTGTTGTGATCTTCACCATCCTCTGCACTTTGGTTTTTCTCATTCGCTACATGTTCCGCCACAAGGGAACCTACCATACCAATGAAGCCAAAGGAGCAGATTCTGCTGAAAGTGCGGATGCAGCCATCATGAACAATGACCCTAATTTTACAGAAACCATCGATGAAAGCAAAAAAGAGTGGCTTATCTAAAATGGGGTGGGCTAAGCTAGTTTGGAAGTCGAGGTGGGGTGGGACTGGGAAGACTTTTTTTCAGCAAGAAGAAGAGAGCTCTCTTATGGACTTTTGAGCACATCTAGTTTTAAAACTAGGAGATCAGCACAACTTGGAGGAGCAAATGAGAAACAGTGAGACTGGAAACATAAGAGCATTTCAGAAAAGTACTTTTTAATATTGGTTTATGGTGAATTGCCCTATCTTGTAGCCATCGAAATCAAGAGCTTATTTTAAGAGGTTCGACATTGATTCGCACTTTTCAATATTCACTTGTCTTCTTTGTCTGTGGCTGGAGATGTTTCAAGATACCTGCTATAAAAGGGGCTAATTTTCTATATATTTTTAGAAGCCTCTTGAAATGTAAATATGTCTCCCCCCAAGAACCGCAGATCAGTCTCTAAAGCCCGGGACCATTCTTCTCTAGCTTTCTTACATAGGTCACTTCATAGAAAGGAAGCAGTAACAACTGGATTGTGCTTCCTTAATGTGTCACGAATCGCCATCTTAATGCATGGTTTAAAGGGTTCAAATTTATGCTTAACTGTTTGCAAAACAGACTTCAAATGGCATAACGGTTATTCGGTCATCCCAGTAAATTGTGCCAACAGTCATTCTGTGAGGGAGGCCCTCTGATGTCTCGTTTTAGTAATGTGAGTTTAGCTGTATTATGACCGAATCATCTCGGGTTTTGGAGGCAACCTGGGAAGAACCTAATATCAGCTTCACTCCACTTCGCCAAAGGTTTGAGGCTGACATTGTAAGGTGTGCGATTTGGGATTTTCCAACGCCACTGAATCATGAAGGAAAGAACCAAGATGCCAAAATGGCCACACCATTAAAATATTGGGAAAGCCCTAACAAACAATTCTCTTCCAAGTACAGTTCCCAGGAATCCATAGCTGTTACTTAGCTTACATCTGATGTAACATAGATCTGTCCTAGAGAACAAAAAACCTGGATTGTAGGAGAGAAAAACGACATTCATCTGTTTTCAAAAACTAATCAACCTGTGCCGGCATTTTGAAATGTGTATCAGATGTGGGCACAAGATAATGATTGTGTATAATATATACGTATAAATAATGTAAAAAAAAATCTTATAATTTCTGTCATTGTCAGAGATAGGTATATTAAAACATAAGAAGCCTTATCTCTTTTCTTGCGCCAATCAGATCATTTCATGTAGCTCTGTTACTACTCCGCTGATCATATCATGGTACGCAGTTCTACGTGTGACATATTGGCATATGCTGTATGTATGTAGACATATAATAGGGAATTAGAATCAGATTTTACAAAACCTGTTTGCTTCTGTTTCTTATATATAGGCTGCTGCAGAAATATTATTACAGTTTTTAGCAAACATATTTGATCCAGGAGATTTTGTGTAATACATGGCATATACGATAACATTTTTTTTTCCTTTTAATATCGCGCTGAAATCTTTCTGTGAAGCCATTTCCTTTTAAGTTGAAAGGCAGAAACAAAAGAATTGGATAATTTTATGTGTAAAGGAAGCTGCAGAACTCTAGTTCTTTAACGCCCATTTTTATCATGATCTCTGCCCTGTTGAAGCAATTGGAGGGCAGGTAAGGCAATAACAAGTCACATTAGGTTAATTTATATTTGCATATCATAAGTGGAGAGATCTGGGACCAATTCACACATCTTGCATTTATCTATGTCCTTGTTTGTGTGAAAGGGCTGTCTTGGATCATATATGTCTTGAACTTTCTTACAATGTGAATGCAGTTCCAGCCAGTGGAGTTCTGCTCATCGAAGTATAACAGGAGTCACTGGTCTGCACTGCAAATCTGAAACTGCTTCAAACTGGGTGAAGCACCAGAATTTTTCCAAAGAATCCTGCAAAATTGTTCTGTGAGTGTGAATTCTTAGTTGTCCGTTCCTCGTCCTTCCACTCGGTTGAAGCTTTTTGTGTTACGTCACCACGCTCTGTAGCAGTTAAACATACATGAATCTGGTTAAAATGTAAATTGTGTAAAAGACACAAATCCCTTAACATCTTTTCGCTCCATCTTGGGAAGAGGCCCTCCCTTGCAGTAAAGACAACATCACATACAGTGATGGTCTTTGATGGCCCTTTTTTCTTTTTAATATTTCCCATTGCTGATTAAAATGAGTCTCTACTAACAAAGCCTTATGGAAAGTTGTACAGTGCAACTTGATGATAATATATCAGTCTTATGGTCTTTTGCTTATCGTGTTTTACAAGTTGAATTACTTCTTGTGAAAAGATTTTATGCCCATGATGGCTGTGGATCCATGTAACCCATCTGCTCACAATTTTGGTATGCACAGCTTTGAAATGTTTCTGTTATCAATTACATTTCAGAAAGGTTGACTGGGAATCCAAAATAACTATGGTTCGATGTACTAAAGACTACTATTCTCTCTTAGAAGCGTCCTCCCTTTTTTTTCTGGAATGTGTTGTTTGTGGTTTGTTTAAAACCTTTGCAAAGTGGAGAAAGAAAAAGGACTTCATTTCAGTGGTGTCCCAAGCATAAGGAATTAGGTGAAGTCCACCCCACTGAAGCTGCATGCAATAACATCCTGCAGAAACTTACTGGCAGCACATGGGGTGCAGACCCAGAATTAGTAAGAACAGCAGCCCTAGCTTGTCTTACTCAACTGCCGCGTATGCCTGCCCTGTTTAGCATAGGTCTGCCCATGCAAAGCAAGTGAACATAGCATTGAATGAAACATGCAGAATAATCACAGGATGTCTTAAACCTACACCTCTTGATAAACTCTACAAGCTAGCTGGCATTGCCCCCCTGATGTGCAACAGGAAGTTGCTGCTAAATGTGACAGAAATAAGGTTGAACACTGTGAAAGCCACCCACTACATGGCTACCAGCCTCCTCCCAGTAGACTCAAATCAATTATTATTATTATTATTATTATTATTATTATTAACTTTATTTATACCCCGCTAACATCTCCTGAAGGACTCGGTAAGGCTTACAAAAGGCCAAGGCCCTCAATAAAACAACAGCATAACAAATACAGCAATAAAACTCAAAAAGCAAAACAAAAAATTAAAGCCATAACAATAAACATTAAAACCAATAACACCACGACGCATTTAAAACTAAGCCCAGGCCAAATTTAATGAATAAAATTTAAAAGTGCTGGACATGACAGGTGAAAAGTATAGGTTTTTAGAGGTAGGTGCGGTGTGCAGACAATCTTAAATCTCTAGTAAAGTGCATTTGGGACATGATGCTAGGAGCTTCCTATTCTGGAAAGGCACACTGGAACAGCCACGTCTTCAAGCTCTTCCTGAAGACTGCCAACGTTGGGGCTTGTCTGATGTCCTTGGGGAGAGAGTTCCATAGTCGGGGGGCTACCACAGAGAAGGCCCTGTCCCTCGTCCCCACCAACTGCGCTTGCGAAGCAGGTGGGATCGTGAGCAGGACCTCTCCAGATGATCAGAGAGATCGTGTGGGTTCGTATACGGAGATGCGGTCATGCAGGTAAGCGGGTCCCAAGCCGTTTAGGGCTTTGTAGGTAAGCACCTGCACCTTGAATTGGGACCGGAAAATGAACGGCAGCCAATGGAGCTCTTTAAACAGGAGGGTTGACCTCTGTCTGTAAGGAGCACCAGTTAACAACCTGGCCGCCGCCCGTTGGACCAGTTGGAATTTCTGGGCCGTTTTCAAGGGCAGCCCCACGCAGAGCGCATTGCAGTAGTCCAATCTGGAGGTGACCAAGGCGTGGCCCACCCCGGCCAGATCAGCCTTCATGTGGTACGGTCGCAGTTGGCGCACGAGTCTCAATTGTGCAAAAGCCCTCCCGGCCACCTACGACGCCTGAGCCTCAAGCGTAAGTGATGAGTCCAAGGGGACACCCAAGCTGCGGACCTGTGACTTCAAGGGGAGTGTAACCCCGTCCAGCACAGGTTGCCACCCTATACCCCAATCTGGTTTACGATCGACCAGAAGGACCTTTGTCTTGTCGGGATTAATCTTCAGCTTGTTCATCCTCATCCAGACAGCCACAGCGGTCAGGCACTCGTCCAGCACCCGAGGGGCTTCCTTGGAGTTAGGTGGAAAAGAGCAGTAGAGTTGTGTGTCATCTGCATAGAGATGGCAACCAACTCCAAAACTCCGGATGACCTCTCCCAGCAGTTTCATGTAGATGTTAAAAAGCATGGATAGACAGAATAGAGCCTTGCGGTACCCCACAGGTCAAAGGCCAGGGGTCCGAGCAGGCGTCTCCCAGCTTCACCATCTGGGATTGACCCTCCAGGAAGGACCGGAGCCACGACAGAACCGTGCCCCCAAGGCCCATCCCAGAGAGTCGTCCCAGAAGGATACCATGATCGATGGTATCAAAAATGCTTTATGAGAACGACCACTCCTCTTGGCGTCCCCCCAGCAACAGCAAGGGTATCCCTCTGGGCAGCTAAACCAGGAAATCCCAACTGGATGGCCCCCCACGAGGGCCTTCCTCCAGGGGCAAACAAAGAATGGGCAACTTGAAAGTCCCTGAACAGACTCAGAAGTGGAGTGGGCAGATCAAAAGACACCTGGCAAAATGGCACTACCTAAAAGAATCCCATACCTTGTGTAACTGTGGAGCAGAACAGACAACTCCGCATCTGTATGCTTGTCCACTATGCTCTGCCTCATGTACAGAGGAAGAATTGTTGGAGGCTACAGACAATGCCATTGCTGTTGCCCGTTTTTGGTCAAAAGATATTTAGCCGCCTGCGCTCCTTCTATTTTTATCAGTTTTATACTAATTTATGCAATGCTTTTGATACGAAATAAATAATCCCACTGAAGCAATAAGAGGGTGCAGTTAAGTGCACCACTGGCTGAATGGCTTCACTATCCACCAACTGACAGCACATGCTCCACTCAATACCTTTGCAACAACAGATAGGATATGATGTCACACTGTTCCTGCAGTCTGCACACCCATAAAGCTAGAAAAGGAGAGGAGAGAGAGAGAGTTCACTTGATTGCTCAGGCATGGATACGTTCTTACTGTATGAGCAGCCCTAATTATGGAGTGCTAGGGTGAAGCTGCAACCTTAATAATAATAGTAATAATAGTAATAATAATAATAATAATAATAATAATAATAATAAACCTTTATTTATACCCCGCTACCATCTCCCGCAGGACTCAGTGCGGCTTACAAGAGGCCAAGCCCAAATACATCATAAAACATAACAACAACAAAACAACAATAAATAACTCATAAAAGCAAAACAATAAAATAATAACACGATGCATTTTAAAAACCTGTGGCAAGGCCAAATGTAAGAATTAAAAATTTAAAAATGCTGGACATGTCCAAGGGAAATAGGAGGGATGTTTTTGGGATAGGTGGCCGTGCAGACAGTTCTAAATCTCTCGTAAAGTGCATTTAGGACGTATTGCTTAGGATTCCTTATTCTGGGAAGGCACACTGGAACATCCACGTTTACAAGCTCCTTCTAAAGACTGCCAACGTTGGGGCCTGCCTGATGTCCTTGGGGAGGGAGTTCCAAAGTCGTGGGGCCACCACGGAAAAGGCCCTGTCCCTCGTCCTCACCAATCGCGCTTGCAACGCAGGTGGGATCATAAGCAGGGCCTCTCCAGATGATCGGAGAGATCGTGTGGGTTCGTATACAGAAATGCAGTCACGCAGGTAGACGGGTCCCAAACCGTTTAGGGCTTTGTAGGTAAGCACCTGCACCTTGAATTGGGACCGGAAAATGAACGGCAGCCAATGGAGCTCCTTAAACAGGAGGGTTGACCTCTCCCTGTAAGGAGTGCCAGTTAACAACCTTGCTGCCGCCCGTTGGACCAGTTGGAATTTCTGGGCTGTTTTCAAGGGCAGCCCCACGTAGAGCGCATTACAGTAGTCCAATCTGGAGGTGACCAAGGCATGGACCACCTTGGTCAGATCCACCTTCACGAGGTACTTGTCCTCTAGAAGATATCTAACAATCATCTGCGAGGCATGGCTGGCCATGTGAGACAAAATTGGATATAGAAGTTGACTACATAGCATTGAGAAGAATCTAAAGTATTTAATCACTGTAAGGCTTTTTATGTATTTGCATGTCATAAACAGCTCTCTTCCTTTGCCGTACATCTTCCACTCTGATCTCTGACTTCAACTCAGACTCTCTTGACAAGGGAAAGGTACCAAACAACTAGAGGCACTCAAAGTATCTTCTCTGCCTAGGCAGATATCAGCATGCAAGCATTGCCAGGCATTTAGAAAGCAGCTTCTCAAGGCCATGCTGTATGAAACAGTGTTTTTGGCATTGGAGCCTTCACTTTCAAAAGACCCTCTTCAGTTGACATCAGGGCCATCTAAACCTCCAGTCCTCCTGAAGGGCAAATGGGCCCATCTGCCTATCTGCTACCAGAATGACTAAAAAGGTGTTTAACATGTCAACGTTCTACATGTTAAATCTCTGTTAAAACAGTGGTCGTCCACTAATGTGACCATAGCAATCTTAACTCCATATCGTGCTCTAAAGCTGGTTTGAAATGGGTCAAGGAAGTGTGTGTCATACAAGACTACCCAAAATTGGAGGACAATTGCCCACACAATCACCTTTCCAAGAAAGTAAAGTTAGAGAATGGTCTGTAAATATTACGATCCAGGGAATTCAGAGAGCGCTTTTTCAGCAGTGGTCTAACTACTACTGTATATACTCGAATATAAGCCTAGTTTTTCAGCCCTTTTTTTAGGCTGAAAAAGTCCCCCTCGGCTTATACTCGAGTCAAGGTTATTTATTATTTTACTCTGTTTATTATTATTATTATTATTATTTATATTATTATTATTATTTCATTTATTATTTATTTTATTATTATTACATTTATCATTTTACTCTATTATTATACATTTATTATTTTACTGTATAATTGTTGTTATTGCTACATTCATTATTTTACTCTTTTTATTATTGTTGTTGTTATTACATTTATTATGTTACTCTATTATTATTGGAAGGATACGTAAGCACATTTACATTGAAGAAGGTAAATAATCATTTAATCAGAGTTGGGTCTTATCTTAAATTACCATATTTGTAAATATTCAAAAATATATAACCTACTGATTCCTCAATTAATGTAATTTAATTGGTATCTATTTTTATTTTGCAATTTACCAGTAGCTGCTGCATTTCCCACCCTCGGCTTATACTCGAGTCAATCCGTTTTCTCAGTTTTTTGTGGTAAAATTAGGTGCCTCGGCTTATATTCGGGTCGGCTTATACTCGAGTATATACGGTACTTCTTTTAAATAGGATGGAAAATTCCCTTTCCTGAGAAATGCATTAATAATATGTTGTGCTTGAGATCTAATTTTGTATCATCTCTGGATGATCAGACAAAAAGAACAGAGATCAGAAAATTAGAGATGGTCCTCCTTACTTACCCCAACAGCTTGTCCACATCAGCAGTTTTCACCAATTGAAACTGATCTAGTGTAATGCCATTCACCGAGTTGCTGGACACCTCATTATCAACTTCTGCTTCTGTGAAGACATATGAATCAGTTCTTATGCAAGGAATTTTTTTCTACAAAACGGTCGTTAAAGTGAGCTACTGAAGGTTCTAGCAGCACATTCAGAAAAGAGGATACCTGAGTTAGACCTCTCTTCACCCTGAATGACTCAGCTGGATATGAATTTGCAGATGCAATACAGGTAGAGAAGAAAGTGTTGCCACTTTATAGGAGCAAAGATGTTCTCTATATCATGTAGGTAAAGGTAGTCCCCTGACATTAAGTCCAGTCATGTCTGACTATGGGGTGTGGTGCTCATCTCCATTTCTAAGCCAAAGAGCCAGCGTTGTCCGTAGACACCTCCAAGGTCATGTGGCCGGCATGACTACATTGAGCGCCGTTACCTTCCCGCCGGAGCGGTACCTATTGATCTACTCACATTTGCATGTTTTCGAACTACTAGGTTGGCAGAAGCTAGGGCTGACAGCGGAAGCTCACGCCGCTCCCCGGAATCGAACCTGCGACCTTTCGATCAACAAGCTCAGCAGCTCAGTGCTTTAACCCACTGCGCCACCGGGGGCTCTATATCATGTCTTGACACAAAATTTAAGTTTTCCACCAGCTGCATCTTTCCCATTTCAGTTCCCTGAGAGTCTCTGTATACCAGGGAGCCTGGTTAGTAATAGGTCAGAGATGACATTTGGGAGTGATCATGTCAATAGTCCTGGTGAGATTTTGATTTGACTTATTGACCAAGGCTTCAACAGCATCATAGAATATACTAGCCATTGAACCCTCTATAAGGCCTCCTGAAATCTCAAAAAATCAATTAGCCTTCAAGGACAGATCATTTTAATAGGTACTCTACCCTTAGAAGGGTATCTTGTAGTTGTGATACTAGCCCCGACCAGGAAATAGTATGTCAATGACAACTGGGAGGTATTTGTCACTCTCTTTGTTCAAAAGTGTTTGAATTTTCTTGAATGACTGAAAGTATTCCCCCAGAAATCAACAGTGAGTAGGTTTCTGTGTGTCCATTTTCTTTGAACTAATCTGGGAAAGATAGACCACTTCAACATATTCATTAAATACTGCTGAGCCACCCACTTAAGAAACAGCACATGACGTAGGCTTCAAGTGTACAGATATCTTGGTGTTTAAAAAGGGTTGCAAAGCATTGTCATTTCTGATGCTTTCTAAGCTGGATAGAGATGGGCAAAATGGCCCATTCTGTCATGTGATGGTATTTGTCGTTCTCAGCTTTAAAATGGCCCTTTGTGTAAACTATAACCCCAAAGCTCAAGGTCAATGCCCACCAAACCCTTCCAGTATTTTTGGGTTGGCCATTGGTGTTCTGTGTGCCAAGTTTGGTTCAATTCCATCATTGGTGGAGTTCGGAATGCTCTTGGATTGTAGGTGAACTCTAAATCCCAGCAACTACAACTCCCAAATGACAAAATCATTTTTTTTTTTTTGAGTGAAGGACATACATTGGGTTGTTAGGCGTCTTGTATCCAAATTTGGTGTCAATCCGTCCAGTGGTTTTTGAGTTCTGTGAATACCACAAACGAACATTTCATTTTTATTTATATAGATGATGATGATTATTATTATTATTATTTTGTGATGTTACCTGGGATCCGCTCTGAGTCCCCTCGGGGAGATGGAGCGATATATAAATAAAGTTTTATTATTTTCTTCTTTTTTCTTTCTTTCCCATTTCTCCACAATGGGCCACAGCAACACGTGGCCGGGTACACCTAGTAAATCTATCTATATAAAAATGCTCTGTGCATAATGAGTACGTTAAAAACAAAAGAACCAATGAACGAAATCACACCAAATTTGGCAACAAAACATCTCACAACACAAGGAGTGACCATCACTCAAAAAATTATGATTTTGTCATTTGAGAGTTGTAGTTGCTGAGATTTATAGTTCACCTACAATCAAAGAGCATTCTGAACTCCATCAACAATGGAATTGAACCAAACTTGACACACAGGACTGCCATGACCAACAGAAATTACCGGAAGGGTTTGGTGGGCATTGACCTTGAGTTTGGGAGTTTTGGTTCACCTACATCCAGAGAGCATTGTGGACTCAAACAATGATGGAGCTGGACCAAACTTGGCACAAGCACTCATTACGCCCAAATATGAACACAGATGGAGTTTTGGGGAAATAGGCCTTGACATTTGGGAGTTGTAGTCACTGGGATTCACAGTTCACCTATAATCAAAGAGCATTCTGAACCCCATGAACGACAAAATCGGGGCAAACTTCCCACACAGAATCCCCATGACCAACAGAAATTACCGGAAGGGTTTGGTGGGCATTGACCTTGAGTTTGGGAGTTGTAGTTCACCTACATCCAGAGAGCACTGTGGACTCAAACAATGATGGATCTGGACCAAACTTGGCACAAGCACTCAATACGCCCAAATATGAACACAGATGGAGTTTGGGGAAAATAGACCTTGACATTTGGGAGTTGTAGTCACTGGGATTCACAGTTCACCTATAATCAAAGAGCATTCTGAACCCCATGACAGAATTGGGGCAAACTTCCCACACAGAACCCCCATGACCAACAGAAAATACTTAAGGCCATCCAATCCAACTCCCTTCATCAGGGCAAGAAAACGTAATTAAAGTCCTCCTGACAAAGAGCCATCCAGCCATAGATGATAGATAGATAGATAGATAGATAGATAGATAGATAGATAGATAGATAGATAGGGAGTTGTAGTTGCTGGGATTTATAGTTCACCTACAATCAAATAGCATGATAGACTTGAACCAACCGGGGCATACAGGACTCCCATAACCAACAGAAAACACCTACTTCTTATTTATTTATTTATTTATTTACTTTACTTTCCTTGTATACCGCAGTTTCTCAGCCTAACAGGCGACTCAACGCGGTTTACAACAAGGATAAGAATCAATCAACGATATACAATTTAAAACCATTAGAGCACAATATACAATATTGACACAACAATAGACAACACAATGCATCTCATAACTAGAGTCGTGATCCAAATTTCCATTCCTGTAATCATCACATTCATTGCACTGTTTAACCGAATGCCCGTTCAAACATCCAAGTTTTTAATCTTCTTCGGAACACCATTAGCGAGGGGGCTGATCTTACCTCCATAGGAAGGGCGTTCCACAGCCGGGGGGCCACCACAGAAAAGGCCCTGTCTCTCGTCCCCGCCAGCCGCACCTGGGAAGCAGGCGGGATAGAGAGCAGGGCCTCCCCAGAAGATCTTAGGGTCTTGGCGGGCTGATAGGCAGAGATACGTTCGGATAGGTAACTTGGGCCAGAACCGTTTAGGGCTTTATAGGCCAACGCCAGCACTTTGAATTGAGCCCGGTAGCAAATCGGCAGCCAGTGGAGCTGGTGCAGCAGAGGAGTTGTATGCTCCCTGCGCTCCGCTCCTGTTAGTATCATGGCTGCCGAGCGTTAGACTAGCTGGAGCTTCCGAGCCGTCTTCAAAGGCAACCCCACGTAGAGAGCGTTTGGTGAGCATTGACCTTGAATTTGGGAGTTGTAGTTCACCTACACCCAGAGACTACCATGGACTCAAACAATGATGGATCTGGACCAAACTTGGCACGAATATTCCATATGCCCAAATATGAACACAGATGGAGTTCGGGGGAAATAGACCTTGACATTTGGGAGTTGTAGTTACTGGGATTTATAGTTCACCTACAATCAAAGAATGTTCTGAACCCATCAATGACAGAATTGGGCCAACCTTCCCACGCAGAACCCCCATGACCAACAGAAAATACTCAAGGCTATCCAATCCAACTCCCTTCGCCAGGCAAGAAACGTAATCAAAGCCCTCCTGACAAAGAGCCATCCAGCCATAGATATAGATAGATAGATACTATATCTCTCTCAGAGAGATATAGTATCATAGATTTGAAAGGGACTCCTAAAGAATCATAGAATCAAAGAGTTGGAAGAGACCTCATGGGCCATCCAGTCCAACCCCCTGCCAAGAAGCAGGAATATTGCATTCAAATCACCCCTGACAGATGGCCATCCAGCCTCTGTTTAAAAGCTTCCAAAGAAGGAGCCTCCACCACACTCCGGGGCAGAGAGTTCCACTGCTGACCGGCTCTCACAGTCAGGAAGTTCTTCCTCACGTTCAGATGGAATCTCCTTTCTTGTAGTTTGAAGCCATTGTTCCACGTCCTAGTCTCCAGGGAAGCAGAAAACAAGCTTGCTCCCTCCTCCCTGTGGCTTCCTCTCACATATTTATACATGGCTATCATTGGTGGGGTTCAGAATGCTCTTTGATTGTAGCTGAACTATAAATCCCAGCAACAACTCCCAAATGTCAAGGTCTGTTTTCCCCAAACTCCACATTTGGGCATATGGAGTATTTCTGCCAAGTTTGGTCCATATCCATCATTGTTTGAGTCTACAGTGTTTGAGTCTACACCAGCATTGAAGTGATGGTCCTCCGCCATCAACTCCGCTGGACTGGCCACATTGTCCGGATGCCCGACCACCGTCTCCCAAAGCAGTTGCTCTACTCCGAACTCAAGAACAGGAAAAGGAATGTTGGAGGACAGGAAAAGAGATTTAAAGATGGGCTCAAAGCCAACCTTAAAAACTCTGGCATAGACACTGAGAACTGGGAAACCCTGGCCCTTGAGCACTCCAGCAGGAGGTCAGCTGTGACGAGCAGTGCTGCAGAATTTGAAGAGGCACGAATGGAGGGTGAAAGAAACGTGCCAAGAGGAAGGCGCGTCAAGCCAACCCCGACGACCGCCTTCCACCTGGAAACCAATGCCCTCACTGCGGAAGAAGATGCAGAGCAAGAATAGGGCTCCACAGCCACATACGGACCCACAAGAATAATGGAAGACAATCATCCTCGGAAAACGAGGGATCGCCTAAGTAAGTAAGTACCACAGTGCTCTCTGGATGTAGGTAAACTATAACCCCAAAGCTCAAGGTCAATGCCCACCAAACCCTTCCAGTATTTTTGGGTTGGCCATTGGTGTTCTGTGTGCCAAGTTTGGTTCAATTCCATCATTGGTGGAGTTCAGAATGCTCTTGATTGTAGGTGAACTATAAATCCCAGCAACTACAACTCCCAAATGACAAAATCATTTTTTTTTGAGTGAAGGACATACATTGGATTGTTAGGCGTCTTGTGTCCAAATTTGGTGTCAATTCGTCCAGTGGTTTTTGAGTTAATCCCACAAACGAACATTACATTTTTATTTATATAGATATTTACTATTTATTTATTTATTTTTTGCATTTGTTAACCGCCACTCTCAGCCCGAAGGCGACTCGTGGCGGTGTACAGAACACAGAACATGAAGACAACAATTACAGTAAATCAGGATCATAACACACATCTTACTAACACACAGCTAATTAAACTAAAAATCCGCTTCGTCTTGTTAGGGTCATAATCAGTCTCGTCGTCTTAGTCCATTCCGGTGGTCATTCCAAAACATAGCACTTAATCGAAGGCCTTTTCGAAGAGCCAGGTCTTCAGGCCCTTACGGAAGGCCATGAGGGAGGGCGCCTGTCTAATTTCAGCAGGGAGGGAGTTCCACAGCCGGGGGGCCACCACCGAGAAGGCCCGCTCTCTAGTCCCCGCCAAGCGTGCCTGTGAGGCAGGCGGGACCGAGAGAAGGGCCTCCCCGGATGATCTCAAGGTCCTCGTGGGCTGATAGGCCGAGATGCGGTACTCAAGGTATTTTGGGCCGGAACCGTTTAGGGCTTTGTAGGTTAGCACCAGCACCTTGAATTGGGCCCGGTAGCTAATCGGCAGCCAGTGGAGCTGGGACAGCAAGGGCGTTGTGCGCTCCCTGCGTCCCGCTCCGGTTAGCAACATGGCTGCCGCGCGCTGGACTAGCTGGATGATGATTATTATTTTGTGATGTTACCTGGGATCCGCTCTGAGTCCCCTCGGGGAGATGGAGCGATATATAAATAAAGTTTTATTACTTTATTATTATTATTCTTTCTTTCCCATTTCTCCACAATGGGCCACAGCAACGCGTGGCCAGGTACAGCTAGTAAATACATCAATATACAGCAGAGCCTGGGCTTCCACTGACTGGAAGGAGGAGGAGCCAAGCTTATTGCGCGCGCACTTCTCTCCCTCTCTCTCTCTCTCTCCCCCCCCCCCCCCCAATGTTGTTTGCTCGCAGCGAAGGCGACCGGAAGCCGCGCCAAGGCGGCGAGGGAGTGAGTGACGCGGCGGATCCGGAAGGGGCGGGCTTCCCCGTGTGGATGGCCGAGGCTGCCGCGGCCTCCCTGGATGACTTGAGTCTGCGGGACGTTGCGTGAGTAGCCTTTCGCCTTCTCCGCCTGGGAAAACGAGGCCCGGCCTGAGGGAAAAGGGCAAAGAGGCTGGTCTCCAATACGGGGAGCGAGGGACGGGCGACGCGGGAGGCAGGCCTGGGCCCGGGCTGTGGCGCAGCGAGGCCAAACCGGGTCAAGCGGGGCTGTGCGGGGAGAGGAAGGCGGAAAACGCCAGGAAAAGCGGGAGAGGGAGGGATTTGGTCGACGCCTCGCCGCTTGACCAGGCCAGGCTTCCTCAGTAGGCCCTCCCTCGCTTAGGCCGGCTTCAAGACGAGCCGGACTTCCTTCTCCCTGCCTTTGCCCGCCCTGCCCTTTGGCTGAGGCCTTGCTTAGAACCAGCCTCCCTTCGCCACCCTCTTCCTCCTTGGCATTGTTTACGGGATATTCTATTTCACCTTCCTTCTCCACCGTGATGGGCCTCTAATGGCACACACGTTGTGAACATAGCCCTTGTTCTTGACCTGAGGAGTGTTCTGTGTCAGTGTGGCCTGTGTTGCCATCCCGCCCTATATCCCAGAATATCAAGGCAGGAAATCCCCCAATATCTTCTTTGAACTGGGTTATATGGCAGTGTGGATTCAGATAGCCCAGGGGACCTTCCACACAGCCATATAACCCAAAATATCAAGGCAGAAAATCCCCCAACATCTTTGAACTGGGTTATGTGGCAGTGTGGATTCAGATAGCCCAGGGGACCCTTCCACACAGCCATATACACCCAAAATATCAAGGCAGAAAATCCCCCAGTATCTGCTTTGAACAGGGTTGTATGGCAGTGTGGATTCAGATAGCCCAGGGGACCTTTCCACACAGCTATATAACCCAAAATATCAAGGCAGAAATTCCCCCAATATCCGCTTTAAACTGGGTTATATGGTAGTGTGGACTCACATAATCCAGGGTCCATCCAGCCAGCCATATAACCCAGAATAGCGAGGCAGAAAATCCCCCAGTATCTTCTTTGAACTGGGTTATATGGCAGTGTGGATTCAGATAACCCAGGGGACCTTCCACACAGCCATATAACCCAAAATACCAAAGCAGAAAATCCCTAAATGTCTGCTTTGAACTGGGTTATATGGCAGTGTTGATTCACATAACCCAGGGCCCATCCAACCAGCCATATCACCCAGAATATCAAGGCAGAAAATCCCCCAATATCTGCTTTGAACTGGGTTATATGGCAGTGTGGACTCACATAACCCAGGGCCCATCCATCCAGCCATATAACCCAAAATATCCACCCAAAAAA
This sequence comes from Anolis sagrei ordinatus, assembly GCF_025583915.1. Lineage (NCBI taxonomy): Eukaryota > Metazoa > Chordata > Lepidosauria > Squamata > Anolidae > Anolis > Anolis sagrei. The sequence continues at coordinate 62,571,936 of NW_026847660.1, read as the reverse complement.
TCCCCCAATATCTGCTTTAAACTCTGATATGTGGCAGTGTGGACTTAGATAACTCAGGACCCTGGGGACCCTTCCACACAGCCATATAACCCAGAATATCAAGGCTGAAATTTCCCCCAATATCTGCTTTAAACTGGATTATGTGGCAGTGTGGACTTAGATAACCCAGGACCCTGGGGACCCTTCCACACAGGCATATAACCCAAAATACCAAAGCAAAAATCTCCCAATATCTGCTTTAAACTGGGTTATATGTCAGTGTGGACTGACATAACACAGGGCCCATCTACCCAGGCATATAACCCAGAATATCAAGGCTGAAAATCTCCCAATATCTGCTTTAATCTGGGTTATATGACAGTGTGGACTCACATAACCCAGGGCCCATCCATCCAGCCGTATAACCCAGAATATCAAGGCTGAAAATCCCCCAATATCTGCTTTGAACTGGGTTATATGGCATTGTGGACTCACATAACCCAGGGCCCATCCATCCAACCATATAACCCAAAATATCAAAGGAGAAAATCCCCCAATATCTGCTTTAAACTGGGTTATGTGGTAGTGTGAACTTAGATAACCCAGGACCCTAGGGATCCTTCCACACAGCCATATAACCCAAAATACCAAGGCAGAAATTTCCCCAATATCTGCTTTAAACTGGGTTATGTGGCAGTGTGGACTTAGATAAGTCCTTAAGGTATGACCTCAAGGGAATTGATCCTATAACTGTGGCCCCTTCTACACTGCCATATAACACCCATATTGTCTGCTTTGAACTGGATTCTGTGGGCTCTTCCAGAAAGGCCCTATATCCCAGATTCCAGATTTTCCACTTTAAACTGGATTATATGGGTCTGCACTGCCAGATAATTTGGGATAAACAGAAAAACTGGGATCAGATCTTGGGATATCTGGAAGGTCCCTGAGGCAAAGTTTATTTATTTATTTATTTATTTATTTATTTACCTTACTTATATACTGCTGTTCTCAGCCCGAAGGCGACTCACAGCAGTTCACAACAAATACGAACAGCAAAAATTCAGTGCTACAGTATAAAAACAGTTAACAACCTAACACATTACACAATTAATAAACAGTTACTACAATACCCATCCACTGTCATCTCATCATCAAAAAAAAAGTTGATTCATATAATCCAGTTCAAAGCAGAAAATGTGGTTTGTCAGCTTTGATATAATCTGGATTGTATAGTTGTGTAGAAGGAGCCTGTGTTACATTACAAATGCCCCTTCCACACAGCTATATAAAATCCACATTGAACTGGGTTATATGACAGTGTGGACTAGGCCTTTCCTCACAGCCATGTAATCCAGAATATCATGCAGATAATTCACAATATCTGCTTGAACTGGGATATCTGAGTCCACACTGCCATATAACGCAGGGCCCTTTATCTTTTTCCAGGGATCCGATCCCAGATTATCTGCTTTAAACTGGAATATATGAATCCTGACTGTCAAATAACCTGGGATAAACAGATAATCTGGGATAAGATCCTAGGATAAAAGGGCATTGTCGAAGGGCCCCCAGTTCAAAGCAGATAATGTCAGATTTTATATATCTGTGTGGAAGGACCTCAGATAATCCATTTCAAAGCAGATATTGCTGATTATCTGCCTTGATATCCTGTGTTATATGGCTATGTGGAAGGGCCCAAAATTCTCTTAACTGTTTTTCTCAGAGGGGAAAACATTTCTTCCCCAGTTTTAAACAACAGTTTAATCGGTGTTGGTGGTGGTCTATGGGTGGAATATCTGAAGTATTTATTCAGAAGAATGTTGTGTAGTGCACAAAGATGTGATTTTCTGTGTGTTGTGTAGTGCACAAAAAAGCGATTTTCTGTTTGCCTCCCCATTAGACTTCCGCACTGCTGTATAAAATTCTCATTGAACCGCATTATATGGCAGTGTGGACTTGGATAATCCAGTTCAAAGAAGATATTGTGGATTATCTGTCTTGGTATTCTGGATTATATGGCTGTGTGGAAGGGCCCTTTGACTCCAGTAATGAATTTCATTTAATTCCACTCCTTCATTGTTTCCAGCTCAACTTCCTATTGCTTTCATCAAATCACTGAACTAAGTTTTGCCTTTAATAGGATAAAATGCACTATTGGTATCAGCCTTAATAAACGTTGTACTGCTTTCTTATTTGAGAAAATTTTACTATCAATTAAGTCCCCTTTTATGCTGTCCTTATATCATATGATCTGATCCCAGGTTATCTGATTTGAACTAGATTACATGAGTCCCCACTCCCATATAATCTGAGATAAGAAGATAATCTGGGATCAGATTCTGGGATATAGGACCTTGTCGAATGGGCCTAAGACTCTTTCCAGATGATCATGTTAGTGTTGCTTTACAAATGGCACCTTGTGGCATCTTAAAGCAGGCTTACACAACCCCTCCCGGTTTTGACCATTGGACAAGCTGGCTAGGGCTTCTGGGAGTTGGAATCCTGATGGGCTACAGGTTGTGCAGGCCTGCCTTAAATAGTAAAAAAAATAGTATCAGTGTTATTTTTCCTAAGTTGGACTTGCTTCATCAGATACTGTTTTTAATTTGTAGATATTTTAATCAAGAGAGGCTAGTAAATAGGTTATGTATACTTTTCTCTTTTAAAGCAGTTTACATACTCTATCTTTGGTGCATTCATGTTTTAGTACACGGTCCTAAAATGTAATGGGATGTGCAATTAATAAAGCAAAATTAACTAGAACATGTGGTATGTATTTCTATTAGGTAGTGTGAGAAGAATTGCAAAGTTAATATTAGGGTCCCACCTTCACCAAAAGCTTGAACCAGCATGCTTCAATCAGTAGAGTAAATGAGGCTGTTGTCTGCCATCTACAAAATCTTATTTCTCGGATTTTATTGCATATTAATTTTTAGTAGATTTACAAAAGAGATGTGACTATTTTTTAAAATCTGAAATGAATTCTTGCCATCAAAGTTATGTATCTATTATTTGAGACGTGGTCCTCAAAAGTAGATTACAGCATAGTCCCCATATTCATAGGTAATATGTATAGCAAGAACTATTGAAATGAACTAATTCTGGCACAAACATGCAATGGAATCATGGTGGAGGACATAGAAAATGTCTAATGGGCATATTTTGTCAAGATGTGGATAAATTAAACCACAAGTGTGGACCGTCATACTGTATTTACAATGAAGTTGATATCTTTCCCTCATTTATGTCCCTTTTCTGTTGTGTTGGTTTTCATTCTTAAAGTAGTCTAGAATATACTCTTCCTGATTATTTTTATTTGCATCACCCATTTCATTTTCATGACCATTGACTTTGGTCAACAGTCTAGCATTTTCATTTATCAATTCCACATTCTTCTTATTTTAGTTTGAAGAAGTTGGATGAACTTTGAGCATAACTTTGTAAATAATGAAAAATATAAAAGAAGATACTATCAGGGGTTAATGTGATTTGGAAAACTGGTAGAGCCTTTAAAAGTTATTAAGTATTCTTTAAGTATACTGTCATAATGAAAGAGTGTGAGTTTTGAGTCAGTGTATTGAGGAAGAGATTTGCCAGACAACAGTCACAAATTAGTTTAATAAAACTGGTGAGAAAGTTTGAGGTGCTATGTTCTTTATGTTCAGATCAGAATATTTTTAAACAAAGTATATACAAGTAATATGTTTCCAGTTTGTTTTTTTTTCTCCTGTTATTTATTATTTATTTTTGAATATTTGTACCCTGCCCTTCTCGACCCCCTGGGGGGTGGGGACTCAGGGTGGCTCTGTGTGTGTGTGTGTGTGTGTGTGTGTGTGTGTGTATATTAGGGCTGGGCGGTTTCGTTTCGTAATTCGTTAAAAATTCGTTATTTTTTTTATAACTGAAGCGATAACGAACCATTCAGGAGCAACTAAAAAACGAAACGAATTTTTAAATTCGTTTCGTAATTGTTTCGAATTCGTTTTGTATTCATTTCGTTATCGTTTTGAAATCGTTTCGTTATTATTTCCGCATGTCTGGGGCAAGTTTTATAGTTGTTGTTTGTTTAATCAGTGAAAAAAAAATATAAATATCACACCAACAGTCAACAACAGAGGGAGAGGGAAGCTTCAGAAGTTCCCCTGTCCCATTTGGAGGGTTTTTTAGCATATTGCGCAATCGCGTCCGCCATTAACGAATCGATTCGTAATTGTTTCGTAATTTCCGAAATTTTGTAAATTTCGAACTTTTTTAAAGAAAAATTTCGGAATTCTTTTAAAAATTGAAACGCAAAAAACCCCTAAAAACGAATCGAGTTTAGAAACAAATTTTTCCGTGGTTGGACAGCCCTAATATATATATATATATATAGTTATGGGGGGGGAGAAAAATACATGCTTCTGGTTTACTACGTATGTCTTGTAAATAATTAGGATACTTAGGTTACTTGTTTACAGACATATTAACTAAATCACATGCAATTTATGAATGGATAAAAATTTGTATATAAAATAGGGGAAAAATTGACTGCTGAAACACGAATTTATCTTAGAGGTGGCATTCCCTCCTATAGGAGATAGACAGTATATTTCACCATCTAAGATGGGACCTGGAGGTATTATAAGTATTTTTACAGCTAAGTAATTTTATGTAGCAATTGTCTAATCTTCATTGGTAGCATATTTTATGTTCATTAAACACATTTAAAATGCTTTTCAGTGGTTCAGTTAATGATTGAAGCAGAATTTTAAAAATTTGGTCTTAGCGCACCATTATTATAATTCCAATAGAATGTTAAGATACTGTTTCATTTATGCCATAGACAAATGTATTTTCATTCATGTTTGTGAATATCTTGTCTCCTGCAAAATGTCATTTTATTCGGTCAGTTGTGGGAGGGGTGGAAGCACATTTGAATGTGTTTAAGCATTTCTCTAGTGCCCAAGGTCAATTTGGCATCTATATTCACATAGAATTATACCCAGAATTTGGAATTATTGTGAATACATATTTTGGCTTCCACTTTGCCCTTCCGTGTTACTGTCACTTCTGAACAAAGAGAAAATATTGAACTACAGCTTCCACAATTCTTTACTATTGCCCATGGTAAAGATCTTAAGGGATTGTAATCTGAAACTTTTTGTTGCTTCCAAGTTGCCTATCTTGTGCCTAAAGAAGCCATTGTTCTAGTGGAAAGAGCAAAGAGGGAGCAGATGGGACATATGTATCCACATACAGTTTTTTTTTGTAAGCAGAACTCTTCAGACTTTCAAATGGTCATTCCATGTGAACATAGCCATAGGATTATATCCTCAGCACTTGAATTGTATCAATATAAAGAGTTAGCTATGAATAACTTGATAGCTTTTGAAATCGTTGAGTTTTAAATGCAGTCACATTTCATTAGTTACAATACATTTTCCAACTTTAGCTATACTTTGACATTGCCATATAGCCAAATGTGCTTGTTAGTATATAATTTTGTTTTATCATATTTGTTACATGGGTTTTAAAAGCTATGAGTTTTAAAGGCCATTTTAAGTGTATTTATTGTCTTTTGTTCTGTTTTTACAACACTTGCTATTTAATTGTTTGGGTTGTTTTTTTTTTTTTTGGTTTTTTTTTTTGCTTTTGTATTGCACTTTTAAAACTTGTCCAGTGTGGGATTGTTAGCCGCCTTGAGTTCTCACGGGGAGAAAGGTGGGGTATAAATAAAGTTAATAATAGTAATAATACATGCTTACTGGTTTACAGAATCACGTAACCAATAAAATGACGCAAGAGTTCAAATAACCTGCCAATGTTATGAGAGGCCTTTCTCCCAATCTTACCACCATTGCTAGCACATTTGGTACTGACACAAGAGAGGGCCTTCTTGGTGACTGCCCCTCGACAGCACAAATTCCTGGAGCGAAGCAAACAAGCATGACAAAAGGGTGTTTGTGTGGGTATTTGGCAGGGGAGATCCAGATTTTTCTTCCATTTGCTCCTTAATTCTGATAAAAATAAAGGAGCTCATGCAGTCATTTACAGCAGCTGTGGAGTGGTTTGTTCCTTCCTGTGGCTATAGTTAGCTATACCTGTAGCAGGTGCAAATTAGTGGTCTTCCTGAAAGAGAAGTTCCAGCACCTTGAGGCCCGTGTATCCACACTCCAGTAGTTTAGGTTGGAAAAAGTTGCCATGGACTCAGCAGGGCAGATTGTGTTGCAGGAGAATCACATGGGTGATCTCTCTGAAGAGAAAGCCACTTCCCCAAACACAGGAGGCAGAAACTTGGAGAAAAGTTACTCACAACAATAAAAGCACCTGGCATCATTCTGTAAATTTGAGATATATAATCATTCAAAGCTCTCTCCAACATCAGTGATGATGCAGAACAGCAACAGAGCTTGTCCTCGGAAAAAATACAGGTGCCCTTGGAAGAATCAGCACATGGAATGTCCCCTGAAAAACTATCTAGAACATGTGTGATGGTGGTAGGAGACTCCTGCTGAGGGAAACAAAAATAGTGGTTTGTGGACCTGACAGGATGATTCAAGAGGTGTGCTGTTTCCCTGGAGCAAAATCTAAGATGCAGTGGAGATGCACCGACCATTACCTTTTCCTTTTGGTCGATGTGGGAATTAATCACACATTTAGGGAGATCACATGGATTATGAGAGTAAGGATAGGACACTGAGGGGCCTTGATGCCCAGGTCACCATTCCTCTTTCAGTTCAAAGGTGTGGCCGAGGAAGGAAGAGAAATTATTATTAAGTATATTTATACCCCCCTCTCCTCAGTGGGAACTTTGTTTATACTCTGTGGAATGAGGCTAACAATCCCACACTTTAGTCATAATTGAAAAAGCACAATACAGAAAATTAAAAAACAAATAATACAGTATGGATTAAGGTAAATAACAAATTAAAATAGCCTTTAAAACTCACAACCCCTCCCCCTTAATCTCATGCACACTTCCCCAGCAGCATGCCCTTTATGTCCCAAATGTTTGCTGGCAGAAGAAGTTCTTAATGGGGCTATCCTGCTCTCTCTTGGGATGTAGTTCCACAGCCTGGGAGAATCCACCGAAATTGTCCTTTCCTGTGTTCCCACCAAATGTGCTTGAGTAGGTGGTGGGACAGAGAGAAGGCCTTTCCCAGCAAATTGTAGATGTCTACTAGGTGCATAGAAAGAAAGATGGTCCTTCAGATAACCTGGACCCAAGCCATATAGGGCTTTATAGCCATATAGAGAAGGATAATAGAAGTGAATAACTTGCTTAGTAGATGGTGCTGCCACAAATGATTTTGCTTCCTGGACTATTGTCTGAGGTTTAATGAAGTTAAGCTTCTGGCAATTGATGGGTTGCACCTCACAGAGGTTGACAGGATGAGTGTCACAAATCTGATCAAGAGGGCTTCAAACTGAATTGCCTAAAGGAGGGAGACAATGCAAGAACTCAAGAAAGAGAAGGGGAAAAACAAATAAGCTGTGGCAGATGGTCTTCAGTGTTTCTAATGCAGAGAGCTTGAGAAATAAATAAGATGAACTTGAACTCTTAATACAGACAAGCAGATGTGATATAATTGGCATCTCTAGTGCAAAGAGTCTCGTGTTTGGAACATACAGAGGGTAATAACCTATTTCTGAAAAATAGAGCAATAGGAGAGGAGGAGGAGTATTGTATATAAAGGATGTTCACATCTGTGGGGAGATTAATGACGTAGTCAAGTTGAGAATACAGTGCAAAAAATAAGAAACAACAGGGGTGTCATTGTGGAGGTCTGGTACAGATTTTGAAGCCAGACTGAGGACATGGATGATGCCTACCTGGAACAGATGAACTCACAAAGGAGTACATTTTGTTTGGAGAAAGAAGGCTGAGAGCGGATATGGTGACCATATTTAAATATTTGAGAGGATGTCACATTGAGGAGCAGGCAGGCTTGTTTTCCTGCTCCTCTAGAGACCAGGAGAAGGAGCAATAGAGTTAAATAGTAGGGAAAGAGATTCTACCTGATCATTGGGAAAAGCGTCCTGATGGGGAATATGCAGCTTCAGAGTGTGGTGGACATTTTTAAGTAGACGCTAGATGGTAAGTTTTGGGTAGTTCTTTGATTGGGCATCCCTGTCTGACAAGGGGATTGGATGGTCCTTGTGGTATTTTCCAACTACATTATTCTAGTATCTGCAAAGGTTAGTAAATAGTAATTGCAAGCCCTAGATAAAGTTTGAACTGGGCCACATAAGTCACTGTGGAGCAGTACTACAAACTAGATAGCTACAAATTTATGATTGTAAGAGCCCTTTGACTTAAAGAGGTTGAATTCTTCTTCTGTTTGCAAACTATCTTTATTTAGGTGGTTTTCTAACCTCTGATTGGCTAAGCAGTATTTTTGATAATGTCTTTTTCTGCCACACCCGTAAGTTCAATTTCATCCTTCCTTGGCAGTTCACCTGCAGTTGCTTCACATGCAAATCTCCCATCCTTTTGTTCTCCTCTAGCAGCGTAATTTGAGCCAGTGTTTTGGGCAACAGTCTGAGAGCCAGATGCTCTTTTCTCATGCAGTAGCATCTGTTCAGCTTCTCTTTTAAGCTTAAACATACCATCTTTAAAGAAGGGTTTTCTCATGGTATTAATCCCAGATAGAAAGGGAGAACAATCCTTTAGTAGGCACCCCGGCAAAACCTTTTGTACATTGTCTTATTTCTCTCCTGCTTAAAACAATGTATCTACTAGTAAGCAGAAAATTCTTTCCCTATTTCATTGCATTATCTTACACTAGCCGTAAAGCAAATAATTCTCTCTAAACCTGAATCTGATCTTGAATATCTATTTGATCATATAAATCTTGCAAAGATTGAATCATGTTCATAGCAAATGCTTAATTTTTCATATTTATCAGTTGTGCATTGCCCAAGTGCCGAATTACAAGACTTTTTGCCTTATGTTTTTTGTTATCCCATATAACGGTTACTTTCTCCTGGGCAAACCTTTCAGTTTTGAAAGCATCCAAAGTTCATCCTTCTGCCATTTGAGTATCAGTTCTGACCTTCCATAAACAAAAATTGCCCCCTTGCAGTTTTGGAATCAGAACAAACTCATGTGTGCTGGATGATCCATCTTTGCTCACTTAAAAATATTTGGTATGTAAAGCAGAGTAGAATGCAGTTCAGCCAGTGCTATATATGGCCTTATTTATTTATTTATTTATTTATTATTTACTTCATTTACATACCACTTTTCTCAGCCCTCAGGCGACTCAAAGCGGTTAACAACAGCAAAATTAAATGCAAAACATCATAAAACGATTATGGGACAGTTAAAACAATAGCATCATCAACAATTAAACATCAGTATAACAATCATTAGCRTCTCATCAGTAAAATCAGAATCCAATCTCATCATCCGTTAATCCGTGTTCCTATATTCATTACACTGCTTAATCAAATGCTTGTTCGAACAGCCAGGTCTTCACTTTCCTCCAAAACACCAATAGGGATGRGGCCTATCTGATATCTATAGGAAGGGCATTCCACAGCCGAGGGGCCACCACTGAGAAGGCCCTGTCTCTCGTTCCCACCAGGCRCGCCTGTGATGCAGGCGGGACTGAGAGCAGGGCCTCCCCAGATGATCTTAATGTCCTAGTTGGTTCATAGGAGGAGATGCGTTCGGAGAACGACCCTCTAGGAAGGACCGGAGCTACTGCAAAACAGTACCTCCTAGGCCCATTCCCGCGAGGCGTCCCAGAAGGATACCGTTGTCGACAGTATCGAAGGCCGCTGAGCGGTCCAGCAGAACTAACAGGGATGCACTCCCCCTGTCTAGCTCCTGGCGTAGATCATCCACTAAGGTAACCAAGACTGTTTCAGTTCCATGTCCCAGCCTAAAACCAGACTGTGCCTTTATGGTAGGAAATAGGAGAGAAAATAGGTAGGGTGTTCTGGTAAGGTTGAAAAGGTTAAATACTTAATTTTGTTATTCTATATTGCAAATAAAAGAGTAGATAGACAAAAAAAATGACCTTACTTTGATAGAAGAGTCCCTACTGCTAACTTTGATGTTTGGGTATAAGCCATCTTGAGTGAGCGAAGCCTTGTGATGTTTCCTCCTCAACAAAGGATAACAAAGCACTAAGGACTTTTGGGAAGAAGGGGGAAGTAGCCTCTACATTCATGCAGAAGCAAAACACATTGAGTTACATAGATCTAGAAACAGGTGAGAACAAGACAGCAGATATGCACCACTGTCCCTATTTGTGCCCATCTGTCCCTAATTGCTCTATAAAACGAGTGTTGATACTTGTTTACTTCCAGAGAATACAGCCTAAAAAACATTGCCATAGAATTTAAACATAATGTGAAAAAATAGATTTGTATTATTAAGCCTAATTGCTAGAGTCATTGGGCCCATATACACTGCCATATAATGCTGTTTCAGAATGCAGATTAACTGCATTGAACTAGTTTATATGGCAGTGTAGACATATAATCCAGATCAATGCAGTTCAATCTTTATTATATGAGTATGCACTGACCATTATAATGCAGTTCAAGCTGCATTATATGGCAGTGTAGATGGGGCCAAAGTCAGGAAGGAATGCAAAAAAGACACTGTGTGAAGCCAAAAAGAAGACTCAATTGATTAAACTCATCAAGCAATTATAGACAAACGAGAAGAAAAAGTGAAACATGTCAGAACTCTAGCATGCAGGAGAAAGGAGAAGTGCAATAATAAGCAGAGAAATACTAAGCTGATAACAAAAAGGTTAGAGAAAAAACCTTCTACCACAAGATCCTAGAAATGAAAGGGAAATTTAAATCAAGAATGGGGATGTTCTGTGACCATTACTGGAACATATATGAACAAACAAGGAAAAAGATGATGGAAACAATACACAGGGAAGAACTATTTATGATGAAAGTATGACATTCATTTGAGGAAGAACCATATGAAGACAACCCATTTGCATTATTGAGCTGCTTCAGTCTACAGAGAAAGAATCTACTCTAGTTTTAATTAAAAATTGTCAATAAATATGGAAAATAAAACAATAGCCCACAGATTGCAAACACTCAGTATACATTCCCATGAAAAAAGTCAGCAGGGATCACAGTAACCCCAAAACCATTGCCTTAATTTCCCATGCAAATAAAGTGAGGCTTAAAAGACTTTTACTATGTATGGAGCTAGAAACCCAGCTGCTTCAGGAAAGGAAGAGGCACTATTTGTATCATTTTATTTATTAGATTTATATCCCACCTTTCTCCCAAGCAGGTTTGTGTTGGTGAAAGAATTGCAACAGAGAGTTTCAGCTTGTGCTTTGTAGATAACAGCAAAACCTTTGATTGTATAGCTCATAAAAAACTAAAGGAATGTGTGTGCTAAACAGTTTATTGTCCTGATGCTCTTCTGTTCAGTGAGAATGGAATTTGTCTCCTTTCTCTGAGCACAGATGTGACTGAAGCATGGGATAATTTTGCTCTTTGGAGAATAGAGTCTGTCTCCATTCTCCAAAGTGACTGAAGCACAACTGCATTTGTCTCCTCTGAGAAAGGGATTGATGACTACATGGATTTGGCACCTGGGGTTTTTGGGAGGTCATCTCAGGCAGCTTCGTCCCTCACTGTCCTCACCTTCATTCACAGAGAGTGCCTTCATGTATAAATGGAACTACACAACATGTACTCACATAATACATAATCTCTCTTGCACTCCTTTCACCAACACTTTCTTATGGCCAAGATATCTTCACCTTATTTGTAGAAGGGATACTGTTAAGAGTAGTATGCTCTAAGAAGCATTTGATATTGGGATGCTGAGTGGTTTGTCTCATTTTAGCTATCATAGAGCCACCGTGGTGCACTAGCTTTATCATGTTAAGCTGAATGGTTCTTGTCATGATTTTTATACAGTTTAAGATTTTATTTAGCTTAAGCTTTATTGTAATTGCCAATCTGTACTATTCAGATTTTATTTCCCACTAAACAAACTGTTTAAATGGATTATAACCATTATACATTATCTAGTTTTTAACATACTGCACAAGCTATTTGTTTTTCTCCCACCAATGTTCTAACCCACCTATCCCTGTGAAGCTAATAATTGGTGATAAGTGCAGTTAGAATGCCTGATCATTACTGTGGAAACAGGTTTTTAAGACACATTAACAAGTGTTCCATGACAGTTTTCAATTGGATATCAAATAAAATCTGTTACTGTTTAATTCGTGGAGTTGAATAAACATTTCCCCTTCTTTCTCTCCCACAACAGGGTGAAACAACCTCGGTTTTTATGTGAAAACAACATTTCTTCTGAGTGACTGAAGTGAGAATGTTGGTTTATTTCTGCCTTTGATGGAGAACTAACACTATCCCTTTCTGTTGCCCTGGAAGTTTTTGTCGGAAATACAAAATGTCATCAAACAGGAGTCAGAACCCACATGGACTTAAACAAATTGGTCTTGATCAAATATGGGATGACCTCAGAGCTGGAATTCAACAAGTTTACACAAGACAAAGTATGGCAAAATCCAGATATATGGAGCTTTACACGTATCCTAGCATTTACAGTTAAAATATCAATTGATGTAGATTTGTTCTCTTTTTCAGATGGATAGGTTGGCATCTTTATATTATCTTCAGTGAGATTGTAGGAATTTTAAGATATGTACATACAGAGAGAATATCATCTATCAAGCTCATGTGATATCTCCCCTTCCTGATTTTTTTTATAGATCTGGTAGTTTGACCTATAGTAGGCCTGCACAACATACGACCTTCAGACTGGACCCAGCCTGCAAAGAGTTTCCCTGCAGTACGTGGAGGGCACACAGGGAAATGGCTGACCAACAAGGGGAATCCCAGGCCCTTTGCCAGCCTCACACTATTTTCAATGTGAGGTTGGTGAAGGGGTTTGGCTTCCCCTTTCCTTGATCTTTTTGCTGCCTGCTTCGATCAGGTAGACAGCAAAAGGGCCAACCAACAAGGGGAAAGATCAGGCTCTTCACCAGCCTCACAGCAAGAAAGTGAAGTGCTAACAACCTAACCTGAAAACCCCCTGATGTTTCAAGCTCTTTGTAGGGGTCTTTTTGCTGCTGTCATCATCCCACTTTCCTCTCTTAAATTGGTGAACGATGTAAAAACAACATGTGTACCATTTAAAACCTACAACACAAACACTAAAATAGAATTTAACTTGGAACTATTAAAAATAAATAATTAAAAACACTAAAAAGAAATCAAACTTAATATTTTGTCACTTGGGACTTAGCCCTATTTAGCTATTCTTGAAAATAAACTGTATTGGGTGTGGCACTGTTAATGAAGTTTGGTAAGCTGTAAAAATAATGAAGAGATCTTTGAAAGTCTGTACATAGAGCCTGTTTATTCCAGCTAGTTGAGGAAAAACTCACAAAAATCCTTCTGAGACATCTAGATCAGTGGTTCTCAACGTCCCTAATGCTGCGACCCCTTAATACAGTTCCTCATGTTGGGGTGACCCCCAGCCATTAAATTATTTTCATTGCTACTTCATAATTGTAATTCTGCTACTGTTATGAATCGTTATGTAAGAGTGTTAGGGGAGGATTGATTTTTTCATTTGGGAGTTGTAGTTGCTGGGATTTATAGTTCACCTACATTTAAAGAGCATTCTGAACTCTACCAACGATGGAATTGGACCTAATTTGGCACACAGAACTCCCATGACCAACGGAAAATACTGGAAGAGTTTGACGGACATTGACCTTGAGTTTGGGAGTTGTAGTTTGCCTACATCCAGAGAGCACTGTGGATTCAAACAATGATGGATCTGGATCAAACTTGGCACAAATATTCAATATGCCCAAATGTGAACACTGGTGAAGTTCGAGGAATATAGGCCTTGACATTTGGGAGTTGTAGTTGCTGGGATTTGTAGTTCACCTACAACCAAAGAGCATTGAGAAGCCCAACAACGATAGAATTAGTCCAAACTTCCCACACAGAACTCCCATGACCAACAGAAAATACTGTCTGTGACAGTCTTTGGCGACCTTGCTGACACCCCCTCGCGACCCCTCCAGGGGTCCCGACCCCCAGGTTGAGAACCACTGATCTAGATATTTCTGGAATTATGGAGATATTTCTTTGTGTACATGGCCGCAAAGATCAATTAGAGGAGTCTGCCCCAAACTTCCAAAGGTCCTTTCTTCTGTAGGGGAAATATATTAATTTGGAGACTTCCTTAACATGTATGTTTTGATAACAGTTTGCGTAAGACTGAGAACTACCTTATTGGTAGTCCCTCAACAAACATCAAATATATCATTTTCTGTTGTACTATAGAAACAGCAGCCTCTTCCCAGTTTTTTTTAAAAAAATTCTCCAACATCATTTATCTTAAGAATTCTAAGTGTTGGGATGCTTCCCCCGGACAACCAACCCAACTGCCCTTCCCCCCTCCCAAAAAAAAACCCTCTGATAATTAATAACACTTCTTTATGTATATTTGAGAGCAGGAACAGCATAGTGGATAAGATTTAGCTATACATGGATAATTCCATTTCAATAATATCCTTCCCTCCACAGCATTGGAAAGCTGAACATCCTAATTAACCATTTATTTCAGTGGGCCTATTTTAAATATATCTAGGTCTACCTCGTCCGCAATGTACATTAGATACTTTGACCATTTCTAAGTGGTATATGCATAATATGTATTTTATACTTTATAATTATTTTGTAATATTCCTTAACTGCTCTACAGTCATGTTTATAACTACTGTACTAGTGTGCATCAATCTAATCAAGCACGAGGAGCTGGTGTACCTACTTCTAAGTCGAAAAAAGGCCAAACGCCTGGCGGAGCTCAGTTTGTTGGTTTGGAACTCTACAAGCGGCTTAAAGAATTTCTAAAGAATTACTTGACTAATCTCCTTAAGGTAAGATAGTAATTGTATCAGCAAAAAAGTTAAGCATTTCAAGTGTTATTGAACAATTGAAAAGATGTTATAAAGAAGAAATGACATGTTTGAGATGGTCAGGACAGTAACTCCCCTAACCCCCATTTTAGGGGAGCAGGACCTCTGCGAAACTGGAGGGAGAAACACTTTCTAAAGGGCTTTTAAATTTTTGAGGTGCATTAGATTAGTATGTTCTCTTTAAGAATCTCTAGATTCTCCGTGGCAACTCTGGTAAATGTCTGCCAGTAGTTGAGCATAGAATCGCCCTGGAAAATGTATTAATCTGTATTAATAAAAATTAAAAGCTCAAATGTGAAGGATCAACTTTATAATTGTTTTAAAGGATTTTAGGCTGACCTGTAAAACTTGAAGCAACATACTGTAAAAATGATATAACGTCAGGAGTGTCACTTAATGGGGTTCACAGGTAAGATGCCTGAGCTTTTTAAAATAATACTTATAAAATCACAAAAATTCCTTACCGTCACTAAAATTGCTTGAACTTGATATTTGCTATCGGCACATGGAATTGAAAGAATATTACGCAAGTAATCAAGTAGTAGAGAAGAGCAAATTGTTGAAAACTGCTTGAGGACAATGGAAAAGACATGGGAATCAATACTGCTTGAGGAAAAGTATATAAAGATATACTATAAAAATAATACTGTCAGTCTTAACTGTTTAAAGAACATAAATTTTGGTTACTTCATAAGGGGCTATGAATTACACAGCTATATTTTTAGATGTCCTACAATGTAAAACATGTGCGAGTAGCAGTCAAGAATATTTACCTATAAGCCTTCCAAGTACTATGATTGGGTCTAGAATTACCGAGAGGTCTATTTTGGGCAGTTTTTGATGAGTAGGTAAAAAAACAAAACAGTATGTACACACAGCTTATATTCCAACAAGTTTTTTAATTCCCAATGTTTCCTGTTTAGCAGTCCAGGAGACTTCAAACTAAAGTAAACCTTTTTCTCAGCTAATCTAAATGAGTAGAGTGGAAAGGCACAGGATGAGTTAAATCACTCTTAATAATGCAGACGTGTTACCAGCATTAGGATTTTGTTTGTTTTTGACTGTTGATTTCATTTTCATCCTGGAGATGTCAACATTGTGGTTCCAGCTGGTGACTATAAGCTCTCGTCACAGATAACACTGTCCAACACACATTTTGGTGCCTCAAATATTAGCCCTGTTTCTGGGTATATTTGACTTGCTGCAAAATGACACTATTTCCAATCTCTTTGAGATACAGAACATATGCCGTGTATCACTCTTCACACTGCTTGCTCATAAAAATTAGGATATTTTAATGTAGCATTTAAATTAATATATTTTCATATCACAAATGGAGCCCCTGGTGACACAGTGGGTTAAACCCCTGTGCCGGCAGGACTGAAGACCGACAGGTCGCAGGTTCGAATCAGGGGAGAGGCGGATGAGCTCCCTCTATCAGCTCCAGCTCCTCATGCGGGGACATGAGAGAAGCCTCCCACAAGGATGATAAAAAATCAAATCATCCAGGCGTCCCCTGGGCAACGTCCTTGCAGGCGGCCAATTCTCTCACACCAGGAGTCACTCCTGACAGGACAAAAAAATATATATCACAAATGCAAAGAAAAGCGTACTACTACTTATTGTATAGCAAAATTATTTATTATTTATTTAAAACTTTTATATCCCAATTTTCTCTACCAACGTAGAGGGTCACAGTAAAAATCTACAACATCATACATCGATAGTAAATTAACAAATACATATAAGATAAATTACATAAAAGCTGTTCACCAAGATAAAAGCATGTCCAACCCAGTCTGTATATTCAGTCCATATACAGTGGTCACCGGTCTCAACCATCATTCTGCAAAGGCCTCGTTCCACAGCCAGGTTTTCACTAGCTTCCTAAAGGTCAGGAAAAAGGGGGAAGATCTAATTTCATTTGGGAAGGAATTCCATCGCCAGGGGACCACCATAGAAAACGAGACTGTGAAAGTGGCAGAACCGAGAGCAGGGCCTCTTCAGATGATCTTAACACTGCTGATGGTTCATAGGGGAGAATACATTTGGGCAGGTAAACTGGACCAGTACCGTATAGGGTTTTGTAGGTTAAGACCAGCACTTTGAATTGTGCTCAGAAGCTAATTGGCAGCCAGTAGAGCTGGCGCAACAAGGGAGTTGTGCGGTCCCTGTACCCCGCTCCCGTTAGTATTCTGACTGCCGAGCATTAGACTAATTTGCAACCCCATGTAGAGCGCATTTCAGTAGTCTATAAGGGATGTAACCAGAGCATGGACTAACATACCTTCTCAAGGTATGGACACAGCTGGCGCACAAGCTTTAACTGTGCAAAAGCTCTTGCGGCCACCGCCGAGACCTGGGGTTCCAGGCTCAGCGATGAGTCCAGGATCACTTCCAAGCTGAGAACATGCGCCTTCAGGGGGAGTGTAATCCTATCAAGCACAGGCTGTAACCCTATGCCTTGTTCGGCCTTATGACTGACCATCACAGATTTATTATACAGTTTCCAGTCATTCAACACACCATATCTAAGAAATGATGCAATTTCTCTAATGCAATTTTCTGAATCAGTGCACCAAATAACCCCAGGAACAGGCCTAAGAATGAAGACACCAAGAATTTTTGTTGTTGGGCTGTGTAATGGATATAGGATTAAGAGGGAAGCAGCTTCCTTTATCTTTCTGCAGAGGCCGAGATAACACAAAAGCATTAGGGCTTTCATAATCATTTATTTGCCTTGGAGTTTCTTGAAGGGTACATTTAGACAGAAAGTTATAGTGGAAGTTCCCTCTGAAACCTATATCTATATGATTGTGATTCACATATCATATGATTATTTTGTATGCGAATAAAGAAGAATTACCAGCTTGTTAGGATTTCTGGGGTTGAAGGCCAAAACATCTGGGGACCCCAGGTTGAGAACCACTGATCTATATGATTGTGATTCACATACAATATGATTATTTTGTATGTGAATAGAGAAGAATGTAAACTTAGTTTATTTGGATGATGGATGATTTTGTCTACATAAATAACACAAGATTTTAAAACTAAAGAATTACTTCTCACTAGCTGTTTGTTTTTTGTTTTTTGTTTTTTTGTAGGACTATTTAAAACTATATGTGTATGTTAAAACTATATGTGATAGTATATTAGCACTATCTCATGATAGTGCTAATTTTGTTGCTGTCACCTCATATCAAGTGAACTTTCACTTATGGCAACCTCATAAAGGAAAGATCTCCAAGTGACCCTATCCACAACACCCCTGCTTGGGTCTTAGAGACTCGGGGCTGTGGCTTTTTTGATGAGGGCTCTTCCAGACAGGGCCAAAGTCTGGGTCCCGGATTAGTCTGAGATGTCCAAATTACATCACAGGCTAATCCGTATTAATCCAGAGCAAACCTGGATTTCCAGGGTTATTGTGCATTAATAAATTACCTACAAGGATTCAGACCTTTGAATAAGATCCAGATCTTTACAGCTGTTGATCTTCTAGGGATTGACTCAGGAATGTCTTTTGCAATCCCGAGGGTCAATCCTCACTGCCATCATGGTTTTTCGGGCTCCAGGAGTGCCACCCTCCTCTCCCAGCCTCCCATTTTCCCCTTAAACTTATCAGACAGGTCTGCCTCCCTGCACAGGCATCTCGGACAAAGCTCCTGCCTAAATCCTGAGAGGAACTGGGATTTAGCCCTGTGAAAGGGCCCTAAGGCTGGATCTACACTGCCATATAATCCAGTTCAAATCCAATTATATGGCAGTGAAGATGGGGCCTGAAATGTGGTCTTGCTCTTTTCCTACTGCCTTCTGTCTTAGCAAGCTTTATTGTCTTTACTAGTGAATTATGGCTTCACATGATATAGCTAAAGTAATTTAGTCGTATTGGCTTTTGGGGAAAGTTCAGGCTTGGACCTATTTGCAGTAAATTCTCCATTAACCAGAACTCAACCAATCAGCACTCTTTTTCTAGGATCTCTGTACATCAGTGGTTCCCAACCTTTTTTTGACCAGGGACCACTTTGACCAGGGACCACTCTCCAACATTAGTACCAAAAGGGTATGAATCAGTTTTTGGTCAACTTTAGATTTGGTTTGGTTATTTGGGGTGCTGATTCAGAAAATTGCATTGGATAGACTACATCAGCTCTAGCTTCTGATACAGAACATATGCCATCCAGTAGTCACCATCTGCTCACCCACAAAAAACCATATTTAATAAACCCCAGCACTATAAGAGAGTTTTGCAAGACCAGTCACTCTTTGCAACGGTGTAGTAACTGTGAGGCCATGGACCATATTTTAGTTTTTGCAGTCCACTGGTTTAAATAATATAGTGAAACTGTGTTACATTAAGTTACTTTTGTTAAACTTACAGTTTGGTTGATGCCGGATAAATGTAGTTTTGGTTGCTTGAGAGTTACTTTTAAAAATAGGCCTAAATAACATTATATCCCATACAACACTATACCATAAACTCTGAATTGACTTAATATTAATATTGAAATACAGTAATTCAATATTAATAAAGACAAATTATCTTAAACTTACATTCCACTGAAATTGATTTTATTTTAATTTTTTTCTTTAACACATTGTTTTTATTTTATTTTTTGCTGCTCACTTGAAAGTTTTGGTTATTTGAGTTCTAGTTAACTGGGAGATGCAATAAAAAAATTCTGTTCAAAGACAAACAAGGGTACTTTTTCTCATAGCAAAAATCAAAGCAACAAGAACATTCATTGCTAACCTTGTATAAACTATATGGTCGCCCTAGAGATTAAGACTAGGAGCAATTCATTCAGTAATTTAAACAATGAAGAGACAGGGCTCTAAGCAATCTTGCCAAAAAAGGATAATTTGCTTTAATCTACAATTTTGAGATTTTCTGGGAAACAGACGGTAATCTTTGGTGTACTACTGGAAATTAAGATGAGTGACAATGTGTAGTTTCCAATCAGCCAGCAAATGAGCAAGAACTTTCCAAAATCCTGAAACCTAAGAAACCTTTGGAAAGTTCTCGCTCGTTGAAAGGCATTACTCAGGACATATACAGAGAAACAATTTAATATCCTACTTCTATTTTACATTATGTCCCTACTGTTTGTCTTTTCCAGGATGGCGAAGACTTGATGGATGAGAGTGTGTTGAAATTCTACACTCAACAGTGGGAGGATTATAGGTTTTCAAGCAAAGTACTAAATGGGATTTGTGCCTACCTCAATCGACACTGGGTTCGTCGTGAGTGTGATGAAGGTCGCAAGGGAATATATGAAATCTATTCAGTGAGTATTCATAAATAGTTGTTTGAAAGAAAAATATTTCATGTTTAATGTAAGATGTGGGGAAAGGTCACAATTCCTAAAAGTTTTTTTAAAAAAATAACCAGTCTTCTGTCCTTTTAAAATAGAATATGCACTATGTAGCTACTTTCCTTGCCTTTCAGACCTTTCTGTGTATTTCTGTTTGCATATCTTTGGGCTGTAGCCAAAGTTAGTAATACCTGATGGAAATCAGTGAGAGGACTAATTAAAATTTTATTGATTTTATTTATTTGTTCATTTATTTATTATTTACGATATTTCTAACCCGCCTTTCTCAAGCACAAAGGTGACTCAAGGCGGCTTACAAATTGGCAGCAATTCAATGCCATAAAAATCCACAATATACAGTTAAAACATTTAGTGAGTCTTCTCCAAGGATGAGCAAATTGTGGAAGTTTAGGGCCCAGTTTTCATCACCTGAAGAGCAGAAACTAAAGGAGAGGCAATCCCAAAAACATTTGGGGAGGATCTTTTGCATGTAAACAGTAGGCTGAGAAAATATATATGCATATGCATAAAATTACCTTAGTACCCACATGTATGCCATTATTCTTAATATAGAGAAAGTATTAGTATGAATGAAGGACTTTAGGAATAGCTATACAGGTGGTCCCCAAATTATGAACAAGGTAGGTCCTATAGGTTTGTTCTTAAGGTGAATATGCATGTAAGTCAGAACATGTACAGTTTTAAGTGTAACTCCAGTTTATATATGTGTGTGTGTGTGTGTGTGTATACACACATACACAGAGAGAGAGAGAGAGAGAGAAATGCTGTGTGATCGATGAAAGAAATGCTTCAATACACTTTTAAAAATTAGGGGCACTGGCGAGTGGTTTCTAAAGGGTGTCTTATATGTTTGGGTTCGAAGGATGATGTTGTGTTCTTGTATTGTGTAGTTTTGGTTTTTTACTATTTGCTTGCTGCTTTGAGTCCCACCTGTGAGAAAAAGTGGGATGATAATTATTATTATTATTATTATTATTAATAATAATAATTTCTAAAATATCATAAGTGTCTGTTTCATTATTATAATGAGAGTAACATTTTTTTGTTACTATTTTGTTAAGTTGCACAAGGGGGGGCATCCTGAGCTCCCCCCCCCCCCCACTTATTTTTAGAGCTATTGGGATGAAACTTCTCAGTGGTGCAGCTCCATAGCGGTGTTCGACGTTGGAGTGCGGAGAAAGGGAATTAAGAAGAGATACGACTTTTGTGCAGTTGTGGCAACCAATGTACATAGATTAGACTGGAAGTAACCTTAGAACAGGAGTTCTCAACCTGTGGGTCTCCAGGTGTTTTGGCTTACAACTCCTAGAAATCCTAGCCAATTTACCAGCTGTTAGGATTTCTGGGAGTTGAAGGCCAAAACATTGGGGGACCCAAAGTTGAGAATCACTTCCCTAGAAGATAGTGATGCCCTTAAAATGTACCAAAAAAGGATTGTACCTGCCTCAACCCACTTGTTGTGGCAATCAATACACACAAAATAGGCTGGCAGTCTCTAGAACAGTGTTTCTCAACTTGGGGGGTTGGGACCCCTGGGGGGGCAGTGAGGGGGTTTCAGAGGGGTTGCCAAAGACCATCAGAAAACTCAGTATTATCTGTTGTTCATGGGGGTTCTGTGTAGAAAGTTTGGCCGAATTCTATCGGTGGGGTTCAGAATACTCTTTGATTGTAGGTGAACTAGATTAGTTTTATTAGTTGTATTGTATAACTGGATTGTTTTGATTATTTTATAATTGTTGCTGCTATGTATTTTATCTTACTATGTGTATTGCTGGCATCGAATTGTGCCTTTTGTAAGCCGCCCTGAGTCCTCCTTCGGGGGTTGAGAAGGGCGGGGTAGAAATGCTCGAAATAAATAAATAAACTATAAATCCCAGCAACTGCACTCCCAAATGTCAAGGTCTATTTCCCCCAAACTCCACCGGTGTTCACATTTGGGCATATTGAGTATTCATGCGAAGTTTGGTCCAGATCCTTCATTATTCTCTCTGGATGTAGGTGAACTACAACTCCCAAACTCAAGGTCAATGCCCACCAAACCCTTCCAGTATTTTCTGTTGATAATGGGAGTTTTGTGTGCCAAGTTTGGTTCAATTCCATCATTGATGGAGTGCTTAATGCTCTTTGATTGTTGGTGAACTACAACTCAGAAATGACAAAATCAATCCCTCCCAACCCCACCAGTATTCAAATTTGGGTGTATCGGATATTTGTGCCAAATTTGGTCCAGTGAATGAAAATACATCCTGGATATTTACATTAACATTCATAACAGTAGCAAAATTACAGTTATGAAGTAGCAACGAAAATAATGTTATGGTTGGGAGTCACAACAACATGAGAAACTGTATTAAGGGGTTGTGGCATTAGGAAGGTTGAGAAACAGTGCTCTAGAAGATAACAATTAAAAGGCTCTCCATGAATAAAAAGGAAGAAAACCATGTGTTTGAATCATAGACTCATAAATCTGGAAGAGATCACAAGGGCCATCCCGTCCAAACCCCTGCCATGCAGGAAAATACCAACAAAGCACCCCCTACAGAGGGCCATTTAGTCCCTGTTCAAAAACCTCCAGAGAAGGCGACTCCACCACACTCTGAGGCAGCATATTCCATTGACAAACAGCTCTTACTGTCAGGAAATTCTTCCTAATGTTTAAGTGGAATATCGGGGTTTCGGGGTTCGGTGTCATCTGTACGCAGATGATGTCCAGCTCTGTTACTCCTTTCCACCTGCTACTAAGGAGGCTGTTCAAGTCCTGAACCGGTGCTTGGCTGCTGTAACGGACTGGATGAGGGCCAACAGATTGAAACTAAATCCAGACAAGACAGAGGTACTCTCTATGCGGGGTTGCCTCTGAAGACTGCCCGGAAGCTGCAATTACTCCAACAAGCGGCAGCCAGATTACTAACAGGAGCGGGGTACAGGGAGCATACTACTCCTCTGTTGCGCCAGCTCCACTGGCTGCCAATTAGCTTCCGAGCACAATTCAAAGTGCTGGTGTTGACCTATAAATCCCTAAACGACTCCGGTCCAGTTTACCTGTCCGAAGGATTCTCCCCTATGAACCATCAAGGTTGTTAAGATCTTCTGGAGGGGCCCTGCTCTCGGTCCCACCACCCTCGCAATCGCGTCTGGTGGGGATGAGGGACAGGGCCTTCTCGGTGGTGGCCCCTCAGCTCTGGAACTCTCTCCCATTGGAGATTAGAACTGCCCCTTCCCTCCTGACCTTTAGAATGTTGGTGAAAACTTGGCTCTGGAACCTGGCATTTGATGAGTGAATCAATAACCCTTTCTAAATAAATAATAAATAATTTTCCTGCAGTTTGAATCCGTTCCTCCATGTCCTAGTCTTTAAAGAAAAAGAAAACAACCTTGTCAAGCATGGCTCTCACGTCCCCTTTCAGTCTTATTTGGGGATAGTCAGTATTTCTTTGGATCAAAGTTCTACACACTCATTTTTCATGCTACTGTACTTGAAAATAAATTCCTGATCTGAACATTTGCCCCAAGGCATCATGTTCTGTAATTCTAAACATACTTTAAAAGGATTTCGTGTTGCAATAAATGTGTATCAGCTTGCTTAGAATCACTCTCCATTCTGAGGCATTATTTTGCATCTGATGCTGGCAAGTTACATATATATTCTAAGAGAAGCAATTCCAACAAACCTGAAGTATGCTTACCGCATATGAGACAGTGGTTCGATTAACAACATTCCTTCAAGTTTGCTGGAATTCACTGACAGATACTGAGTTGTGCAGAAGACAAACACATTAAATTTTGGGGGGAGAAATCCTGAAGAAAAAGAGTTCTGTAAAGTTTAATCATCCAGATTTCATATTGTTTCATATTTATTGTTTTATTGCTTATAGATGTATTGTTTTAATTTGTTTTATGTCTAACTGTAGTGTATAATTGTAATTGTTTGTACTGGCATTGAATTTTGCCATTACTTATGTGTAAACCGCTTTGAGTCCCCCTCGGGGTGAGAAAAGCAGTATACAAATACTGTAAATAAATAAATAAATAAATATTCTCATATTGATAATCTTCTGTTAAATTCTAGCTTGCACTTGTGACTTGGAGGGACTGCTTGTTCAGACCATTAAATAAGCAGGTATGTCTTTTACTTGATTGCTATTGAATATTGCTTTATAATGTTTTTATTAATGTCACAAATGGATATTGTTGAGCATTTAGCAAATATATCCAAGTAAATTAACCTGATCAACAGCCAGAAGCGGAATAAAATAAAATCTGTATTATAGTGACTTCTCAGTTAATCGGAACTCAAGCAGTCGTAACTCTCAAGAAACTTTTCTTTCAATTTTTCTTTTTCCATGGAATTATTTGTGATTGTGCTAATTGAAACTCCTCCAGAAATTCTCACCTTTGATGGGTATTTTTTTCCTTTAGAATTTCTTCCTGGCATTTCCTGAAATCCAAGAGTCATGCTCTTCTTTACCACAATTGAAACTCTAGCATTATATGACTTCTTTTCCCCTAGAGTACCAACTACTTTGATATCATTGATTAGGAAGACTTCCTGATTTATCTATTTAGCTACCATATTAGTGCCTCTGTATTCTGTACTCCTGGAGCCCCCGTGGCGCAGTGGGTTAAACCCCTGTGCCGGCAGGACTGAAGACCGACAGGTCGCAGGTTCGAATCCGGGGAGAGGCGGATGAGCTCCCTCTATCAGCTCCAGCTCCTCATATGGGGACATGAGAGAAGCCTCCCACAAGGATGATAAAAACATCAAAATCCGGCTGTCCCCTGGGCAACGTCCTTGCAGACGGCCAATTCTCTCACACCAGAAGCGACTTGCAGTTTCTCAAGTTGCTCCTGACACGACAAAAGAAAACCAAAAACTCCTGAGCAATAAGTCCCCAACTACCAGTACCTTTCTTTTCTTCATCTTGTGATTTGTGGTTATCTTGACTCCTTCCCTGGCATGTGTTATTCCCTGTTCTGGTTTTCTGATAGAACAGCTTCAGCATTGCTGTTATTATGAATATGTAGGAAATTATTGTTTAGTTGGAGAGGTTCTGAATCCCTTCTGTATGATCTGTGCCAGTTGCAAGTGTAGTTGATGAGGTTTTCTGGCAAAAGAACAAACATAGCACATACACTGGCAGAGGACAACTATGGATCCTTCTATCTCTATCTCCGCAGTTGTTCCTTTCCTTTTCCTGACTGTGATATCTGTATAAGATATTACTCCATAATCTCAGGGATTCATATGCATTTTTTTGTCAAGACATTTTCATTGGCCATTTTACTCTGTTTTTTATTTGCGTATTGATTATTTTCTTAGATGATACGTTGTAGTTTTAATTTTTATAATTTCAAAAGCAAAATGTAAATATTTACACTGCACCTATTCCATAAACCTAAAAGATTTAATAGATAAATGTTTTCAATTTGTTTGTTTTTTTAAAAAAATCAAACCAGATACAATATTTTAATCAGTTTTTATTTATGCTGGTAGAAGAAGAATTTTCCATTTTTTATGTGGCTAAGCCTCTCAAATGTGAGCATTGGTGTTATAAATGATTTAATACTGGTTGCTCCTTTATATCTTCATTACCCCATCTTTCTGAAGGTAACAAATGCTGTGCTGAAGCTGATTGAAAAGGAAAGAAATGGTGAAACAATCAACACGAGACTGATCAGTGGAGTTGTGCAATCTTATGGTAAATTTATTTTTTGTTGCTTAATATCCTCATATGGATTCTGCATATGGCTCTAGTGCAATATACTTCCCAGCTATGTATAAATGTCATAGAATTTAAAATACCCCTTGTAGTTTTTTCTCATTTCTTCTGTGAGCATCTAAGCCTTCCCCAAGCCTACTAGAAACGGAAATGAGTGAAATTAGTTTTGTTCTTCCTCTCTTAGATTTGAAGGTATTTAGTACATTTAACACTGTAATTTTTTTTTCATTTCCTGCTAAGATGTTTTTGACATATTCAATATTTGCGACAAGTTCCTGTGTTACACGTTAAGGTCTGTCTTCTGTGAAAATTTCTGAAAAAATCAAAACATTGTATTCTTTTGTCATTGAACTCAGGAGAAATACAAGAGTAGTCTAATAACGAGCAATAAATAAATACTGAATTTAAAAAGTGGGAACTATGGGTGAGAGTATACCGACATATCTCTGGTTGTACTGGTCCATTTAGTTTTCTTGGCAAGGATACTGGGGTGGTTTGCCATTGCCTTCCCCAGGGATCACGCTTGGTCTGACCTCTCTGCCACGACCATCCCGTCTTGGGTGGCCCTTCACGGTTTCGCTCATGACATCATTGAGGTGCTCAAGCTCTAGCACCACGACAAGGCGGTGATCCTTTGCTGGAGCCATGGTATTCCCTGTAGTAACCTACAGATGTGAGAGCTGGACCTTAGGGAAGGCTGAGCGAAGGAAGATAGATGCTTTTGAACTGTGGTGTTGGAGGAAAGTTCTGAGAGTGCCTTGGACTGCGAGAAGATCCAACCAGTCCATCCTCCAGGAAATAAAGCCCGGCTGCTCATTGGAGGAAAAGATACTAGAGACAATGTTGAAGTACTTTGGCCACATCATGAGGAGACAGCAAAGCTTAGAGAAGACAATTATGCTGGGGAAAGTGGAAGGTAAAAGGAAGAGGGGCCGACCAAGGGCAAGATGGATGGATGGCATCCTTGAAGTGACTGGACTGACCTTGAAGGAGCTGGGGGTGGTGACGGCCGACAGGGAACTCTGGCGTGGGCTGGTCCATAAGGTCACAAAGAGTCGGAGACGACTGAACGAATGAACAACAACAACATGGGTGAGAGCTTTGCCTGGAACCTTGTAGAAGACCACTATGTTCTTGAAGAAATGGCCACGTGTTTCTTTAACAGTTGAGCTGACTGTTACCACCTTCGCAGGGTTGTCTTTTGAAAAGATGCTGGTTGAGCGAATGCTGAGTTGAGGAAAACCCTCATGCAGTGAAATTGCCACATGTGAAGCTACTCAATTTGTTTTCTTTAATTAAACTATTGTGTTCACAATACTTACAACTTGTGAGCAAATTCATTGAAGATTAATTAAATCTGGCTTTAAAATATGAAGGACTAGACTGAAAAAATAGCAACACTTGCATTTTAGCTTTGTTTGAAGGGTATATATTAGTTTCCTACATTATCCTCTACAATAAGGGTGTCAAACCCATTTTTATTGAGGGCGACGTCAGCTTTATAGTTGCCTTCAAAGGCCATTGAATCCATGAATGAAGAATCCATGGATATAGAGGGCCAACCATATATATAAAAAAGTATGTAGAGATTGGCGCTGTTTAGTTTTTAACCAGTTTGGATTCCCAGTGGCTATGGAATGACGACTACTGTCCCTTTTGATTATCCAACATGCGGACTGGGGATAATGAGAATTGCAACCTAACAGCACTTATGGTTCTGAGGTTGGGGAAAGGTTCAAGGACATTTGAAATGTCAGACATCATGTCTACTATCTTTGTATCTACATTTAAACTACTAAACAGAACAAACCGCAGCTTACCAGATATTACTGTATCACGTCTCCCATCAGCTGTAGTCATGATGCTAAATAGTGAGGAATACAGGCGTTGTAGTCTAGCATCTGGAAGGCCACATAAAATGACATGTCAGATTTGGCCTGCAGAAATGGAGATGACACATATGCTCTACAAGAAAGTTTAATTTGTAGAAGAATAAATATAAGAAAATAAAATAGAAATGGCTTACCATCACAATACTGCCTTTATAGTTTATGTCATGGATGCATGATAATGTAAAAGTTATGTGTGTGGGTTGTTGGACAAACGTCACACATGTTCACTTTTTGAGATAAAATAGGGATTGACTTGGCATGGATGTTACATGGAGTTTTTTCAGATGATAATTATATTGTTCAGCAGAATAAGTCTTGAGGAATAAAACTCCTTAAACTTGTTCATGTATTTTCAGTGGAGCTGGGGCTAAATGAAGATGATACCTTTGCTAAGGGGCCTACATTGACAGTTTATAAAGAATCCTTTGAATCTCAGTTTCTTGCTGATACAGAGAGATTCTATACAAGAGAGAGCACTGAATTTTTGCAACAGAATCCAGTTACAGAATACATGAAAAAGGTATGTGAATTGATATTGTGTGTTTGTCATTCTAAAAAAAGACTTTATAACATTTTGAAGTAATATTTTAGGCTAGAACTTGCATAGTGAAGACTGAGCACTACTTTTTCTAGACAATATCAATTCATTTTCCATTTATACTGCTGCAGTTCAGTTTTCTGGCTGATTGGCTTTTCTCTTTCATAATTTAGCAAAATTGCTTGGTTTAGAGGTTTATTACTGAGGAATTAAAAAATTACTCTAATTTGTAGTGAAAGGGTACGGACAGTTTTTTCATGCTTTCCAATTAGGAAGGAGGGAAATAGTTATAAGAATTCTATGGCAGTGTCACCCTCCACTCTTTACCTCCTGTTTTGATCTAAAATGTAACTGAAAGGTCTCCAAACAAAGAGACAAAGCTTCTAAATAGCTCTGGGCATATAAAAAATGATGCGACAGAGCTTTGAAGAGGGGAGGGAGGAATTTCCAAAGCTCCTGGCTTTTTTTATTTTTTATTGTATTGCACCAGTAGCTCTTTAGAAGCCTCATATCTACATTTGGTGGCCTTTCAGGTACATTTTAGGCAGAAATGGGCATGGGGCTGGTGGCAATAACCCTGGGCCATCTCATCATCTGTCCAGCCCCCGCCAAAATGGTGGGGTTTTGGCAAGCTGTCTGACCTCCAACATGAGTGAAATCAACATTTAAAATTCATCCTGTAAGCGGCCATAGTAGGAACTTTCTGTTTTCGTGATCTCTATGAATTCACACAATTGGGAATCTGCTCAGATGCCGAGGACTGTTTGGAACCTTCTAGAATCACTAGGCAGAAAAGTATTGGTGGCAACCCCGCCCACTGTCCTGAGGCTATATAAGGCATGGTTGCCACCCAAACCCCTCAGTTCCTTTTGTCGGTGCTGTACCCAGTTTCAGGAACCCTTAGCTTGTCGAGCTCGTTGATTCATCAGACTTTTTCTTGCTTCTAACAGCGAATTCCGACTACCATCTTATCTCCACAGGAGCACCTTCCATTCTAGCCTTGTGTTATAGAGGCTCCCACTTTCGGTTGATCTTGCTCCATGAATACGGTGCTTGCGGCCTAGTCCAAGATGGCCTTCACAATCTGCTTTAAGCAGTGTGAACAGTGGAGAGGCAAACTTCTTGACATGGATGGACATTCTAAGTGCTTTTGGTGTTTGGAAAAGGGACATTTGGTCTCATCCTGTGTTCAATGCCAGGCTTTTACGCCTCGGGCAAGGAAGAACTGGGAGGTGAGGCTTCACCCTTCCTGTGTCAACAGGCCCTTTCACCTTCATCCACGGCTTCTGCCTCAATTTCAAGGTCCCAAATTGGGTTGAAGCAGTTGGATATGAGCACATTGAAGTCCTCTCCCACGTCTGCCTCAGGGAAGCATGTCCCTCCCTCAATGTTTTCAATGAAGGCCGCCTTGAAGCATTCAGCTGAGGAAGCAGCTGTCTAAGAATTTGAAAAACACTGGTCTAAGGAGCCCACTCATTCGCCTGAGAAACACCAAAAAATGCTCACGAAGCCAAAAAGGCTAGAATGGAAAAGGCCAAAAATTGTCTAGAAATGTCAAATCTCAAGAGTCTCTTAGTGAACTGCCAGTTCTTACAGCTTAGCTACCAGGGACCCCGAGGGCAACCTTGGAAGTGTCTCATTCGGTCTTGTCTCTGGAAGGAAAGCATGACACTGGCGAGCCAAACTCTGAGGGCGAGGAGCCTGAACCCTCCATGGAAGTCACCGAGTCTCGACCTACTCCTCTGGCTGACTATTGGACTGAACCAGTAAAAACCAGGTCCTTGTCTCAATAGCAGTAATGTGCTGCTTCGGCAGACTGACATGCTCGGGTGGAAGCTCCCGTGGTGCCACCAAACCACCAATGTGTGGACCAGGAGTATCTGGTGGTTCATTGACAATGAAATGCATGCATGAGAGCTAAGACCTCCAACACCCCCTCCCAGATGTATGCCTCCAGCCGCTGTGTACCTCCAGTGGGTACGATTACCTGGCGAGATTGGTCCGTTTCTTAGATGGGGATTTCACTGGTGAAGATTTATGAACCCCATTCACCTTTGTGGTCTGAAGTTGACTCCTATGTTGCTTTTCTGATCACTTGCCAGAACCAAGGATCTCAATCATTGATTCGCCATCTTCTACTGATGATCTGAGACTAATTTCGGACCAGATTCTGCAGATGGCCAAGACTTTGGGGCTCAAGATCAAATAATGGATGCAGATTGTCGATGACCCACTGTTTACAGATGCCCAAAGGGCTGCTTCTTCTGCTGAGTACCTGCGCTTTTTCCTCACTTACTGCAAGTGATGAGTATTTCCTGGTCCAACCTCTTTACCACCTACTTTGAGAAAAGTAGAAACTTGGTATTGAGTTGATGACTCCAAGTTGTCCTGGCTTTTGCAGCACCCGAAGCTGAATTCCATCGTTGTGGGCAAAGCTCAGTCCCACTCGAGCCAATGTCTCCACTCCACTCTGGCAGACAAAAGGGGGAAGAAGATTGATGCTCTTAGGAGAAAGATCTACTTGGGTGCCACATTATTGGCCCGCATCCCTACTTACCGAGCTTTCATGACAGACTACCAAAGATCTGTTGGACTCTATTGCTCCTTTCTTTGACCATCCAGATGATGAGGTCAAGACTGCACTGTCCACCTTCCTCCAGGAGGCTCTGTTCTTGGCATGTCACCAGGTCCAGCTTTCAAAACACACAGCTGACACTGGTGGTAAAATGCAGGCCCATGCAGTAGTGATTCTCCACCATGCTTGGTTTCACTTATCTAGCCTTTCCTCTTCCAGTCATTGGAGACCTTCCTTTCAATGACACCAGTTTGTTTGCATTGGCCCCCAGAGTTAACCACCCTTGCTGTGTTGATCAGTCCCTCTCTGCTGCCATCTCCAGGCCACAATCTGACCCCTGTCTTTGGGAATTGTCTCTCCAGATTCCTCCCTGCCTGTCCCACCTCACCCACAATCTCTGGGTGCTCAACATCCTCAAATTTGGCT
The DNA here is from genome assembly GCF_025583915.1 of Anolis sagrei ordinatus. Classification (NCBI taxonomy): domain Eukaryota; kingdom Metazoa; phylum Chordata; class Lepidosauria; order Squamata; family Anolidae; genus Anolis; species Anolis sagrei. The sequence goes on along the minus strand of NW_026847660.1, from coordinate 62,540,522 downwards.
ATATTATTAAGTTTGATTCTTTACCCCCAACAGGGACAAAACCCTGAACCTTGCCTTCCCCTCCAATATTGGAGGAGTTCAAGACACTTCTCCAGAAAGGGACCATAAAACCCCTTCACAAAAAGGACTTCCCATGGGCTTGTTTTTTCCAGTACTTCACTGTATCAAAGAAGACCGGAGGCTGTGTTAAAGCTCATGGAATTAGGGCAAAGTCTACCGTGTCATATGTTTGGCATAATGGGAATCGAAGTCTCCTGTCATTTCTTTCATAGGAGACAGCCCAATGTTCTTGCAAGGGCTGGAGCAGCATCAGTAAACTTCACTAAGGCACCTACTACACTGCCCTATATCCCAGGATTTATCCCAGATTATCTGCTTTAAACTGGATTATATGCGTCTCCACTGCCAGATAATCTGAGATAAACAGATTATCTGGGATCATATCCTGGAATAGAGGGGCAGTGTGGAAGGGGCCTATTTTTTTAAAAAAACATGCAGTTACTGACACTCATATGCATTTCCATCAATATGGGCTGTAGCTATATGACAACTGGGCCTCACATAGCCTTGGGATGATGGGCAGGGTTACCGCCACACTTTTTCTGCCCAGTGATTCTAGAAGATTCTGAACAATGCCTACACGTATTACCCAATTGTGAATTCACAGAAGACCACTTGAAGAAATACAGTTACAGGTAAGTAATCATTCCTTCTTATCCTTACAATAAACTGCAATGAAAATGAAAGATATCATTGTATTTCCTCCCCAGCCTTCTCTATATGCAAAGTTGATGAACAGTATACGTATAGGTAGTATATAAAAGCCAACACATATGGAATGCATAGTATACAAACATGTGCATAACCCCCCCCCCCCATGCTTTGATGATAGATTTTATTTTGTAAATAATATGAACTTTTAAGAACTTTTAAAATAAGATTTGCATATTTTTAGGCGGAAGCTCGTCTTCTGGAAGAACAACGTAGGGTTCAAGTATATCTGCATGAGAGCACACAAGATGAATTAGCACGAAAATGTGAACAGGTTCTTATTGAAAAACATTTGGAAATCTTTCACACTGAATTTCAGAACCTTTTGGATGCTGACAAAAATGAAGGTAGATTGTCTCAAACAACTTGTAGACATTTGTACGTAATTAAATTTGCCTTTGGTGGACATCTCTTGAAACACATTATTGAAGGAAATAAGTTTAATAGATTTGTAATTCTTTTTAAATGATTAAAATACTGTAGAGTCTCACTTATCTAACATAAACAGACCAGCCGAACATTGGCTAATAAGGAAGGGTTAAGGAAAAGCCTATTAAGTCAAATTACATTATGATTTTACAAATTAAGCACCAAAACATCATGTTTTACAAGAAATCAACAGAAAAAACAGTTCAATACATAGTAGCCTTATGTCATAATAACTGTATTTACTAATTTAGCACCAAAATATCGCAATGCATTGAAATAGCTGTGGATACGAGCGGGAGACAGACTGTTGGATAATACAGAACGTTGGACGTGCAAAGGTTGGATAAATGAGACTCTACTGTAGCAAGATTTTAACTACCCTCATTTAAATATCCCTTTTCAGTTGTTTAATGTTAAATAAAAAAATACTTAAATGTCTTTTTGTCCTCTACGGAGAGCCCCCAGTTGTTTGCGTTGTTTCAGTGCATTTGCTAATGCTCTCTTATAAGTTCTTAGGTGACTAAAAAAGATGAGAGCTCAAATTCTAATATAAATCAAAGTATTTCTCTACTTACTTTTCAGACTTGGGACGCATGTATAATCTTGTATCTCGAATCCAGGATGGGCTTGGAGAGCTGAAAAAACTATTGGAAACCCATATTCATAATCAGGGTCTAGCTGCAATTGAAAAATGTGGAGAAGCTGCTCTAAATGCAAGTATTATTTCAACCGTAGCTTTGTCAAATTTGTAGTCTCAAAACTCCCCTCAAATTTACAAAACATGCAATATATTGAGTACATTGTATTGTTCTTGGAGGATCAGGAATGCCACAAATATTTTCATACATAGGTGTTGAGGCGAATATATTTCTAAAATTTAAACATAGTCACATTCTGTATTTCAAAAGTTTTTTTTTGTTACAGTTACCATTGAAAGGGGTTCCCTGAACTATGTCGCTGGGAGAGCTTTTTTTTTTAGCAATTCAAAAGTTTATGTAGTTCAAGGCCATACAGGCAAGAATAGGGGGGTGCTGCATGTGGCAATTGGGCCCTCATATCAGATGTCTGATCGCCACTGGACCGATGGGCATCTTTTTGAAGCAAAGTTATTTGGCTTTGTCATACAGTCATGGTATTAAAAGCCCATCAAACTGCTCTGAACCCAACTAGCTAGAACATTTTTATTTACCAGCTTTCAACCTTCTTGCTATCGAGCCTTTTCACTCCAAAAGAGCTGAAATGTACTCTGCCTACAATCAAATAGTTCAATTTCATTATTTAACGTTTATAAGTTCACATGCATACCAAACAACAAAATATGTTATCCACATTTTTAATATTTCCATTACCTTCTCTTTTTATTGTATAACACATAGAAACATACCATCTTTGAAATTAACATTCAAAATACCAGTATTTTCCCCAATCCCACCACCACCACACACACACACATTTATTTATTTATTTGGTAGTTTTGTATACCGGTCTTCTCATCTCCATTCGAGGGACTCGGGCCGGTTTCCAACATCAGTATTACAGACCGTCATTAAAACATCATATTTCTAAATCACATTAAAACATTGAAACAATTAAAATGGCAAAAATACAATCATATGATTACAGTGGTCAGTCGTCATCAAAGTCATTATTCGTCGTCATCCATCCATATCTCAGGATCAGGGCTCATTTGTTGAATGCCAATCCCCAAAGCCAGGTTTTCACCTGTTTCCTGAATGTTAAGATCGAAGGGGCAGTTCTGAACTCCAGTGGAAGGGAGTTCCAGTGTCGAGGGGCCACCACCGAGCAGGCCCTGTCTCTCGTCCCCACCAGCCGCACCTGTGAGGCCAGTGGGATCGAGAGCAGGGCCCCTCCAGACGATCTTAGTAATCTTGTAAACACCCCCCCCCCCCCCCCCCCCCCCCCGCCCAGGAACAGTGAAGTACTTTTGCTGTGTTTATTACAATTGTTCAATCATGAGAATAGTCTTATTTAACACTGTATATTTATCTTTGCTGGGAGAACTTTTGGAAGTTCACTGAATTTGTCATTTTTTAAAAAATTATAGGATCCAAAAATGTATGTACAAACAGTATTGGATGTCCATAAGAAATACAATGCACTGGTGATGTCTGCTTTCAACAATGATGCTGGTTTTGTGGCTGCACTAGATAAGGTAAATAGATTTAAATTCCAGCCACCGTTGACAATTGCTGGTTTTTTAGACATCTGAAAAATTCACTTTTTAATGTACTTTATAGGCTTGTGGTCGGTTTATAAATAACAACGCAGTGACAAAAATGGCTCAGTCATCAAGTAAATCCCCAGAACTGTTGGCACGTTATTGTGACTCTCTGCTTAAAAAAAGGTATGCTGCAGCCTTTATTTTCCTTACATTTAAACTCTTAATCAAAGAATCTTGTCATTGTAGTGGGAAAATTGTTACCTAGTAAGCAGTTGTTGTTCTATATAATACTGATTGGTTGATTTAGAGACACAAAGGGTTATTTTCGGTCCAACTTATAGTCACCATAAACTATGAAAGGCATTTTATGCAAATGTAATAGGAATAGTTGCTGTTTTGTTGACAGATTTTTAGAAGACAGACCACGTTGTGACTTCCAATTCTAAAAATAGGCCAACCCCTATGTAGAAATATATGTCATTTAAAATGTTAGTAATGTAGCAAAACAGAAAGACTACCACTCTCTGTAACAATTAAGAGAAACTTCAGGACAAATGGAGAATAGGAATTACTCAAAGGGCCATGTACAGCAATGGTGGTATATATAAATTGATGATACAGGTTGGAATTCCAAAATACTCCAACATTAGCCACATGAATGCCTGAGATGGTGACATTATTGCTTTCTGATGGTTCGGGATACACAAATTTTGTTTCATGCAGAAAACTATTAATAGTATTTTATAAAATTACTATCAGGGTATGTGTATAAGGTGTATATGAAACATAAATTACTTTTTGTCATTCTTTGGGTCCCATCTCTAAAGATACCTCATTATGTACATATATGCAAATATAGATATTCCAAAATCTGGGGGGCACGGGAAATCCAATATGCAAAACATAATACATTTTGAATCCAGTATATTCAACCTGTATCATTTAGCAGTCAGGATCCAACATTGCAACACAGATTATTAGGGCTGTTTTTAGAGAGCTGGGCATGTTTAGCCTGAAAAAGAGAAGGCTGAGAGGAGACATGATAGTCATGTATAAATATGTGAGAGGAAGTCATAGGGAAGAGGGGCGAACTTGTTTTCTGCTGCCCTGGAGACTAGGATGCGGAACAATGGCTTCAAAGTACAAGAAAGGAGATTCCATCTGAACATGAGGAAGAACTTCCTGACTGTGAGAGCCATTCAGCAGTGGAACTCTCTGCCCTGGAGTGTGGTGGAGGCTCCTTTGGAAGCTTTTAAACAGAGGCTGGATGGCCATCTGTCAGGGGTGCTTTGAATGCATTATTCTTGCTGGACTGGATGGCCCATGAGGTCTCTTCCAACTCTTTGATTCTATGAATGGCTGAGATGGTGACATTATTGCTTTCTGATGGTTCGGGATACACAAATTTTGTTTCATGCAGAAAACTATTAATAGTATTTTATAAAATTACTCTCAGGGTATGTGTATAAGGTGTGGATGAAGTGGTGGTGGGAAAAAGTCAGTAGTGTCTTTCTTTGCTGCAGAGATACAAGCAATATATTCGTTTCCAAGCAAAACCGGCTTGTGAGTGATCATTTAGAATTGCTATATAAAACCTACAGTCCTACACTATATCATTTAGCAGTCAGCATCCGACATGGCAACACAGGTTATTAGGGCTCAGTGGGACCCATCTTATCCCCAGTTTAGACAGTTATATCTGATAGCAATGAGGGTTAAGTAAGAGCTTGCAAACCAGCAAATAACATGTCTCTGTCCAGGGAAATTAGTAATAATGATTATTTTCTAGTTAGTTGTAGCATGCTGCTTAATTATGCTGGCCTAAAAAGTTTTTAGTTGTCTAAGAAACTGAAGTAAAGGTAATAAAGCTTTTACTCTTGTACTAAAACGTCAAGAAAGGTGAATTGCAAGTGGTACAAATGATCAGTTATAATCACTCACTTTTGACTGCAGCTCGAAGAATCCAGAGGAAGCTGAGCTTGAAGATACACTGAATCAAGTGGTAAGTTCATCCATTCTGTGCTTTTTTTGAAGTCAAGGAATCATTTAATTTTTGTGCTCTGTTTGAAAGTGAATTTTTAAGATAGGAATGTGTAAATGTTTTGATGATTGGTCTTAAGGGTTTAAGCCAGTGTTTCTCAACCTGGGGGTCAGGACCCCTGAGGGGGTCGCGAAGGGGTGTCAGAGGGGTCGCCAAAGACCATCAGGAAACACAGTATTTTCTGATGGTCATGGGGATTCCATGTGGGAAGTTTGAGCCAATTCTATCGTTGGTGGAGTTCAGAATGCTTTGATTGTAGGTGAACTATAAATCCCAGCAACTACAACTCCCAAAAGTCAAGGTCTATTTTCCCCAGGCTCCACCAGTGTTCACATTTGCGCAAATATTGAGTATTTGTGCCAAGTTTGGTCCAGATCCACCATTGCGTGAGTCCACAGTGCTCTCTGGATACAGGTGAACTACAACTCCCAAACTCAAGTCAATACCCACCAAACCCTTCCAGTGTTTTCCGTTGGTCATGGGAGTTCTGTGTGGCAAATTAGGTTCAAATCCATCACTGGTGGAGTTCAGAATGCTCTTTGATTATAGGTGAACTATAAATCCCAGCAACTACAACTCCCAAATTACAAAATCAATCCTCCCCCAACCCCACTAGCATTTACATGTAGGTGCATTGGGTATTTGTGCCCAGTTTGGTCCAGTGAATGAAAATACATCTTGCATATCTGATATTTACATTATGATTTATAACAGTAGTAAAATGACTGTTATGAAGTAGCAACAAAGTAGCAACAAAAACAATGTTAGGGTTGGGGGTCACCACAACATGAGGGACTGTATTCAGGGGTCACGGCATTAGGAAGGTTGAGAACCACTGGTTTAAGCTGTTTATTTTAATGCCATTAATATTTTAATTCTCTTTTAATGTTCGTATATTTTTATATTGTATTGATGTTATTGTAAGGTGATTTGAGTCTCCTTTCTAATGAGAAAAAGTGGGATATAAATACTATTGATGGTGATGATGATGGAGCCAGTATGGTTTGAGTGTCAGTCTGAAAATCTAGGAGATCAGGGTTAACATCCCTCCTCAACCCAGTGGCCAACTCTCTTAGCCTCAAAGGAAGGCAATGGCAAACCTTCTCTGAACAAACAATGCCAAGAAAGCCACATAATAAGTTTACCTTGGGGTCGTCATATATCAGAAATGACTTCAGGGGCACACTACAGTAAGAAGAGTATTTTGCCATAGTCTTATGTATGCTTGTGTGTATTGACGGAAGGTTGTTATAGTGTAACTCTAAATTGCTTCATGTTCTAAACACAAAAGGTTGCTTTTATGTTTTTAAAAGCTGTGGTGCTGAAATACCTGCCTCTTGGCAAAGAAATGTAGATTGCATATGAAAAGTTGGTTTTGAAAATCAGTGCTAAATACATCCTCTTTCCAGATGGTTGTCTTCAAATACATTGAAGACAAAGATGTTTTTCAAAAATTCTATGCCAAAATGCTGGCAAAGCGACTTGTACACCAGAACAGTGCTAGTGATGACGCCGAGGCAAGCATGATCTCCAAACTGAAAGTGAGTTGTTTTTCCTTATTCTTACTTTTGTTAATCATCTTTGCCAAGAGAGTGAGAAATAATATTGGTTAATTCAGAAACAGACTGTGTGCTGGCTAAAAATGGCTCCAGGAACATGTCTACAGGCTTTTAAAGAAGGAGATATTTTTAAAAAATCAAGTCCTGGGGGTTCTGTGGTTTTAGCTATAAATAGATTTTTAATAGGTTTTAGGGGTTTTTACTGTTTGTAATAATTTTAATATTTAATTCTAATTTAATGTTTGTATTTTTTTAGGTTTTAAATTGTATTATATTTTTTGCTGTAAGTTGCTTGGAATATCTCATTTTAGAGAAAAGGATTGGTTATAAATAATAACAAATAAATAAATAGAAAAAAATAGTATCAGGTTTTTATAGCTTCATAATCCAATGGCAGTAAAACAGTTTATTTTATATTATTAGTCCCTAGTTTATAGGAAGAGTTGCTAAAATGCTTTTTTTTGTAGATGACTATTATATGAACTAATATTTATTTATTTATTTGTGACATTTATATGCCGCCCTTCTCACCCCAAAGGGGACTCAGAGCGGCACTCTCTCTCTCTCTCTCTCTCTCTCTATATATATATATATATATATACATACATACATACACACACACACACACACACATATATATACACACACACACAGTACAAGGTTAAGACCTGGCTTTATGAACAAGCGTTTGGCTAAACAGTGCAACTGAATATAGGAGGACGGTAAAATTTGATCTCAGGAATGGCACAAGGATTACGAGAACGGATTCTGATTTCATATTGAGGCGTTATGAATTGTTAATGATTGTTTGATTTTGTTGCTGTATATGATGTGTTTTAATTGTTTAGGATATTGTTGTGATAGTATTGATGTTATTGTGATAATTTTCATTGTGTAAACCGCATTGAGTCGCCTTATCAGGCTGAAAAATGCGGTATAGAAATAAAGCAAATAAATAAATAAATAAATTATATCATGAGTACAGTACAATATCAGCGCTATACATCACTATATCGTACTATACAATTATATTGTAATATTATTAGTAATATTACATGTAATATAAAATATATAATTATAATACCTTATTATTATTAATACTATACTGTATAATGATACAGTTTTGAAATTTTAATTATCTTTTTTTTAAAAAAATGAAACAATTGAGGGAAAGCAGGAAACATTTATAGCTTTACTCTTTCTTTGGCTACCACTGAAAGTGTGTACTACCAGGGATTTCAGCAAAGGAGAACGAAGCGGGATGAGAAGACCGCCTCTAAAACACACCCTGAAAGATAGATCACTAGTACAAAGGATCTAGACCAGACATAGGCCAACTTCGGCCTTATAAACAATGTAATTGCCCTAGAACTGAACTAATAAACAATATAATTGCTTTAGATTTAGTTATGTAGCAGCTCCTGTTCCATTAATGCATATGCAAATAAATTATTTCTTTCATAATACTTTAAAGGTGTGCAGTAGTGTACGCAGCACAGTTCCAAACAACATTGCAGATAGGAAAAGGCTGCATATGAAGTATGGCAATCAGCTCAATTATTTCAGTAGATAAACTCTTTTTTGATGTTGGCTTTCCAAAGACAAAGCGGAAATCTTTGCCACTTTAGATCTGTAGATTAAATGTGCTAGAACCTGGTTGAACCATCTACATAAAATGTGTGTGCTCTATCATTGCGCTAACAATAGGTCTGTTAAGAAATCACCTTTGCCTTTAAACAAATAAGTTGTTATGATGGCAGGTGTCTTTAATTGCAAAATATGATGAAATGCATTTGCCAGGCAGCGATAGAACTTCAAGCCATAATCAACACAGATTATGCATTCCTGGAATTCTGAAATCATCCTGAGATGGTGACACCTTTGCTTTCTGATTTTTCAATATACACGAAACTTTGTTTCATGCACAAACAAAATCATTAAAATATCTTAAAATATTTTTAGGCTCTGAATAAGGTTTAGATGAAACATAAATGAATGTTATTGTTAGACTTGGATCCCATCTGCACACTATCTCATTACATGCAAAGAAAGGTATTCCAAAATCTGGAAAAAAAAATCTGAATTCTATAAAAATTTCTGATCTCAAGGATAAGAAATGCCCAACCTGTATTTTATTTAAAAGTATTTTTATTTCCAAATATTTTGTCCCCCCATTTTAGTTTGAAAGGCAATGCCAAGATCATTTCATAGCCATTGTCCTGTGGGGTCCTGCAGGGCTCAGTATTGTCCCCCATGTTGTTTAACATCTACATGAAGCTGCTGGGTGAGATCATCCGGACTTTTGGAGTTCGATGCCATCTGTACGCAGATGATGTCCAACTCTATCACTCATTTTCACCAGATGCTAAGGAGGCTGTCCAAGTCCTGAACCGCTGTGACGGTCTGGATGAGGGCGAGCAAATTGAAGTTGAATCCAGACAAGACAGAGGTCTTCCTGGTCAGTCGCAAGGCCGAACAGGGTATAAGGTTACAGCCTGTGCTGGATGGGGTTACACTCCCCTTGAAGGCACAGGTTCGCAGCTTGGGAGTCTTCCTGGACTCATCACTGAGCCTGTAATCTCAGGTTGCAGCAGTGACTAGGGGTGGTTTTGCACAATTAAAATTTGTGCGCCAGTTGCACCCGTACCTTGGGAAGTCAGAGTCAGACTTGGTCCATGCTTTCATCACATCTAGGTTAGATTACTGCAACACCCTCTACGTGGGGTTGCCTTTGAAGACTGCTCGGAAGCTTCAAATAGTCCAGCGAGAGGCAGCCAGGTTAATAACTGGAGCAGCGTACAGGGAGCACACAACTCCCATGTTACGCCAGCTCCACTGGCTGCCAGTTTGCTACTGGGCACAATTCAAAGTGCTGGCTTTGGCCTATAAAGCCCTAAACGGCCCAGGCCCAATATACCTGTCTGAACACATCTCCCCCTATTACTATTATTATTATTATTATTATTATTAACTTTATTTGTACCCCACTAACATCTCCCGGAGGACTCGATGCGTCTTACAAAGGCCAAGGCCTCAATAAAACAACAATATAACAGATACACATAAACCATAAAGCAAATCAAAACATTAAAGCAATAACAGTAAACAGTAAAAACAGTACACATAGCACAATAAAACTAAGGCCGGGCCAAGTGTAATGGGTACAGATTAAAAAGTGCTGAGTATGCCAAGTGCAATATAAGGATATTTGGGTAAGTGCAATGTGCGGACAATCTTAGATCTCTAATAAAGTGCTTCTGGGACGTATTGCTGGAGTTTCCTATTCTGGAAAGGCACACCGGAATAGCCAGGTCTTCAAGCTCTTCCTAAAGACTGCCAACGTAGGGGCTTGTCTGATGTCCTATGAACCACCGCAGAGATTAAGATTTTCTGGGGAGGCCCTGCTCTCGATCCCACCACCATCACAGGTGCGTTTGGTGGGGACAAGAGACAGGGCCTTCTCAGTAATTGCCCCTCGGCTATGGAGCTCCCTTCCTAATGAGATCAGGTCAGGCCCCTCCCTCTTGTCCTTTAGAAGGATGATAAAAACATGGCTGTGGGACCGAGCCTTTGGGACTGTGCAATGAGGCAGCGATAGGAACCCTTAGTATGCCAACCAAATTCGATATGGTTGTTGAGACAGTTTTAACTAGTGGATTTTAACATCGAGCTATGTGATTTTAATGCTTTTGTATGTGTATGGTCTAATCTGTTTCGGCATTGAATGTTTGCTGTTTATATGTTGTGCTCCACCCCGAGTCCCCTTCGAGGTGAAAAGGGCAGAATATAAATGCATTAAATAAATAAATAAATAAATCTGTAGAACTCAGAGCAGTATAAAACATTATAGTTAAAAATGCTTTGTCACAAATGTCGGTCTGTTAAAAACATTCTAAAACCATGGCAGAATGGAGACATGTCAAGCTAATAGCATTTTGGTTAACATGAATAGCTAGAAGATGCAGAAAGCTTTTAAAATAGAATTTGTGTCCCACTCATGACTTCCTAGCTAATGGGTTCTTTGGGTTTTTCTTTTAACAGTTTGGTAATATTGCAAGTAGCTTCTGCTGGAGAATTTGGGGACTTGATCCTGCAGTATTAATGTCCAACCTTACAATGCTATTCTGTGATTCATTACAGCAAGCCTGTGGCTTTGAATACACCTCAAAGCTTCAAAGAATGTTTCAGGATATTGGCGTAAGCAAAGATTTGAATGAGCAGTTCAAAAAGCACCTATCCAATTCAGAGCCATTAGATTGTAAGTAAACTACCATATAACTGTTTCTTTCGAGCATGAATTGTTGAATGGCTGGGATAGCATAATATTCTCTAATAAATGGAACAATTGACATGGGAGGACATGGAGCTTTTCTTACAGGCAGGGAGTTGGGTTAATTAATTCTAAATTTAATGTGGCATCTTCCTTAACCTAACACTCTACCTGTAATACTAGCAACAGTGTGAGTGGCATACTAGTTGTGCTAATGGATTTCACTGAAAAAGATCCGATTATCCAAAAATTATCTGTTGTGTCTTATGTTCAAAATACATGTTTATGTTATTGATATGTATGATTTAAATGTATTTTATCCTTTCTCTATATCTTTTAATATATGTATTTTAATGGTCTTCTATTTTATCTGTGTAGCTTTTTTTTTTTTTACCCTGCCTCGAGCTGTGAAGAGAGGGAGGCGGGTAACAAGTAGAATTATTAGTATTGCTACTATTAATTTATCTTCTCTAATATTTTTTCTCATCTTAAGGCACAGTAGACATTTCATTTTTAAAATCCCCCCCTCCAAGAATGTTTATGCTTTTGATCAGGCCTCCACAACCTGTGGCCCTCAAGATGTTTAAGACTCCAACTCCCATAAGCCCTAGCCAGCTTGTCCAATGGTCAGGAATTCTGGGAGCTGAAGTCCAAAATGCTTGGAAGGCCACAGGCTGTGCAGGCCTGATCTAGATTTATATAACTAAATCATTGTTTTTCTCTCCCAGTGGACTTTAGCATACAGGTTCTGAGCTCTGGATCCTGGCCCTTCCAAATGTCTTGTGCGTTTGCTCTCCCCTCTGAGGTGAGGTTACCTTCATGTTTAAATCTTTGTTTTAGTGTACAGTGATGCTGCAACATTGTGGAGAGCTGTAGTAAAAGTGCAGTTTCGTTAGGTTATGACTAGTAGTAAAGTTTTGTAAAAAATCAGATTTATTTTTGATTTGGTCAGTATAAGAAGTGGCCTTTTTATTCTTCCATTCCTTTTTACAAAGAATGTACTGTTGTTTGCTTGTGTACTGTATTGTGTTTTGTTGAGTTGTGTCATACTATATACCAGTGATTCTCAACGTTTGCTCCGCAGAGCCTTTGGGACTCTGTGAAGCATACTGAGGGGCTCCAAGATGGCTCTCCTCATTGCAATCAGTGGCTGGATCTACACTGCCATATAATCCAGATTATCAAATCAGATAATCCAGATTATTTGTTTTTAACTGGATTATATGAGTCCATACTGACATATAATCCAGTTCAAAGTAAATAGTATAGATTTTATATGGCAATGTAGATGGGACTAGTCTTGCTTCTGTATAAGTCTTGCTCATTTAAGTAGGAGAATTTGATTGATTGTGCTGTTTATTTTTTTGGAGACACTTCTTGATGTAAAATTTAATGGACTTTCAAACTAGATTTGTAGAATTGAAATGGGAGAGTTTAAACGTGGGTATCTTTTGTTCTTTTTCTGAATTACTTAGCTGGAACGTAGTTACCAGAGATTTACTGCTTTCTATGCTAGTCGCCATAGTGGAAGAAAATTGACTTGGCTGTATCAGCTATCCAAGGGAGAATTGGTTACCAATTGCTTCAAAAACAGATATACATTACAGGTAAGGTGCACCTTGTGTTGGCAGAACCTACAAGCATAAGACTGAGATACCTGTACTTCCCTTGGAGTTGTATTTAAGTGCACTCTTGCTAAGTTTCTCTCTCTAAATGAACAATTGAAGAAATGTTGAGGGAGCATGGTGAATAGACCAATAAGGGCTGCAAGTATTTAATATTTAATGTTTATTTTACTTAAATGATATTTGTCTTTTCTATTCGAATGTAGCACTATTCCTGTGTAAAATCATACTACATATTTTTGACATTAATATTAAAATCCTAAATATATGCAGAAAGTCTTTACTTTCTGTATATATTCCGTTTTTATTCCGCGTATGTTTGTGCTTTCAAGATGGACAAGTTTTGTGGCCCAATTAATTTCATTGGGTTTTCTTAGGCAAGGGATATTCAGAGGTGGTCTTGCCAATTCTTTCCTTTGAAATAAAGCCAATGCACACGGAAATTTGATTTATTCCATGTCAAAAGCATTGCATAAATAAATACCGCATTTTCTGGCGTATAAGACTACTTCTTAATCCAAGAAAATCAAAAGTCAGGGGTCGTCTTATACGTCAGGAGTAGTCTTATACGCTGGGAGTCGTCTTATAGAGCGGGTGCTGAAACTTCCAATCCGGATTGGAGAATCTGTGGTTGCTGCATATGGTGGGGGGGGGGGGGGGGGGGAGCTTAAAAATGGCAGTGGCCGCATCCCTGCCGTATGCCGCAACTGCCGCGTATGAAAGCATTAAGGGCGACGCTGTACAAGTATGGTAGAAGAAAATCCATTCATCAGGATTTTTGGACAGTGCGGTCCTGATGGTGAGGTGAAGGGGCACCTCACAGGGAAGGTGTAAGTGAAGGGTGGAGCAAGCTTCAGGCGTCCAGGGCGCCCGGGGTATGGAAAAAAGAATTAGAGTGGCTCTTGGCCCAGAAAAACACACCTCTCTTACCTGTCTGGCCTGCCCTTGTATCCCTATTACCATACCTCCTCCTCTGCCTCTCAGATCTTGCTCCTGAAGACTGCAGTGACGCGGTGCAGGTGCGCATGTGCGAGATCTGAGAGGCAGAGAAGGAGGTACAGTAATAGGAAAATTACTATATTGAAATCAAATCTGATGTGTTTAAAATTTTTATTTGGTGTGCTTTGGAAGAGGGGTAGTCTTATATGGCAAGTATAACCCAAACTCTATATTTTAACTGGAAAAGTTGGGGTCGTCTTATACGCCCAGTCGTCTTAAATGCCAAAAAATACAGTATGTATAAAACTGATAAAATAATGGGAGCACAAGCAGCTAAATAATTTTAAAGTGCCCACTTCCTTCTCCCTTACTATTTGTTGTTTGTTCTTTTTTCATGCCCTTGCTTGGACCTGATTTGTTAAATTGTATATACATCAAGTTCTCTGAATATAAAACACACATGAGTGCGTATTAAAAGTTCTTCCTTTGCCTTTGACTGTTTTATAAATCAAAATAGCATTTCCAGTAAACTAGCTTTTCTTACAAGCATCTTAGAATTGACCTGCTTCATAAAAGATACTCATATAAAAAGTTCTTGGTTGTGTGCCCTTAGGCCCCAAAAGCACTTTACTGGGTTTTGCCAAATTGCACAATTTAACTTTTACTCATAACCTTAACATTTCTGAGGAAGGAGGATTTTTCATCAAGAGAAGAAAATAAAAAATGTCTTCACGCACAATATAAGGCTATTTTCTACTCGTATTAGCTCTTGCGATGTATCGGTCAGATAAATTGCTTCAAAGTCTTACCTGTCTTTGGATTGTCATTAAAATAAAATAAAAATTACCCCCCCTTTTTCTTTAAGGCATCTACATTTCAGATGGCAATCCTATTGCAGTATAACACAGAAGATGCCTACACTGTTCAGCAGCTGACGGATAGCACTCAGATAAAGATGGTAAGTTTTTGTCATGTTAGCTGTAGTTAAGCAAGAGTCTGATATTTTGGCTGTAAGTCACGAGGAAACTCCCAGTATTCCTTACCTTCCAAGATCTTTCTTTTTTTTGTATAGTGTTGTATTGAGGGCAAATTATAGCATCTCTGAATAGCTTGGCTTTAATTTTAAAACGGGACATTTTTGTAGTCTATATAAAAAAATAGACAAGGGTGCAACAGCTTAACTTCCTTTTTTCAAAACTTAATAAAACCCATTGTATGAATCAGAATTTTTTATATAATGTAGGCGCATACCTAAAGTTTTGTTTTACATAGTTTTGAAGATCAAATTAGTTAGGTGATGTCCCCCATTCTCCATACACTGAGTAAAGCGATTTCTGGCGTTTGTCATGACTCTTGCCAGCATAGCAGGCGTTATGTTGGCAATTTCTTCCTGGATGTTGGTCTTCAAATCTTGTAGGGTCCTCGGACGGTTCGCATAAACACAGGATTTCAAAAAACCCATAGAAAAAATCACAAGGGGCCAAATCTGGAGAGCGGGCCGACCACTCCAAATCCCTCCTAATTGAAATGAGGCGCTCTGGGAAGTGTTCCCTCAAAACAGCCATCAATGCTCTTGAAATGTGTGCAGTTGCACTGTCTTGTTGGAACCAAATGTCCCCTAAGTCCAACCCACCTAGCCGTGGGGAAAGAAATTCCTGTAACATGTTTACATACCTGTCCGAATTCACTGTCACTGTGACTTCATTTTCCTTAAAGCAGGTAGCAGAACAAGGAAATTGCACACCACACTGTGATTTTAGGTGAATGCAAATTCTTGAAGATTGTTGTCAGCCCAGTAGCGCATGTTTTGTTTGTATACTCAAACAATGATGGATCTGGACCAAACTTGGCACAAATACTCAATATGCCCAGTTGTGAACCCTGGTGGAGTTTGGGGGAAATAGACCTTGACATTTGGGAGTTGCCATTGCTGGGATTTATAATTCATCTACAATCAAAGAGCATTCTGAACCCCACCGACAGAATTGGGTCAAACTTCCCACAGAGAACCCCCATGACCAAAAGAAAATACCGTGTTTTCCTGGTAGTCTTTGGCGACCCCTCTGATACCCCCTCCCGACCCCTAGGTTGAGAAACACTGCGGTAGACCATTGAGTCTTCCTCTATGGAGCGGAGATGGCATAATATTAAATATAGCCAGCATGTAGGCTCTCCTGTAAAAGGGATTAGTGAGCGCTGCAATGTAAAAGGTTGGGTTTCCCTGTATGAATGGAATTGCCCTGTTCGTAGGTGAACAGGATTTACTGGCCAAGCACAACAATTGGTTATAATCCCGTTCTAGCAGCCTCTTTTTGATAAGGGTAAAGATCTCAGTGAAAGTTAGCAAGTTCAAGAAGTTGCTATCATAGCCCAATTCCCCGATCTTTGCTAGAACTCTTGAGCACCATTTTGAGTGGTGGAGTTCACTCAAGGTGAGTTGGGTCAGGGAGTTGCTGGGGCTTTTGTAGTGGATAGATTCCCAAAAGTTTAGGATGTTTAGCCAGATAGTGGCCTCTATAGAGTATTGGCCAGATTCTAGACATAGAACTGCATACGGGACACAGTTTGGGACACCAAATAATTTGTGGAGGAATTTCGAGTGGAAGGATCATTAGGGGTTAGCCAAATGGGCGCTCCATAGAGTAGTTGTGACATCACCTTTGCTTGAAAAACTTGCAGAGCTGAGGGGATATATTGGTTGCCCCTGGAATTGAAAAACCTCCTGGTAGCACTGTCGCTTGATTGGGCCCGGACCAGTGTATATTTTAAGTGAGTGGATCATGACAGGTTGTTACTGAACCAAAGTCCTAGGTATTTGAAATGTTTTACTTGCTCGATATAATGACCCTTTATCTTCTAGACTTGTTTTTTATTGCTTTTCCCAAAAACCAGGATCTTGGTTTTATAATTCACCTGCAGATCATTTGTCTCACAGAAGTCAACAAATTTGTGCAGTAGCTTTTTTAAATCCACATGGGAGAGGGATAGTAGGGCTGCATCATCCGCAAATAGCAAGAGGGGAACATGTTTTGGGTTAATTTTGGGACTATGCCCGTCTACTTGGGCCAGGGTTATAGGGAGATCATGCAAGAAGATGTTGAAGAGGAGTGGGGTTAATACGCACCCTTGTTTGACTCCCTTTTGGACCTGAATTGGGTTCAACAGGAATCCCCTGTGGTCTTTTACCTGACATAGGTTTTGAGAGAAATCTTGGGTCAATATTAAGGACTACTAGTTTTTTCCAGAGCTTTTCTCTATTCACAGAAACAAATGCCCCCTTGAGGTCCAAGAAGGCCACATTTAGTTTGTTAGGACAATTTTTAGAGTATTTGTTGGCTAGGTGAGCCAAGATGTGGACCTGATCTAATGTTGATTTCCCCTTGGTTATAAAAACCATGAAGAATTAATTCTCTTTTTTATTCTTCTAAATTTAGGATATTTTGGCACAAGTTCTACAGATCTTGCTAAAGTCAAAGTTGCTGGTAAGTGCTCTTTATTTGTGTGTGGGGCATGAGAAGAGATTGGTTAACATTTCCTGACACTGCATGTTTTCTTTATTCCTAGGTTTTAGAGGATGAAAATGCAAATGTTGATGAGGTGGAGTTGAAGCCAGACACCTTAATAAAACTGTATCTGGGGTACAAAAAGTAAGGAAAATAATATAAGTCAACTTTCAGAACCATGACTGATTTCCAGAGCTCTTATTCTTAGGATTGTGAGGTTAAGCATATGGAAAGATGTATATTGACTGAATGACAACAGATATTCCATTACATTTATGGAATATCAGTTCAACCACAGATACTCACTTCCCACTGCAAGTAAATCAACACCTCACTCAAATCACTATATATAAATATATTTATTTGGCCATCAGACAAAAAATTTTGAGAGCTGAAACATAAGTGCTGTTCCTGATACATCCCTCTTATAGTTTGCGAGCAAGTTACAAATCCTGCTTAAAATTGTTGCAATATTTTTAGAATATCTATATAAATAAAAATGTAATGTTCGTTTGTGGGATTAACAGAACTCAAAAACCACTGGACGAATTGACACCAAATTTGAACACAAGACACCTAACAACCCAATGTATGTCCTTCACTAAAAAAAAAAAAAGATTTTGTCATTTGGGAGTTGTAGTTGCTGGGATTTATAGTTCACATTCAATCAAAGAGCATTCTGAACCCCACCAACGATGGAATTGAACCAAACTTGGCACACAGTTCTCCCATGACCAACAGAAGGGTTTGGTGGGCAGTGTCCTTTGGTTTTGGAGTTGTAGTTCACCTCCATCCAGAGAGCACTGTGGACTCAAACAATGATGGAACTCTACACGAATACTCAATATGCCCAAATGTGAACACTGGGGACGTTTAGGGAAAATAGAATCTTGACATTTGGGAGTTGTAATTGCTGGGATTTGTAGTTCACCTACAATCACAGAGCATTCTGAACCCCACCAATGATAGAATTGGGCCAAACCTCCCACACAGAACCCCCATGACCACAAGAGTGGGCCACAGCAACACGTGGCAGGGGATGGCTAGTGGAGTATAAATATGGTGAATTTCACAAATTAATAAAAGAAATAATATGAATCTTGAGGACAGCAGAACCATTGATCCTTCCTTTCCAAATTATCAGTACTTGAAAGGAAATGGAAAAGTGCTATACTTAGTATCTACATCAGATTTCCTGCATATGTTGATATGTCATGTCAGCTGTGAAGGCTAGAAATATGCATCTTTCAAAGGCATACAGCATCTGTGTTCTCCTAAATGTGACTCCACAATGTTAACTTTATGAAAGTGTATGATGATGTACAAAGTTCTGAAGTGTTCCTTTCTAAAAACAAATCTTTTAGAAAGCAAATTTTAAATCTGTATTTTCAGCATTCTTGGCAGGAAAAAAAACCATCTTTGTCACAACTAAGATGTCTTAACACATTTTGACATTTTCCTCACTATCATCCTGCAAAATAAAGAAAATATATTTTATGGCCCGCTTTGGCTATCCTTAAATTATGCAGCATCTTGGGTTGCCCATTAAGTTAGCTAGTAGTTTAAATGTCATTGCTTTCCATGTTGAAAGCAAAAAGTCAGTAAGTGGAGTTTTAATTCAGAACAACCATCGGTGACAGGACTATAAAGAATTAAAATACACATTAAAACTCTTGCAAATTTAATGGGAGTTATATCACTGTTAAATGTTCATTTTGGGAACTGTAATCCATTAAAATATTGAGTGTAGCTATTTTCAGTCAAATTTAAAAGTTACTAGGTGAATATTGTGATTGTGCTTTTTTATATTGGCAACCAGCACTAGTTTTGGACTTAGAATAAGCATAAGGATTGCTATTGGGTTGTTGTAGGTTTCTTCGGGCTATATGGCCATGGTCTAGAGGCATTCTCTCCTGACGTTTCGCCTGCATCTATGGCAAGCATCCTCAACTACCTCTGAGGATGCTTGCCATAGATGCAGGCGAAACGTCAGGGGAGAATGCCTCTAGACCATGGCCATATAGCTTGAAAAACCCTACAACAACCCAGTGATTCCGGCCATGAAAGCCTTCGACAATAGGATTGCTATTGCTGCATCCTTTTCCTGGGATTTCTTTTTTCTGTATAAACTGTGAAATAATGTATATGCTGAGATGCTAAGGGAATGTTCAGAAAATATTGCTGTATTTACTCAAGTATAATGTTCCATCGAATGTAATGCGTACCTCAATTTTGAAGGCATGTTTTATTTTAAAAATGATTTGCTGTCAAGTGTAATGCCAGGCTGGTGGTAGCTGCAAAAAGGCTAGTGGAAAGCCGCGCCCTTCCAGGCCTTCCGACCAATCACCTCTGTCAATATAAAGCTTCTAAGGAATTTGATTCCTATGGAATCTGTTATTTATGTCTTTAGATCAATGATGAGCAAAGAGTAGGCAGCGTATGGCCTACCAGACTCAAAACTGCCTGTGGAGTCCACCTGCAAAGTAGGGACTCCCAGTATTTTGCTGCACCTTTGGCATGGACAAGCCACTGCTTGTGGTAGCAATCAAGTACTACTCAAATACTCCATCCATCCACTTTCCTCCTTCACTCCAGTCCAATCTCAGAATTTCATCCTCTGCAAACACTCTCACCTTTTAGTCCTAGGCTTCACTCCCAGGCCAGGTATCTCAATGGCTTCTTTCCATCTCCAGTTTTGGATTAAAATATCCTAATAATAAAACAGACCTCACTACCTCTGAGGATGCTTGCCATAGATGCAGGTAAAACGTCAGGAGAGAATGCCTCTAGAACATGGCCATATAGCCCGAAAAAAACCTACAGCAACCCATCCTAATAATCATTCCTGCTCTCGATCCCACCCAGCATCGCAGGCGCGATTGGTGGGGACCAGAGAGAGGGCCTTTTTGGTGGTGGCCCCTCGACTCTGGAACTCACTCCCTAAGGACATCAGGCAGGCCCCAACCCTGGCAGTCTTTAGGAGGAGCTTGAAGACGTGGTTGTTCCAGTGTGCCTTCCCAGAATAATGATCCCATAGCACTTTGTCGTTCCAAAGCACTTTATACTTTTATGTCTGCTCGTATGTCTTCCACAAAAGCCACTATCACCTTTTCGTCCAGGCCTCAGCACTATTTCCAATTTTAATTTTTACATTTGGCCTTCCCATAGTTTTTAATTTTATGTTGTCTTATTGATAATGTTATATGTTTATTGTCTATGTTTTATTTTAATTGCTTGTATTGTTGTGATTATTGCTTGTATTGTTGTGTTTGGGCTCAGCCTCATGTAAGCCGCACCGAGTCCCTTGGGGAGATGGTAGCGGGGTACAAATAAAGTGTTGTTGTTGTTGTTGTTGTTATTCCCACCCTTTCCTTCCACCCCCTCATTCCAGTCCCATCTCAAAATTAATCATTCTATAAATTGCTGATTTGTTTTTTAATGCATTAAAAAAATTAAGGTATGTCCCCTGAGCAATTTCAGATGCCTGAATCTAGCCTTGACCCCACTGCAGTTGCCAGCCCTCGTTCAGCGTAAAACTGATTGTTTGCTTCCCTTCACAGCAAAAAATTGCGAGTGAATATAAATGTGCCAATGAAGACCGAGCAGAAACAGGAACAAGAAACTACACACAAAAATATAGAGGAAGACAGGAAACTTCTGATCCAGGTAACTTTGCTGTATGTGCCAGAAACTCAACAATGAGATGAAGTTCTTAATATTGTTTCCATTGCTGGCAGGATTCTGTAATAATTTCGCTTTTAATACAAATCCATAGTGCTTTCCTCTAGGATATAGTAATGATTAGCAGATGTTAGGGAATATTGCGGATGTTAGGGAATGTGGGAGAGGGACATTTATAATTTGAAACTCCTTGCCTTCCCTGTTTATGTGCTTCGTGACAGGGAGATTAGCAACAATTTAAACAATATTGTAACAATATTTATTTATTTATTATTTATTTACAGCATTTATATTCCGCCCTTCTCACCCTGCAGGGGACTCAGGGCGGATTACAGTGTACACATATATGGCAAACATTCAATGCCAATTTTGACTTACAACATATACAGACATACACAGAGGCTATTTAACTTTTTCTGGCCGCCAGGGGAACTGTCGCTTTCATCGTCCATCTGCGACACTGATGAAGTACTTCCACATTCCCCGCATGCTTTTGCTGAGTCTTTTTTATGGCCTCATAAATTAGTTAATTTAACCTCCCCACACTTTAAGGTGGTACCTAATTTTCCTACTTGACAGATGCAACTGTCTTTCGGGTTGCAAAGGTCGACAACAGGCTACACAATTGGTTGGAAACCCACTCCAACCCGGGCTGGCTTCCAACTCATGACCTTTTGGTCAGAGTGATCTTAATGCAGCTGACACTCAGCCAGCTGCACCACAATCCCGGTGCTATTAGATGGGCTGATGCCAAAATAAAATGACTGACACCGATTTCAATTGAAAATGAAAATTCCAGTGTTGGATTATAAATCGGTGACACAATGGGTTAAACCCCTATGCTGGCATTTCTGAAGACCGACAGGTCGCAGGTTCGAATCCAGGGAGAGCGTGGATGAGCTCCCTCTATCAGCTCCTCATGTAGGGACCTGAGAGAAGTCTCCCCTGGGCAACGTCCTTGCAGACGGCCAATTCTCTCACACCAGAAACAACTTGCAGTTTCTCAAGTCGCTCCTGGCACGACAAAAAAAAAAAAATCTAGTCCAGGCTTGCCCAACTGCGGTCCTGGACATCTATACATCAGGACCAACATAAAATCATAAACATACTTACAACAATCTGAGACTGTGTGTGTGTGTGTGTTTTTGTAAATCAGTTGTGGTTCTCAAGCATAAACTTTATAGATTACATTGCAATGGAAAAGAATAATCAGAACATGTTGCATCCACAAATGCCAGGGTATTATCAGTAATTTGCACTATAACTGCAGTTTGGCTAGAAGACCTTGATTTTAAAGGGCCTTTTGAATGGGGCGGCGCATAATTTGGATTATTATTCAATCAGCTATCATTAATGTTAGTGTATGTTATGTGTGGCCCTTTTCCCCATTTGGCCTGGGGAATCCAAAAGACTGGACATCCCTTATCTAGTCCATTGTGAAGGTCCTCAGAGCTGAAAAAGTCCTCCAATTGTAATGGAAAAGAAATTTCCAAAAACTTTTTTAAAAACGTAATGGATAAAAAGGGGAAAAAATTACACAAAATAGGGGATTGGATAAAGGTTGGAATGAAGAATGAAGAAGAGAAAGAGAAAGGAGAAAGAGGAGGAATGGGGGATTTGGCTGCTGAAAGGAAGGAAGGGGATTCCCAATCTGTAATCCCTCAGATCTTTTACCACAATAAGTCTCCTGTACCTTGGTAGCCAAAAGGTTTGGGAAGACCTCGGTGTGAAGCGGGGAGGTTAGGGCAGCTGTTACTGAGCGTGAGAGGGGCCGTTGGCTGCTCTGAACATTCAGAGGGCACAAGAAGCCGCATGTCTTCCCCTCCATGTCCTCGCGTTCGCTCAGAGCGGCTTGGACGCATGCGCTGTGATGGTTTCTCCTTTTATGAAGGATTAGTAAGTTGTTGTCAGTGTTTTTCTATATTTTATGATTGTTGGTCATACCTTGGGGTATGAGGCATTTCAAGGCCAAATTTGGTGATATTTGGTCCTGTATTTTTTCGTTTTTAAACCACTAATGACGACGTCCACATTTTAATATATATAGATAGCTGTCTAAATGAACCAGATTTGAATCAATTGGTCAAGAGATTTGTAAAACTGCATGCAGTTGATGAGTTATTTTATTGAAAATCTATTACAACCAAATATTTGGACAATATTCTA
The DNA here is from genome assembly GCF_025583915.1 of Anolis sagrei ordinatus. NCBI lineage: Eukaryota > Metazoa > Chordata > Lepidosauria > Squamata > Anolidae > Anolis > Anolis sagrei. The sequence continues at coordinate 62,517,356 of NW_026847660.1, read as the reverse complement.
CACCGGCTTCTCAAGTAACTTACAATTATGGCAATAGCATTACATTTTTTATTAAGTAGCAGTGTGCATAGGAGAACGATTATGGGTAAGTATATCTAAGTAACTGTTCCTTATACACAATCAGTACTACCATATTTCATCACATAATAGTCACATTTTTAATCCTCTTTCTTTCTTGGAAAAATGGGATGCAACTTTTATGCTGTGGGAAAAATTGGTGCCTTCTGTAGGCCAGATTCTGAGATGAAGAGGAGAGTAAGAGCTCCGTATTCAAACTGTCTTTGAGGGGAAGGAAGCAGAGAAGACCTTGGTGTTGCTTTAAACTGTTTTTGGGAGGGAAGGGAGTTTCACAGTTTTATAAACACCTTCAATTTATTTATTTATTTTATTTACAGCTTTTATACCCCGCAGGGGACTCAGGGCAGATTACCGTGTACACATATATGGCAAACATTCAATCCCAATTTTTGACATGCAAACATATACAGACATACACAGAGGCTATTCAACTTTTTCTGGCCGCCAGGGGAGCTGTCGCTTTTCATCGTCCACCTGCGACGCTGATGAAGCACTTCCGCATTCCCCGCATGCTTCCCCGCTGGAATGCTTTGCTGGAGTCTTCTTTATGGCCTCATAAATCAGTTAATTTAGCCTCCCCACACTTTTTAAGGTGGTACCTAATTTTCCTACTTGACAGATGCAACTGTCTTTCGGGTTGCAAAGGTCGACAACAGGCTACACAATTGGTTGGAAACCCACTCCAACCCGGGCTGGCTTCGAACTCATGACCTTTTGGTCAGAGTGATCTTAATGCAACTGACACTCAGCCAGCTGCGCCACAATAGCGGTGTGACTATTATACGAGGAAACGTGGTAAGTCATAATTGTGATACTTACTGCCATGATTGTGTCTCCCCATCCCCCAAACTTACTTTACCAAACATCCATTGCCTGGAGAAGAGGTCCATTCTGCCTGGATGAATGATGTTTCCATCATGTTTGAGGTCAGACCAGAAGAAAACCATTATTTAACTAAGTAGTAGATCTTTTACTGCAAGTACCAGTTCTCCAATGATGAAAAAACATTTCTGTAGGCTTTCAGGTATCTGTAGTAAGCACTCAAATAAGATGTCACTATATTCCTTCAGTCAGTTTTTCTCCTTTGCCTTTTAGGCTGCTATTGTGAGGATTATGAAGATGAGAAAGGTCCTTAAACACCAGCAATTGCTTGGAGAAGTGCTTACACAGCTGTCATCGCGATTTAAGCCACGAGTACCAGTAATAAAGGTTTGTCTAAAGTAGAGGCTCACAATGGTTGGGAAAGAGCAAATCCTTACCGTCAGATGTCCTGAATTGCATGTTTGTGAAATACGATCTCCGGAAGTATAAGAACTACACAGTTGCCATTTCACCTAACCCTACTCCTTTCTACATCTCATTTACTAGGGCTTCCACATTTAGCAAGCAGCTAAGTTTCAGGAATACTGAAGCCCGCATCCTGTTAGTGGCATTCACAAGAAGTCCACTTTACACTTGCGTATATATTTTCTATCTTACATTCTTAGCTCTTTGTGGATGTTGGTGTTCTTACCCTGCTTCTGCAGCACCCAAAGCCTAACCCCCTATCATACTATCACTGGAGGGGAGCAAAGGTAATGGGAAAAATGTTTGTTGGCTATATCCCACTATCCAGATGTAGTCTAATATTGTCCACTGAGAGCTGTGGAGGACCCACTTGGTGAAAATGACCTGGGCCTGCATCTGGCCTTGGACACATCACCAGATGCTCCCTCTGGTCCCCACAGCCCCCCCCCCCCCCATTAGCTATCACAGCACTCCAGTGAGTGGGTTGTTGTAGGTTTTTTCGGGCTATACGGCCATGTTCTAGAGGCATTTCTCCTGATGTTTCGCCTGCATCTATGGCAAGCATCCTCAGAGGTAGTGAGGTCTGTTGGAAGTAGGAAATGGGTTTATATATCTGTGGAAAGACCAGGGTGGGACAAAGGACTTTTGTCTGCTGGAGCTAGGTGTGAATGTTTCAACTGACCACCTTGATTAGCATATAATGGCTTGACAGTGCCTAGAGCAAACTTTTGTTGAGAGGTGATTAGATGTGCTTGTTTGTTTCCTCTGTTGTTGTGCTGTTGTAATCTTTGAGCTTTTTAAATACTGGTAGCCAGATTTTGTTCATTTTCATGGTTTCTTCCTTTCTGTTGAAATTGTCCACATGCTTGTGTATTTCAGTGGCTTCTCTGTGTAGTCTGACATGGTGGTTGTGAGAGTGGTCCAGCATTTCTGTGTTACCACTCTCCACTGTGGACCACTAAGCATAGCACCTGATGAACCAACCTGGACACAGCATTTTATTTTAGAACACAGAAATGCTGGACCACTCTCACAACCACCATGTCAGACTACACAGAGAAGCCATTGAAATACAAGCATGTGGACAATTTCAACAGAAAGGAGGAAACCATGAAAATGAACAAAATCTGGCTACCAGTATTAAAAAACTCTAAAGTTACAACAGCACAACAACAGAGAGGAAACAAACAAGGACATCTAATCACCTCTCAACAAAAGTTTGCTCTAGGCACTGTCAGGCCATTATATGCTAATCAAGGTGGTCAGTTGAAACATTCACACCTAGCTCCAGCAGACAAGCATCCTTTGTCCCACCCTGGTCATTCCACAGATATATAAACCCTTTTTCCTAGTTCCAACAGACCTCACTACCTCTGAGGATGCTTGCCATAGATGCAGGCGAAATGTCAGGAGAGAATGCCTCTAGACATGGCCATATAGCCCGAAAAAACCTACAACAACTCAACGCCCACAGTTTGAATTCGGCCCACCATGTCATTTTATGTGACCCTCCAGATGCTGGATAACTCATATATTCCTCCTTAAACACCAGGGCTAAAGCTGATGGGAGTTGTGATACAATAACACCTGGAAGGCTGCAGTTCTGTTTAGTCCAGATAGTGGGATTTGACTGTAGATACAAAACTTTGTGGATATGATGTCTGACTTTAAAATGTCCTTCAACCTTTCACCAACCTCAGAACCATAAATGCTGTTGGGTTGCAATTGCCATCACCCCCAGTCCACATGGTGGGTGACCAAAAGGGATGGGAGCTATCGTTCCATAACCCCTGGGTAAAAACTAGAGTGCACTGACCATTTTGTTATAGATAGTTGGTTCTCCGTATCCATGGATTCTCTATCCATGGTTTCAGTTGCCTTTGAAGGAAACCATAAGGTTGATGTGAACCTAGATGAAAATGAGTTTGACACCCTGACCTAAGTTTTTAAATCCTGGAAGGAAAATTCATCCATAGAAATTCATCCAGAGTGGGAAAAGTATGCATATGTTTTGTTTTTTCTATTTTCAGAAATGTATTGACATTCTAATAGAGAAGGAGTACTTGGAACGTGTGGATGGTGAAAAGGATACCTACAGTTACTTGGCTTAGCAGCTTCGAAACGCTGCACAGCACTCCTGTGATGGATAGAGTGAAAAGAGAACTTGGGGGCCTGCTGTTGTCTGGACTTCCAATTTTATAACTGAGACCAGGACTTCTCTCCACTAGTCTTGGAATTACATCAGACCTGCTCAGGATTGATACATTTCAAGTATGTAAATATGGACACCAATGCCATTTAATCTAATTTAAGAACAGAATGGAATCTGAAACCTTCTCCACTGGAGGTTGCATGCTACTGCATTTAAATCAATACATTGGCTATACAACAAAAAGCTTTTGCTCCAGGCAGCATTTATACATGTTGGCAGCACTTCAAGAGAGTTTGATTTGGGCCCATGTGTAATCTGTTACGAAAAATCATTTGTATAGTGTGTTTCATTTTTTTAATGTGTGATAAATAAAAAAATTAAAAATTTCTGTACAAGTTGCATTTGGTTTTATTGTTATGTTCCATGAGTTCTCTTTTCTTAAATGTAAATAAAAGGTATAATGACTATGAAAGCCAGATTAATTGGGTATTGTTTTGCTTTCAGAATATAGATTGACTTCAAAGCAAAACACACTGCTGATCTTCAACATGTTTGCTCTATGCCAGGGGTCCTCAAACTAAGGCCCGAGGGCCGGATACAGCCCTCCAAGGGCATTTACCCGGCCCTCACTCAGGGTCAACCTAAGTCTGAAATGACTTATTTCTATTTATCGTGTCAGGAGCAGACCAAACAGTTGCATTGCATTTTTAAACAAACAAACAAACAAAACACAAAGTTTGCAAGCTTGGTAGTTGATTAAATGTCCTTTGACCAGTATCTGACCACTTGGAGTGCCTCTGGTGTTGCTGTAAGAAGGTCCTCCATTGTGCATGTAGCAGGGCTCAGGTTGCATTGCAGCAGGTGGTCAGTGGTTTGCTCTTCTCTCACACTCGCATGTCGAGGATTCCACTTTGTAGCCCCATTTCTGAAGGTTGGCTCTGCATCTCGTGGTGCCAGAGCGCAGTCTGTTCAGCGCCTTCCAAGTCGCCCAGTCTTCTGTGTGCCCAGGGGGGAGCCTCTCATTTGGTATCAGCCATTGGTTGAGGTTCTGGGTTTGAGCCTGCCACTTTTGGACTCTCGCTTGCTGAGGTGTTCCAGCGAGTGTCTCTGTAGATCTTAGAAAACACACTGCTGATCTTCAACATGTTTGCTCTATACCAGGGGTCCTCAAACTAAGGCCCGAGGGCCGGATACAGCCCTCCAAGGGCATTTACCCGGCCCTCACTCAGGGTCAACCTAAGTCTGAAATGACTTATTTCTATTTATCGTGTCAGGAGCAGACCAAACAGTTGCATTGCATTTTTAAACAAACAAACAAACAAAACACAAAGTTTGCAAGCTTGGTAGTTGATTAAATGTCCTTTGACCAGGCCACTTGGAGTGCCTCTGGTGTTGCTGCAAGAAGGTCCTCCATTGTGCATCTGGCAGGGCTCAGGGTGCATTTCAGCAGGTGGTCAGTGGTTTGCTCTTCTCCACACTCACATGTTGTGGATTTCACTTTGTAGCCCCATTTCTGAATGTTGGCTCTGCATCTCGTGGTGCCAGAGCGCAGTCTGTTCAGCGCCTTCCAAGTCACCCAGTCTTCTGTGTGCCCAGGGGGAGTCTCTCATTTGGTATCAGCCATTGATTGAGGTTCTGGGTTTGAGCCTGCCACTTTTGGACTCTCGCTTGCTGAGGTGTTCCAGCGAGTGTCTCTGTAGATCTTAGAAAACTATTTCTTGATTTAAGTCATTGACGTGCTGGCTGATACCCAAACAAGGGATGAGCTGGATATGTCACTGCCTTGGTCCTTTCACTATTGGCTGCTACTTCCCGGTGGATGTCAGGTGGTGCAATACTGGCTAAACAGTGTAATTTCTCCTGTGGTGTAGGGCACAGACACCCCGTGATAATGCGGCATGTTCTCATTAAAAGCCAAGTCTGAAACGACTTGAAAGCACACAGCAACAATCCTATCTCATCAGCCAAAAGCAGGCCCACACTTCCACTGAAATATTAATAAGTTTATATTTGTTAAAATTGTTCTTCATTTTAATTATTGTATTGTTTTTAAGTGTTTTTTGCACTACAAATAAGATATGTGCAGTGTGCATAGGAATTCATTCATGTTTTTTTTCAAATTATAATCCGGCCCTCCAACACTTTGAGGGACTGTGACCTGGCCCTCTCTTTAAAAAGTTTGAGGACCCCTGTCTATGCACTTTAAAGGAAAATACAATCCTATTTTGCTAACATTTACTAAACATTCTGCATTCTCTCTCCACTGTATGTACTAGCAAGTTACACTTATTTGGATTTCGCGTTTAACCACTTCCATGAGTACTGAGGGGCACTCACTCGTAACTTTTTCTTTAACAGGCACTAAAATGCAGTGGCTGAGAGATAGTGGCTGCATGAACTTTCGTATAAATGAAGGACTCACAATAAGCACACTGGCTAAGCAAGATGCAGTAGACTTAGTCCAGAAGTACCTATTATTTTGGCAAGTATTTCATTGTCAGAATAATTGTTGCTTAAAAGAGGCAAGACAGGTGAAGTAGACTAATAACAGCTTCAAGAGACAGTTGCAGACTGAAATCACTTAATACACAAATAATTGTATCTATTATCACTGCATAATGTAAAACAAATGAATCTTCATAAATACATGTAGAAACATTTCTCAAGTTCCATTCTAACTATCGAATAAGAGAGCTAGAGCTTCCAAATTCACAGTTCAAGTATCCTTTATTATTCAAGGTTCAAAAATGTACCACACTGCATTATTGCAAAACTTCAATGGTACAAAAAAGTATTGCAGCTGATGAGAAGGTAATAAATTTGTTAAGTTTTTTTTTACAAAAATTGTCACTATAAATTACAGTTACAGTACATTGCAAATTCTGCATTCCAAATTGCATTAATTCAATCTTCAAAAAAATTGCCCACAGTACTTGAAACTCCTGAAGATAAGGCAGCTGTTTTAAAGGAGGTAGCTGGTATCAAGGGATTTCCATTTCTCTTTCAATGCCTACATACTTAAGGGCGTCAGCCTGACTGTATCTGAAACAAAAAAAAGATTTTCATTTGATTTTCAGAGTAAACTGCCTAAAATACTCTTATAGATCAAAAACAAGGTAATGAAGTCAAATTAATTACTCTTACACTCAACTATTTTATAATCTAACCATCACGCTTCCATATTATAAAAAAGGAAAATTTAAATAAATATCATTTACACTTACTTTATGAAATCACAATGTTGAAAAAATACTTTGCTAAACGGTACACATTTAAATACATTGTTTACATTTTCTAACTGTTTACACTTAGTTAATGAATAAATGTAGATTGCTGTACATGACAAAACTAAGACATCCCTTGAAAATAAGTCCTAAAGGCTGGAGTTAAAATTGCCTGAATAAACATTAACAACCTTAGATATGCAGATGATACCACTTTGATGGCTGAAGGTGAAGAGGAGCTGAGGAGCCTTCTAACCAAGGTGTAAGAAGAAAGTGCAAAAGGTGGGTTGCTGTTAAACATAAAAAAACAAGATTATGGCAACAAGAATAATTGACAACTGGAGAGGGAGAAAACGTGGAGGCAGTGACAGACTTTGTATTTCTAGGTGCAAAGGTGACTGCAGATGCAGACTACAGCCAGGAAATCAGAAGATGTTTACTTCTTGGGAGGAGAGCAATGTCCAATCTCGATAAAATAGTGAAGAGTAGACACATCACATTGGCAACGAAGATCTGCATAGTACTTACTTAGTTAGGCGATCCCTCATTGGCCGAGCAGGATAGTCTTCCAGGATCCAGTATTCTTGTGGGTCTGTAGAACTGAGAACTGTGGAGCCCTATTCTTGATCTGCATCTTTCGCAGTGAGGGCATTGGTTTCCAGGTGGAAGGAGGTCCCAGTCGGGGTTGGCTTGATGCGTCTTCCTCTTGGCACATTTCTCTCTTTCGCCTTCTTCAAATTCTACAGCACTGCTGGTCACAGCTGACCTCCAGCTGGAGCGCTCAAGGGCCAGGGCTTCCCAGTTCTCAGTGTCTATGCCAAGGTTTTTAAGGTTGGCTTTGAGCCCATCTTTAAATCTCTTTTCCTGTCCACCAACATTGCATTTTCCGTTCTTGAGTTCGGAGTAGAGCAACTGCTTTGGGAGATGGTGGTCGGGCATCCGGACAACGTGGCCGGTCCAGCGGAGTTGATGGCGGAGGACCATCGCTTCAATGCTGGTGGTCTTTGCTTCTTCCAGCACGCTGATGTTTGTCCGCTTGTCTTCCCAAGAGATTTGCAGGATTTTCCGGAGGCAGTGCTGATGGAATCATTCCAGGAGTTGCATGATATTCCCTGTAGTAACCTACAGATGTGTGAGCTGAACCATAGGGAAGGCTGAGCGAAGGAAGATAGATGCTTTTGAACTGTGGTGCTGGAGGAAAGTTCTGAGAGTGTCTTGGATTGCGAGAAGATCCAACCAGTCCATCCTCCAGGAAATAAAGCCCGACTGCTCATTGGAGGGAAGGATATTAGAGGCAAAGATGAAGTACTTTTGTCACATAATGAGAAGACAGGAAACCTTGGAGAAGATAGTGATCCTGGGGGAAATTGAAGGAAAGGGGGAGAGGGACTGACCAAGGGCAAGATGGATGAATGTTATCCTTGAAGTGACTGGCTTGACCTTGAAGGAGCTGGGGGTGGTGATGGCCGACAAGGAGCTCTGGCATGGTGTGATGATCCTTACCTCGTAGGCCACAGTAGGAGCCTAAGATGTCAGTAAACCGGCCTCCATTTTGAGAAGGTAATCCAGGGAGGCAGACATCTTAGGAGGGTTAGAATAGAATAGTGGGAGGAGTTGGAGCTATCCCTGGATTGGCTAAGGCAGAATGGGAGGAGTTTAGCGGAGAGAGGAATAAGCTGGCAACTTGTCACAGAGGGGGTGAAGGAATTTGGCTTTGAAGGGAGAGTGTGATAGATTTTCGGTGAGCACAGAATTTTCCTGTCAGAGAGTATTTTGGGGCAGGTTATTCTACATCTATTTGGCCAGAAAGGTCAAAGTAGACACCTGTGGGCTTGTGTTGGATTGAGGACACAAGTGTTTTACTCTCTGGAGGGTCAGAGTAGTTTAGCTGTTTGAGAACTCTGTTAAGAGGGAAGCTATTTACTCTGGGGACCACCGGGTTTGGTTTTCCTGAGGGACTCACTGCTACTAGATCAGGGTAGAGTGAGGGATCTTGCTCACGTTTAAGTTAAGAAACTGACTTTGATTGTTCATCCATTGATTGTAATTGTTTTTATTCAAGTTCATAATAGAGACTGTATGTTCGCATATGCAGCTACTTCCAAATATGCTGAGAACTCGTAAAGCACAACTCACAGATTTTCAAACTTTCCCTTATCCAACTTCTTGTAGCAATCTTGAAAGATGTTTTCTGTGTCTATTTCAATAGGCTCTTGAGCACTGCATTTCAATAACCTCTAGCTTTCAATGTGCAGGGTGCTTCTGTGGATCCAGAGAAAGGATCTTCAATTAAATTTAGTGTTGTCTTCTTTGGACAGTGCCAGTCTTTTGTCAAACTCCTGGGTCAAAAGTGCAATGTCGTCGGAATGTTTTCCTTCCAACTTGGCATACTTAAACAACACAATATGTTTCATTTTGAAAGCCTTTACTGCTGCAAGCATTTGAAATAAATTGGCTTTTCCCTTGAAGCTATACATTCAATTCATTCTGATTACTGATTCTTCAACTGTGGGTCTGACCCCAAATGGTAGCTCAATGTCGGGGTTACGAAAAAATTGGCAACAGACATTTACCCGAATCTGCAAAAATTGCTTCAGCTGTATTTCATAAGAAGGAAAATCTTCCTGATTCGCAGGCCTTGCAAATCAGTAAATGTTTGATTTTTGTACCTATTTTATGTATCTGGGGTGGAGCCTCCGGTGGCGCAGTGGGATAAACCCCTGTGCCAGAAGGACTGAAGGTCACAGGTTCGAATCTGGGGAGAGGCGGATGAGCTCCCTCTATCAACTCCAGCTCCTCATGCGGGGACATGAGATAAGCCTCCCACAAGGATGATAAAAACATCAAATCATCGGGCGTCCCCTGGGCAACGTCCTTGCAGACGGCCAATTCTCTCACACCAGAAGCGACTTGCAGTTTCTCAGGTCGCAATAACTATTCTATCTATCTATCTATCTATCTATCTATCTATCTATCTATCTATCTATCTATCCCTATCCATCCATCCATCCATCCATCCATCCATCCATCCATCCATCCATCCATCCCATCCATCCATCCATCCATCTATCTCTGGGGTCACGTGAAAAGTTTTTCAGGCGGAAATGGGTCACAAAAACATTCCTCAAGAGTAAAGGAGTCATGGGGAAAGTTTAAGAAGCCCTGATTTAGGTGGTCTGTAATGTCATATTAAGAAATACAGGTCATTTTTTTAAAAAAATTGATTGTGCAGCTCTGGAAAAAAACTGAATCATTCTCCAAAGCAGTGTTTCTCAACCTGGGGGTCGGGACCCCTGGAGGGGTTGCGAGGGTGTGTCAGAGGGGTCACCAAAGACCACCAGAAAACACAGTATTTTCTTTTCGTCATGGAGGTTCTGTGTGGGAAGTTTGGTCCAATTCAATCGTTGAGGGTTCAGAATGCTCTTTGATTGTAGGTGAACTATAAATCCCAGCAACTACAACTTCCAAATGTTAAGGTCTATTTCCCCCAAACTCCACTAGTGTTTACATTTGGGCATATTGAGAATTCGTGCCTTTGATTGTAGGTGAACTATAAATCCCAGCAACTACAACTCTCAAATGTCAAGGTCTATTTTCCCCAAACTCCACCAGTGTTTACATTTGGGCATATTGAGAATTCGTGCCTTTGATTGTAGGTGAACTATAAACCCCAGAAACTACAACTCCCAAATGTCAAGGTCTATTTCCCCCAAACTAGTTTTTACATTTGGGCATATTGAGAATTTGTGCCAAGTTTGGTCCAGATCCATCATTGTTTGAGTCCACAGTGCTCTCTGGATGTAGGTGAACTACAACTCCCAAAACTCAAGGACAGTGTCCACCAAACCCTTCCAGTATTTTCTGTTGGTCATGGGAGTTCTGTGTGCCAAGTTTGATTCAATTCCATCGTTGGTGGAGTTCAGAATGCTCTTTGATTGTAGGTGAACTATAAATCCCAGCAACTACAACTCCCACAGGACAAAATCAATACCCTCCCCCAATCCCACCAGTATTCAAATTTGGGTGTATTGGGTATTTGTGACAAATTTGTTCCAGTGTATGAAAATACATTCTGCATATCAGATATTTAGATTACCATTCATAACAGCAGCAAAATGACAGTTATGAAGTAGCAACGAAACTAATGTTATGGTTGGGGGTCACCATAACATGAGGAAGCGTATTAAGGGGTCCTGGCATTAGGAAGGTTGAGAACCACTGGCTTAGAGAATCGTAGAGTTGGAAGAATAAAATATGTGAGAGGAAGCCACAGGGAGGAGGGAGCAAGTTTGTTTACTGCTTCCATGGAGATTAGGACAAGGAACAATGGCTTCAAACTACAAGAAGGAGATTCCATCTGAACATGAGGAAGAACTTCCTGACTGTGAGAGCCGTTCAGCAGTGGAACTCTCTGCCCCGGAGTGGGGTGGAGGCTCCTTCTTTGGAAGCTTTTAAACAGAGGCTGGATGGCCATCTGTCAGGGGTGCTTTGAATGCAATATTCCTGCTTCTTGGCAGGGGGTTGGACTGGATGGCCCATGAGGTCCCTTCCAACTCTTTGATTCTATGATTCTATGTTAATATTCTTCCATGTCTCAGCCAACGAACTTATAAATATGTAGGACACTCAAATGATAAAAGTTGTTATTAAATGGCGTTAACACTAAATATTTCGTAACCTACCTGTAATCAAAAAACAGTTCTTCACCAGTTTGAATAGCTCTCTTAGCAAATATGCCTATTCTGTGATCGCCATTAACCATCATAACTGCAAAAGAAGAGACAGATTTATTTTAAAACCTACTTGAATTACTTATTTTCTGAACTGCTGTAAAATATGGAAATGTTTATTCACCTTTTGCATAGCAGTTGGGATTGACTGAATGGTTTGCAAATCTTATTTTGTTACCTTTCCGTGTTGCATCAACTACAAAATCTAAAAAAAAAAGAACAGCGGTTAGAATATCTGCAAAAGACTGGTATTAGTTTGGAAAAAAACTTTTCAGACGAGTTAGTAAAGTCAATATGCTTTTGTCACTGGTTTGGTTTGTAGATAGTATAGACCAGGGGTCCCCAAACTTTTTAAACAGAGGGCCAGGTCACAGTCCCTCAAACGTTGGAGGGCCGGATTATAATTTGAAAAAAACCAAACATGAATGAATTCCTATGCACACTGCACATATCTTATTTGTAGTGCAAAAAACACTTAAAAACAATACAATAATTAAAATGAAGAACAATTTTAACAAATATAAACTTATTAGTATTTCAATGGAAAGTGTGGGCCTGCTTTTGGCTGATGAGATAGGATTGTTGTTGTTGTGTGCTTTCAAGTCATTTCAGACTTAGGTTGACCCTGAGCGAGGGCCGGGTAAATGACCTTGGAGGGCCGTATCTGGCCCTTGGGCCATAGTTTGAGGACCCCTGGTATAGATTATGACAAGAAACTCTCACTGTTTTGTTTTTTGCACACAAAATTGTTTCCCTCTATTCATCATAAATTTATATCGGACTTTTTAAAGTTCCTTTGTTATTATCTAGTTATCAATAAATACATATCCTATTTTCCTTGCTAATCACTTCTAAAAAGCTGACAAAATTTGTTTTCACCTTTATATAGGCACTTCAATTATTGCTCAAAAAGAATATTGTCTATTAGGATTCACAGTTTTAGACTTACAGTTAAATGAAGAAGAAGACAAGCTTTTTACATATATTACAACTGCCGCAAGGATTGTTTTCGCAAGAGAATGGAAACAAGAATTAAATCTGCCCATTGAGGGGTGGTTAGACAAAATGAGAGAGATAAGGGACATGGATGAACTGACTTTTTTGATGAAAAAGAATACTGGAAATACTTTGAAAAGAACAAATTGGAATCTCTTTAATAGCTATTTGGAGAGCTATAATAAATAATGGACATAAGAGAAAATTTCTTTTGATATAACAGTTGATTTTGAAAAAACCAAGATAATAACCAAGAAGATAGAATGGAAGTCAATCCCTTTTTTAAAAAAAATGTGTAGTATTTTTTTTAGATTTTTGTACCACTATTTTTTTTAATTTTTAATGTTTGCTTTTTTTTTTTTGCTTTTTTTGTATATCTTCTCTTTCTTCTCCTTTTTCTACCTCTTTCTATATTTTTGTTGTTCTCACTCTTTCGATGTATTATTACAGAACTTAATAAAAATCTTTCCAAAAAAAAAATTATTGCTCAAAACTGAGCATTGAAATAACGTAGCAACGTTGGATTTTTTTAAAACCCCTCAGGTTCATCCCCATACCAATTTGTTATAGTGACTCAAGTCTTGGTTAAAATACACATGAGCACAATAAGGTAACACAGGGTACATATTACGTGAACTAAAGCTCAGCAGTTTAACCCTAGTTGTGCAGCAGGTTAAATCGCTGAGCTGCTGAATTTGCTGACCGAAAGGTTGGGAGTTCGAATTCGGGGAGCAGGGTGAGCTCCCAATTTATTAAGTTCATACTTATGATGCAATATCCGACATGTGGGTGTGACCCGTGCCAAAAGCTTAAGAATCAAAACTTACCCAATGCCTGCGTGACCGCATCTCTGTGTACGAACCCACACGATCTCTCCGATCATCTGGAGAAGCCCTGCTCGCGCTCCCACCTCTGTCGCTGGTGGGGACGAGGGAGAGGGCCTTCTCGGTGGTGGCCCCTCGTCTCTGGAATTCACTCCCTAAGGACATTAGGCATGCCCCAACCTTGGCAGTCTTTAGGAGGAGTCTGAAAACGTGGTTATTCCAATGTGCCTTCCCAGAATAAGAAACTCCTAGCAATCTGTCCTTAAATGCACTTTATTAATGACCTTGATTTTGCACGCCCATCACTTCCCGGAAATCCACCCTAACCATATTTTACCTGCCATGTCCAGCATATTTTAAAATTTTAATTATTACATTTGGCCCAGCCATAAGTTTTTAAATGTCGTCGTGCTATTGCTAATGTTTATTGTTTATTTGCTGTTATGAGTTTTATTTACTGCTTGTATTATTGTTGTTTTTGCTTGTTATTGCTGTGTTGTGGGCTCGGCCTCATGTAAGCCGCACCGAGTCCCTTGGGGAGATGGTAGCGGGGTACAAATAAAGTGTTGTTGTTATTATTATTATTATTATTATTATTATTATTATTTGGCTTAGAAATGAAAATGAGCACCACCCCTCAGAGTAGAACACAAACAGACTTAACGTCAAGGGGAAACCTTTACCTTTACTTTACATACCATTATTCAAATTGAACAGAAAGCTGCACATGTATTTGTCATACACTTTTCCTCTTCTATCTGCTTCATCCTGAGAAATAATCTGAAAGCAAAATGTACTTAAATTATGATTTTGATGATTTATTAATACAAGTCTCCCCCACAACTCCTCCTCTTCAGTTGGAAGCTGACCACAGAAGCATATTTATTTATTATTATTTATTTACAGTATTTATATACGCTTTTCTCACCCCTAGGGGGACTCAAAGTGTTTTACACATAGATAATGGCAAAAATTCAATGCCTTATAATTACAATTGTAAAACCACACATAAATCATATTAAAACAGTACATTACCAAATATCAAAACAGTTATTAAAACCGTAAAACAATCTCATCAGTCAAGTCGCTGTTCCAGTCCTTGTCCCACTAAAAGCTGCATACATCTATTGTCCGAAGACCTGGTCCCAGAACCATGATTTTAATTTTTTTCTAAAGGTCAGGAGCAACGGAGCAGATCTTACCTCCTTTGGGAGTGTGTTCCATAAGCGGGGGCCACAGCCGAGAAGGCCCTGCTCCACGTTTCCGCCAGTCGCATTTGCGCTGTTGACAGGAGTGAGAGCAGGGCCTCCCCGGATGATCTTAAATTGCGAGGTGGGACGTAGGGGCAGATGCGTTCAGACAAGTAAGCTGGGCCAGAACCGTATAGAGCTTTATAGGTCAAAACCAGCACTTTGAATTGGGCTCGGAGATGGACCGGGTGGTATGCTCCCTGATGGACCTAGATATTTTCAGTATGCATACTGATGGACCTAGATATTAATCAAATACCCAAAAGTCAAACCCACAAATGTGGAGTCTGTTCCCTTTGTCAGAAAATAAGACTATTACAGCAAGGGTTTTCCTTGATTTCAATTATACCGTGGTGGTTACAATGACTAACCTATCAGTCTTGATGGTAAGAACTGAAGTCTTACTTGACTTTCTTCAGACCAAAGATACATGGAAAATGCGAATATTAACTTTCAGTGCCAAAGTGTTGTGGATAGGCCCTTTTGAAACCTTTATAGTTCACAGACTCCCAATTACAACCCAAAGGTGTAAAGTTCCTGATTAGTTTCTATTTGAGCCTTGAAGATTTCCTCCTACGTTCCTTTCTGAGTAGCCTTCCGGCTTCCAATCCGGAATAAACAAAGATCTCCTATAAAAAGTCAAGATTCTAAAGGACAAAGGCTTAAAGGACAATTCCAAAAACCTACAGCTGTATACAGGAGTCCATCAGTGAAAACATGGCTTTTTTATTGTAGTAGGGTGCCTTGCACAAAATTAATTTTTATTCACAGATATTTCATTTAAACAAGTGAAGATTTCACCATACAAATTGACATAGTTTATTGTACCACTGCATTTTCCATCATTGTCTACTATATGCCAATCTTTGACTTACGTGGAAACAAAAATGGAATGTATTTTTCTTTACTTAAAAAAAGGAAATATATGTGAAAATGTTCAGTATAGGAAAAAATGTTGTTTCTTACCTCACCACAATATTCAGAAATGAATTCATTTTTTTGCACTGGATCCTTAATGAAAATGCCCCAGCCTGCCACATCCGAAGGTGCTAGCAGCAAATGCTAAAAGAAC
>NW_026847660.1:62435951-62498489 GCF_025583915.1 Anolis sagrei ordinatus | reverse complement strand
AAATTTCCTTTACTGTATCATCTGCTCTATTATTCCAAAGCTGAGCACCGTTTGGGAGAAGACTGAGGCAAAGGAAGTGTTGAGTAGTTGTGCATTTTCTCTGTCCCTTGTCAATATTTCTCCCCCACCTGTACACATTTGGCCCTGACATTTCCTTATTCTTCCTTTTGCTATGGGCATAACAAAAAAGGCCCTTTTCTAATAATTTTTAAACTCTTTAAGAAGCCCCAGCTCATTCTGCACTTAGCCTTTTCTAGCTTTTTTCCTCCACATGCTATTTGATTGAATTCCTTTTTTTTTTTAAAGGAATTTCTTCTTTTTTCCTTGTTCCTTTTAAATCTCAACTCAATTGAAAGTACTTTACATATCCATTCTGGTTTGTTTAGAGTCTTCCT
Organism: Anolis sagrei ordinatus; assembly: GCF_025583915.1. Taxonomy (NCBI): domain Eukaryota; kingdom Metazoa; phylum Chordata; class Lepidosauria; order Squamata; family Anolidae; genus Anolis; species Anolis sagrei. The sequence goes on along the minus strand of NW_026847660.1, from coordinate 62,498,094 downwards.
ATTTTTCTTCCTCATTTGAAATGCTTGAAATTGCATCTCAAGTGTCTTCCTTTTCAGAAACCTTTGTCCATCGTGAACTCCTTTGTCTTTTAGCATTCCTTCGTTTCCCTCAAGGTTCCTGAAGTCAACGTCCTTAAAGTTCAGATTATATGCTTGTATGTGCTTGACTTCCCCTTTCTCTATATATCAAACTGTAGAACTGGGGTGTCAAACTCATTTTCACTGAGGGCCACATCAGCATTATGATTGACTTCAAAGGGAAATTGTCTACCAGACAAGTGAGAATTTTTTTGGATCTGGCATTTTGTCTTCCAACATATATCAGAATAGTTGAAATCTCCCATTATATTACCTCATCTGGATATGTTGTAATGTAATATATATATATGTGTGTGTGTGTGTGTGTGTGTGTGTCTTACAGATCTATAGTAGATCGCCACAATGTCATTTCTTTCTCCCTTATTTTTTCCTTAGTTACTCTCAATCTAGGTCATGGATCTTCTCAAGAGACATAAACATCCTTGACTTAATGCTAGCTATCTATCTATCTATCTATCTATCTATCTATCTATCTATCTATGAGTCGTGAGTCGCCCCAGGGCTGAGAACGGCGGTCTACAAGTGCAGTAAATAAATAAATAAATAAATTATAGAACCAAAGAATATATATATAGAGCCAAAGAATAAAACAAATGTGAACAAATGATCCTCTATGCCAGTGATTCTCAACCTGTGGGTCCCCAGATGTTTTGGCATTCAACTCCCAGAAATCCTAACAGCTGGTAAACTGGGAGTTGCAGGCCAAAAACACCTGGTAACCCACAGGTTGAGAACTACTGTTCTATGCTTTACCGATATTATTAAGCCCATCAGGCTTAATTTCCAGAGAACTTTAAGACAGACACAACTCATAAAGAACATGGAAAGAGATGGAGTAATAAAACTAAAAGACTGAATAAAGAAAGTCTATAGAAAAGAAGATATAACAGAAATATTTAAACAGAGTGGAATATCTTGGTATAATGTACTATACACTTGGATTCATGGAATACAAATTGGATAAAGCTACACGGGAAATGCAGACAATTAACAAAATTCAAAGAATTCATAATTCAATTAAAGCAGAATGGTACAGATGAAGCAACAAAATGATTAATAAGTAAAATTTATAAAATAGTGATAGAAAGTGATCCAATACAAGTCAGAAGAAAAAATAAATGGGAAAGGGACCTAGCAATCAACATTACACAGGAGGAATGGTTAAAATTTGGAAACAAAAAACTATGAAAAATATGTCAGTGAGAATTAAAGATAATTGTTAACAAAACAATTTGGAAATGGTACATGACTCCAATAATGTTAAGTTATTATAATAGAAACAATCTACAAAATTGTTGGAGGTGCAGGAAGGAAATTGGGACTTCTATACATTTGCGGTGGGAATGTGAAAAGATTAAAAAACTGGGGAAAAGTATTTTTTTGAAATTAATGACATAGTATCATTAATCTACAAAAAAAATCCAAATATAGCACTTGTATTACATTTTGGAGACATAAGATTACAATGGCAAATTAAAGAATAGTAATTTTTGTTACTGTTTTAAGATTAGTTATAGCCAAAAATAGAAAGGAAATTATGAATACGAAATTGATGATTGGTACAAAGAGGTGTGGAACATCGCAATAAACAATAAACTGACTTGTAAAATAAAATGCAATATGCAAAAGAGAATTAATGCAAATAAATTATTTTAAAACAATATGGGACGAATTCCTAGAATATATAGAGTGAAGAGAAAGGGGGCCAGGAAGGCAGTTCAATTTTGTCTCCTATGCTATACTAATAATATAATATAATATATTGTATATACATATAATATTTATAATATTATAATGTAATACAATATAATACTAATAATACAATATTATAATTATGTATTTATATTATATGTAATTTTACTAATAATATTACAATATAATGGTATAGTAAATATAGTAATATATAATACTGATATTGTATTGTAATGGTATAGTACATATAGTAATATATAATACTGATATTGTGCTATGCTAATAATATAATATATTGTATGTATGTATATATATCTTGTAAGTCGCTCTGAGTCCCCTTCGGGATGAGAAGGGAGGCATATAAATGTCGTAAATAAATAAATGTGAAGGAAAAGGGAATAAAACCTAATCAGTATACATTAGCATTTTGGAGAAGAGGTTGATATAAGAATGACTAATATCAAGGATGACTAAATGTCCCATGGGTGGTGGGTGCACATGGAGATTACATGTATAAAAATATATGATTAATTGTTTAACTGATCTATTGTATGTTTTGTGTCAATGTTAGTTGTGTGTTTTAATTTTTTAATTAATTCTTTTTTAAAAAAACAAAACCTTTTCCTCATTTAAATTTTTGTGTTCAAATTGCATTTTATTTTTCCAGCAAGTTATTTAGATACAATAAAATGCCGGTTTATTATTATTATTATCTAATCTTATTTTCTATGAAACCGTAGTTACAACAACACATCCCACAAACAATATGGCCAGTAAATCATGACAACTGTAATCCATTCAAACTTAGCCTGACAGTACTCTATTCTAAAAATATTGAATGCCATTGTCTCTCTTTTGATATATAGCAGCTTCTGGTCTAACAAGGTAGCATTTGTATTCTCAGATCTCTAAATTCCATCTATGCCACACAGCCTTTGGAACTTTCATTTTACTATTAATATGCAATCACGTATAAATATATAGCTTTATAATTTATGATAATATAATAATATATAATTATTTGTAAATAAATAAATAAAGGTATGGCCCTTTATTTATGACGGATTATGCTTTATGTATCCAAATGGCCCTTGGCAGAAAAAGGAACCTCACCCTTGCTCTAGGACATCCCTGCTCTATAAAACATGATACTTTTGGTTCAATTTTGCAGTGCAAACATGGATAAAACATGCCTGCTATGCTTAAAAACATGTCTCACCTTTTTTGATCCTCGCTGAATGCTGCAATTTTTGCAAGAGACATTTTTGCTATCCCAGTGGTCAGCTGCTCCACAAGTTAAGCAGAGATCTGGATCACATTCCCGTACAGCCAAGTAACAAGGGCACTGCTTTGTGTTGCATTGTGCTTTGCACCGGCATCCAGGAAACCTGTTTTGGCCTTGAAAGAGGGGAGGAAAGCAGAATTATAAAAACTGAACCAATTTTTGCTTTCTCTGCTGTGGAACAGGTCTGACATAAACATAGCTTACTACTAGTTTGTTTTTATTCTAATGTATGAGAGAAAAACTTTAAGTACTGAAATTATTAAGAGACATCAGAATGAAGTACACATCATAAAAATGTAAGCCAGTTGGTTTCTCTTCTACATCAGATTCTCTTAGAAGATTGTGAGTTTATTTACATATTACTGCACAAAATAGCAAGGGTCAGTTATTTCATTGTGTTTTTTCCCTTTTTACAACAAACCACTATCTTGAAATAACAGGTCTGTGGTTCAAAGGAGCTTTCAGGCATAGGGATAGCAAGTACACCACAAAGAATATTATGAAACTAGCTATCCCCTGCCACGCGTTCCTGTGTATATGTGTGTATATATCTTTGTGTATGCATTGTATTGTTTTGTTTTGTTTTGTTTATTTATTTATTTAGCTTTTTAAGTCTCTTCTGCTGTGTTTTTCAGTGTTTTATGAGTGATGGTCACTCGGTGGCCTGATAGGTGTATTGTGTACAAATTTGGTCTCAATTCATCCAGTGGTTTTTGAGTTATGTTAATCCCACAAACGAACAGTACAATTTTATTTATATACTAGCTGTCCCCTGCCACGCCTTGCTGTGGCCCAGTCTGTGTTTATGTGTTTTGTGTGTGTAGATATGCATATATGTGTGTGTGTATTTGTATATATGTGTATATATGTGGTTTAGTGTATGCGTTGTAATGTATTTTTTTTGTTTTTTGGCTTTTTAAGTCCCTTCAGCTGTCCTTTTTCAGTGTTATTATGAGTGATGGTCACTCGTTGGCCTGAGAGGTGTACTGTGTCCAAATTTGGTGTCAATTAGTCCAGGGGTTTTTGAGTTATGTTAATCCCACAAACTAACATTACATTTTTATTTATCTAGATATTATTAAGTTATCTGCATTTTGTACTTCAGTTCCTAAACTTCAAAAAGTTATTATGCTTAAAGGAAATCTAGTTTCAATGCCTACTAGAAGATTAAAATAAGTAGAATCTGTATATCTGTTATTCAGGAGTATCACATCAGAAACACATAGAGTGACAATGTGAATTCCTTGGGTGAACGAGCACACAAGATTAGCTCCTACCCGCCTCCCCAAACATATCATTAGCAAAGGGACAAAACCAGTTAAGGAAATATTAAGTGTACAAGCAGCCTCTTCTCTTAGTTCTACAACTCCTTAGGGCAGTGCACTCTGAACTCCTCACTTTCAGCAAATCCTTCTTACATTTGTTGAGGAACACTTGTGAGTTAGAAATAATTTGGGAGCGTGTTGTAGGCCACCAGTCACATTAAAACGACAGCCTGGATGAACTAAGAAAACATATTTGAGTATACTCAATCTTCCTTTGCTGCAGCTATTTGCTGGAAAGCTAAAGGAAAAAGTCCATCACCTATAATCTAACTGAAGAATTACAAGTTTAAAAGGAATTGTAATGAAGTTTGAAAACCACTGTACTGGAAAGTGATTATATTCCTAGCTGCTATTAAAATTTTCCAGCGGCATCTTTTTAAAAGTTTTAGGATGTGCTGCATTAAGATGTAACAGGCTATAATCTTATGTCAATGCTATACCCACTGGACCCAAAATGACTTCCTTCTGAATATACATGCATTAATTTTCCACTCTTCTGTACAAGGCCTAACTAGATATTGCAGTTATCCTGTGGTTTGACCTTGCACAGCTGTCTTTTTAATAGCTGGTATGGAAAAGGAGCAATGGCATGAGAGGAGAAGGTAAGAGTTTTAACACCTTGCTTTCATTATAGTTCCAATCAGAAAGAACACCCCACATATGTCCTCTATTCACAATGGGCAGTGGGTGCCCATTGGAATCAATGCTAGCTTTCCTGCCTTTGCAAAGAAGAAATCAGGAAGGGATTTCCCATCAGAATTTTGATGGGGTGCAAAGAGTTAATCTGCGATGCCCAGTAATACAGTCCCAATCCAGTTCACCAATACTTGTAAAAAGTGAAGCCATGCAAAGTCAAACACTACGTGAAACATGCCAAGTTTGGCTTTAACACTTCCTCAGCAAGACATGAAACTTTCCACAATGCTGAAATCCTATCTACTTTACTTCTTCAGAACAGAAATAAAAAACACTATTTTCTTAAATCACTTACATTCTGAACTGCACTGACAGAATTTCTCGCAAAAGTTCTGAGCAATGACACAAGGACACGAGCTGTCACAAGGCTGACGTGGGTGATCACATGGCTGGTAATTGTAAACATGATTGGATGACCCGTCTGAACAAAAATAATATTTAGAAGACTTTAGAAAGAAGAAACTTGATAGAGTAAATTAAAAGTTAGGATGCTCATTCCACCCACTAAACCTACCTACCACACATTGTAGCTTATTTTCCAGAGTATTAAAACTGGCAACAGATACAAGAGGAAAACTAAATACAGATAATTTAAATATCATTATTTTATTTGAGCTTTCCCCCCACCAATATTTAGGTCCTTAAGGATACAATCCAACGGTTCCTGGGAGGATGCCAAATGCAGCCACTGGACAGTGAAAATTCCCTTTTCTACCTACAGACAGCAAAGTTCAACCTCTGAAGCTCAGTCAACATTTGTCCACTCAATATTTGAACAGGGCAAAATAGTAAAAAAAAAACAACAACCTCGCCCCGTATTAATCTGTGCATTCATACATATGAGTCCTCACCTGAGCAAAGACTGTGTTGAACTTTCTAAAATTTGAGATTTTGGCACTAATGTGGAATTTTCTTCTTTATGTGCATGCTCATGCCTCACCTCAGTTCAAATAACCATTTGACAAGGCAGGAAAAAGGAAGTATTTCCCAATGTGCCACTGGAGGAGGAAGGATGGCTTGTGTAAATGTACATGACAACCTGTCTTTGGTATGCTATGCTACGGCTGGAATTTTGGAAAGCTCAGCACAACATGCCATTTCTTTATGTGGATATACACAATAGCTGAGCATTTGTCAAACCCTGGACTTACCACTTAGCCTGGACAAACCCACATTTCATGCCTGGCAGAGAGATGGGAGTTGGAAAGAGATTGGAGACATATCTGACCAGATGTAAATGATCGCATCATCTACTTGGGCCTCCAAAAGTCTTGGTGAATGACACAATCATTTCGAATCTGGCTACAACAGGCATGGACAAACTTTGGCCCTCCAAGTGTTTTGGACATCAACTCCCACAATTCCTAACAGTCAGTAAACTGGGTTGTTGTAGGTTTTTCCGGGCTATATGGCCATGTTCTGGAGGCAATTTTTCTCCTGACGTTTCGCCTGCATCTATAGCAAGCATCCTCAGAGGTAGTGAGGTCTGTTGGAAGTAGGAAAATGGGTTTATATATCTGTGGAATGACCAGGGTGAGACAAAGGACTTTTGTCTGCTGGGGCTAGGTGTGAATGTTTCAGCTGATCACCTTGATTAGCATTCAATGGCTTGGAAGTGCCTGGGGAATTTTGTTGAGAGTGATTTTATGTGCCTGTTTGTTTCCCCTCTGTTGTTTTGCTGTTGTAATTTTTGAGTTTTTTTAATACTGGTAGCCAGATTTTGTTCATTTTCATGGTTTCCTCCTTTCTGTTGAAATTGTCCACATGCTTGTGGATTTCAATGGCTTCTCTGTGTAGTCTGACATGGTGGTTGTGAGAGTGGTCCAGCATTTCTGTGTTCTCAAATAAAATGCTGTGTCCAGGTTGGTTCATCAGGTGCTCTGCTATGGCTGATTTCTCTGGTTGAAGTAGTCTGCAGTGCCTTTCATGTTCATTGATTCGTGTCACACCTAGCTCCAGCAGACAAAGTCCTTTGTCCCACCCTGGTCATTCCACAGATATATAAACCCATTTTTCCTACTTCCAACAGACCTCACTACCTCTGAGGATGCTTGCCATAGATGCAGGCGAAACGTCAGGAGAAAAATTATCTCCAGAACATGGCCATATAGCCCGGAAAAACCTACAACAACCCAGTGATTCCGGCCATGAAAGCCTTCGACAATACATTAGTCAGTAAACTGGCTGGGATTTCTGGGAGTTGGCCAAAGTTTGCCCTTTTCACCAAGTATAATGGCAGCAGGAAGGGGTGCAGCAGCTGCATACAAAGGCCAAGCAGACTTTCGTCATTGCCAACGGAGAAAGGGGCTGTTAATCCACACTGAGGTACATACATAGACTTAAGGTTGCTTAGACTTTTCCATGCCACTATTAGAATAGCAGCCATGGGGTGAATTAGAAAGCTCAAGAGAACATTTATTTATTTATTTATTTATTTATTTATTTGTCATATTTGCACCCCGCCTTTCTCTACTCCAGCAGGGGGGCTCAAGTCGGCTTACAATGGCACAGCAAGTGGAAAGACCCTATAACAGCACTGATGACAGCTTGGCCCTCCTGAACATCACATCTATTCTGGCATACACATTAAAGGAATAGTGCTAATAAAAGCTGGCGGCTATAACCCGATTGCTTTTCTCCAATCACACGTTAAAGGAAATGAGTTAAAGAGGTTGCACAGGTAATTTACACATTCAATAGATTTAACAAGATAGAATTATGACCTTTCATGAAAGTTTGAGGATATATGTTTTGGATCTAGAACAGAGATGCATATATATCCTGTACTGTGTCAACAGAAAGGTCAGAACACTATACAGGTCAAGGAAACATTGAATATTGTAAGAATAAATTCCTGAGCCAAGTGAGATGTTGATACAATTTTTGGTGGAAAAGTCTGAATAGAGCACAACATTACCCATATACAAGATCAAATGAGGTTGATCCTTAGTAAGAATGCAGTTAGCTGACTTGCAAAGTAACACTGTCTAGCCCAGAGTTTAACTGTAAAGATATAATGGGGGAACTTGTCGAAAGCCTTACAAATATACTGCATCAACACAATTTCCTTGATCTACTAAGATTGTAACACGAGAAAAAACAAGGTAAGATTTGACTTCTTTTTAGAGACCCATGCTGGCTCTTAGTAATTACAAAATTCCTTTTGAAGTATGCATAGATTGACTTTTCTATAATCTTTCCTGGTATTAACATGCAGCTGACTGGATAAGTGTCTATACATGGGCTTTAAGTTTCTGTTGAAGAAGAATATGGGCAATACTTTAAGTAGAACGAATTGGGATCTTCTCCATGACTATCTAGAACATTTGCAAAAATAAAAGACACGAGAGATATTTTTTTAAGTAACTTTTTTTAAAAAATATAAAGACAATATCCAAGAAGGTGGAATGGAAGTCAACCCTTTCCTTTTTTTTACTTTTTTGTATTTTTCGCCTTTTTTTGTATTTTTTTGACGTCTGCTATAATTTGGTGTTATTTCTTCTTTTTCTATATGTTTCTACTTTCTTTCTCTTTCTTTATATTGTTATTGTTCTCACTCTTTCGTTGTATTATGTAAAACTTAATAAAATTCTTTTAAAAAAAGTTTCTGCACTCTTTCACCAAACAACATAATCAGCTTGGACTTGCTGCAAGAATACAAACATGGTATAGATTACTACAACAACTCCATCACCATCCATGTTCATTGTCTTCTATATGTAACTGCAGTGTCTAGATGTCCTCCAAAATGTGCCCACAGAAATGCTAGCTTTTTTCTTCCTGTTTTCTGAGCTCCAGAGACAGCAGCTATATAGAGCTAGTAGTTGCTAGCTCCTCCTCCAACCAAGTCTCAGTAGATGTCCTGCCCCCCCCCCCCCTTAGAACAGGGCTTCTTAAAACTTTTCCACTAATGACTCCTTTTCACCTGGAAATTTGTTAGGTTATCCCAGGTATATAAAATATGTTTAAAAATCAAACCTTTGCTGATAATAGGGCTTGTTAAACAGGCTGATTTCCCTTTTTGTGGAGTACAACTGAAGCATTTTCTGCAGAGTTCACTGTAAACACTGCACATCATTGCTAACAGATTTGTGTACATAGAAAGAGTACAGAAACTTTTAAATGTTGCCAAATTTTTCACGAACCCAACATTGAGCTAAAGGGACCCCATTTGGGGTCAGGAGCCAGTTAAAGAAACCGTGCTTTAGACTAGATTCCTCAGGGAAAACATACAGCTTAAAAGCCTACCCAAAATCTATAGAAGCCTCCAAACAGTGTAAGCAAAAAAACAATTAACATTAGTCTCAAAACATAAACATATAAATACAGGCATATAAACATTTCTTTGTCAATAGTCCAACAGTATCAGCCTGTTTTGAAGGACAGATTTGATCATCCACTTGTGGCTCTTGGCAAACATCTATTTGGAGGATGGGCTCTCTATCTGCTCTTGTCATTGACCCAGAAAGATCCACTGTTAAGTGTTCCACAGCCAGAAATACAGTATGAGTGACAGAAGGCTTGTTCTTATAGTTGATAATATCCCACCTTTCTCCCAAAATTTGAACTCAGGGTGACTAAAGTTTCTAAGTGAATACCTCTATGATGTAACTACACCACAGCAGTGACTTCTAACAGAAATACAGTAGAAAAAGCCTTGTCTCCCCTCCCTCCCTCCCGCCACCCCTTGATCAATCTAAACTTTGCAGATACTGACAGTGTCTTCACCACTCTGTGATGACAAGATCAGTTGCAAGAGTCAACTAAGAGATTAGGACTCGGTACAATGGGTTCAAATAACTGGAAAGGAGATTCCACCTGAACATTAGGAAGACCTTCCTGATGGTAAAAGCTTTTCAACAGTGGAACTCTCTGCCTCGGAATGTGATGGAGACTCCTTCTCTGGAGACTTTTAAACAGAAGCTAGATGGCCATCTATTGGGGGTGCTTTGACTGTGTCTTCCTGCATGGCAGAGTGTTGGACTGGATGGCCCATGGTCTCTTCCAACTCTATGATTCTATGAAATTTGTGGATATGCAAATGGCATATTTTCCTAAATTAGCAAAACGGAATCTGCCCTAAAAGTCTATACACTGAATTGCACAAATTCAGATTTTCAGCCAAAGCAAAAATAGAGTACTATCAAATTAATAAGAAACAAGGAGCCACAAAGACTACATGCAGTAGAGGTCTCAACGTAATGCCATTAAGACAAAAAGGCATAAATCCCAGTTGACAGCATATATCAATGAATAACTTATAGAGCAATGTGATATTAGTCATTCAAGACATCACACCCTATATTAGTTATGTCTTGAATGGGAATCAAATGGGGTTTCTTAGAATTAACAGAAACAAACTGTAACAGTGATTTACCAGCAGACAGAGCTTTTAGAAACCGCTGGCAATTTGTTATTTATATAGGGAAAGATAATGATGCAAATCTGATGAAGCTCTGATGCTACTATAGCCACCATATTTGTAAAGAAAAAAAAAGAAGACAAATCATTTGAATGAATAAATCATTGAAATGATTTATTCTGCGTCTGCACAGAGCACACTCAGAATCTTCTAGAGCTCTTACGGTAGCCTCGCCCTCTCTCTATGCCAGTACAAGTAGAACTTCCCAGTTCAAGGCCACATGTGGCTGCAGGCAAACCAGCCAGAGTGTCCACAGGGATTCAGAAATCATATGCAGATGATAGTGAATTGGGATCAACAATCAGAGGTTTCAGGAAGAAGTCTAGAGCCTAACCCAATGACAAAGATGAAGACACCTTGTCATACTTGAGATACCAAGGTAGAGGCCTCTAACCTGAATCTTTATCCATACTGGATCGAACAGGTTCAGTGACTGATGTTGAAGGGGCTGACTTTGGTAGGAGACAGACCCGGTGTTGGTTGGGGGAGCAGCTGATAGAGGAAGATACTCTAGCTCAAGAGCAAATTCAGCGATGCCAACATAGTGAAGGAGAGTCAACTTCAGAATAGTATCAATGGGAATGGTGATCTTCTTTAAAAATGTCAACAACACAATCACAGAAGGACAGTATCCAAGTCAGAGAAACAAACTAAGGTTAAAGTCACCATATGAAAAGAGAGGTCATAGAAAGTCCATAGGTCAAGGTATCAGAGATGTAGAATGGTCAGGAAGATGAAGGCAGTAGTCTTTGAACAATGCAAGAATCAGGCCAAAAGATAATTGAAAACAGAGGACACTAACGTGCAGATATTTCTAACATGTGCTGCTGCCATGACAGACAAAAAGGAAGCCACTACTTATACTGGCATGGAGAGTGGACGGGTTTGCCACCAAAAATGTATTTCTATACCTCTAGAAGGTTTTGAGTGTGCTCCGCTTGTGTAATTCACAAAGACCACAAAAAGCAACATTCCTCATACCATTATAAGACTAAGGAACATTATTCCAAATTGATTGGATTTCTCCTAGGCCAACATATAAAAAAATATGTGATAAAAGGAAACGGTGATGTCAACTTATAGCAATGAAAATATCCATCCTCATCATAGGAAGAATATTGGCTAGCCTAACCACTGATATGCTTTAGCTTAATAAACTGATTCAAATCTCTCAGGCCCAAGATAAGCTGATGCCCTGCCACCTGATCTGAAAATGATAAAATACTGTCAGTAGACTCTGATACCTTTCATTTGTGGAATAAATAGTTCCACGGCTCTTTTGGAAGTCAATTTATCTGAAGCCTCAACAAGATGGAGGAACAATGGCTAAAACCCTGATAAGCTCCCAAGTGGGAAAGCCACCACCTTAGGAGACAGTTAGCATACAAACTGAGAAAAGAGAGAAGACACTAATATTAAAGATAAAAGAAGAAAATAAAGTATTTACAAATCAAGGTAAGAGTTGTAAAAAAAATTTGGACTATATGGATATGTTAAGCATTCTCTCCTGACATTTTGCTTGCATCTATGGCAGGCATCCTCAGATGCAGGCGAAATGTTTGCTTCTAGAACATGACCATACAGTCCAAAAAGTTACAACATCCCAGTGATTTCCACCATGAAAGCCTTCGACAATACAATCAGGATAACATCAAATCAATCTTTTATGATGATTATGCATTGCTCTATAAAACATCATGGTCTTAAAAAAATCAGAAAAGTATTTAGAGAAACAGCCATCCAATGCTTAATGATGATCAAAGGAAGAGGTTTGTTGAACCAATAACAATGGCAGAGCTTGATGAGACATTCCACGAGATGAAAATAAGAAATGCTCTGGGTTCCAATGGTTTCACGACACAATTATTACAAGACTCCACAGCAGGAGTCCCCAAACTAAGGCCTGTGGGCTGGATGCAGCGCTCCAAGGTAATTCCACCCCCTCCCAAAAAAAACACTTTAGACTTAAGGTTGCCTCAAGTCTGAAACGACTTGAAGGCACACAACAAAAATCCTAATTAACTTAATTATCTCATCAACCAAAAGCAGGTCCATACTACCCAATTAAATGGTAAGTTTATACTGGTTAAAAATGTTCTTCATTTTAAATATTGTATTGTTCTTTCGTGTTATTTTGCATTACAAATAAGTTATGTGCAGTTTGTATAGGAATTTGCTCATGTCTTTTTCAAACTATACCCCCCCCCCCCCGAAGTCTGAGGGACCATGAATCGTCCCTCTGCTTGAAGTTTGAGGACCCCTGCTCTACAGGATCAATTAAGTGTGCCTTTACTGTAAACCATTAAAAATGCCTTTAGGAGTAAAATATAAGATTCTTGAAGACAGGCATAACTTTAATTCCTAAAGAAGACCAAGATATTGAGGATCCAAAAATTATACGCCAATATGGCTACAAGATTTATGGTGCAATTTTAGCAAAGAGATTGAAAAAAGTTTTACAAACCTTAATAAATCAGAATCAAGCAGGATTTCTACCAAAGGGACACTTAAGCGACAATACAAGGAGTGTTACATATATTCTAGAATACAATGATGCCTGTAAGCAACATAAGCAAATGGAAATAGGTAGCTTTGAAATTTTGAGATGCTGAGAAAGCATTTGACAATGTTTGATGGTTGTTTCTCTGGGATGTTTTGAAGAAGATACATTTTGGACCACAATTTTCACGAATCGATTAAACAGATCTACAACATGTTCAAATTCTGATCAATGGAGAATTGAAAAAAACATTTTAAATACAGAAAAGGAAGTCTTCTTTCACAATTTTTCCTTATGATAAGAAATATTAAATAGAACAATAAGAGCCAAAAAAGGTGTTAAAAGATCAAGCATAAAAATTAAAACTATAAATTAAAAGCATTTACAGATGATATGGTAATCTTTCATAAGATTGGTTGTATACTGTACAGGTGGGAGTCTGAACTCCCTGCTTCTGTTTCAATCATTACCAATTTTAATGAATTACGTTTCATTTAAACAATGGCAAAAAGACATGTCATCTTTCAATTGGCAAGGGAAGAGATTCAGAGTTAAATTTAAGATGCTACAAGATGGTAAGAAGAGGCATAGGTCTTCCCAATTTAAAAATGTATTATTACATTGTTTGACATGGTTGAAGGGTTGGTTAACATTGAGGAAACAAAAGATTATTGCAACTAGAAGGTATGAAATTTGGGATATGTATCTATCTTTGCTATGATCAAAATAAAAGCAGGTAAGTTTTAACAATCACTTAATAAGGAGATCACTAATGGAAATGTGGAATGAAGCTTTGTTTAGAAGATACACTTCTGTGGATGGAAAATGATTGACTTAGAAAGACCTGTTAACATTAGAAATTGACCAATACAGGTTAAAGAAAAGAGAGGAGTTGATAATGGAGGGTTTTCCAATACCACGGTTTATCCACAGACAAATTTCTGATGGAGAAAATCTTAGTTGGATTTCTAACAGTTGAACCTAAGTTTGAAAATCTATTGTATTCAGGAGATTATCATCTGATTGCAAAAATGTACAAATTGATAAAATATGAAATGGATAAAAAACAAGACTTTATGGTTAAATGGGCACAAAATATAGGCACACCAATTTAGCTGGAACAATGGGAAAAGTTTGAACGAAGTGTTAGAGCTAAACTTTTAATAATGATTTGAAAGACAATTTTACAAGATAATGAACAGAGGGTATATGACATCAGAGAGATTCTCTAAAATGTATAAAGCACGTTCTAGCAAAGGTTGGAAATGTGAGAAAAATGGTAGGACATTTTACCATATATGGTGGTCTTGCAAGAAGGTCCAGAAATACTGGACTCGAATACATATGATGCTGCAAGAAATTGTTAAGCTTCAAATCACAATGAAACCAGTGTTTTATCTCTTCTGAATAGTAGATGATCAACTAGAAATAAAACATGGAAGATTACTACAATATAGAACTGCAGTCTATGAAGAATAAAGTATCCCAACACAAGAAGAATGGCTGATAAAGACCTGTGAATTAGCTAAGATGTACAAACTGATGTGTTGATCAAGCTCTGATAAATCTCAAGAAAGATTGAGAAGTGTTTATTACTTTTTCACAAGAACAATGGAGCACTTGTCAATTGGTGGATTTTTGAATTAAAGGAATGCCTTTAAAGTAGAAAGGTAATTACGTCTTTAGGATTATGTCATCAAATTGTTTATATGATGGAACAAATAGAGGATTCTCACTGGGTGGGATCATAGACAGTAAAATTATGTGGAACAAGGATGGAGCAAGTCAGAATCTGAATCTCTCTGAATCTCTCAGATCTAGATTGCGATCTGTATCCTTCTTACCAAAACAAAATTATGATACTCTCACTCAATCTGTGTGGTTAGATTACCATCAGACTGATGATAAAATCCCAGCAAAATGCCATGAATAAACAATGTATGTCTGAAACACAGGAGGCACTTATTGTGATCATCAATGAGAATAATTATTCACTTGTATTCAATACAGATTTGAAGAAAATCCAAGAGACCATAAACCTTTAGGCAGAAATCTTGCTGATGACTGCTACAAAGCAACTCTTCCTATGAGAACAAATTATCCCAAATGAATGACTGAAAAAAATGCCCTAAAGATGAAAAAAATGTATGAAAAATCTCAAAGGAAGAGGAAGGTTCTACTGATGAAGAAAGCAGAGCAAAAGAAGGGCTGGTTACCACCAAAATCTCTAAATTTTAGACGTTTCTGAACTTCTCTCTGCAGAGATGTGTAGATGTGTAACACAGCGATATCACAGTGAAGAATGGATCATTTCACAGCAGATCAGCTGGCATAATTTATTTCCCTCCCATTAAGAGACAACAAGAGGGAAAAGTTAATAAAAACGAAAACCAAAACAGAATGGAGAAGGAAGAGTGAAAAAATACACTCCTTCACTTTTAAAGAAGAGCTCTGCTTCTCTCAGTGACAGAATTCAACAATGTCTAAATTTCTTCCAATGAAATCTCCATATATGACAGAGTGGTCAAGAGAAATGTAAATAACATATTGATCAGGCTATATAATTTTTTTTAATGTACAACAATGGTTCTTGGAGAAATCCAATTAAAATTAAGTGCTGGTAGTAATCATAAATAGTTATTCCTGGGTGGCAGCAGGAGTAATCCACAAACACACAGGTTATCCCCCATGCACCAGCTAGATAAGTAGGAGTTCCAAATTCTTTATGTACGTTGACTCCCTGCTTGTCAGTTAACTTCTTTAACCTTGTCACAATATGCTAAGTTCACAATCTATGCTTAATGGATAACTTACAACAAACTTATCCAATTTTAATTAACTCTATTTTTTTTAGTAAGCAGCCAAAATGGATGGGATGGATTTTTCCTTCTAACATCCAAGAATCACTATTCATGGTGAGGACAAACAATTTATTTTCTGGATGGCTTAGAAGGATAAATCCTCAAACCAATGGGAAGCATCAAAGTCTGAAAATACTGGCAGCGTGCCCATTATCTGTCTTGGTCTCATTACTTTGGCATAATTATAGTATATAGGAATATCCACAACTTTAATCAGTCATGTGCTTCAATGCCTTGTCCCCCATTGTCTCTGGATTGAGAGACACAACCTCAATATGCTCGATCACTCACCACTGAGCCTGGAACCCCAGGTCTCGGCGGTGGCCGGGAGAGCTTTTGCGCAATTAAAACTTGTGCACCAGTTGCGCCCGTACCTTGGGAAGTCTGATCTGGCCACAGTGGTCCACTCTTGTTACATCCCGCATAGACTACTGCAACGCACTCTACATGGGGTTGCCCTTGAAGACTGTTCAGAAACTTCAATTAGTCCAAAGGACGGCGGCTAGATTACTCACCGGAGCATCATACAGGGAGCATACCACCCCCGTTATGTCAGCTCCACTGGCTGCCGATCCAGTTCCGAGCAAAAGTGCTGGTTTTGACCTACAAAACCCTATACGGCTCTGGCCCAGTGGACCTGTCTGAATGTATCTCGGAGTTTAAGATCTTCTGGTGAAACTGGTGGGGACGAGGGACAGGGTCTTCTCGATGGTGGCCCCTCACCTGTGGAATGCACTCCCCGGGGAAATTAGGTCATCAACATCCCTCCTCTCTTTCAGAAGGAAGTTAAAAACCTGGATATGGGACCAGGCCTTTGGGTAAGCTGGCAGATGGATAAAAGACAATGACGACCAGAGTAGGAAAGGACAATAACAATGCTGGATGGATTATGGATTTATGAACTGGCGAACGTTGACCACAAGATGATTTTATTGCTGTTATTGTATTAATTTGATTGTTTTAACTAGTTATAATTGTTGTTGTTATACTGTATTTTGTATATTGTATTTTGTGAACTGTTGGGCATTGAATTGTGCCTTTTGTAAGCCACCCTGAGTCCCCTCCTAGGGGGTTGAGAAGGGCGGGGTAGAAGCACTCCAAATAATAAATAAATAAATAAATAAATGCGCTATTTTCTTTTTAACCGATGATTGGGGCCAGGAATAAATGTTAGTAAATGTATGTCTTGATAAACCTGTTTATTAAGTATGCATTCTGGAAGAAAAATAGGCACCAAACTAAGTGTCAATTTATCCTCTTCAGATTTGCAAAAATTATGATTAATAGATTGTGCCTCCAATTTTGAAACTCTCTCAGTTGAAATGACTGATACTAAAAAAACCACTTTGAAAATGCTTCAACACAAAGATGCCTTTTTTAGAGGTTAACACCTTATGTGTTAAACTAAGAACAAAATCTATGTACTGTTGGAGCTGCTGAGAGCTGACAACTGCCTGTGTGTAAGGATAGACAAAAATGGTACCTGCCTCTTTAAAACTCATCATTCCTTCTTGAAGGAAACCAAATGCATCAGCCACTCTTATGTCCTCCCAATTAACACTTGATTAAGGCTGTCCAAGTTATTTCATAAAATCTGTGAGTAGAATCTCTTCTTGATGTCAACATTATTATCAACAGCTGTGTATAGCCTTCCTGGCTGCTCAATATCTATGTGGCTAAAGGCAACCAACTTGTGTGTAGCCTGTTGTCGACCTTTGCAACCCGAAAGACAGTTGCATCTGTCAAGTAGGAAAATTAGGTACCACCTTAAAAAGTGTGGGGAGGCTAAATTAACTGATTTATGAGGCCATAAAGAAGACTCCAGCAAAGCATTCCAGCGGGGAAGCATGCGGGGAATGCGGAAGTGCTTCATCAGCGTCGCAGATGGACGATGAAAGCGACAGCTCCCCTGGCGGCCAGAAAAAAAGTGAAATAGCCTCTGTGTATGTCTGTATATGTTTGTATGTCAAAAATTGGCATTGAATGTTTGCCATATATGTGTACACTGTAATCCGCCCTGAGTCCCCTGCGGGGTGAGAAGGGCGGAATATAAAAGCTGTAAATAATAAATAATAAATAAATAAATTAGTAGACAGCTAAAGCTTGTGCGCCAGCTGCGCCAGTACCTTGGGAAGTCTGACTTGGCCACGGTAGTCCACGCTCTGGTTACATCCCGTATAGACTACTGCAACGCGCTCTACGTGGGGTTGCCTTTGAAGACTGATCGGAAGCTTCAAATGGTCCAGCGTTCGGCGGCCAGGTTGCTAACAGGAGCGGCACTCAGGGAGCATACTACTCCTCTGTTGCACCAGCTCCACTGGCTGCCAGTTTGCTAGCGGGCACAATTTAAAGTGCTGCCGTTAGCCTATAAAGCCCTAAATGGTTCTGGCCCTACTTACCTCTCCGAACGCATTTCCTCCTATGAACCAACTAGGACATTAAGATCATCTGGGGAGGCCCTGCTCTCGGTCCCGCCTGCATCACAGGCGCACCTGGCGGGGACGAGACACAGGGCCTTCTCAGTGGTGGCCCCTCGGCTGTGGAACGCCCTTCCTACAGATATCAGATCGGCCCCCTCCCTGTTGGCATTTCGGAGGAAAGTGAAGACCTGGCTGTTCGAACAAGCATTCGATTAAGCAGTGTAATTGAATATAGGAATACGGAATAATGGATGATGAGATTGGATTCTGATTTTACTGATGAGACGCTAATGATTGTTATATTGATGTTTAATCGTTGATGATGCTACTGTTTTTAACTGTCCCATATTCGTTTTGTGATGAATAATTTCAGAAATACTGACAATTCTCTTTGAGCAGGAAAAGTTCCACAGACTAGAGGAGGGAAAATATCGCAATTGTCCAAAAAAAAAAAAAGTGAGGGGGGACTCAAACAAATACTGAGCCAGTCAGCCTGAGATCAATAAAAGGAAAGATTCTAGAGGAGATAATTAAACAGAAAATCTATAAGCACTTAGAAAGAAATGCCATGCTCACTAGAAGTCAAAATGGTCTCTTTTCATAGAGTTTGGAGAACTAAAACAATACTGCATGATGCAGTAGGAGAAATACAGCACATAATAGGTAAAGAGGCAGTACAGGAATATTTAACTACTCTAAATAAATTCAAGTCTCCAAGGCCAGATGAATTACATCAAAGACTATTTAAAAATAGACATGAGTAATTTCAGAAATACTGACAATTCTCTTTGAGCAGGAAAAGTTCCATAGACTAGAGGAGGGAAAATATCGCAATCGTCAAAAAAAAGTGAGGGGGACTCAAACAAATACTGAGCCAGTCAGCCTGAGATCAATAAAAGGAAAGATTCTAGAGAAGATAATTAAACAGAAAATCTATAAGCACTTAGAAAGGAATGCCATGCTCACTAGAAGTCAAAATGGTCTTTTTTCATAGAGTTTGGAGAACTAAAACAATACTGTGGATACATCATATCCTAAATTCACAAGGTCCCCCATGATATTCTCACAAAAGCT
Source organism: Anolis sagrei ordinatus (assembly GCF_025583915.1). Taxonomy (NCBI): domain Eukaryota; kingdom Metazoa; phylum Chordata; class Lepidosauria; order Squamata; family Anolidae; genus Anolis; species Anolis sagrei. The sequence continues at coordinate 62,478,720 of NW_026847660.1, read as the reverse complement.
AATACAATCTGGGCTAGATTATTCCTACTGTTAGACAGATTGGGAATTGGTTGAACCCAAAGGGTGCTTATCATCAATGGCCCCTCTTTAATTTGGAGAAAAGTGAGCAGTGCAGTGCCACGGGTTCTGTCCAAGGCCCAGTGCTATTCAACATCTTTACCAATGGGAAGGATAGATCAGAATCTGAAATGTATCAGAATATAGATCAAGGCAACTAATAGTCTTATTCTATTCTGCTTTGGTCACCTGAAATACTGTGTCCTGTTTTGGGCACCACATTCAGTTAGGATACTGACAAAATGGAACGTATCCCAAGAAGGACAACCAAAATGATATAAGGTTTAGAAGCCAAGCCCTATCAGAAGCAACTTAGGTAGCTGGGCATGTTTACCTTGCAGAAAAGAAGGTAGATAACTATGTTTAAATAACCGAACAGATGTCACATTGAGGAGGGGACACGCTTGTTTTCTGCTGCTTTAGAGACTAAGTAATGAGCAATGTGTTCAAATTCCATAAAAACAGATCCTACCTAAACATTCCTGACAGTAAAAGCTGTTCAGCAGTGGAAAATGCTATCTTGGAATCTACTTTGGGAGGTTTTTAAACAAAGGCTGGATGGCCATCTCATGGTCTATCATACCATGAATCAGTTTCATGACATACATATTGATGTGGTCTGCTTCTTTCAGGATGCAAAATTGGGAGATACTCAACAATACAACACTTTAACTATGGGGTGCCTTATGTAATTACATGATTGTATTTTTAATGCATTTTATGGATTAGTGTATTATAAGGTTGTGATGTTTTTATACTATTGTCTATGAATCTTCTGTTGTGAACTGGCCTAAGTCCCTCTTCGGAGGTCGAGAAGATCGGGTTATAAAAGCTCTAAATAAATATTCCATCTTATATTCCATGCTCCTTAACATCACTAACAAGCTGCTATAGAATGCTATTCAGTGAACTGGAATATGGTGTCATCTACTAACATTGCTCTCTATTCCAACTGGTTATAATTTGTTCAGGTGATGGGCAAGTTATGGTTTGTTCAGGTGATAGGCCAGTAGTGAGTTCATAGAATCATAGAATCAAAGAGTTGGAAGAGACCTCATGGGCCATCCAGTCCAACCCCCTGCCAAGAAGCAGGAATATTGCATTCAAATCACCCCGACAGATGGCCATCCAGCCTCTGTTTAAAAGCTTCCAAAGAAGGAGCCTCCACCACACTCCGGGGCAGAGAGTTCCACTGCTGAACGGCTCTCACAGTCAGGAAGTTCTTCCTCATGTTCAGATGGAATCTCCTCTCTTGTAGTTGAAGCCATTGTTCCGCATCCTAGTCTCCAAGGAAGCAGAAAACAAGCTTGCTCCCTCCTCCCTGTGGCTTCCTCTCACATATTTATACATGGCTATCATATCTCCTCTCAGCCTTCTCTTCTTCAGGCTAAACATGCCCAGCTCCTTAAGCCGCTCCTCATAGGGCTTGTTCTCCATTCCTTGATCATTTTAGTCGCCCTCCTCTGGACACATTCCAGCTTGTCAATATCTCTCTTGAATTGTGGTGCCCAGAATTGGACACAATATTCCAGGTGTGGTCTAACCAAAGCAGAATAGAGGGGTAGCATTACTTCCCTAGATCTAGAGTTGCTAGAAAATTCACAAATCTGGCCTTCTGGGGAGATATTTTGTTCTGAGTAGAGAGGAATAGTGTGATACTATTCATCTACCAAGTTTCTTGATGAAGTAGCTTTAGTAACTATAATTCTAACATCCAGTTCCAGCTTTTCCTGTACCGGGATAGCCTGGCATTTTGATTACTTTAAGTAATCTGGCAAGTAGGGTGGTCAAGGGACTTTATCTGGAACAGAATACTACTGCTTGCTTACTGATTAATGATATTCCAAGCTCAAATCATATAATATCTATGTGACATGTCTATTTGTTTCTAAACTGAGGAGGTCCTGAAAGCTTCTGGCTGGTAAGGTGGGAAAATAAAAACCAAGAGAAGGAAAGTTAGGAAAATTGACACTTAATAGAAGAAATCCTACATATCGAGGTTTATTTTAGAGGAGATAACCCTATTTATGTGGATTGCTCCTCTGCACTATCCAGAGAACAGTTTTGTCTTAAACACTTCCTGGAGCATCTCTCTCCTTAGTTACTAGCTCAAGGAGCTTCTTACTTCTCATTATGGAACATCCTGCCTTTACATGTCATCAAGCATTTTTGGTAATCCATTTTATCTAATTATTTTTCAGCTAATTCACATTTAATGTCATAATGTTATCTAAAGAGATTTCTGATTTTTTTGTCATAAGTATTTGATCTTGCTCTCATACTGTTTTTTAAAAACAGTAATAATAATAATAATATTTATTTGATCAATCATATGACCATTTAAAAAAACCAGTATTATTTTACAATTGTCTATGCTTCATGTTTTCTTTCTTTGCAAACTGCTTTATGAAAATTTTCTATAGAAAAAATGAAGATCAATCTTTTTAGATGGTTGCATAAGAACTTCCAATTGTTGCTGTATGTCTTAAGTTGTTTTAATATATGCTAACCCTATCAGGATTTTGTTGGCAAAATCTGTTCATAGGGAATTTGCATTTTCTTTCTTCTACGGCTGAGATGGTGTGTCACTCAATGGGTTTCCATGGTTGAAGACATTCGAACACTTCATTCCAGATTAAATACCAGTCAGTATATAGGTAGACCCACTCAGATAAGCAACACCCACTGCAATTTTTCTGCTAGCTTATCATGTTGTGAAATTGTATGCCTTACTGGCATTGAAGAGGCTCTGGGAAACTAAATTCAATCTTCTATTAAACAGTTTCACATTTTTAAGTCATAGTTACACAGAATAACCACTCACTGCTTCATAAAAAGGCAAGTACATTGCTAAATTATCTCACCTTGTTCTAAATACCCATCTGTACTATATAAAATACCGTATTTCATCGCTTAATAGTCACCAGAGCATAAAGGTCACACACCCCTTTTTAGGGTCCCGGTTTTGGTATTTATTCTTCATATAATAGTCACATCCCCTACCTATGCACCTACCCCTTAGAGCTATCAGGCTTCCCAAGTGAGGGAAGCCCCCATAGATTAGAGGGGCAGATGGGAGGGTGGGTGAAGTCACAAGAGCTACCGGGCTTCCCTCAGTTGCCGCCAGCTGATGGAGGCCCCGAACTTCTGTCTTACCAGCAGGCGTTCAGGTGGGTGGTTCATTCATCTGCCAGAAAACTATAAAACCTCCCTCGGCTGGTGTCAGCTGAAGGAGGGATTGTAGCTCTTGCCAGCAAGCGCACAGGCAGCTTTTCAGCTATGGGGTTTCCCTCGGCTGCCAGCTAAGGGAAGCCCCATAGCTGCAAAAAAAATTCCCTGAATAGTTGCACTCCCATTTTCCCCCAAGGAGTGCAGAGGAGTATGACTTATGCTGTGAAATACGGTATTGCCAAGGTCGCCAGGACTTCCGCAATCACTCAAGGGGCTGTCCTCTGCCCATGTTACTCTGCATGAATGTTATGATCACTTTAATGGAAGTGAATGGGGAAGCCCTGAGACACAATGAATCTCTGCATATACAATGGAGGCCACAAGGATTTAGAGGATTCTATAATTTGTTGACTCTGGGTCCCAATGAAATTCAGTATTTTTGTTAATTCTTTTGGGGGAAAGAGGACACTAGATTTTCAGATCACAAAAGTAAAGATGCTAACCCTTCTTCAGCTGTATCTTCCTGCAATGAGCAGCCCACAACCTGTAAAAACACAAACAAACAATGAGACTGACGGGCAGTATTAAATGAGAGGATTTCGATATTGTTTTCAACCCCCCAAGAATCTAACATTTAAATTGTAAAACATTATGTAATTGACATAATAATAATATTCTAGAATGCTACTTTTGCATTGAAATTGGCCTGAACAAGTAAGCCAACAGCATTTAGAAAGGTATGGGTTAGATTTTTAAAGTTTAAATATCTGTTTTATTGATCACAAATTTGCCAGTCTCTTTCAAGATCTTTAATAATAATAATAATAATAATAATAATAATAATAATAATAAACCTTTATTTGTACCCCGCTACCATCTCCCGAAGGACTCGGTGCGGCTTACAAGAGGCCGAGCCCAAATACAACAATAAAACAGCAGCAACAACAACACAATAACTCAAAAAACAAAGTAATAACAATTAACAACACCCAATGACGCAATTAAAAACAATGGCCGGGCCAAATGTAATAATTAAAATTAAAAGTGCTGGGCATGACAAGGTGGGGTGTTTGAAGGGGGGATGGACATGCAGGTATCCTGGATCTCTGATAAAGTGCGTTGAGACATAATGCTAGGAGTTTCCTTATTCTGGAAAGGCACACTGGAACAACCACGTTTTCAAGCTCCTCCTAAAGATTGCTAAGACAGGGCCTGTTTGATGTCCTTAGTGAGAGAGTTCAGAGTCGGGGGGCCACCACCAAGAAAGATCTATCCCTTGTCCTCACCAATCGCGCTTGCGACGCAGATGGGATCGTGAGCAGGGCCTCTCCAGATGAACAAAGAGATTGTGTGGGTTCGTACACAGAGATGCGGTCACGCAGGTAGGGGGGTCCCAAACCATTTAGTGCTTTGTAGGTAAGCACCTGCACCTTGAATTGGGTGAGTAGGGTGCTAGTCCAAATATACAGATTCTCAGAAGCGTTTCAAGGGTTTTAAAACATGACAGTGCATTGTTTTCCTAAACAAATGCATTTTTATAAATAAATAAAACACAATGAAAGCATAAATGAAACAGCAGAAAATGTTTCAATGAACAGGGAAGATTTTTCTTTGCTTTACTTTTTGTCCAAAATGTTTTATTTTAATCACTGCAGAGCCTGCCCACACAATACTTATTTTGCCTACTACATTTTTGGATATACACACTTATGAGGACAAAAATAAATACATGAACAGGATGGCTATTGAGGTATGCAGTAAGGGTGTGCACAATACCATTTTGTGATACACGGGGATTTGGGTGACCAGGCAGCCAGACCCCTCGAAATGGGATGGGCCGGGGGGGGGGGGGGCAGCTGAAGGTTGGCCATTGTGAACATAGCAGCGGCCGATCTTCGGCTGCATCCCACTGCCACATGAGAAAAGCAGCCGCACATGCACGGGTTTTTCCCCGGTTAGCCTTGCCAGAGCCAATCAGAAAAAGAAAGTGAATCATATGTCTTTTTGCAAAGCTGGTCTATATATACTAGGGTGAGCTCTGCCATTTTTCTGTGGCGTCCAAGTGTCTGAGAGAGATTGTGTGCTAGCTAGCTCCATGTTCTATCTCAGTACTGTCACTACTTCTTACTGCTTAGGGGTCACTTTTTGAGAATTCTAATCTTTTTCTTCTGCATTAAATTTTCTTAGTTAATATCTTTCTTGTGGTCCTTTTATTTTACTAATTTTTCTAGGGAGGGGTGGGTGGGCGTGTGTTTAGGGGGGCAGGGCTGTGAGTTTTAAGGGGTTTTAACATCTATCAATCTGATTTTGAGTCTTATCAATGCATATGTTTCACTATCATTTTCAATGCTTTTTAAAATAAAGGGCCATGCAAAGTTATGAACACTAGAAGCAGTGTCCTTTTCCTTTCCACTGCCATTCTGGTGGATCTGGCCAGGGTGGTCCATGCCTTAGTCACCTCCAGATAGGACTACTGTAATGCGCTCTACGTGGGGCTGCCCTTGAAAATGGCCCGGAAATTCCAACTGGTCCAATGGGCAGCGGCCAGGTTGTTAACTTTTGCTCCTTACAGGGAGAGGTCAACCCTCCTGTTCAAGGAGCTCCACTGGCTGCCGTTTATTTTCCGGTCCCAATTCAAGGTGCAGGTGCTTACCTACAAAGCCCTAAACGGTTTGGGACCTGCCTACCTACGTGACCACATCTCCGTATATGAACCCACACCTCTTCGATCATCTGGAGAGGCCCTGCTCACGATCCCTCCTGCGTCGCAAGCGCGATTGGTGGGGACGAGGGACAGGGCCTTCTCCGTGGTGGCCCCCCGACTCTGGAACTCTCTCCCCAAGGACATCAGACAAGCCCCAACATTGGCAGTCTTTAGGAAGAGCTTGAAGATGTGGTTGTTCCAGTGTGCCTTCCCAGAATAGGAAACTCCAAGCATTATGTCCCAAATGCACTTTACTAGAGATTTAAGATTGTCTGCACGCTGCACCTATCTCCAAAAACCTACCTATTTCACCTGTCATGTCCAGCATTTTAAAATTTTTAATCATTACATTTGGCCCGGCCTTAGTTTTTAAATGCGTTGTGGTATTATTGTCTAATGTTTATTGCTATTGTTTTAATGTTTATTGCTTGTTTTATGAGTTTTATTGTTGTATTTGTTATGCTGTTGTTTTATTGATGTGTTGGGCCTTGGCCTCTTGTAAGCCGCACCAAGTCCTTCGGGAGATGTTAGCGGGGTATAAATAAAGGATTATTATTATTATTATTATTATTATTATTATTCCTAGGAATCACTGTTCTTTTCTGTTTACAGGGCAGAATCAAGGATCGAAATAGGGGAAATTCATACAAAGATATCCATTGTCTATCATCACTGTTAATCCACCTACTAGACTAGTGCATTTCTGATCTGGGAGAATGACATTTTTTCCAATGTGCAATTGACCAGTAGCATATCTGTGTCCACTGGTTACAGCTGGCAGGAAATATAGCTACATAAAAATAGCTACATCTCCCAATGCCACCTTCCAAAATGTTCAGTTGTGCAACCTCACAGCACAGCTGCACTGCCAGGGAATGGTGTCTGTATGTGTATGACAGCTCTCTTCCTGTAACTTACAATGATTGCATAATACTGCATTTGTAATTTTATAGGCAGCTTGCAACCGTCTAGGGATCAATAATCTGGTACAAAGACATTAAGATCACAAAGAGCACAACTGAAACACAGCAAAAAAAAAGCATTCCTTAAAACAATTGTTTAGTCTTTCCCTAGTTCCTTTACCCATTAAATTTTTATTAGTATTATTTTAATCCTATACTGTAGTTCAACAATTTGAACGATAGTTCCCAGAATGTCCCACTAGTACAGATAGTGGCTGTAGTACAGAAAGTTATCATTTTCACATTCTGTTGTTTCAATCCTTTAAAAAAAGAATATAGAATTTTTTCGAAGTTGAGAGAAGTAACAGTTCCACTAGTTCGGCCTCATCTGGAGGTCTATGTTCAGTTCTGGACATCTGATTTGAATAAGGATTACAGCAAGTTCAGAACAGAGCAATAAGATTGATAAGAGATATGGAGAACAATACATATGATGAAAGGATCCGCACCAAGTCCCTTGGGGAGATGATAGTGGGGTATAAATAAATTTTATTATTATTATTATTATTGGGTTGTTGTAGGTTTTGGCCATGGTCTAGAGGCATTCTCTCCTGACGTTTCGCCTGCATCTATGGCAAGCATCCTCAGAGGTAGTGAGGTCTGTTGGAACTAGGAAAAAGGGTTTATATATCTGTGGAAAGACCAGGGTGAGACAAAGGACTCTTGTCTGCTGGAGCTAGGTGTGAATGTTTCAACTGACCACCTTGATTAGCATACAATGGGCTGATTGTGCCTAATTAAAAGACTCTAATGAGATAAAAATAGGAGCAGGTTATTTGCAGGGAGCTCATAAAAACAAACAAAGTTGTGAAACTAAACTTCCCATTTGGAGGGCATGTACTCCAGTGGCAGAAGCGTTGAGGGGAGCAATAGTATCATGTTGTACATCTACTCGCCAAAGGCGAGGACCACCATGGTGGTGTGGACCAGCATGGTGAAGTCAGACTTCATGAGCTATGTCAGATATCTGTTACTACAATGAATTTACCTGTGTTTCCTCTTCTTCTTTCTTGGGGGAGTATCAACATCTTCAGCAGGCGCAGGAGCAATAATACTAGATTCCTTTACTCTAAATTCATACACCTGTAAAGAAATTAACATTCATGTAACTAAATAATCACAGGCAAAAGTCAGTCATTTGCCATTAGCATACAGGTAGTCCCTGAGTTACAGACATTTGACTTACATCCGACTCATAGTTAAGAATGCGGTGAGACAACAAAAATCCACCCCAGGAAATGGAATTCACTTCTGGAAGAGTTATCATAGGAATAAGGTGTCTCCATTGAAGCTTTATCATCAATCCTTGCTTCTACAACAAGCCAATGTTTTCAAAATCCAATTCTCACAGGGACCGAAAGTGAGGTCAAATATTCTGAACAGGGCCACAGACAGCAAAACTAATGATGTAGGAATATTAACCCTACTATATTCTATTCAAAACTTTAAAAATATTTTTCTTGACTGGAGTTACACTTTAAAATGTCCCTGTTATGACAAATTCAACTTAAGAACAAATCTACAGAACCTATGTTGTCCGTAACCCAGGGACTGTCTGTATGTGTCCCCCCCCAGCATGAATTATATATATAAGGCAAAATGTCTGCTATTAATACAACTGACTCATTTATCTGTATTTTAATGCAATGCATACTAACCAAATTAGAGCTCTAACATTTCAAGAAAATTTGAAGCAAAAAAACAACATTTTTTTCCAAAAGTGGCATTAGCACTATTTACTGACTGAAACTTGAATAATTCCTTTAAAAGATATGTTAAATTTTGTTTGACACAAAATTACCATATTTGTTAGGGTGATAGTATAATTTAGTCAGGTAATAATTACAAGCTGAAGTTATTTATTTGGTACAAATATAGCCACAAGATGCAGAACCCCCAAAAACATACCAGAAAGAGAAACCAAGACAAGGAATTGAAATTATCTGATATTATACATTTTCTTACATGAAAATCTTCCTCTTACCTAGCTTTATGGAAATAATTTTGAGGAAGTAAAAAAAAAAGCAAATGTAAGAACATCTTACATGCACTCCATGCAGTCATGACCACCACATGACCTTGGAGGTGTCTATGGACAATGTCGGCTCTTTGGCTTAGAAATGGAGAAGACCACGAACCCCCAGAGTCGGACACGACTAGACTTAATGTCAAGGGGAAACCTCTGTATTAAACCCTGTATTAATTTTTCTAAAAGAAAATATTCCACAAACCAATTTTCATCCCCATTTCACCTCCCCATTATCAATCATTCCAGGGAAAGCAATTACTGGGGGAAAGGAGGGGCAAACTGAGTTCTCCAGTATTTTTCCCAGGTTTCTGTGTCTTTAAACCAGACAAAGATAGGTTACTGGCAGTGCAATGTAGTGCAATGCAAAGAAAAGTATTTTATGAAACAGATGTGTCTGCATTCTTTATGAACAGTATAAATTGCAAGAAAAGATATTTTAATACAGGTTGAGCATCCCCTGAAATCCAAAATAGCCCAAAATCTGAAATTGTCCACATAGGTGGCTGAGATAATGACACTTTGTTTTCTGATGGTTCAATGTAGACAAGTTCTTTCATGCTCAAAATGATCAAAATATTATGTATAAAATTACCTTCAAGCTATGTGTATAAGGCAGGGGTCCTCAAACTAAGGCCCAGGGGCCAAATACGGCCCTCCAAGGTCATTTACCCGGCCCTCGCTCAGGGTCAAACTAAGTCTGAAATTACTTGAAAGGACATAACAACAACAACAATCCTATCTCATCAGCCAAAAGCAGGCCAACACTTCCCATTGAAATACTAATAAGGTTATATTAGTTAAAATTGTTCTTCATTTTAATTATTGTATTGTTTTTAAGTGTTTTTGCACTACAAATAAGATATGTGCAGTGTGCATAGGAATTCATTCATGTTTTTTTCAAATTATAATCCGCCCTTCCAAGAGTCTGAGGGACTATAACTTGGCCCTCTGTTTAAAAAGTTTTAGGACTCCTGGTATAAGGTGTTTATGAAACATAAATGAATTTTGTATTTAGACTTGAGTCCCATAGATAGATAGATAGATAGATAGATAGATAGATAGATAGATAGTCCCAAGCATTTTGGATAAGTGATACTCAACCTGTATTGCTACACCATTCTCCCTCTAAAAACATGACTCCATTGTCATTATATTCTTACCTGCCTACATGTTTTGGTCCCAATTAATCTGGCAATTGCACAGAAATTGTCATAGTAAGTACCAATCAGAACTCTGAACATTGATGCTTCTGCACCACTCCACTCCACATTCTCGGGAGGCTCAGTATTTGGTTTCATCTTGATTGGCGTCTGGCACCTAGAATTTGCTTCTGCAATATCAAGAGAGAATACGGAAGCAATGTTTCAAGACTTTTAAAATAGTAAGCACAGTACAAAAAGAGTTTGCTTTAAAGATTCCCCTCCCCACTTCCAGGAAACTATTCAGGGGTAGGGTAGTTTATTCGATGCTTAGACCATAGGTCTTTCACATACAAGTCAAGGCAAACAAATAAATACATGAACACCAGATTATCAAATACAATATAAAATACACCATAAAATCCCATAAATCATTAAAATGCTACATACATCGATAGCAAGATGCAGCTTTAAAATACTACATAATGTGTAGACTCATACCTGCGTAATTAAAAACCAAGTAAAAGCAAATAGATACAGCATTATTAAAACTACATAAACAGCCACTATTAGTTGAAAGCATCCCCAGCACAGTCAACTGCAATATCAGAGATTAGTTTTGCCCGGATTTTCTGTGCTGCCAGGGCAAAAAGAGACACGTTTTGAGTAACCACGGGGTTAGTGTCAGCCAAGAGATAAAAAATCTTTTCGGACACAGAGTTGGTCTGAAGGAGGTGAAGAATAAACCCGAGTATTTTGGTTCTTGGATCAGAATACAAAGGGCAGAAAAGCAAATAGTGAGGCAGATCCTCAATTTCCAGGGCCCCGCAAACACATAAACGAAGAGCCAGAGGGGTGCCCATATATCTGCCATCAATCACTGCTGTGGGCCTACTTTGAAAACGAAGGGCAGTGAAGGCTTGTCTAAGTTTTGGAAATGTGAGCCTAGTCAGGTAGATAGCCCTATCATTGTCAAGATTTACAGTCTAAACCAGTGGGAGAATTTGGAGTTATTAATGGCCTGCCTATCATGGTGGGCACAGTTATTAAAAAAATATTCCTGTAATTTCTCCCTTGAGTTCAAGATAGAAGGCTTATCAGACAGAGTGGGGTGAAATTCCAGTAGCTTCTGGTATCTAGTGTTCCAGACTTTGCATTTTGCTAGTTGTTCAAAACATCCCTTGGGAAGAACCCTAACTCAGGAGTCTTTTACATTTCTCCAATAATTAAATAGGGTAAAATGAACACGTGAACTAATGGAGGGGAGACCAACCTCTGCTCGGACCAAGGTTGCCGGGGTGAGGGAACTATTCAAATTACAACAATATTGGCTTTCTTTGACTTTAATCCCAAGGGACTCTAAAAGTTGTTTCGTTGTATGAATTTACAGCAATACAATATGTAAATATATATAGCCTGTGATTTAATTAGAAGCCCTCAAGGCAAAATCAGTTGGAATGAGTCACATCTGAAAATCTCTGGAAGATTTAATTTAGGGTGGGAATAGGCCAAGGTGTATTGTGTCATAATTCAGGGCAGTGATATTCTGGTTCCTATCCAACTTGAGTCTGGATACCTTTTTCACTGATTGGAGTTCCTGTCCAACAATCATTAGGGATTAAAATAAAACCCCATGGAGAGTAATTTTAATTTCCCAAAAGACAGGTTATTTGACCATGGTTTCTTGAGTGGGGTTTGTCTTCCCCTTACTTGTTGAACCTTCAGCTGTCTGCCTGACCAAGACGTGCAGTGACAGGGTTGATCACACCCCTTTGCCAGTTTCATGCCATTCTCGACACTTGGTATAAAGGTAGTCCAATGTATAGCGCATTGCAGAACTCCATCCAACCTTGAGGTTATCAGTGTATGTGCACAACTATCTTTAGGTCTTCCGATTTTAGGAAGGGGAGCAGCTGGCATATCAGCCAAGGCTGACTGTTGCATCTATGAGTTGACATTTGGAGAGGTAGATCCAAGAGCACCCTGAAGTTGCCAACACAATCTTTTTTTWAATCTAATTTTGATGCTTGTTGCGTATATTTTGGTTTTAATTTGTTKWAATATGTTGTCCGGGCTTGGCCTCATGTAAGCCGCCMCGAGTCCCCATTGGGGAGATAGTGGTGGGGTATAAATAAAGTTGTTTATTATTATTATTGATACAAAAGCACAGTATGTCACAGCAAATGAGATCTATATGCTGAATTATTATTATTATTATTATTATTATTATTATTATTATTATTATTATTATTTCAGGAGGAATGTAACCCCACCCAGAACTGGTTGACACACCTCCAATCTTAGGTTAGGAACTTTAATGGCAATTACTTCTGTCTTATATGGATTCAATTGCTTTTTCTTCATCCAGACCATGACCTCCTCCAGGCATATATTCACAGACACGCTGTACTTAAAACTTGTGCGCCAGCTGTGCCCGTACCATGGGAAGTCTGACTTGGCCACGGTGGTACATGCTCTGGTTACATTCCGTATAGACTACTGCAACRCTCTCTACGTGGGGTTGCCTCTGAAGACTGCCCGGAAGCTACAACTAGTCCAACGAGCGGCAGCCAGACTACTAATGGGAGTACAGGGAGCATACTACTCCTCTGTTGCGTCAGCTCCACTGGCTGCCAATCAGCTTCCGAGCACAATTCAAAGTGCTGGTGTTGACCTATTAATCCCTAAACAGCTCCGGCCCTATTTACCTGTCCAAACGGATTCTCCCCTATGAACCATCAAGTTTGTTAAGATCTTCTGGAGGTGCCCTGCTCTCGGTCCCACCTCCTTCGCAATCGCGTTTGGTGGGAACGAGGGACAGGGCCTTTTCGGTGGTGGCTCCTCGGCTCTGGAACTCCCTCCCAATGGAGATTAGATCTGCCTCTTCCCTCCTGACTTTTAGAAAGCTAGTAAAATCATGGCTTTGGGATAATGCATTTGTAGAATGATGATTGAGTCAATAACTGCTGACCTTTCTGGCGGATGGCGATGAATTTGTGATTCACTCTGACGAAATGACTTTTTTGTAACTTGTATGAATTGCATTTTAATGTATTTTATATTGATGATGTATATTGTTTTTCTTATTGTATTGAATCTTATGTTGTTAGCCGGCCTGAGTCCCTCCTCGGAGGTCGAGAACACCAGGTTATAAAAACTCTAAATAAATAAATAAATAATACTTAGCTAAGGCTGTTTTTTGAAGGCGGTGTGAACATACTGATAGTACCCTGCTTCATGATCTCCCCCAGCCATTTCATGTAATGTTAAAAAGCATTGGGGACAGAATGGTACCTTGTGGGATTCCACATAACAGCTCCTTTTTCGAAAAGCAGCTATCCCCAAGCACCACCATCTGGACTCTGCCTCAGAGGTATGGCCAGAATCATTGCAACACAGTCTCTCCGATTCCCAAGCCGCCCAGGCACTCCAGAAGCATATCATGGTTGAGGACATTGAATGCCGCTGACAAATCTAAGAACACCAACAGGGTCATATTCCCCTGGTCAGTGTCATGACGGAGATCATACACTAAGGCGAAAAAAGCAGTGTCAACACTATATCCTGCTCTGAAGGCAGTTTGAAATGGGTCATGGAAATGTGTGCTATCCAAGACTACCCGTAAAATATTCCACATATACTATTTTCAGTAAAATCAGCAATCTTCCACATTTGTCTCACCAGAGGAGCTTGAAGTCTCGTCCTTCTTCTCCTCCTCTTCCTTGTCATTATTTTCACCTCCAGTTTCAGTTCCAGCTTCTCTGTCACTGTCTGTATCCTTGGATTCCAGCACATTGATAGTTGGAGTGCTCGGTCTGCTCGTGTTATTTGGGAGCCTTCCTCTTCGGCGACCCCCTGGGCGCTTTGGTGGTGTTTTTATGCGCTCAGCTGTTAAAGCAGCTGCAAACTCTTTGGCTCCTTCCTAAGTATGAAGAAAACATTTGCAAGAAGATGTTTTTAAAGAATCATGTTCACTATACAACCCATCTTTTAAAAGATGAATCGGAGAACTTACTGTGAAGGTTTATTCTAGCCAAGAAGGAGTCATCCAAGTATGATTTATCTCCTGTTGCCATATACAGAAATTACTCTGGCAAAGAAACATAGAAGTGGTAGGGAGTGGAAAAGTTATGTCATAAGGACCTGCTATTGAACCCTGCAGCCAAAGGAGGTCCTGGTTGAAGTATTTCTAGTTGTAGCATTTAGCAGAAGTAGAGGGGAAACTGCTGAGGTGGCTGCCAGCCTGGCTGAGTGTGCTATCTATATATATATAAATGCCCTGTGCATAATGAGTACCTTAAAAACAAAAACACTATGGGACCAAATGACTCCAAATTTGGCAACAAAACTCCTCACAATCCAAGGAGTGACCATCACTGAAACCCCCACAAACCACCTTTAAATTCAAAAAAGGAAGAAGACAACACACCTCCCCTCCCCCCCCCTCTCGCTGAGGATACAGAATGAGGGTTCTGAAGCAGCGGCAGAGGCAATGGTTGCTGCTCCCTGCATGTCTCTCTGGCCCCTAACTAACACTAAGGTAAGAGATCAAAGGGCAGAGGCTGAGGAGGAGGGGGGAGAGGGGGGGAAGGAAAAAAGAGGGAGGCGGGCCACACTCTGTGCACACACTTTGACTCTCTGTCTCCCACACACACACTCCCACAGCACAAGGGAAGGAGGACGGTGCCATGATGGGGGTAATAGGGACACACAAAACTGACATTGCTTGAAAAGGAGCCCCAAAGACCATCCAGCCCAACCTCATTTGGTAGTAAAGGAAGACACCATCAAAGCCCTCACAACAGATGGCCAACCAGTTGGAAGGGAGCCCTAAAGGCCATCCAGTCCAACCCCCTAGTCACATCCCGTTTAGACTACTGCAAAGCTCTCTACGTGGGGTTGCCTCTGAAGACTGCTCGGAAGCTTCAAATGGTCCAACGATCGGCAGCCAGGATGCTAACAGGAGCGGCACTCAGGGAGCACACCACTCCACTGCTGCGCCAGCTCCACTGGCTGCCAATTTGCTACCGGGCACAATTCAAAGTGCTGGCTTTAGCCTTTAAAGCCCTAAACGACCTACCTGTCCGAACGCGTCTCCTCCTATGAACTAGTTAGGACATTAAGATCGTCTGGGGAGGCCCTGCTCTCAATCCCGCCTGCATCACAGGCGTGCCTGGCGGGAAGGAGAGACAGGGCCTTCTCAGTGGTGGCCCCTTGGCTGTGGAATGCCCTTCCTATAGATATCAGATCGGCCCCAACCCTATTGGCGTTTTGGAGGAAAGTGAAGACCTGGCTGTTCGAACAAGCATTCGATTAAGCAGTGTAATGAATATAGGAACACGGATTAACGGATGATGAGATTGGATTCTGATTTTACTGATGAGATGCTAATGATTGTTATATTGATGTTTAATTGTTGATAATGCTATTGTTTTAACTGTCCCATAATCGTTTTATGATGTTTTGCATTGAATTTTGCTGTTGTTAACCGCTTTGAGTTGCCTGAGGGCTGATATAAATGAAGAAAATAAATAATAAATTGATTTTCTGGAGGGAATGCTTGGCTTGACACCTTGAGCTATGTGGCTAGCAGGATCTGGCTACCAAAATGCTATAGTCATGAATCCTGGTCCAAGCTGGACACTGACATAGATAGGGGAAAGGTAATTAAAATGAAAGAAGTGCTTGGCTTCCCTGTTTTAAAAGGGGGTACCATATATGTGGGCTTCAATAATGGCTACCATGTGCTGAAGAAGGTTATATGCTTGCTCTGGGACTGTACAGTTATGGTCAGACACCCTTTTTGTTATCAGGAACGCCCCCTAGGCCTGTAATAACAGACACCAAGTTGGAAATAACAGGAAGAATCGAAAATGTGCCTCGCTTGGGTAGCAAGAAGTTAACTCATACTTGGATGACTCCCTCTCTGCCTGTTGAAAATAGACTGCAAAAAATGTTGGACAGTTATAGAGAGCTTCCTTGGGCTTCCCTAAGTTCTTCACTGCTTAGTGGAGTTTTGTTTTGTTTTTCTTCTGAACAAGAAGTCTTCCCCAGAGTATATTACAATACACTTTCAAACTTCTCTTTACCTTAAGACAAAGTTTATCACAGAGGTCTGCTTTTCAAATAGTACAAATCTCTCTCAGTTCACCCATTAATAGTATTTAAACAATGAGCAATAATTTAAATAAATTAAGTAGGCAATGCTTAGAAAAATGTTAACAGGATACTCAAATGGAATATTACTCCAAGTATTTATTACTGTAGCCAGATGAGACATTTTCAGGAATGGGCTTAGCTGGCACAGTAGATTTAACATGAAAGGACATTGTGGAAACGTGGGCCTCCATGTGAAGGCTGAAACCATGTAAGACTGTAAGTTTTATATAGCAATATTAAATGATCACTCACAAGCCGGTTTTGCTTGGAAATGAATATATTGTTTGTATCTCTGCAGCAAAGAAAGACACTACTGACTTTTTCCCACCACCACTTCCTTTTATACACCTTTCCTGCCCATCTCCCCCCTCTTCTCAGTTTCCTTATTAGAGCTTGTTGCTTCACAAGTTCCAATACAAGGTTTCCAGTGCCCTCTGCTGGCTTCAAAATGTCACAGAGAGAAAACTGAGGCAGCCAGGATGATTCAGTCAGGATGTCATGAAGGGAATTTGTGATGTCTTCATGCCGTCAGAAATTGACTCCTGACAAACCAGCAATTTCAAACAGCATCTACAGGTAGATGTAACCCTACTGCTAGCTAAGCCTCAGCTCTGCAAAGAGGTATTTGCATGTAGCAGAGGAGTCTCAGAATAAGGGAGAGATAGAAGACAAGCAAGCAACAAGCTTGCGCTCCCCCTCTCCTTCAGCCACAGCTGATGTTCAAGGCCTCCTTGTCTCTGTAGTGGTGTAAGGCAGGCCCGTAGCCAGGTTTCGATTTGGGGGGGGGGTGAGTTTGTTTCGGGGGGGGGGGCTGAGTCTGAGTGAAAGAGGGTCTACCGTAGCAAACCTTTTGTATCATTACCCCAATACCCCATGCATATGGGATATATTGAGTATGGTGATCAGATCACGATATGAATAAACATAACAGTTTAAATAATGCACCAGTAAGGCCTTTTCGCGAACCACCATGAGAATTTCGGGGGGGGGGGGGGGGGGGGGGCTGAAGCCCCTCAAGCCCCCCCCCCCCCTCCCCGACTACATGCCTGGTGTAAGGCATACTGTTTGTAATTGAAAAGATGCATTAGATTTTTTTTATAAGAAAGTATGAAAAGTGCCACATAAGTGGTAGCTACATCTTCACCATATTCATAAGTATGCGATTATGAAGGAGACAAACACCATGCAGAAAGGGAAAATCAGAAGGGATGATTCAGAGTTCAGTTTGTGAGTTACAGGAATCCTTTTTATATCTGTTTTTCAGTACATGCTCATTGGAATGTCTTGGGATTCAACAAGGCAGAATAACAACTGGTGGTCAAATGAAAGTGGAAATGAATGAAAAGTTCTACATTCCACCTTAACCATGCAAGACTATCCATATAGCCCAGAATTCCATCAAAAACTTATTATCAGAACTAGTTATATCAACACACTTCAGTTATGTATACTGAGTTTGAACTTTTAAAATGACCGTGTCCATATTTAGATCTATAAACGCGCTAAATAGGGAGGGGCTTGGTATTTTTCTGCTAGGTGGCTTAACACGATACAATGGTCTATGGTAGACCTCCCTTTTCTAAAGCCTGCCTGTTCCTCGCCTATTACATTTTCTGAGTCTAACCAGTCTAGAAGCTTGCTATATAAATGGCGAGCATAAAGTTTGCCCACCACCGAGATTAAACTGATGGAGCAGTAATTCCCTGGATCATCTTTATCCCCTTTTTTAAATATCGGGATTAGAGTAGATTTTGACCATGAGACAGGAATTAAGGCTGTGCTGTTGATGTGTGTGAAGAGGGGGGCTAGGAAGGCCGTCCACCATGAGATGTTATTTTTTAGAAATTCAGGGGGTATTTGATCTGGCCCTGGGGCTTTACCATTTTTAAGTGATAAGATCAGACTTTTTATCTCCCTACTGGTCACCGGGGGCCATTGTGGTGTGTCTAAGGTACCAAAGGAGATGACTGCATTTTCTTTCCCCTCCCTTCTGACTGTTTCTTCATTTGATACATATAGTAAAGTGAAGCATGTTTCCCACACCTGTGCTGGTATATGGCATTTGGGCGATGTTTTCCCAGATCCCAGCATTCCCGTGACCAGGGCCCAGAATTGCTTGGAATTGTTATTTATGGATTTTGCAATATGGCCGTGTCCATATTGCAAAATCCATAAATTAGCTTTGCAAGAAAAGCAGCAACATGTGACCATTTGGAAGCTTTTAAACAGAGGCTGGATGGCCATTTGTCAGGGATGATTTGAATGCAATATTCCTGCTTCTTGGCAGGGGGTTGGACTGGATGGCCCATGAGGTCTCTTCCAACTCTTTGATTCTATGATTCTATGATTCTATAAGGAACAACAGTGCCAGTTTGTTCTGGTCACCTCCAACCAAATGAAGACAAAAGAGCCAAAGCTACAACACAATAAGCCAAGATAGGTATTCAAAGACAGTCTTAACTTTCTTGTCATGTTCAGGAATTGCACCGAAGTTCTTCTTTTCCCTAATGATTGATCCAAACCATCCAGCTCTACTAGTGGGAATTATCTTGGTCCCTCATTTCACAGGCATAAAGTGGTGGAGAAAAGTGCAGTTTTCCCCTTACTTGTATACAGCATTTTAGCATTTAGCAAATAACAAGTTTTATTCAATTATGATGTTTCTTTCCTGGGACAACTAAATGCAATCAATGTTCACTATAAATGTGCCTTTCCTTCCATCTTGACATTTTTAAAGGCAGATCTTTTAAATCAAGAAAAAATGACTTACCAGATGCTGATAACAGTGTGGCCCACAAGGTTTGTTATCTATTGCCGTTTCTGTATTTTTCCGTTTGTAAGTATTAGGAGTTGCATGAAACGCTATAGAACATTTTAAAAAGAAGCAAAATAAGTCCGGTTCTTAGAAATGTTTACACACACAATCTGCTACTTTAACTAGATGATTTATATAACAATTAAATTTTAACAATAAAGAACATTCATTCAAAATTGGGATGGGGAAAATGTGACTTCTGTGGCAACGACTGTCACCCATTCTTGAGAGATGGGATTGTATCTTTTTGTCTGATGAGAAAATTTGTTTACTTGGAAGGCACTGAAACCCAGAAATGTTGTTTATAGCTCTTAAGGTGACATTATTGTAAAATAGTGGTTTGTGAATTCTGCAAGGTTTTACTGTTGAATTATAATGTAAAAAGCTATTTTTGCACTTACGGTGTAGGAAGCAATCATATTTGAAACATCGTCTACAGAAGAGGGTATGAAACGAGTGCAGACTCTGCTCCCTCTGAACAGATTTGGCATTTGGTCCATCAATGTTTGGTGTGCACTCGGGAGGAAGCGCTCCCGGAAGCTGCTGTTCTGTAAGTTCTTTGTATCTGCAGAAGGAAAAACTCTAGATCTTTTACATGAAAATAAGATTCGTTTTACTCTCCTTTCACTATGTTTTCAGTAAATTCTGTAAATAGGTTTTAGTGTCCTTGTGTACTACATACACTATTCACACTATGGTGGTCATATTCAAATATCAGAAAGATTTTTATATTGAGGAAGGAGCAAGCTTGTTTTCTACCCCTCAAGAGACTAGGAAAATAGTGCAATGAATTCAAACTACTGGAAAAAGATTCTATTTTTTATTTTATTTATTTGCAGCATTTATATTCCGCCCTTCTCACCCCGCAGGGGACTCAGGGCGGATTACAGTGTACACATATATGGCAAACATTCAATGCCAATTTTTGACATACAAACATATACAGACATACACAGAGGCTATTTAACTTTTTCTGGCTGCCAGGGAAGCTGTCGCTTTCATCGTCCATCTGCGACACTGATGAAGTACTTCCACATTCCCCGCATGCTTTTTTTGCTGGAGTGCTTTGCTGGAGTCTTTTTTATGGCCTCATAAATTAGTTAATTTAGCCTCCCCACACTTTAAGGTGGTACCTAATTTTCCTACTTGACAGATGCAACTGTCTTTCGGGTTGCAAAGGTCGACAACAGGCTACACAATTGGTTGGAAACCCACTCCAACCCAGGCTGGCTTCGAACTCATGATCTTTTGGTCAGAGTGATCTTAATGCAGCTGACACTCAGCCAGCTGCGCCACAATCCCGATTCTATCTAAACATATGGAAGAATTTCCTGAAGGTAAGAGCTGTTTGACAGTGAAATACACCATCTCAGAATGTTCTTTGAATGTTTTTAACAAAGTCTCGATTGCCATCTGCCAGGAGCACTTTGATTGTGTATTCCTGCATGACAGGACCATGGATCTGATGGCCTTTGAGAACTCTTCCATCTTTATCATTCTATCAGTAACAAAATGACAATGGATACACAACTAAGAGTCAGCAAAAGGAAGGCCTTTTCTCCAAAACTCCACAGTATACTGCTCAGCTATCAACATTCAACCTAACTAATCTCTTCAGTGTTATTCTATCTTCAAATATTGTTATAGCCATCTCTGCAATCTCTGTAATTCCAAAAATAAATGTAATACTGGTTTATTATCTCTTACCCAAAATGTTTGTTACCAGAAGTATTTTCTCAGATATTTGAATACCCACTTACACATGAGATATTTTGAAGATTTGACACAAAATTGATTTATGATTCATATATACGTAGCTGAAAGGCAATTTTATACAATATTTTTATAGTTTTTTGCATGAAAGAAACCATTAGAAAACATACATGTCACTGTCTCGGCCACCCATGTGGATAATTTTGTATTTTGGAGCATTTTGGATTTCCAGATAAGGGATACGCCAAACATTAAATAACTTTCAACAATGCAAGCCTGTCCACAACTTGTGGCCTATCTAAATGCAGCTATTGAGTCTAGTTAATAATAAAGAAATAACATCTTACTTTTCTTTCAGTTCCTCTGCTGTGCCCTTATCTGGAAACATTGATGAGATGGCTTCAAATATCTTATCAGAAGGAAATTTCCGAGGAGGATGACTCTCTTTGTCTAAATCAAAATGCAAACACACACTGTCATTTTACTGATTCATGGAGACAGAATGAACGTGAGTTATTAGGAACAATCTAACAGCATTGCTGTTGTTTAAAAGAGAACTAGGGCCCATTTCATAATTGAACTGAATTATATGGCAGTGTGGACTCATATAATCCAGTTCAAAGCAGATATTCCACTGTTTTCTGAGTGTTATGAGCCATTGAAATCTACAAGCATGTAGACAACTTCAACAGAAAGGAGGAAACCATGGAAATAAACAAAATCTGACTGCCTGTGTTTAAAAAAAACTCTAAAATCGGGACAGTAAATAAAGAGGAACACTCAGAAAACAGGGGAATTCCAGATAGGAAACAATCAGGGCCAGCGAACACCTCCCAACAAAGGATTTCCCAAGGCAGGAAGCAGCCAGGCTTTGAAGCTGCCAGGCTATTCAATGCTAATCAAGCTGGCCAATCGCAACATTCACACTTGCCTCCAACAGACAAGAGTTCTTTCTCCCACCCTGGACATTTCACAGCTATATAAACCTCACTTGCCTAGTTTCCAACAGACCTCACAACCTCTGAAGATGCCTGCCATAGATGTGGGCGAAACGTCAGGAGAGAATGCTTTTGAACATGGCCATACAGCCCAAAAACTCACAGCAACCCTTGAAAGCCTTCGTCAACACATATCAAAGCATTTTTAAATAATTTCCTTTGTTTAACCTTTATTACTTTTTCTGATTTTCTATTGTGTTCCAATAAAATCATTCCTTTCTAATCCCCTATCTGGGTCATATTCTCACAAGGAACATCATTTATTTCATTAACGTTTTAAAAAATGCTTTACTTTCTGTAGGTGCATATAACTATGCTACCAAAAATGTTTCCGATTGAAACTACTTACAACCCCACAGATCTACAAATACTTTTTTCTGATCCCTTTGAATGATTAACAAACATCACTACTCCTTTTTTATCATCTGTTATGGGATAGTATATATATCAAACTTTCTTGCAAACATATTATGTCATACTTTGGTTTACTCAAATAACAGAATATTATTTGAGAAGAATTTAAAACATTTATATTCCACAGTTTAAGTCCATGTTTAGTCAAAGATTAACAATATCCTTTTCCATTTCTGTTCTGGTCACCACTCCTTCATCTATTTCAGACATTCCTCCTACCCAATCTCAGCTTCACCACCTCCTGCTTATTTTCTGTTCTTTGTTCCAGTTGTTTTTTTATAAATCTTTTCAGTATCTTTGAAGAAACTCTCTGGCCCTCATCACAGTATTCAAAGAATGATGCCACTCTTTGAAATACAAAGAGATCCCTTTATCTTTCTGCCATCTGAAGGAGATTCCTCCTTTTAGTTTTTCAGTAAGAAAGCTATACTCCTTTTGTCTTATTGAAAAATTCTCATTGAAATGTGTTTCCATACGTTCTTGTCTTGGTCTTCAACATTCATTCTTGTCTTATAAAGTTGCTTGGTCACAAATATGTTTTCTGAGAAAGTGAAGAATGTATTAGCTCTAGCTAATACAATTGGTGGGGACGAAAGACAGGGCCTTCTCGGTGATTGCTCCCCAGCTATGGAACTCCCTTCCTGATGAGATCAGGTCAGCCCCCTCCCTCCTGTCCTTTAGAAGGATGGTAAAAACTTGGCTGTGGGACCATGCTTTCGGGACAGGGCAATAAAGCAGCAATCGGAAAGATGACCAGGCCAATTAGATTTGACGCAGATGACTAGGACAGTTTTAAGTGGTGTATTTTAATATTTTGATGTTTTTAAAGTTTATGTAATGTGCATGTGAATTTGTGTCCCGGTATTTAATGTCTGCCGTGTGTATGCTGTGCTCTGCCCTGAGTCCCCTTCGGGGTGAGAAAAGAGGAATATAAATGTTTTAAATAAATAATAAATAATAGCTCCAGTTGTCATAATCCAGATATGCACAACCTGCGGCTCTCCCGTTATTTTCGCCCCCAGCTCCCTGAATTCCTGGCTATTGGACAAGCTGGCTAGGGTTTATTGGAGCTGGAGGTCAAAACAGCTAGAGGGATGCAAGTTGTGCAGGCCTGCCAAAAACAAAATCCATGGAGGAGGAAGAAAGACATAAGAGAGGGAAGGGAAATATTTTCAAAAATTCATAAAATTAAAACATGGTTTTTAACAGTTCTAGGTTCAAAACTGTAAAATTCAAAAAGTAAAAGATGAATAGAAGAAAAAATAGAAAGAAGAAAAAAGAAAAGGGGGAAGTGATTTTATAATCAACCCAGAGAATCTAAAAATGCAAAAGTGTGTGCTTGCACGCACATGCATATATATACACACACACGCACACACATGTGTGTGTTTGTACGTATATATGTATCTATATCTATATACTGCATATATCCCCTCTTCCTCCTCTTTCTTATATTCCTTACTTGAGGGCACCAAGTAAAAACAAAAGCACAGCAAAAAAGGGAGCAAAAGGAGAAAAACATTTTGAAATGAAATATCCAAATATATTATCAGGTTCCTCAATCAAAAGTTACCCGTCACTCACTACAGTAAAAACGCTTTTCAAAATGTGGGTTGTTGTAGGTTATTTCGGGCTGTATGGCCATATTCTACAGGCATTCTCTCCTGACGTTTTGCCTGCATCTATGGCAAGCATCCTCAGAGGTAGTGAGATCTGTTGGAACTAGGAAAATTGGGTTTATATATCTGTGGAATGACCAGGGTGAGGCAAAGAACTCTTGTCTGCTGGAGCTAGGTGTGAATGTTTCAACTGACCACCTTGATTAGCATTTGATGGCCTGGCAGTTTTTTTAGTGTGGCTTGTTAGTGCCTGGGGGAATCTTTTGTTGAGAGGTGATTAGCTGTCCCTGATTTAATGTATTGTCAAAGGCTTTCATGGCCGGAATCACTGGGTTGTTGTAGGTTTTTCCGGGCTATATGGCTGTGTTCTAGAGGCATTTTCTCCTGATGTTTCACCTGCATCTATGGCAAGCATCCTCAGAGGTAGTGAGGTGTCCCTGATTGTTTCCTCTCTGTTGTTTTTCTGTTGTAATTTTAGAGTTTTTTTTAATACTCAGCCAGATTTTGTTCATTTTCATGGTTTCCTCCTTTCTGTTGAAACTGTCCACAAGCTAATGGATTTCAATGGCTTATGGATTTCAATTCCTAGTTCCAACAGACCTCACTACTTCTGAGGATGCTTGCCATAGATGCAGGCGAAACGTCAGGAGAGAATGCCTTTAGAACATGGCCATATAGCCCGGAAAAACCTACAACAGCCCAGTGATTCCGGCCATGAAAGCATTCGCTTTTCAAAATATTTCCAAATCAGTTACTGAATTTCTCCACTAGAGGTCCCAGTTCACTAATTTTGGCATAGACTTTTAGTGGCAGCTCCTTGCTTATTCCAGCTTCAGTCCCCAAGACAGAAGACAAAAACAAAATTCTTCAAAATGCTAACTTGGTTAGCATCTTTACAAATAACTATCTAGAGTCTAAATAGTTCAACGCTTGTGGGTTCGCCTTTTTCACAAGTTAAATAAGGTGAGGGAAAGCGATTCTGTTTATACCAGTTAAAAAAGCCCTACCAGAGAGTTACATTGTTCAAGTTTTTATGTAGGAAAGGCACTGGAAGGTCACTACTGTTGTCTAAACTAGGGGAGGGGGCGCAAACCACTTTGCAGCCCTAAATTTACTTCTAAGAAGCTCTTTTCCCAAAGCAAAATGTTGGGAAGCAAAGAAAAATGTGGCAGGTCTGATTATTATCTCGGTCCTAATTGACCTACCTAGCCATGCTCTACAGTTGTTGCCATAGCACCTGCAGCTAGGTCCAGATTAAGAGGGTATGAGTAAATACTATTCAATCCCACCTTTCCCCCCAACATGTTTACAGATTTTAAAAGGAGTGACATTGCTCCACCATAGTATCTTGACTACATGGTTGTTGTTGTTTTGTTGTTGTTGTTTAAGCTGAAAGCTAATTGCTCATGAGAAAACAAGAAAGGCGATAAATCAGTCAGTTAAAATGGAAATCCAATTCTAATCCTGTGAGGTCAGGAAAAGTTAACAGATTTATGTCTACACTAGCCATCCCCTGCCACGCGCTGCTGTGGCCCAGTTTGCTGATCTAAAAAATAAATTAGAAAGTGTTGGTTTCTAATATATGTAATTTTTTTATGCTTGTGGGTAAAAGATATTTCTTGCTGTTTCTTTGTCAGTATGGATGTAGAGATTGTCTGGTTTGCCTACTCTGGAACATGCAACATATTATTGTCCTTTCAAATCTATGATACTATTTCTTTCTTTGTGTGAATCATATACATATATATATATATATATGGGGCTGGATGGCTCTTTGTCAGGAGGGCTTTGATTACATTTTCTTGCCCTGGTGAAGGGAGTTGGACTGGATGGCCTTAAGTATGGGGGTTCTGTGTGGGAAGTTTGGCCCATTCCATCGTAGGTGAGGTTCAGAATGCTATTTTATTGTAGGTGAACTACAAATCCCAGTAGCTACAACTCCCAAATGTCAAGGTCTATTTTCCTCAAACTCCATCTGTGTACATATATTGGCATATGGAATATCCGTGCCAAGTTTGGTCCAGATCCATCATTGTTTGAGTCCACAGTGCTCTCTAGATGTAGGTGAACTACAACTCCTAAACTCAAGGTCAATGCCCACCAAACCCTTCTAGTATTGTCTGTTGGTCATGGGAGTTCTGTGTGTCACGTTTGGTTCAATTCCATCATTGGTGGAGTTCAGAATGCTCTTTGATTGTAGGTGAACTATAAATCCCAGCAACTACAACTCCCAAATGACAAAATCAAACTTTTTGAGTGAAGGACATACATTGGGTTGTTAGGTGTATGCTATCCAAATTTGGTGTCCATTGACCCACTGGTTTTTGAGTTCTGTTAATCCCACAAATGAACATTACATTTCTATTTATATAGATATAAGGCAGTGCTTCTCAACCTTCCTAATGCTGTGAACCCTTAATACAGTTCCTTATGTTATGGTGACCCCCAACCATAAAATTAGTTTCGTTGCTACTTCATAACTGTCATTTTGCTGCTGTTATGAATAGTAATGTAAATATCTGATATGCAGGATGTATTTTCATACACTGGACCAAATTTGGCACAAATACCCAATACACCCAAATTTGAATACTGGTGGGATTGGGGAGGGTATTGATTTTGTCCTGTGGGTTGTAGTTGCTGGGATTTATAGTTCACCTACAATCAAAGAGCATTCTGAACTCCACCAATGATGGAATTGAATCACACTTGGCACACAGAACTCCCATGACCAACAGAAAATACTGGAAGGGTTTGGTGGGCATTGACCTTGAGTTTGGGAGTTGTAGTTCACCTACATCCAGAGAGCACTGTGGACTCAAACAATTATGGATCTGGACCAAACTTGGCATGAATACTCAATATGCCCAAATGTGAACACTGGTGGAGTTTGGGAAATATACCTTAACACTTGGGAGTTGTAGTTTCTGGGATTTATAATTCACTTACAATCAAAGAGCATTCTGAGCCCCACCAACGATAGAATTGGGCAAACTTCCCACACAGAACCCTCATGCCTTGAAGGGAATCACTGGCACGAGTCTCCCTCCAGCCTCACATACTCTCCCTCACCCACACATGTGCACCATGCTACCATGTGCTGAGAACTCCTGCTCTCGTCTCCCTGCTTGGAGTCTCAAAAACAGCCCTCCCCTTGGCTGAGAAACCGGCTGAGAGGTCGGCCAGTTACAGCGAAGGAGGGCTTTTGGTGGGAGGATTCGATATCTGTTTCCAAAAAGGAAGAGAAGGACAGGCAGAGAGACCTTCATCTTTCTCTGCCAAAGGGGTTCCTAAGATCATTAGAAATATATTTTTTCTGATGGTATTTGGCAACTCCTCTGAAACCCCCTCACGACCCCTCCAGGTGTCCTGACCCCCAGGTTGAGAAATGCTGGTATAAGGAATGGGCAAAGACTACTGGGAGCAGCTCTTGATATGACACTTTCTTCCAGAATGTCACGATCAAAAACTTTACATATTAAACAGATTAACCATGGGATTTCGATGCACACATACAGCTGTTACAAGGAGTTTATTTTTCAAACATTCATAAGCATAGATTATACAAAGATTATACAGAGATTTCTACTGTTTCTACTGACATTGGACATTTAATAAATAGAAACCAAAGTTTGTTTGTTTGTTTGTCGTGTCAGGGCAACCAGTCAATGGTATTACACTTCTAACAGAACAAAACAAACAAACAAACAAACAGAACAGACAAAACACAAAATTTGCAAGTTTGGTAGTTGATTAAATGTCCTTTGACCAGTATCTGGCCACTTGGAGTGCTTCTGGTGTTGCTGCAAGAAGGTCCTCCATTGTGCATGTGGCAGGGCTCAGGGTGCATTGCAGCAGGTGGTCAGTGGTTTGCTCTTCTCCACACTCGCATGTCGTGGATTCCACTTTGTGGCCCCATTTCTTAAGGTTGGCTCTGCATCTCGTGGTGCCAGAGCGCAGTCTGTTCAGAGCCTTCCAAGTCGCCCAGTCTTCTGTGTGCCCAGGGGAGTCTCTCATTTGGTATCAGCCATTGGTTAAGGTTCTGGGTTTGAGCCTGCCACTTTTGGAATCTTGGTTGCTGAGGTGTTCCAGCGAGCGTCTCTGTAGATCTAAGAAAACTATTTCTAGATTTAAGTCGTTGACGTGCTGGCTGATACCCAAACAGGGGATGAGCTGGAGATGTCTCTGCCTTGGTCCTTTCACTATTGGCTGCTACTTCCCGGCGGATGTCAGGTGGTGCAATACCGGCTAAGCAGTGTAATTTCTCCAGTGGTGTAGGGCGTAGACATCATGTGATAATGAAGCATGTTTCATTAAGAGCTACATCCACTGTTTTAACGTGGTGAGATGTATTCCACACTGGGCATACGTATTCAGCAGCAGAGTAGTAAAGCACAAGGGTAGATGTCTTCACTGTGTCTGGTTGTGATCCCCAGGTTGTGCCAGTCAGCTTTCGTATGATATTGTTTCTAGCACCCACTTTTTGCTTGATATTCAGGCAGTGCTTCTTGTAGGTCAGAGCACGGTCCAGAGTGACTCCCAGGTATTTGGGTGCGCTGCAATGCTCCAGTGGGATTCCTTCCCAGGTGATCCTCAGAGCTCGGGATGCTTGTCTGTTCTTGAGATGAAAGGCACATGTCTGTGTTTTAGATGGGATTAGGGATCAGCTGGTTTTCCCTGTAATAGGCAGTAAGAGCACCTAGAGCTTCGGAGAGCTTCTGTTCTACCATCTCAAAGCTCCCTGCTTGAGCGGTGATGGCACGATCATCAGCATAGATGAAACTCTCTGTCCCTTCTGGCAGTGGCTGGTCATTTGTGTAGATGTTAAACATGGATGGAGCAAGCACGCTCCCCTGAGGCAGGCCGTTCTTGTTTCCGCAGGCGGAAACAGAAACCAAAGTGCACAAAATACATTGCTATTTTGATTATTTCACACGTCTCTAAGCTATAAAGTGACATTCTCTATTAATGCTATATAAAGGTTTCATGAACTGAACTGTGCTCCCGGCTAAGAGCAATTAACCTGGACTTTATATGCTTGGTGTGTAAATGACCAAAATTATAAATTGCTTTAGTTTTCCTGTCCTCTTTGTCTCCCCGTTTCTGCAATGTGACCTTCAAGAATCTTCACAAATTGAAATACCGCCAAGTCGAACAAGACAACCATCCTGTAAATGTAGTTACTTTGCAGACTTATAGTGTGCTTTGCAATGAAACACTTCTAGCTTTTAAAGCAGCTTGAATTGAAAGGGTCCATTTTTTCATTCATTATAAAAACTCAGGTTTTATGAGGGTTAATGCTCATTTTATGTTCTACTAAAACACTAATGACTTTAATGACCACTACAATTTTCAATTTGAGAAGGCTGTGTGGCACACTTTATATCCCCATGTCAGCTTGTCCAGGTCCTGAGGTCATAAAGAAAAGCCCTTCCCTCCATCCCATTATCATCATGTAAGAGAGGACCTCCTTAGATGCTCCCCTAAGGAGGCTACAATGTGTAATTCAAAGAGATTTGAACATACCTATTTGGTTGCTCTCCTGATTTTTCTGCTTCTCATCTCTCCTGTCAAGATGATGATCATCATCTTCATCTTCTTCATCTTCTTCTTCATCATCATCGTTATCGTCATCGTCATCATCACTATACTGACCAAGAGCATTGACCAGCTCCACAAATATTTCATCATTGATGAACCCACATTCTGAAATTAAGCAAAGCCAAAAACTCAAGAGTCACGTTTACCCCCTAAAAGGGATATAACCTACCACACAAACAGAAATACTGCAAAGTGTAAACTCTTTCGCAGCTACTGGTCTATGATTTTACTTTTCGGTTTTTGAAAGTACCATACAGATTTGAGTATCAACCGACCCGAATATAAGCCAAGGAAGCTAATTTTACCACAAAAAACTGGGAAAATGTATTGACTTGAGTATAAGCCAAGGATGGGAAGTCCAGCAGCTAATGGTAAATTTCAAAAATAAAAATAGATATCAATAAAATTACATTAATTGAGGCATCAGCAGGTTAAATGTTTTTGAATATTTACATAAAACTGTAATTTAAGATAAGACTGTCCAACCCTGATAAAACCATAATTTTAACCTTCTTCAGTGTAAATGTGCCTATGTATCCTTCTAATAATAATAAAGAGAGTAAAATAATAAATGTAATAAAAATAATAATAATAATAATAGAGTAAAATAATGGAAATGTAATAACAACAATAATAAATAGCAAAAAATAAATGTAGTAATAATAGAGTAAAATAATGGAAATGTAATAATAACAGTAATAATGATCTTGTGGGTTGAGTTAGATTTTAATAACTTCTTGTATTGGTTTTTAGCTTAGATTTTAAAATTTGTTGGGAGTTGGAGTTTGAAGGGTATAACCCTTTGGGTTTGATGTGAATGTACGGGATTGGGTCCCAATGTTGTGATCTGGTCGACCATAATAAACTTTACTTACTTACTTACAGTAATAATAGAGTAAAATAATAAATGTAATAATAACTGTAATAAATAGCAAAAAATAATAAATTTTAAACCAATAATAGGTAAGGTAAGGTAAGGTAAAGGTTTCCCCCTAACATTAAGTCCAGTCGTGTCCAACTCTGGGGTGTGGTGCTCATCTCCATTTCTAAGCCGAAGAGCGGGCATTGTCTGTAGACATCTCTGAGGTCATGCGGCCGGCATGGCTGCATGGAGCGCCATTACCTTGATCTACTCACATTTGCATGTTTTTGAACTGCTAGGTTAGCAGAAGCTGGGGCAGACAGCGGAAGCTCATGCTGCTCCCCAGATTCAAACCTGCGACCTTTTGGTCAACAAGCTCAGCAGCTCAGTGCTTTAACCCACTGCGCCACCGGGGGCTCAAACCAATAATACATAGAGCAAAATACTAAATGTAATAATAATAATAATAATAATAATAACAAAGTAAAATAATAAATAACCTTGACTCGAGTACAAGTCGAGGGGAGGCTTTTTCAGCCTAAAAAATGCTGAAAAATTTGGTTTATACTCAAGTATATATGGTACATCTTACGTTCTGGATGTAACATCATGGGGATGCAGGGAAGGGGATGTATGAAAAGGGTGATAAAATGATCCCCAAACATCCAGAATCCTCCCACTCATTCAGGGCACATGGTTTTACTACCTCCTCCCATATCACAATGCCTATGCTGCATCTTTCTTTCTGGGTCGTTCTGAGTGGGGAAGAAACAGTTCATTCACAAGCAAGCAAACTGAAAGATAATTTCTTAAAGTACTGGGCTCTAAGTGATGCTGTATAGCTGCTCTAGAACTGCCGTCACCAATACAGGACATGGTCACCATCGCCACAAAGCCTTGGGTCTGCTATGACTGGTCAGTCAACCAGGAGCTAAAAAATCATAATCAGAACCAGGGAAGGAGCTGGAAAATGAGCACAAGTGCAGGGCTGCAATGACCACACCAGCAGTGATAGGCAAGACAGAAGGCAGTCTGGGCAAAGGATGATGAGAAAGAGTGATCATCCACTTGCGGAGTACATCATGGTCAATTGGAGTGATGCCATACTGGGATGATACCAAGAGTAGCGATGCCACTGTGTATACCAGTGGTTCTCAACCTGTGAGTCCCCAGATATTTTGCCCTTCAACTCCAAGAAATCCTAACAGCTAGTAAACTGACTGGAATTTCTGTGAGTAGTAGGCCAAAACACCTAGGGACCCACAGGTTGAGAACCACTGGTGTAGATGGAAATTTTATATTTGTGAACCCCTCTAAGGAATTCTCCATAGTATGATCCTCAAATTACAATTACGTCATAACAAATACGTAATTGTTGACTGGTACACAAGTACATATAGTATGCGCAACTGAACCCAAAATGACTTCTGACTTTACATAAAAACAAAGGAAACATATGTCCCACTGGTATCCTGTATTCTCCATATTCCTGCTATTTGAAGCTATCTGAAAAACCAGACAAAAAATGAAAGTAGCATTATTGTGTTTCATGAAGAATGGGAAGAACCATGCAATTCAGTAAAATAATTATTACCTCAAAAACAGTATCAACTATGTGCAAACCATGTAACTCACCTCTGTCACCATGCACCTTCCCATCATAGTTTTTTATTAGTTCTTCAATAAATGTTCCATCCTGGTCAAGTACTTCATCCCCCATGTAAGGAATGTTATGTAAAACTGTCTCATCTTCTACCTAGCCACAAAATAAGAAATAGGTTTTAAAATGAAAATTTTCTACCAGAAATATTAAATAATCCTTCGTAGATAAAGCACATTCTTTCACCTTATCCTGGTATTCAAAATACAAATGCGTCTGTTTCCTCGGTATATTAAAATGTGGTTTGACCCCACTATTTTTATTAACAAAGTAACATATAAAGCACCTTATCTACTGTTTTAGAAACAAAGGCCCTCTTTCAGTGTTTTAGGGCTGAAAAAGCTCTAATTCACTTAAGGAATTCTCTCACCTGCAACTGTTGCCCTTTAATACCAAATTTGCAACTGCCCACTTCTGTATGTGCTGCTAAAATATTTCCATTATTTTTTTTCTATAATAATTTTTATTGGTGAATAACATAAAGAAACATTGAACAAAGAAACATTAGACATACAAATATTTAAAATGATGTAAGCATTCCTGAGTTATTTTTTCTATTACAGAGAAAGTGGGAGAACATCATAAAGAAAAGTGTAAAGGCTAGAAAAAAAAGAAGAGAAAAAAAAATCTAACAGACATACATATATAATTTTCTTTTGTCACTTCCAGATCGCTACCTGTGGTATTAACTCTCTTTCTACAAATTCCTACTAAGAATGTCACCTTACGCATGTATATAAGCATAACCGAGACAATTCTCTATACTATTTTTACAATCATTTGTATTTGTTCTTTTTCAAGAAATTTAATAAAGCTACTCCAATCCGTTCTGTTTGTTCGTGATCTATCTTGGGCTAATTTTTGGGTTAAAAGGTCCATGTTCATAACATCCATCGCTTTCTCAATCAAATTTCCTATTGTAGCTGTTTCTGCTGTTTTCCGAAGTCGCGCTATGCATATTCTAGCTGCTGTTGTAAGATAAAATAAAATTTTGTCCTCATTTTTGCTCAATTGGAAATCTGTAATGCCCAGATTTCCGGTTTGAAAATATTTCCAGTTTGAACTCAAACTTTAAGTGCAAATTTTCTTCTATTTTTTATATATTTCAAACCACAACTTCTTGACCACCCTACATTCCCACCACATGTGCATAAATGAGTCTATATTTCTCATATCTCCAGCAAAACTTACTGATCTTCCCCTTACTGTACTTATATATTTTATATGGAGTTAGATACCACATGTAGAACATCTTGGACCAATTTTCTTTCATTTCTACAGCATAGGCGTATTTCAGTTTTTTCGTCCAAGTTTCCTCCCATTTCTCTAACCCAATTGTATGCCCAACTGCCTTTGCCCATTTAATCATAACTTCTTTAATTTGTTCTGTTTCTGTTGCCCATTGTAATATTTGTTGATGAATATTCCCATTATTTAGTATACCGAAAACAGTTCTAATTACTTCGTATTATTTAGGCATTGTTTCTATACACATTGTAATGTAAAAATTTAGCATTATTTTCACACAAGTTTTGTTACAATTCAGGCAAAATTAATTTTACCATACACCAATACACAACAAAGACTGTCACGCCTTTTAGCAACATAGTAGAAATGTCAAAGTTACTACGCAATGAAAGTACAGAATGATATAATTTAGCTACAGTGTCCTGCAAAGCATGTTCCTCCATTGATTTCTATTTCAATAGGCTTCTATGTCTCACTTACCATAAAATTCTGCTGAAGGGGGGACCAAGAATACATTATGGGTACAGAGGCAACAGCATTCAGAGTCTTGAGAGGGATTACTTGCTTTGGAAAATCCAAGTCACTGGTGACAGAACACTGAGATAAAAGATAACATTACACAACTGGTAGTAAATGATTTTTAAACATGAAAAAGAAGCAGCAATTGTGAAAAAAAAGTTAAGATGAACAATTTTAATACATAATAGTAAAAACAGATGTAAGAATAGTTAACCAGACTTTGCTTCCCAGCAGACATGTTTAGGAGAGATTCCTGCCTTATTTCTCAGTTTCTTTCTATCCACTACAGAAGCAAGAGAAACACACACTTCCATGTTTCTTCAGAAATTTATTTTTGTTTCCCATTCAGTATTAAACTCAGAATTGTCTGTTTCACTATTTTTGCTTGTGCCAATTTCAGATCACCTTTTCAGATCCGCCTATGGACCTACTTTTAAGAAAGTGCCACATGACTCGGGACCAAGATCACTGACCATTAGCAACACAATTAGGAGCCCCCGGTGGCGCAGTGGGTTAAACCCTTGTGCTGGCAGGACTGAAGACCAACAGGTTGCAGGTTCAAATCTGGGGAGAGCGAGGATGAGCTCCCTCTATCAGCTCCAGCTCCTCATGCAGGGACATGAGAGAAGCCTCCCACAAAGATGGTAACAATTCAAAACATCCAGGTATCCCCTGGGCAATGTCCTTGCAGACAGCCAATTCTCTCACATCAGAAGCGACTTGTAGTTTCTCAAGTCGCTCCTGACATGACAAAAAAAGCAACACAATTCATGTACTGTCCTCGATTCACAAGATTTATGACTTCACGACTGCATTTCCATTTATGAACCCACATGATCTCTTCGGTCTTCCGGAGAGGCTCTTCTCTCGCTCCCGCCTGCATCACAAGTGCGACTTGCGGGGACGAGAGAGAGAGCCTTCTCTGTGGTGGCCCCACAACTCTGGAACTCACTTCCCAAAGATATTAGGCAAGCCCCTACGCTGGCAATCTTCAGGAAGAATCTGAAAACTTGGTTATTCCAATGTGCCTTCAGTGATTGAACATAAGGTACTCCCTGACCAAAAACTTTGCACTAAATGACATCAGTAGCACTTTATTTATGGTTCGTGCAATTAAATCCTTCCTCATCCCCAGACCCCCCTCCCGATGTTTGACATTGTCCTATCTCCCAGTGTTTTAAATTTTGATAATTTTATCCTGAATCTGGCCCTACCCAGTGAAATCTTTTGTGTTTTAATGTCTGATTTTATATTGTTGTGTCTATTATATTGTTTTGCATTTATGTATTTTATTTTTTGGTTTTATTATGTTTTCATATTATATTATTGTGTAATGTACTGATGGGTGTGGCCTCATGTAAGCCGCACCGAGTCCCCTTGGGGGAGATGGAGCGGGGTATAAATAAAGTATTATTATTATTATTATTATTATTATTATTACCTTTAAGCATATACAGAAGGAACCCCCAAATGCAGAATTCTAGACTCCAAGATAAACCCTCAGCTAGGAGATAGGGGTTATTTCATGGAAGCACAAGCTGGGGATTTAAAATCTCGGGGGGGGGGGGGGGGGCATGACACCTGTTTAGGCCAACCAGACCGAAAGCAACTCCAATTAAGGATTCACAACTTGATTAATAGGACTTTTGGTGGTCCTTCTGAAAGACAAAGAAGGAAGAATCCCCCATCAAGATGGAGATTCTTAAATTTTAAGTAAGACTAATTTACACCATGAATTCCTGATGTCTGCTATGTCTCTGCCACTAAAATTTGAGCAGAATAGGAATGATATAGCTCAAATTTGATGTCAAAATTCATTGGCAATTTTGAACAAAAAAAGAATTAAACTCAAAACCTTTTAGACTTAAGACTTTAAATGTTAAATAATCAAAAGATGGAGTTTAATGCTGGAGTTTAAAAATGGCTATTTCTAGGAAATCTTCTGAATGTATGAAATGGAGATCCTATTAGTGAAATTAAAGTGGCTGTTACTGAGATGTCTGATCAGATTACTGATATGAAATACTTATAAATAACAGTAGTCTGAGATTAGAACAGAAAAGAGAACGGAAACTGGAGATGCAATGACCAGACGTATTAGTAAAAGTACTGCTTTTAAACTACTGAGACAGTTTCAGGAGATCACTAGAACATAACAACTATATTATATAAAAATTAGCAGAATATTTCTGACAATATTAAGGGAATTGCACATTTACTGTGTTGAAAAGACAGGCTAAAGTTATACTGTTTGATCTGACATCCAAATAAAGCCAGATAAGATTATTATCTGTTCCAGAAGAAGTGATAGATTTGAACAGACTATTTAGCATTTCTTCAGAGCAGTCTGAATTAGATTTATACATGCAGAACTCTGCCTATGCACAGAGGAAATGTGATCATCTACTTCATAAAGAAAAACATTAGACACCGAAACTGAGTATATATGTGTGAATTCTCCTTCCTAGGAGCATTGAGACCATCGCCAATGAATACAGCGACCGCTGCACCCCGTCATGTATATCCTTTGGACCTAAGAATCGTTCATTTGGCGATTTACCTGTCCGAACGGATTCTCCCCTACGAACCATCAAGGCTGTTAAGATCTTCTGGAGGGGCCCTGCTCTCGGTACCACCACCTTCGCAATTGCGTCTGGTGGGGACGAGACACAGGGCCTTCTAGGTGGTGGCCCTCGGCTGTGGAACTCTCTCCCGATAGAGATCAGATCTGCCCTGTCCCTCCTGACTTTTGGAAAGATGGTAAAATCTTGTCTCTGGAACTTAGCATTCTCAGATTGATGATCGAATCAATAACTGTTGACCACAAGGCGGATGGTGATGAATTTGTGATTTATCTTGATGAATTGGCTTTATGTAATTCTTGATCTGTATTTTAATGTGTTTTAATGTATTAATGTACTATGATGTTATTATGCTTTAGTTTATTTGTATATTGATTCTCTATTGTTAGCCGGCCTGAGTCCCTCCTCGGAGGTCGAGAAGACTGGGTTATAAAAGCTCTAAATAAAAAAATAAAAAAATTTCTCCTGCTTCCTGTTGTCTCACCCCCATTTGCCAATTTTTTATATCATAAACAAAAAAAAATTGCAACTAAACCTGGAAAGTAGTTCTTTTTAAGGTGAAAGGATAAATAAATTTGTAACTAAGATTAAGGGAAGCTAATATTTAGTAGACAACATGAAACATTTAAAACTTCTGAAGAATACTACATATGTGAAGGGGAAAGGGGGTGGGAAAGGTTCTAGAAGTGGAAACATACCTAAACAACCTCCAACCAGATTGAGGACCCTGCCTGCTTACAACAACAACAACAATAATACTTTATTTATACCCCGCCACTATCTCCCCAAGGGGACTCGGGGCGGCGTACATGAGGCCAAGCCCAACAACACATCAATAAAAACAAAACAGCAAGCAAATAAAACAGTACAATTAATATAACTTACATATAAACAATAACACAGAGAATTTAAAACCTTATGGTCGGGCCAGATGTAATAAATTATTTTTTTTTAAATAAACACTGGGTGTGAACAGAGGTAGGATGTATCTAAGCAGGAGGGTTTTAAAAAATAATGTAGGGAGGCCAACCCAACAGGTAGTAAAGTGCTTCTGAGGACAACTGCAGGGAATTGGACAATTGCAGACAATTGTGTGACCACACTGATTGCTCCATTCATAATAGTATCCCCATGAGATCATGAGGACGTCATGAGAAGACCGTTAGGAATGGAGCAATCAGTACAAGTAAGCAGACAGAGAGCAGTTTTGCCCAGTCACTGAGCAGCAAGGTATTTGAAATCTATGACAAACAATTTTTGGACTATTGATTCTGTAGAAATGCTAACAGATCCAGTAAATTGTTTGATTTTAACTAAGAAGAGGAAGTAAAAGGAGAGAGGAGAAGCATAAACCACTTTAATTAGCCAGAGAAACAAATCAAAAAGTTTATTAATAACTGGAATATGGATGGTTAGAGGAGAAACAAATTTCGTTTGAGAAAGTGAAGAACACTTCAATTGTTTGGATGTTGGATGATAAGATAAAGGAATGCTTACTTGTCCTGATCGGGTTGCTATGGTACCCCTGATCCGGTTGCTATGGATTGAGTTAAATAATAGCTTGTTGGAATCCTACCATCTAGGTCACATGTGTCAAATGCAAGGCCCACCATATCATTTTATATGGTCCACAAAGCTTTCAGTGCCAGGGCAACACAGGTCGCTTACCTGTAAGTGGTAATTTTGTTTTATGTGGGGGGAAAGAAATGCCACACTGCAAGCAAGAATTTCTTCCAAGCGGCTTACAAAATTCTCTTCTGCTGATACATGCTCCACATTCCCCTTTAGTCTCCAGAAACTGAACGATTATCTAGCTCAGTGGTTCTCAAACCTATGGGTCCCCAGATGTTTCGGCCTTCAACTCCAAGAAATCCTAACAGCTAGTAAACTGACTGGGATTTCTGGGCGTTGGAGGTCAAAACATCTGGGGACCCACAGGTTGAGAACCACAGATCTAGCTCTTTGTGAAGAATGTGATAGTAGTAATCATCCATAGGTTAGAAAGTTGCTTTTCTAACTCTCTCTGATAAGAGCAAGACTAAAATTATGCAAAGCAGATCTATATTTTTCACATTAAGATAAGGCGAAAGACCTCAAACTGACAATCAGTTGAGACAAGGAATTATATTTTGTAGTGAGAACTTTCTCAATTGACTCAGGTGGGATCTACTTTGGGGTAGATTATATGAGTCTACATTGCCAGATAATCTGGGATCAGATCCTGGGATATAGGGCAGTGCAGATACAGCCTCACTCTTATGTGAAACAGGACATGGACGAAGTTGTGAGGAAGTTAATCTCTTCGTCACAACTATGAACAAAGACTACTTCACACTTCTCTCCACCAGGACCATTCACTTCAAGAATTCACATACATTTGCCTTTTTATTGAACAGGATAGCAAATCAGCAGTCAAGGTTTATCTTAAGAGCAGGGCTTTGTCAGTTTCTGTCAAAGTTCATGCTAGAAGAGCAGATAAAAAATGTTGCTGCTGAGTTAAGTAAGTTGCCATCACTGGCGTTTGCACACACAAAAAGGTGACTATGGAAAAGGGAGTTTGTCTTGGAGCTAGGCTGAGAGGGAACCCAATCTCAAACATTTTTTTTATTTTTCAAATATCGAAGCTACATCTTTTAAAATCCATTTGCAGCTGGATTTCTACAGCACATCATGTTAACCAACCTCCCTGGTCCCACGCAATGAGCTCACAGAAGTCATGATGTGTACAGGTTGTATCCGGCGTTGTTTCCATTCTTGATTTAAGATTTCTGTTCTTTCTTGTATCTTCTGACGGTTAGAATTAAACATACTCTGAAAATAAAGTTTGAAAACCAGAATTTAATTTATGATCCACACACTTTTTTCGAGTAATGTAGTTATCATCAAAAAAATATCCATCTCACTGTGAAAGACTAAACTCTATGCATATATGTACAGATTATACAGATTTCATTAAAATGAACAACAGACAAGGATATGTATAATATACTTTTGCAGTTCTTATATTGTAATCCACAATATAGATTTTAGGAAGCATGACTTTTAATCAAAAATAAGTTTTTTATGCATAACTAATTCTTCAACTGTACAGTGGTATCCACTGGAGTTTGGTTTCAGATCTCCTGGGGATAACAAAATCCATGGATGCTCAAGTCCTATTGATCTGAAACTTTACTTTGCTGCTTGCTATTTAGTTCGGATAAAAGACTGGGTTTTCTTGAGTAATACTAGGATGTTGGCACTGGAAGGACATGATCTGAGAAATGATTACATGGAGTATGACAAAGTGAATGTGGATTTTAAAAATCATTATGTTAGATGCGCTCTATTACAAATATGGGAAATTAAATTAATCTTATGCCCAAAGATGCCAATGTGGGTACCTGCACAAGAAGCATTTTACAGAAAAGACACAAGGCAAGAAGAAATGGTTATTTATTTATTTATTTATTTTGCGCATTTCTACCCCGCCCTTCTCAACCCCCAAGGGGGGACTCAGGGCGGCTTATAAAAGGCACAATTCGATGACAACACAAACAATAAGATAAAAACATATATCAACAGCAATTATAAAACAATTAAAACAATCAATTATACATCACAATCCATAAACTTATCAAGATCTAGAAACTGTACAAGGAGATTATACGATGAAAACAAAAGAACAATTGACTGCAAGGGGTTTTGGTTTTCAGTGGTTTTCTTATTTTGTCATGACAAAGTGGGAACAAAATGTTGGGCATAATATATTGTTGGACCAATGGGAGAAAATGTGGAACAAGGGGTTAAAAATGTTATGTTATATTATAATTTGAAATATAGTTTTTATAAAATGATTATCGATGTTATACGACTCCTGAAAAACTTTCTAAGATTCTAAAGAGGTTTCCAATACTTGCTGGAAATGTAAACAGCAAGTGGGTTTCTTCTACCATATGTGGTAGGCAAGTAAATGTGTCAAGAAATAATGGATTCAAATAAATAAGGTAATCCAGAAAGTTTTGGAGGAAAATATCCAGTTAAATCCTGAGACTTTTCTACTTTGTCTGAATAATACAAATGATTATGATAAACAGTTGCAATACATGACCACTGCTTGCTTTACGAGCAGATATGGAAGAGCTCAAAGACACCAACAACAGAGGATTAGATGATAAAAATGATGCACTTACCCAAGATGGGCACATTAGCATGTTTACTAAAGAARGGACACTGGAAAAAATTGAAAGACTGGAAACTTTGTATTCACTTTTTGCATGAGGAAGAGAAGCACTTGCCAATTTTAAGTTTTGAAGAATAATTTGAAAGGGGGGGGGGGTTGAGAAAGGAGTCAACATTGGGAAACCTAGAGGGTGAAGCTTATGGTTTTTTTCTTCTTTTAACCAACTGAGGATACATCGGAGGTCATCTTTTTTTTTACTTTTTCGGCATTGTTTGTGTTTTTGCTTGTATTTCTTTTCTTTATTCACTTTTTTATACTCTTAATGTAACTTTTAAAAAGAATCCAGTGATCAAAAAGGTTTGGACATTTCTTCAGAGAACTATTAATAGGTTTTATACTGGCTTTGAGGCAGAAAGGGAGGTCAAAATCCTTCAAGAAATATCCCACCACCCATACAAAAAGACTGAATCATGTCCCCAATATTCATAATTGTTAAATAAACTAAAAAAAAAACAAAACAGAGGTAGCTCATGTTGTTCAAGACAGAAGAAGAAACTAGATAACTACTGGGAACAAGAAATGCTGAAGATTCAAGCTTCACTCCCCAGCAAAGGTCTGCAATCTAGTCCATGTAAGGAGTGCAAGGCTATTAGAATTGCACTGAACGGTCAAGCGCATGGATGCAAAATGTCACTGCATCTTGTTTATAATTGCTGTGTACTATAAAACATACAAAGCGCATAAATAAAAAGTATGTGTAGTTAAAATGTGTTATAGTGAAGACATGTGAAAGAAATATTCTGATACAAGTTGATGACAGACATCAACTTAGCAAAGAACAAACAAGATCAGGAAGAAGAAGGAACATATATAGTATCTTGTATCTCAAAACACAGGATCAAACCTGCATACAAATATAAACATCTACATGCTGAGAGTAGGCTGGGGAAGATTTCACCCCATTACTGCAGAAAGTAATTAAACTGAGAAGCTTCTGTAGATATTGTTGGTGAAAATAAGGTTGATGTGATAATAAGTAAACAGTCATCAAGGTACAAGAAAAAAGACAAAACCGTACAGTCATTATAGTCTCCACATCATGAGAGGCCAAATTGCAGAACTCAGAATCTGGTATAATCACAGCCTTGGGGTAACTAAAATAGGAAATATTCATATATTGATCTCTGCTGTCTATCAAAATGAACCAATCTCTGCAGCATTCAAGAAGTTTTTTGTAAAGTAGCCTCTATGAAATTTCCCTTATGAAAAAAACTGTTGATGTCACAGAAACTTAAAATGGAAGAGTCCACCTTCCTTTCTGAAGATCATTAAATAAAGCTCATTCCCAGAAGGTACACATTCTGGAGAAAGGACAAGTCTTCTGTTACAGTAGAAGAGATGACCTAATGAAATCAATCATCCTGCATAGTGGGAAAGGGGAAAAATTGACATGTATAAATGATTATTATTACTAAAGCCTATGAAAACATCTGTGCAAACAGCAAAATCTCTGTGAAAGTATGTATTCTTCTTGTCAAATGTCATAAACAAATCTCATTTTTGCCACAGGGGAAGGATGAAAGTTAGACTAATCATCCTGAAACACCTAGGTTGAAGATTGAGGTTGACACCTGAGGTGAAATATGGGGTGAAGAACCATGTTCTTCTTTGTTATGATGATGTATCAACATATCTGTGAGCTTAATGGCATTTTTATCAAGCAAAGTAAAGGCTTTGTGTAGGATAGTATCAGATTCCCCTCTCTGAAAATTCTATAACATAACCCTTCTAAATAAGATGTCTGTTGTAATTCCAGGCAATAGGGCAGTAGAAATTGGCCAATGTGTAGCCGTAACAGAGAGGGGACATGGAAGAACAAGCAGGAGGAGAGTAAAAAGCATTTTTGTCCAGACGGTTTTTCTTGAAAGGCTGTCAATACTGACCGCATTCAGGAAGCGGTGGAAGAGAAGGGCTAGATATTAGGCCTGTGCAATCAATGACAATAATGTTTCAATACTCATTGCTAAATTGGGGGTGGGAGGATTTGTTTCCAAAGTGTTTCTAAAATATTGTAAGGGGTCCATATCACAACTATAACAATATAACAAAATTTTCCTTATTTTTCGTTAAGTACGTAATTACATGGGGGGCTTCCTTGCTCCTTTCTCTCTCATTTTTAGAGCTATCGGGATGAAACTTCGTAAAATGGTAGAATACATTTACCTCAGTTCCCCCCCCCCCCCCAAGTTTCAGAATGTTTCACACATCCACTGATTTTTGGGAATTTAAAAAATATTTTATGAACAATATTTTTTAACTACAGAACGCTATCTACTTGAAATTCTATTTTCAATG
>NW_026847660.1:62398989-62422711 GCF_025583915.1 Anolis sagrei ordinatus | reverse complement strand
CATATTTTTAAAAATATAAGTGAAAGATTTG
This sequence comes from Anolis sagrei ordinatus, assembly GCF_025583915.1. NCBI lineage: Eukaryota > Metazoa > Chordata > Lepidosauria > Squamata > Anolidae > Anolis > Anolis sagrei. Next base: position 62,422,680 of record NW_026847660.1, on the reverse strand, counting down.
TATGAGATACCCTAACCCTTACCATAAATGGTAAGAATACAATGCAAGGGGGCACAACATATCTCATACAAATCTTTCACTTATATTTTTAAAATATGATTTGTATGATAATAGCACACCATTCCATGACATTTGTCATTTATGAGTACTTTCAGGCAACACATCTACACACTACAGCTGACACACTAACATGCCGAGACACACACCAATCTCTCACTACTGGATATGCTAGCAGAGGCTTCTGGGAAATGCAATCCAGTAACAGCTGGTGGGCTACAGATGTCCACTCCAGTCTAAGAGAAGAGAGCGCTGTAATTCTATGTTTGTAAAGGTAGGATTGAAATCTGCACACTGACATGATTGGAAAGACAATCATATGCACTTAGAATCTTTCATTATACTACTTTATCTTTTTTGGAACACTGTGGAAGGTAATACCATGGACTTCTTTCTAACTCTTCACCTTCAGTGTGAAAGAAAAATTAAAATATTAACAAATGCAATTCCATTCTCTTCACCATCAGTCAGAAATTGGGGGAGCTATATACTAGTGCATGCATGCCTATTACTTTAATGACACAGAATCTATATGCTCTTGGGAGCTGAACAGGATCAGCCCTGGATGACCCTTGGCGGTCTCTTCTAGCTCTAAGATTCTAGGATTCTATATCAGGAGTAAGCAATATGGCAGTGGTTCTCAACCTGTGGGTCCCAAGATGTTTTGGCCTTCAACTCCCAGAAATCCTAACAGCTGGTAAACTGTCTGGGATTTCTCGGACTTGTAGGCCAAAACACCTGGTGACCCACAGGTTGAAAACCACTGCAATATGGAGTCTCATGGATAGACTTTTTCTCTTCCGTCCACCATCTCATCCTGACCATGGCCAACCCTTTTGGATCCAAATGTTTCCTGTCTTTACTTCACTTTCTGCTTCCAAAAGAGAAGAGGAAGGGGGTGAGGCAGAGATGGGACTTGGGGAGATCATCCCCCCTCCCCCCTGGTCCACCCACTCTGCTCCAGTCCGCCATGCGGTCCCCAAGTTAGACAGTTTGCCCATGCCTGCACTAGCCTCTCTTATTCCCAGCACATGCACACACGTCTGAGTTAGGCAACCATGAAAATAAGATTAGGCAAGGCAGTATTCTATTCCATAGTATTCCATTGTCTTTATTTCCAACACTATCTATTAACCCAGTTTCTCTGCAAATATAGCAAATCATATACAATGGAAACAATTGCACACCTTGGATCTGAGAAACATGTCTTCCTATTTGAAACAGCAAGCTCTTAGTTCCCTTTCCATGCACCGGAACCTTCTTCTTATCCTGGAATTAACCACTACATGGATCTCAGCAAACCACGTAAGGAGATCTTCGGTGCCCAAATATGGAAAAATGTGACATTTTGCTTCACCCTAGAATCCACATTCCAACCCTTCAACCACATCTGATGTCTCACAGCAATAGTAGCAGCCTGCACTCCTGCACTAAGCTTCATTGCATTAAGGCTGGCTTTCACTATGCATGTCAGTGGTTCCCAAACATGGGTCCCCCACTTGTTTTGGACTTCAACTCCCAGAAATCCCAGCTGTTAGAAATTGTAGGAACTGAAGTTCAAAACATCTGGAGGACCAAAGGTTGGGAACCACTGGAGTAGGTGATCCCTTGCCTAACCCCAGCAAGATACTTCTGTTACTTGCTCCACCTGAGCCACTACCTTGCAGGCTCCAGCTAGGTCCCTCATGGAGGACTATGTTCTACCAGAAAGAAGCCCTGAAATGAGACCCCTTCTCCAATATCCTGCTTCTTTATTCCCCCCACCCCAAATCCAGAGAAGGTGTGTTCGACAAGCAATGGGAAAGAATTATGAATGGTCTGACTGCCCAGCTCCAGCCAAGTTACTGCACTCAGTTTTGATGGTCTCCCCTTTAATGACAGAATTGACCAACAGGAGGAAACATGTGGTGTGATGGGACACCACATCCTTCAGCCAGGCTAGGATGTCTGAGGCCTGGGGGTTCAATGCCCCACAAGTACTGTCACCTCTGTTCTTCTACTATGTCCAGTTGGCTCCAAATCTAGCATCACATGGGTTGGGCACTCAGAATATATCAATGAAGCTACAAGTGAGAAAGGTGTCTCATTCAGCAGCTCCATTTGCCCCCCACCATTTAACTCATTAAATGGCACAGCACTGTCTAAGCCAAGACTCCTCACTGCAGTCACTGTCTTTCCTGAATCAAGGGCTCCTTTACTCTCCAAGAACAGGGGTCCCCATTATTCTTCCCTGGTGATCCCCCATGTGACTTCAAGTGGAAGTACGTGCAGGGGGGAGAGATGGTGACCAGAGCAGGCTCTTATAGCTGTATGAAAAGCATGCTGATGGTGGTAAGGCAGGAGCAAAGACAGGCCTTTGGGAGTGGGTTGACCCACCTCCAAGGAAACCAGAAAAGGCTTAGCTGTTCCCGCCTACAGTAAAGGGATAGGCATAAATGCACAGTGAGGCTTTTCCTGCTCTCTACAGGGAAATGTGGTTATAATGTTGTCAACAGAAAACATCTCTTCCATATTTTAACTCAGCTGCTCTTAAATCGCAATCTTATGCATACTTCCTAGACTAACAGTAAGTACTAATGCAAGAACAGAGTTTCTAAATAATACTTCTAAGTATTTGAATACAACTGTTATGCTAGCCTTCTTCCAACAATGGGTAATAGATTATTTAAAAAAATATTAGTGTTTACAGTGCCATGGAATGTTATTTTGGCAGGCCGAAAACAGCTCTTTCCTCTTTAGAAAATGCTATAGCTATTTTAAAAAAAAATGGTTGAATCTTTAAAACAAGATAGATGTAGTTTTATTTATCCAAAACTAATCTTTTATCAATCACAACCTCTTTTATTTCATAATGCAAGTAAAATATGAAGTTTCCAAATTTAAAATGCTGCTAATTTGAATTCTATAAGAACATTAATTTTAACACGCTTAATGATTAAATGATTGAATATTGATATTGAATCTGATACTTGGCTTCATCTTTCCTAACTGTTTACTTAGGAAACCTGCCATCCAATCACTTTTATAACTTGATCTTAACCACGTTTATCATGTAATTCCCATACCCATACCCATTCCAAGACCTCCCACAGATGTCTGAAACTGTCAATAAACTATATATATTTACTATATTTGGGCCAGATGCATCCCATAGAATCACACTGGAGGACCATGGGACCCAGTAAACATTGGCGAGGCTCTGGAGAAGAATCTTTTTGCAAGTGAGTAAGTGAAATTGTGGATATCAATCTGTGAATAAAGAGGTTGTACTGTAATTATAAATGTTTACTTCAAGTAATGTCCATGCACACATCTAATGTGTGTTTAGCATACACTCTCAAAATTGAAACTTAAACATGTTTTCTTCTAGGTAAATCTGGTTAGGTCACAATCTGAATGAGCTTGTAGCGTTGTAGATAGGATTCAAAAATTCTACTCTATTCTACTCGCTCATATTTAAAGAACTGGGGGTACTATTGAATTGGAAATGAAGTTATAAACAACTTCTCTATGAGAATCTAATTCTATCTTTAATATTTTAATCTGTTGATGAAACTATTATCTTTTTAAGTCTTCATGTCAAGGGCCCCACATTCTACTCTGGTATAAGAAAAGAACACCCCAAGCAAAGATATAACCACTACATTAAAAATTTCCCTAAAGGACTGATACAATTATTTACATTCTAGGAGTGCACTGCTCCAAGATCTTTATTTTTAAATTTTCCTTCAATTAGCCTAACAAAATGAACTAAAATATTGCTGATAGTGCAGTAAAGGGCTTTGAAAAAACAATTAGCTACATACTTACAAATAATTTTGTTTTTACAAATACTGCTTGACAAGTTATTTTCTCCTATTACACCTTTCCTTGGCTATTCAGTCCCTAAGCCTGTCAGCTTATCACACACAAAAGCAATTAATCTGAAAGCATCAGAGCCCTACTAGGAGCCATTCTACTTTGTTGTCATGGTGGAGGGGTTAATACTTATCACACAATATTTGATTAGTTTGCTTGCCACCACACAATGATCATTTCAGATCAACAAACTAATGGTTGATTGATGCTGTCAAAATAGCTCAGATATAGTATGATGTAAATAAAGTTGGTTATGATAATCAATCAAATCTAGCTGCAGAGAAGTGAGGACCTGCTCTTACAGTGCTCTGTGGAGAGAAAGCAAAACATGGTGCTTGCTGTAAAACAACAATTGTTAAACAGCGGGAAATCTTCCCTTGGTATAGGGGAGTTGTGGAGCACCAGCTTGCGCCCCAGAAACAGGTTTAGTGTACTATTTTCGTAGTATATTAACAGATGGAGAGGGACTCTGGAAAAGCAACAAGTCACATTGTGTTTAAATGGCAACAAAGCTGCTGTCACTTTGGGAACAAAACTTCAAATCAAAGATGGGTTCAGAAAAGAAACTAAACAAAGAACATGAAACAACACAAGAAGTTCTTTGAAGCAGAAGATTTAGTTATGTTTAACTTTCCTTCAAATGATAATTCTCTAGCAACATAACAACGGTACTATATAACAGACCCAGAAGATGAGTAGTAGTTAACTCTCTTTCTCTTTATTTTGTATATTTTGAGTTGTTTGGAAAATGTAATTCTCACCCAAGATATATTTGTGCTGTTTCACTTTCAGTGTGTGTTTTCTCTCTTTTAGTAGCCAACAATACAATGTTATAAAGTTCAGATAAATATTCCTGTTATATGATTAGCTAGTTTTGGATCATCACCATATATTAAGATCAACATTATATCTCTATACCTTGATGAGAGAATGTATGTACTAGATTCAGTGACAACAGTCAAGGAATTTTAGGGGGGGGGGGGGAAGAGGGGGGGGGAGAGGGTACTGAGATTCAGTGACAGGACAGTCCAGGACTATTAAAGTATGGACTACTATGAATAAGTTATATCACTCCAGGCACTGACAGAACAAGTATCCCAATTCTGGAACTAGCAAAACTGGTCTAATACAAGATACTGAGTTACTTCTGGTTTCATAGAATCATAGAATCATAGAATCAAAGAGTTGGAAGAGACCTCATGGGCCATCCAGTCCAACCCCCTGCCAAGAAGCAGGAATATTGCATTCAAATCACCCCTGACAGATGGCCATCCAGCCTCTGTTTAAAAGCTTCCAAAGAAGGAGCCTCCACCACACTCCAGGGCAGAGAGTTCCACTGCTGAACAGCTCTCACAGTCAGGAAGTTCTTCCTCATGTTCAGATGGAATCTCCTCTCTTGTAGTTTGAAGCCATTGTTCAACGTCCTAGTCTCCAAGGAAGCAGAAAACAAGCTTGCTCCCTCCTCCCTGTGGCTTCCTCTCACATATTTATACATGGCTATCATATCTCCTCTCTTCTTCAGGCTAAACATGCCCAGCTCCTTAAGCCGCTCCTCATAGGGCTTGTTCTCCAGACCCTTGATCATTTTAGTCGCCCTCCTCTGGACACATTCCAGCTTGTCAATATCTGACAAGCTGGAAAGAAGAAACAAAGATAAACAAAGGTAATATAAATTCCCTAGAATAAACAGGGAACTGAAGTGTATCACCTGAAATATCAAAGTTTTGAACAGTTTGCAAAAAAGAAGAATCTTCCATCACTTGAGCATAATGCAATTTGTTTGCAGGAGACTCATATAAAAAGGCAGATATAAGAATGTTACATTATCCTAAATAGGAAAAAAATACTTTGCAGCCGTAAAAGAGAAAAAGAAAAGGGTGGTTCTTCACATTAGTGCTTCCATAAATACAGGGAAAAAATATTTGAAGATCCACGAAGAAAATTTTTGGAACTACAAATCCAGAAAGGAGAGAAAAAAATAGTAATAGGAATATACACACCGACTGGAAATAAGACATAGTGTTGTTGTTGGATTGGGGTTTTTTTGTTTAGGGGTGATTTTTTTTAGAAATTAAGAAGATATATTTTAGAAACTATGAAAATTTGATAATTATGGGGGACTAGAATGGAGCCCCCGGTGGCGCAGTGGGTTAAAGCACTGAGCTGCTGAGCTTGTTGATTGAAAGGTCACAGGTTCGATTCCGGGGAGCGGCGTGAGCTTCCGCTGTCAGCCCTAGCTTCTGCCAACCTAGCAGTTCGAAAACATGCAAATGTGAGTAGATCAATAGGTACCGCTCCGGCGGGAAGGTAACGGCGCTCCATGCAGTCATGCCGGCCACATGACCTTGGAGGTGTCTACAGACAACGCTGGCTCTTCGGCTTAGAAATGGAAATGAGCACCACACCCCAGAGTCAGACATGACTGGACTTAATGTCAGGGGACTACCTTTACCTTTTAGAATGGAGTAACTTCACCAATACTACATAGAAAATAAGACAAAATAATAAAAGAAAACTAGGAAAACTTCCCAAAAAGTTTTATATGATGGGCAATCTAGAAGATGCTTGAAGAACTAAATATGGAATTGCTTTAGAATATACATTTTTTTCTGAGAGCCATAAATCCTTGTCAAGAAGGGACATGTAACTAATTTCAGAAATGCTAGGCACAAGATTTAAAGATGTAACTATCCAAGAATCTACTCTGATCATAACTCTATTATATTATTATTATTATTATTATTATTATTATTATTATTATTATTACAAAGGCTGAATGACCATCAGTTAGAAGTGCTTTCATTGCACTTGTCCTACATGGCAGAAGGGGTTAGGACTGGATGGCCCCTTGAGATACCAAATCTGAGATATTATGATTGTGCTTTTCCTGCATACAGAAGGGGTTAGGACTGGATGGCCCCTTGAGATCCCAAGCCAGACTCCACTAAGAGTTGAGGTGAAGAGAAAGGCAGGAGTAAGAGGGTGCATCTACACTACTTTTACTGCTTTCATTCTCTGGCAGAGTTCCTGCCTTCTTCTCCAGCAGGACTCTTAAAGGGACAGTATCCTCACAGGAATGAAGGAAGGGACCCTGGGGGCAGAATGAATGCAGCCTGTCACCATTTTCATGTAATGTTGAATTGGTGCAGCTGTGCAAGATACTATGAGAATTCTTTTAGAACGGGCTTGCACAACCTGCACCTCTCCAGATGTTCTGGCTAGGGCTTCTAGGAGTTGGAGGCCAAAACAACTGGAGGGCCACAGTTGCGCAGGCCTGTTTTAAAAACACAATTTTTGCTCTAATGTAACTTTAAAACAAATAAAATGATTTGTTCAGTTAAAAATAGGAGCCCCAGGTGGCTCAATGGGTTAAACCATTGTGCCGGCAGGACTGCTGACCAAAAGCGGGGCGGTTCGAATCCGGGGAGCGAGGTGAGCTCCCATCTGTCAGCTCCAGCTTGTCATGCGGGACATGAAAGAAGCCGGCCATAGGATGGCAAAACATCCACGTGTCCCCTGGGCAATGTCCTTGCAGATGGCCCATTCTCTCACACCAGAAGCGACTTGCAGTTTCTCAAGTCACTCCTGAGACCAAAAAAAAAAGTTTTAAATAAAAATTAATAAAAGTACAAGGAATAGTACAGAAGAGATGGGATAGAAGGAGTCGCAAAGCAGCTATTTAATGTTAAGGAATATTACAATAAAGGTATTGGTTTCTTTTTTCAAAGCACTGTTTGCCTTTCAAAATATTTTGAATATAAAACATATACATTTACAGAACTTTGTGGGTTAAACATAAAATCTAGAGAGAGGTGAAGTAATGCAATAACTGATTACATCTGTTCAATCACTACACATAAAACTGATGACTTCCATTTTCACAGAGCAGGACATACCTTTACTGAAATGATATCTACGAGGGGTATTTTTTAAGTAAGATCAGTTTGAACAAAAGTACACAACGAAAGTTTATTTCAAAAAAGTAAATTTATTTTCAGAAAGTACATACTTCACTCTATTTTTCGACATAGTTGCCAAGTTTGTTCAAACACTTATCATACCTCTGAACCAATTTTAAAATACCCTCTTCATAAAAACTTGCCGCCTGCTCCAATAACCAAGAGTTCACTGTAATCAAAGAAGGGCGACCGGAGCGGTCCTCATCATGGACGTTGTCACGGCTATCTTTGAATTGTCGTACCCACTTACGCACTTTGCTTTCACTCATAACAGTATCACTGTACACTTCACAAATCTGTTGATGAATTTCTGCAGCAGGCAGGTTCCTTGCTGACAAAAACCGTATCACTGAGCGAACCTCACATGCGGAGGGTGAGTTGATAGTCTTAAACATTTTTAAAGCACAGAACAGAACCGTACAGGTTAGCTACAGAGCGGAAACTGAGCACAGTTGTTCCCGAGGCATGCCGGTACACGACGCACGCGCTCGTTGCGGTATGCGCGCAAACTACTAGTGTCTACAACAAAACGGACCTTACTTAAAAAATACCCCTCGTATTATCCGTAAATTTGCACACTGATTAAATCATAGTGAAGACCAAATATATTTAGGGCAATCTAGAACTACTTAGGAATCAGTTTGGCTACAGAATACTTGGATTCAAGGTAATTTAGATGCAACTCTCATGCCAATGGAAGCAGAACTTAAAATTTATGAATATGCTGAAAAATACTTAAAATATTGTGCTTAATGTTTCTTACTAATACTAACTTTCAATTGTTTTACAGCACATTGTTACACAAGACAACTTTGAAGTAATAATAATAGCTTTATTAATATCCCGCCCCCTCTCTCCTTAAAAGGACTCGGGGTGGCTTACAACAACTCGGAGGAACGTTAGGGTGTGTGGAATTCTAAGCTTGATGAGCCAGGTTTTCAGAAATGGAATTAATGTTAGTTTTGTTTCATAGAATCATAGAGTTGGAAGAGACCACATGGGCCATCTCGGCCAACCCCCTGCCATGCAGGAAACACACAATCAAAGCAGCCCTGACGGGAAGGAGCTTCCACCACACTCCAAGGCAGAGATCCACTGCTGAACAGTTCTTAGAGTCAGGAAGTTTTTCATCAACAGTTCAATCATTTTCTGATTTTCTGGTTGGCCTTTGACTTTAATTGTTTTCTCACGCTCCTTGAAATCTAAGAGCAAACACATTCAAAGCTTCCTGAATGTACTGATTTGGCTGATAAATTCTCAGTTCTAAATTACAATTTCTCAACTCTCTGATTCATTTGGCTAGCTCTCCAATCAGCCTATCCAAGGAATTGCCAATTTCTTTCATATCTGCAAAGAAATCCCTTCTCATTGACTTGATTTTGAAAAAAGTTGGGTGAATTCAGTTGAGCAGTTGATCTATCAGTGCTCGTCTGCTTGCTTTTGATGCCATTTGTCTTGAAATCAGTTGAACCTTCAATATGTCTCAGCATTGTCAGTAAAAACAGTAGTTCTTTAACAATGTCCTTCCTCCACTGTGAACTTCAGAACATAGGAAGGTTCAGATTGTTTCAGCTGCTCTCATCTAAAAACACCTCCTGGGTTCCTTTTCTTTTCTTCCTACAAATGAGACTCACATTCTGTTTTCCAATTAACATTTTTGGATTTCCTAGTCATACACAAAGTGTAGTCTCTTTGAAATAATCTTTGTACCTTATTTCAGTAAGTATAGATTGTTCTTCCCTTTCTTCTACAGTAGGCTTCCTGGTTCCCTTACTTCTAGTTCTAGAAAGTCTATTTAGGCAGGATGGGCAACACAAATTGAAACATTGATAAGGAATGGGAATATTGTGGGAAGAAGAGAAAGCATTTTAGTATAGGCTCTATAATTTGGGCTTTGTTGGGATTTTTGGCTTGTAATTTTAGGTGATGATTTTTGTGCTAGAGCATTGGTTCTCAACCTTCCTAATGCCACAACCCCTTAATACGCTTCCTCATGTTATGGTGACCCCCAACCATAAAATTAGTTTCGTTGCTACTTCATAACTCTCATTTTGCTGCTGTTATGAATAGTAATGTAAATATTTGATATGCAGGATGTATTTTCATACACTTGGACCAAATTTGGCACAAATACCCAATACACCCAAATTTGAATACTGGTGGGGTGGGGGGCTGATTTTGTCATTTGGTAGTTGTAGTTGCTGTTATTTATAGTTTACCTAGAATCAAGGAGCATTCTGAACTGAACCAAACTTGGCACACAGAACTCCATGACCAACAGAAAATACTGGAAGGGTTTGGTGGGCATTGACCTTGAGCTTTGGGTGTTGTATGTTCACCTACATCCAGAGAGCACTGTGGACTCAAACAATGATGGATCTGGACCAAACTTGGCACATTCTCAATATGCCCAAATGTAAACACTGGTGGAGTTTGGGGAAAATTGACCTTGACATTTGGGAGTTGTAGTTGCTGGGATTTATAGTTCACCTACAATCAAGGAGCATTCTGAACCCTACTAACGATTGAATTGGGCCAAACTTCCCACACAGAACCCCCATGACCAACAGAAAATACTGTGTTTTCTGGTGGTCTTTGGTTACTCCTCTGACACCCCCTCGCGACCCCACCAGGGGTCCTAACCCCCAGGTTTAGAAACACTGTGCTAGAGGGAAGAAATGTTTTACTTTGAAGAAAGGGTAAGTTGGTATATGTCTTCAACCCAAAGGACAGGAGGTCACTGCAACAGGAGGGGTGAAAGGGGGAAACAGTGTAATGGCGAACAATTATTATAGGCACTGTTCTTAAGTATATGCATTTTAAGTATACATATATGTGTAGATTTTGGAATGGGGAGGGAGGGGAAGCAATCATACCAATAATTTGTATTTGATTTTGATTATATATATTTATAATTTCCGCAATAAAACAAAAACAAAAGTAAAAAAAGAAACAAAGGACAGTTCATAAAACATTTTTTCTCCAGCTGCCAACCGATCTTAAGTTTCTGCATCCCTAGGCACCCACCTGAAAAACATTCTTAGGTTAGGAACACTTACAGCCCATCGTTCAGCAAGGTATTTAATTCTGCATGGCCGGATTCAAGCTTCCCCTCGTGAAGTTATACCACTTGAAGAAGAGAGTATCCGGCTTCTTAGCCACATACTGTATACGTTATTCGAAACATTATAGAGAACTGGAAAGTGGGCAAGATGATGAACAAAGGCTGTACATAATCCCCTCAACTCTCCAACGAGACTCCCAGAATCCCAGAATGGCTTCCGCCCCTCCAGAGAAATAGTGGACATGATCTTTACTGCACAACAGCTCCAAGAAAAATGCAGGGAACAAAATCAACCTCTGTACATGGCATACATTGACCTTGCAAAGGCATTCGACACACTGAACCACAGTGCTCTATGGACTATCCTCCAAAAAATTGACAAATTTGTGATCATTGGCTGCTCCTACACAATGATATGATAACAACAGCCTTGGACAGTAATGGCTCCCAAAGTGACCCATTTAAGGTGGAATCGGGTATCAAACAGGGATGTGTTATTGCCCCAACCTTATTTTCCATCATCACAATGATACTTCACCTTGATGGGACACTTCCCACAGAAGTGGAAATCATCTATCGGACAGATGGTAAACTATTTAACCTTAGCAGACTGAAAGCCAAAACAAAAGTCACAACAACATCTGTTGTAGAATGCCAATATGCTGATAACGTAGTCTGTGCTCATTCAGGAGATTTACAAGCCAGTCTAAACACCTTTGCAGACGCATACAAAAAGCTTGGCCTCTAACCGAACATCGAGAAAACCAAAGTGTTTTTTTCAAAAGGTGCCAGCCAGTCTGCAATGCCAGAAATACAGCTTAATGGTGCAACGTTGGAAAATGTTGGCCACTTCCGCTACCTTTGCAGCCACCTTTCCACAAAAATCAACATTGAAACACAACACTGCCTGAGCTCTGAGAGTAAAGCATTTTTCTGAATGAAGCAGGGAGGGTTTGAGTATTCGGACATCCATAGGGATAACAAGGTGCTTGTCCTCCCAACTCTGTTATACACCTGTGAAACGTGGACTGTCTACACACATCACACTCAACTCCTGGAACAATTCCATCAGCGCCTTCAAAAAATCCTGCAAATCTCTTAGGAAGACAGGTGGACAAATGTCAAGAGTGCTGGAAGAAGGAAAGACCACCAGCACAGAAGTGATGATCAACTCTGTTAGACTGGCCACATTGTCCGGATGCCCAATCACCATCTCTCAAAGCAGTTACTATGGCCAGGAAAAGAGATTCAAAGATGAGCTTAAAGCAGGAATGGGCAAACTTCGGCATTCCAGGTGTTTTGGACTTCAGCTCTGACTCTTAGGAATTGTGGGAGTTAAAGTCCAAAACACCTGGAGGGCCGAAGCTTGTCCATGCCTGACTTAAAACTAACCTTAAAACTGTGGCATGACTCCGAGAACTGGGAAGCCCTGGCGTGCTCTAACTGGAGGTCAGCTGTGACCAGCAGTGTTGTGTAATTCAAAGAGACAGGAATGGAGGGCAAAAGGGAGAAACATGACAAGAAGGACATGGATCAAGCCAACCCTGACCGGGATCACCTCCCACCTCTCTTCAGCCTGAAATGCACTCTTTCTCTTTTCCTACTACCTTACACCATGGGCAATTGTGGTATGTAAGGCAGATATCATAAATCGCCTGTGGTTGGAAAGACAAAACTGGAAACATGTTGGACTTACCTCTCTGAATATTTAATTAACGATTTTATCAATCAAAAGAAAAATAAATATTTGAATAGCCATCTAAAACAGGATTGGAATAGGAAATGGTATTGTTTAATTGACAAAACGGAAGGAAATGATAGGTACAGAATTTTGAACCAGGCCATCCAGACAAATCAATGTATTAAAACTGACTTGACCATGGTAATCCACGCTCTGGTTACATCCTGTATAGACTACTGCAATGCGCTCTACGTGGGGTTGCCTTTGAAGACTGTCCGGAAGCTTCAAATGGTCCAATGAATGGCAGCCAGATTGCTAACAGGAGCGGCGTTCAGGGAGCGTACAACTCCTCTGTTGCGCCAGCTCCACTGGCTGTCAGTTTGCTACCAGGCACAATTCAAACTTACATGTCCGAATGCATCTCCCCTTATTAACCATCTAGGAGCTTAAGATCGTCTGAGGAGGCCCTGCTCTCGTTACCGCCTTCGTCACAAGTACGTTTGGCGGAGATGAGAGACAGGGCCTTCTCGGTGGTGGCCCCTCGGCTGGGGAATGCCCTCCCTATAGATATTAGATTGGCTACTTCCCCTTTAGCATTCCGGAAAAAAGTCAAGACGTGGCTTTTTGAACAAGTGTTTGCAAATGCAGAGTAACTGACACAGGAAAATGGAACAACTAGACAATGAGTTCGGACATTTTTAACAAGGAGACACAATGAATTTAAATTGTATTGACTTGTTTAGTTTTTATTATATATTATGTGTTTAATTGTATTGATGATATTGTAAGCATTGAATTTTGCCCTGTTAACTTGCCTATGGGCTGAGAAAGGCGGTATACAAATACAGTAAATCTATATAAATAAAAATGTAATGTTCATTTGTGGGATTAACATAACTCAAAAACCACTGGACGAATTGACACCAAATTTGGACACAATACACCTATGAGGCAAACAAGTGACCATCACTCATGAAAACACTGAAAAACATAACGGAAGGAACTTAAAAAGCCAAAAAAGCAAAAAGACGCAATAGCACATGCGCAAAAACTCCCCTTAGCAAACAAAACACAATAGCAAAACACACATATCCACCCTTTCTTCTGGACTACAACTCCCAGTATCCCCTAGACCCAGCCCTTTAGAGGAGGAGGATGATCCAAATGCACTGCTTCCAAGCTGCAAGCTTTCTTCTCCTTGGATTTCTTTGAGAGCATCCCAATCCCTGCATATTTCCAATTTCCTATTCCTGGACTGCAACTCCCACCAATCCTCCAGATAGATAGATTAGATAGAGATAAATAGGTAGGTATATAAATCAATCAGGAGGACTGCTGGGAGTTGCAGTCCAAGACTAGGTAGAGAAAGAAGAAGGGAAAGAGGAAGGGAAAGAAAAGGGGAGAAGGAAGGGAAGAGGAAGACAAGGAAGGAAAGAATGAAAGAATGGGAAGGAAGGAGAAAGAAAAGAGGAGAGAAAGAGGGAGGGAAGGTTGGCCACAGCAACGCGTGGCTGGTACAGCTAGCAAATAAATAAATATTGATACAAGCTGAGCCATTTGAGGGTGGGAAGGGGGGATTCAAAGGGAAACTAACATTCTATATTGAAAAAGGAAGTAAAAAACTGAAATTGTAACAGTTACAAAAATTGAAAATAGTCATCTATATTGATTCATATACTGTCAAAGTTTGTACTATGATGTATTGTTAACTGCATGGTTTTCAAAAAAAGTAAACAAATAAGGGGAGGGGAAACTACCTTACACCTAGCCGAACGTTGTTTTTTAATGGTAAGGCATGTCTTATCAGGATATGGCCCTCACTGTGGAAGAACATGCATGTCAAGAAGAGGGCTCTATAGCCACCTAGATATCCACCGCCAAGACACAACACTTGGAGGGCCAACATACTCTGGCAAGGAGAGATCACCTTCTCAACCTTCCTAATGCCACGACCCCTTAATATGCTTCCTCATGTTATGGTGACCCCCAGTCATAAAATTAGTTCATTGCTACTTCATAACTGTCATTTTGCTGCTGTTATGAATAGTAATGTAAATATCTGATATGCAGGATGTATTTTCATACACTGGACCAAATTTGGCACAAATACCCAATACACCCAAATTTGAATACTGGTGGGATTGGGGGAGGGTATGATTTTGTCCTGTGGGAGTTGTAGTTGCTGGGATTTATAGTTCACCTACAATCAAAGAGCATTCTGAACTCCACCAAGGATGGAATTGAATCAAACTTGGCACACAGAACTCCCATGACCAACAGAAAATACTGGAAGGGTTTGGTGGGCATTGACCTTGAGTTTTGGGAGTTGTAGTTCACCTACATCCAGAGAGCACTGTGGACTCAAACAATGATGGATCTGGACCAAACTTGGCACAAATTCTCAATATGCCCAAATGTAAACACTGGTGGAGTTTGGGGGAAATAGACCTTGACATTTGAGAGTTGTAGTTGTTGGGATTTATCACCTACAATCAAAGAGCATTCCGAACCCTACTGATGATTGAATTGGGGCAAACTTCCCACACAGAACCCCCATGACCAACAGAAAATACTGGGTTTTCTGGTGGTCTTTGGTGACCCCTCTGACACCCCCTCGCGACTCCACCTGGGATCCCAACCTCCAGGTTGAGAAACACTGTGCTAGAGGGAAGAAGTGTTTTACTTTGAAGGAAGGGTCAGTTTGTAAGTTGTAAGTGCTGGGATTTATAGTTCACCTACAATCAAAGGCACGAATTCTCAATATGCCCAAATGTAAACACTGGCAGAGTTTGGGGAAAATAGACCTTGACATTTGAGAGTTGTAAGTGCTGGGATTTATAGTTCACCTACAATCAAAGGCACAAAGTCTCAATATGCCCAAATGTAAACACTGGTGGAGTTTGGGGAAAACAGATCTTGACATTTGAGAGTTTTAAGTGCTGGGATTTATAGTTCATCGACAATCAAAGAGCACTCTGAACCCAGCCCACAATGGATCTGCACCAAACTTGGCAGAAATACTCCACATGCCTGGATATAAACACAGATGGGGTTTGGAGGAAATAGACCTTGACATTTGGGAGTTGTAGTTGCTGGGATTTATAGTTCACCTACAATCAAAGGCACGAATTCTCAATATGCCCAAATGTAAACACTGGTGGAGTTTGGGGAAAACAGACCTTGACATTTGGGAGTTGTAATTGCTGGGATTTATAGTTCACCTACAATCAAGGCACAAATCTCAATATGCCTAAATGTGAACACTGGTGGAGTTTGGGAAAACATACCTTGACATTTGGGAGTTGTAGTTGCTGGGATTTATAAGTTCACCTACAATCAAAGGCACGAATTCTCAATATGCCCAAATGTAAACACTGGTGGAGTTTGGGGAAAACAGACCTTGACATTTGGGAGTTGTAGTTGCTGGGATTTATAATTCACTTACAATCAAAGGCACGAATTCTCAATATGCCCAAATGTAAACACTGGTGGAGTTTGGGGAAAATAGACCTTGACATTTGGGAGTTGTAAGTGCTGGGATTTATAGTTCACCTACAATCAAAGTGCATTCTGAACCCCACCAATGATAAAATTGGGCCAAACTTCACACACAGAACCCCCATGAGCAACAAAAATACTGGGTTTTCTGGTGGTCTTTGGTGACCCCTCTGACACCCCCTCGCGACTCCACCTGGGATCCCAACCTCCAAGTTGAGAAACACTGTGCTAGAGGGAAGAAGTGTTTTACTTTGAAGGAAGGGTAAGTTTGTAAGTTGTAAGTGCTGGGATTTATAGTTCACCTACAATGAAAGGCACAAATTCTCAATATGCCCAAATGTAAACACTGGTGGAGTTGGGGGAAAATAGACCTTGACATTTGAGTTGTAGTTGCTGGGATTTATAGTTCACCTACAATCAAAGGCACAAATTCTCAATATGCCCAAATGTAAACACTGGTGGAGTTTTGGGGAAATAGACCTTGACATTTGAGAGTTGGAAGTGCTGGGATTTATAGTTCACCTACTATCAAAGATCATTCTAAATCCCACCAATGATTGAATTGGGCCAAACATCCCACATAGAACCTCCCTGACCAACAGAAAATACTGTTTTCTGGTGGTCTTTGTGACCCCTCTGACACCCCCTCGCGACCCTCTCAGGGTCCCGACCCCCAGGTTGAGAAACACTGCTTTAGAGAATTGAGGCCCTTATTTTGTTTTTGGTCATGGGAGTTCTGTGTGCCAAGTTTGATTCAATTCCATTGTTGATGGAGTTCAGAATGCTCTTTGATTGTAGGTGAACTATAAATCCCAGCAACTACAACTCCCAAATGACAAAATCATAATTTTTTGAGTGATGGTCACTCCTTGTGTTGTGAGACATTTTGTTGCCAAATTTGGTGTGATTTCGTTCATTGGTTCTTTTGTTTTTAAGGTACTCATTATGCACAGAGCATTTATCTATATATAGATTATTATTATTATTATTAAGTAATGCTAATGAGACTCTCTCTCTCTCTCTCTCTCTCGCTCCCTCCCAATGAGCACGACTTCAGTCACTTCCACCTGTTTTCCCCGCAGCATGTTCATTTGGTGGAGGCTCCTTCTTTAGAAGCTTTGAAACAGAGGCTGGATGGCCATCTGTCAGGGGTGATTTAAATGCAATATTCCTGCTTCTTGGCAGAATGGGGTTGGACTGGATGGCCCATGAGGTCTCTTCCAACTCTTTGATTCTATGATTTTCCCGGGCTCTTCATTCACACTTCCTGTAGACTAGCTTCGCCTCTCCTGGCTTACCTTTCCCATTCTCTCCCCATTGAGGGAGGCCCCGCCCCACCTGTCCTTCACAGGAAGCCACGCCCCCTCGCTCACTTGTAAGCGCCCCTCCCCCCCACCCCCAAGCACGACAAAGAACTCGAAGCGGGTGTGTCTGCCTATCTCTGTCCGGCTCCCTCACTCACTCGCTCGCGCGCTTACCCCCTCCTCGCCGGGCCCGCGGCGTCCCTCTCTCGGCTCGCCTCCCGCCCGTCACGCCGCCCCGCTCACTTCTCCCTTCTTCTTCTCCTTCTTTCCTCCTCCTCCTCCTCTTCTTCGGCTCCGGACAACAGAGCGCCAAACCCGGCGGCGGCCAAATGGCCCCGGCTCTCATTGGAGAGAAGCTGCCGTCGTCCGGATTGGACGAGCCGCGCTCTCCCCGCCCCTCCGAGGCCGGGTCTCAGCCAATCCTCGACGCCCTGGGCCCGAGGGGCGGGGGCTTGCGCGCGCCCCCCACGTGCAGGGCGGGAAAGAGGGGGAAGTTCTTTGTTCTCGCGCAGTTTAGAAGAAGGCGGGAGTTGCCTCGGTTCCTCTTTTTCAAATGTGTTTTCTTCGCTGGGCGCGCGGGGCAAGCTCTCTCCCTCAGGAGGAAGTGGACCGCCTCAGCCCCGTTGCAAGGCAGGAGGGCGGGAGGCCGTTAACGGTTCTAACAGCCGTGGCTGCCTTTGCGCGCGCGCGGCCGGGGGGAATGGGGGAGGCTGGCCGCCCCTCAGGCGGGGCTCTGCGCCCGGCCCCCTCGACGCCTGTTGCTGGATTTGGGGGATTGGGGGGGGGGGGGGGGGGGGGGGCTGTCTCCACAAACAGTCGGGTCTGGCTTACAGTTGAGGTGCGTCTCTCTCTGCTGCTGCTGCTGCTGCTGCTGTTAGGAGCCACCATTGTTGTGGAGGTACAGAACCATCTTGAATCCGACTATTATTACTATTTATTTACATTTTTATCCCGCTTTTCTCCCATAGCTAGGAAAACTGTGGTTAAAACAGCAGAAATCCCATGACACAAAAAGCACAACAACATCACCTCCCCACAGAAAAACATAAACAAATAGCACCTTGCATAAACCAGATACAACAGCTTAATAAATACCACATGTTCACTTTATTTCTTAATTAGTCGCTTTCCACCAAGGTGCTCCGAGCGACTTACAATCTAAAATAGCATTTACACAGTATAAAAACATTCAACATAAAAACATTCATCTGGATGAGGGAGAACAAGATGAAGATCAA
The DNA here is from genome assembly GCF_025583915.1 of Anolis sagrei ordinatus. Classification (NCBI taxonomy): domain Eukaryota; kingdom Metazoa; phylum Chordata; class Lepidosauria; order Squamata; family Anolidae; genus Anolis; species Anolis sagrei. Next base: position 62,404,021 of record NW_026847660.1, on the reverse strand, counting down.
TCCCAACAAGACAGAGGTCCTCCTGGTCAATCGTAAACCAGATCGGGGTATAGGATGGCAACCTGTGCTGGATGGGGTTGCACTCCCCCTGAAGTCACAGGTCCGCAGCTTGGGAGGCAAAGACCGTAATGACCCAAAAAGCTACAGACCAATCTCCCTGTTGTGCCACCTCTACAAAGTTCTGGAGAGACTTATTTTGCATAGAATTACGGAAAAAATAGACCCATGTCTGATTCTACAGCAAGCTGGCTTCAGGAAAGGCAAAAGCTGCACATCGCAAGTGCTGAACCTGACTCAGCACATAGAAGATGGCTTTGAAAGGCAGCAGATCACAGGAGCTGTCTTCATAGACCTGTCAGCAGCCTATGATACTGTGAACCACCACCTCCTCCTGAGAAAAATGTATAATATCACAAAGGACTACCACCTCACCCGCCTCATAGGAAACCTGCTACAAAACAGGAGCTTTTTTGTTGAGTTCCAGGGCCAGAGAAGCAGATGGCGGAAACAGAAGAACGGCCTGCCTCAGGGGAGTGTGCTTGCTCCATCCATGTTCAACATCTACACAAATGACCAGCCACTGCCAGAAGGGACAGAGAGTTTCATCTATGCTGATGATCGTGCCATTACTGCTCAAGCAGGGAGCTTTGAGACTGGTGAACAGAAGCTCTCCGAAGCTCTAGGTGCTCTTACTGCCTACTACAGGGAAAACCAGCTGATCCCTAACCCATCTAAAACACAGACATGTGCCTTTCATCTCAAGAACAGAGAAGCATCCCGAGCTCTGAAGATCACCTGGGAAGGAATCCCACTGGAGCATTGCAGCGCACCCAAATACCTGGGAGTCACTCTGGACCGTGCTCTTACCTACAAGAATCACTGCCTGAACATCAAGCAAAAAGTGGGTGCTAGAAACAATATCATACGAAAGCTGACTGGCACAACCTGGGGATCACAACCAGATACAGTGAAGATATCTGCCCTTGCGCTATGCTACTCTGCTGCTGAGTATGCATGCCCAGTGTGGAACACATCTCACCACACTAAAACAGTGGATGTGGCTCTTAATGAGACATGCCGCATTATCACGGGGTGTCTGCGCCCTACACCACTGGAGAAATTACACTGCTTAGCCGGTATTGCACCACCTGACATCCGCCGGGAAGTAGCAGCCAATAGTGAAAGGACCAAGGCAGAGACATCTCCGGCTCATCCCTTGTTTGGGTATCAGCCAGCACACCAAAGCCTTAAATCAAGAAATAGTTTTCTAAGATCTACAGAGACATTGCTGGAAACCTCAGCAAGCGAGAGTCCAAAAGTGCAGGCTCAAACCCAGAATCAATGGCTGATACCAATGAGAGACTCCCCCCTGGGCACACAGAAGACTGGGACTTGGAAGGCGCTGAACAGACGCTCTGGCACCACGAGATGCAGAGCCAACCTTCAAGAAATGGGGCTACAAAGTGGAATCCACGACATGCGAGTGGAAGAGCAAACCACAGACCACTGCTGCACCCTGAGCCCTGCCACATGCACAATGGAGGACCTCCTTGCGGCAACACCAGAGGCACTCCAAGTGGCCAAATACTGGTCAAAGGACATTTAATCAACTACCAAGCTTGCAAACTCTGTTTTGTCTGTTTGTTAAAAATTTGTTTAAAATGTAATACAATTGTCTGGTTGATACTGACACGATAAATAAATAAATCTCCAGACTACTTGCTGTCTGCTGGCTTTGCTTCCCTCTTGCTGTCCGCTGGCTTTGCTTCCCTCTCTCAGCTGCTGCAGCGGAGCCCCCCTGGCACAGGGGGTTAAACCCTTGTGCCGGCAGGACTGAAGACCGACAGGTCGCAGGTTCGAATCCGGGGAGAGGCGGATGAGCTCCCTCTATCAGCTCCAGCTCCTCATGCGGGGACATGAGAGAAGCCTCCCCCAAGGATGATAAAAACATCAAATCATCCAGGCGTCCCCTGGGCAACGTCCTTGCAGACGGCCAATTCTCTCACACCAGAAGCGACTTGTAGTTTCTCAAGTTGCTCCTGACATGACAAAAAAAAAGCTGCTGCAGCACCTATTCCAGTGATTGTATCAGTTGAATCAGCAGCAGCAGGAGGAGGTGTTTCAAAGGTGGAGTAAAAGACAACAATAGCCCTTTCTTAAGGGTTTAAAAACCAAATTACTCAGGGATGGGGCAGCAGCATCAGGGACATGGTTGGAAAGTTTTCTGGGGGCTGTCCAGGACAAGGAGTATGAAACAGCTGACTGGCAGAGAGATAAAAAGACTAAATGAGGCGAGGACAGGCATATGGTGGGGAGCTAGAAAAAAACTGCTTCCTACGGCCTCTTTATCACTCTCCTCACCCTCTGGCACCTCTAGCCAGGTCTCTGTTGAGAAATTCTAAGAAATATTCTAAAAATGTATTTTTTCTTAGAATCAAAGCTTTAAATTACCGAGTGGCTTATAGTCAATTATGTCTTAGACTACTAATCCCTTGACTGCTTTTACTACATCTCTCTTCACTATTAATACCACCTCATTTCTTTCTAGATTTTCATTTCCTGGTTAAAACACTGTTGTTATCTGACTTTAAATGTCCCATTCCTGGCCACTTTAGCTTGTTCATGCCAAGGACCACAATATTTGTATGTTCCATTTCTTATTTTGCTATGTCTAACCCCCCTGATTCATGTATCACATATTCCATATTCCTATTAAATGTTTTCTGCATCTTCGGACTTTCTTTTAACCCCTTAGCATATCAGCATCTCAGTATGTCAGCTTCTGCCTTGAGTCCATTTGCACCATCAGCCACAACACCACACATATGTATCTTTTGCTATACCCCAGTCACTTGTTGAGTGCCTTCTGACCTGGCAATCTAATTTCCTGGCATTATCTCTTGTTTCATTTTGAATTGTCTCATTCTTTCCTAGGTAAACTCTTCAGGAGTAGCATACCATTGTCATCATCTGTGCAGTACTAACAACCATTAGCTATAGTTTCACTGCTGTTGTCTGAGAGATTCTCCAAAAGTGTCACTCCCCACTATTGCTGCTGGCCAATAGCTGTTTGGCACATTAGGTCTGACTCCTCAGTAAAAGTGTACCTGACATGGGAGACTAGCAGCAGCATTGCTGTCATTGGCATAGCCTCTTGACTCACAGAAGCATGTAATGCTACCGGCACAGAAAGTTTTGTAGACAAAGATAATTGTGGTAATTATTTTGATGGAAGAGTTGTGGTGCCTAGGCCAACTACACTTCTTTCCAAGGATTCTGGCATTTAATTGGTATTTAACCTTCCCACTTAAGAAAAGGGGGAGAGTGAAAAATGGGAGAAGTATTTTGACAGTACAAAGTCTCAGTTGTGACTGATTTTATGATTTTACAAAGTTTACACCTGAAATCACCAGCAAAGCCATCATCTGTCTCCATAACTGAATTATTCTGTGTCTGGATTTTTGTGCCACTGTGGTGTCAGAAATAAAAAGGATGTAGAGCATGGATTTCATAGATCTCATACTTTTTCTTCTTCCAGAATCCAAAATAGAACAATAACTCCCATTTATGCCCATGAATCTTAGAAATCATAGATCTCTCTCACAGCACAGATGCTTATAATTTTAACATAGGGTTAAACGGAAACCATCTGCCATGAAAATATCCCTATAAAGATGAGCTGCTTAGTGACGCAAAAGCCATCTTTCGTGTTTACACCCCTTGAGACATAGTTGGTCCTCTTGATGAATTCTTTTCCTTTTATTCCACACCAAAATTTGTTTTTGAAGTTCCTGTGCTCAATGATGCCCCCCTCAAAGGTCCAAGACAGAGTGCTACCCCATTGGGTTCTGAATATTACCATCTCTATTGTTAGATTGGATATACGTACTGTTCTGGTACAGCTGTACCAGGACCTCCAATTTTATTTGCTTTGTATTAAAGGTTTGATTGCAGTCCTAGGTTTCAGGGACTCTGCAGATAGGTGGTTTCTTTTGGTTGCAGTTATAGGGCAAGCCAACTGTCCATCATCATTAAGTTTTGGTCTCGCCCCTTGCTCAGGGCAATTGGGAAGGGAAGGGAGCCATTTTTAGTTAGTCTCAGCAAGGAAAGCTAATGTACAGGATGTGTGCAAGCTTCCCCTGTACAAAAGCTTCAACCCTCAAGATTTCCGGGGGAAAACAGTTTTAAGAGCATCCAAGAATTTCCAGGAAAACAGCCCTAAAGACCAAAGAACTCCAGCTGGAGAACATCTAAGCCTTTACTGGTAGGTCCACTCGGCGTTCGAGAAGCAGTTCGACCCGGTAGCAGAGCCCACATCAGTAAGGGTTAGATTGGGGGGGGGGGGGGGGGGGGGGGGGAGGGGGGGGGGGGAGGGGGGGGGGGGGGGGGGGGGGGGGGGGGAGGGGGGGGAGGAGGAGGGGGGTGGAGGGGGAGGAGGTGGTGGAGGTGGAGGAGGTGGAGGAGGAGGTGGTGGGGGAGGAGGAGGTGGTGGGGGAGGAGGAGGTGGTGGAGGAGGAGGAGGTGGAGGGGGAGGTGGTGGGGGCTGGGGCACAAAGTCGGTTGTGAGGAGCGCGGCAAGGGTAGGGGGGAGGGGGGGGGGGGTGGGAGGGCGGGTGAGGGCGGAAAGAAGGGGGGTGCGGTGGGGGGGGGGGAATTGGGGGGGGGGGGGGGAGTAGAGGTGATGGCAGGGGCCCTAGGGGGGGAGGTGGGGTGGGGGGGAGGGCGGGGGGGGGGCGGGAGGCAGGGGTGGGGTGGGGGCGGGGGGGAAGGGGGAGGGAGCGGGGGGGGGGGGGAGAGGGGATGGATGGGTGGGTGGGGGGGTGGGGTTGGCTGGTGAGTGCGGGGGAAATGGGGGGTGGGGGGCGGGGGGGGGCGGGGGGAGGGGCGGGATGGGGGGAGGGGAAGGTGGGGGGGGGGGGAGGGCACGGGGAGGGGGGTGGGGGGTGGGTAGGGGGGGGGGGGTGGGGGCGGAGGGGGGGGGGGGGGGCGGGGGGGGAAGGGGTGTGAGTGGGGGGGCGGGTGGTGGAGGTGG
>NW_026847660.1:62324502-62392133 GCF_025583915.1 Anolis sagrei ordinatus | reverse complement strand
CTTGGTGGAGGTGGTTGACAAGGGTGGAGCTGCAGGCTATGGAAGGCTGCTCTGCCCTCTGCTGTGCTCTTTGCTTCAGCGTGAGCTAGGAGGCAGGTTTCAACCCCCTCCTGCGAAATTTTCACACACACACACACACACACACACCCAAAATCTCAACCCCTCCCAAAATTTTTTTCTGGCTACGGACTTGGCTATTGCTGCAAGTAATGACAGTGTGAATAAATTGTCAATATTTGTTTGAGATAGTGCTTGCAGTTCTGGAGGGACTCTTAACTTTTTGCGTGTCATAGACAGCATGGGGATTTGGTTAACCAGTTAAAATTCATGAGTAAACCAGTTTTTTTTAACCTGAAAATTTTCGGGGGGGGGGGGGGGTTGAAACCTGCCTCCTAGCTAACAGTTGCTGTTTCTTTGTCAAGCAATGTTTGGAGAGAGTAGCTGCAGTGGAAAAAATATTGAGAGGAAGCAGGCACTTTTGCAGGAAATGCATTCAGATGCCCATAATGTGAGTTGTAAGAAGAAAGTAGTGAGTAGGGGAAGAAGTAATTTCCCTTCTTGTTTCCATCTGAGGGATAACATCTATCTCCTTGGATGTTAAAGAAGAACAGAAAGAGCCATCACCATGGGATTTAAAAGGGTATCACTTTCACATCCCTGAAGGCTTTGGTCATTCCCCCCGGTGTCATTTTGTAGAGATAGTGCAGCTATTACTACAAAGCGTTTTGTTTCATGTGCCACGAGTTAAAAAATAAATAAATAGATTGTCAGAATCAGTTCTCAATTATTACTGTATATACTCATGTATAAGTCAACCTCATGTATTAGTCGAGGAAAAAATTGGGCCAAAATTATGGATCTTGATACGGCCCATGGATAAATTGAGAGACATTTCATGGGAAGGGGAAAATGTTAGTGCCATTTCTGTGGGCTAGTTGCCCTTGTCCGCCACCTCCATATTGCCAACCAGGAGTATTTAGAAAGGCCAGAAGTAGCACTACGGCAGAGAGAGTAAAGGGTGTCTTGGCTCCTTTTAGGTTCTCCTTTGATAGACAAAGCTCTCACTTTTCACCACTCTACTCAGGGGTTGGTTCCTTTCCTTTGATAAGAGTCACACTGTCTCATGGAGAACCTGATTCAATTTGGTGGGGTGGTGGGGGGGTATATTTTGACTTAAAATTCTAGACCAGGGGTCCTCAAACTTTTTAAACTGGGGGCCAGGTCACAGTCCCTCAAACTGATACAATTTGAAAAGAATATGAATGAATTCCTATGCACACTGTACTTATCTTATTTGTAGTGCAAAAAAATTTATAATAATTAAAATGAAGAACAATTTTAACAAATATAAACTTATTAGTATTAGCATTTCAATGTGAAATATGGGCCTGCTTTTGGCTGATTAGATAGGGTTGCTGTTGTGTGCTTTCAAGTCGTTTCAGACTTAGGTTGGCCTTGAGCAAGGGCCGGGTAAATGACCCTGGAGGGCCGGATCCGGCCCTCGGGTCTTAGTTCGAGGACCCCTGTTCTAGACTTATGCATAAGTATATACATTAAACTACTTAAATCATATTGAAACTATTTAAGTTAGAATTATGTAGGGACTCTTTGAAGTAATTCCATTGCTCAAGGCTGTTTGATGTTTGCAACAAAATACAGATAGAGTTTCAGAAAGTACTCCTCATTTTTCAGAAGCACATTAATCATGTTACCCAACAATCTTCCTTTTACACAGACATATGTTGGTGAATATCATTTACCGAACATCCTCTGCATAAGAAAATGAAACCACCTACTTCTGTTTCTGTGCAGTATAATTTAAAAAAATAACCCAAAGAAGGCATTCATAACTGCTTATTCTAACTTTACTGTAACAGATTAATTAGACTAAATTTAACCATTTCACATTCTATTATTTCTTAAAAGAGACTTCTATTCATAGCAGCTCAATGATGCAAAAATAATATTTCCATTCTGACAAAATTTTACCTGCTTGAATTAGCAATAACCATTCAGGGTTGTTGTAGGTTTTTCGGGCTGTATTGTCATGTTCTAGAAGCATTCTCTCCTGATATTTTGCCTGCATTTTTGGCGGGCATCCTCAGAGGTGGTGAGGACCTCACCACCTCTGAGGATGCCTGCCATAGATGCAGGAGAAACAACAGGAGAGAATGCTTCTAGACCATGGCCATACAGCCCGAAAAACCTTCAACTACACAGCGATTCTGGCCATAAAAGCCTTCAACAATACAAATAACCATTTTGTAATCTGAAACTGAATCTATACCTTCAAAATAATCCTGGTCATGATTGAATACATTACATTCCTCTGGTTTCAAAGTGAAAGCACTTCTTTTGGACATCTATTGGCTTCAGTGCACGGGAGGAGAAGCCTCGTCAGAGCTCAAGGGCAAGTTCCGTTCCCAATATCTAATGGCTTTTAGTTTATTTTAAACTTTCAATTTAAACTTTTAAACTAAAGAGTTTTGTGAAGACTGTTCACCTGTAGCTAAAGAGGTCTTACTACTTTGTTGATGCAGGTTATGGAAAATTGACTCATAAGTAAACTTGAACAGCCATGTGGAACACATTGTCAGGTAAAATAATGAAACATTTGTTAAAAGTGAATGATTTGTGATTTGTCAGATATCTTACTTAGTTACCATCAAGGATTCCTGTTTAAAATACAACTTTGGATTAATACATAGTTCAAAATAATTATCTTTCCAGAAGAAAGATATTTACTCTTTCATATCAATGGTATTGTGCCTCTCAATGAGATACCAAGTATGGAACAAGTTCTTTTTTTCTGTAACATGAAACCCTGTTTGCTAAATGATTATCAATTCTGACTCATAGATGAGTCAGTACATCTATAAGGAGCAATCATTTCAATACTAGCACCTGAAATTGACCGTAACCCACAATTTTCTTTTTTAACACACTAGCAAATGAATAGAAATATAAAAATGCCCCTATTTAAGTTTCAAACCAAACCCACATAAAACGAGAAAATAAGTAATCCACAAACCTTTGAAAGGTTTGGAAGAATGATTCAGTAGATATCAGACACTCAGGCTTTGTGTTACTTTCGGTTTTAACTAAATATATTGAGTCGAAATACAAATTTTGTATGGTACTTTGAAGTTAAGAAGACAATACAGGACCAGCCACGTTGTGTGGATGCCCAACCACCGTCTCCCAAAGCAGTTGCTCTACTCCAAACTCAGCATGCTGGAAGAAGCAAAGACCACCAGCATTGAAGCGATGCTTTTCCATCATCAACTCCGCTGGACCAGATGCCCGACCACCGTCTCCCAAAGCAGTTGCTCTACTCCGAACTCAGCATGCTGGAAGAAGCAAAGACCACCAGCATTGAAGCGATGCTTCTCTGCCATCAACTCCGCTGGACCAGATGCCTGACCACCGTCTCCCAAAGCAGTTGCTCTACTCCGAACTCAGCATGCTGGAAGAAGCAAAGACCACCAGCATTGAAGCGATGCTTCTCCGCCATCAACTCCGCTGGACCAGATGCCCGACCACCGTCTCCCAAAGCAGTTGCTCTACTCCGAACTCAGCATGCTGGAAGAAGCAAAGACCACCAGCATTGAAGCGATGCTTCTCTGCCATCAACTCCGCTGGACCAGATGCCTAACCACCGTCTCCCAAAGCAGTTGCTCTACTCCGAACTCAGCATGCTGGAAGAAGCAAAGACCACCAGCATTGAAGCGATGCTTCTCCGCCATCAACTCCGCTGGACCAGATGCCCGACCACCGTCTCCCAAAGCAGTTGCTCTACTCCGAACTCAGCATGCTGGAAGAAGCAAAGACCACCAGCATTGAAGCGATGCTTCTCCGCCATCAACTCCGCTGGACCAGATGCCCGACCACCGTCTCCCAAAGCAGTTGCTCTACTCCGAACTCAGCATGCTGGAAGAAGCAAAGACCACCAGCATTGAAGCGATGCTTCTCTGCCATCAACTCCGCTGGACCAGATGCCTAACCACCGTCTCCCAAAGCAGTTGCTCTACTCCGAACTCAGCATGCTGGAAGAAGCAAAGACCACCAGCATTGAAGCGATGCTTCTCCGCCATCAACTCCGCTGGACCAGATGCCCGACCACCGTCTCCCAAAGCAGTTGCTCTACTCCGAACTCAGCATGCTGGAAGAAGCAAAGACCACCAGCATTGAAGCGATGCTTCTCCGCCATCAACTCCGCTGGACCAGATGCCCGACCACCGTCTCCCAAAGCAGTTGCTCTACTCCGAACTCAGCATGCTGGAAGCCTGGCCCTTGAGTGCTCCAGCTGGAGGTCAGCTGTGACCAGCAGTGGTGCAGAATTTGAAGAAGCACGAATGGAGGGCGAAAGAGAGAAACGTGCCAAGAGGAAAGCGCATCAAGCCAACCCCGACCGGGACCGTCTTCCACCTGGAAACCAGTGCTCTCACTGGGGAAGAAGATGCAGATCAAGAATAGGGCTCCACATTCACCTACGGACCCACCAGTACACTGATCTTGGAAGATTATTCTACTCAGACAACAAGGGATCGCCTAAGTAAGTATCCCTGATGGCTGGGGCTTACTGCTGCCTTTGCTGGTGCTCTACTGCCACCCATGATTTCAGGTATTCCCAGTCGTCCATGGGGGGAAAGGCTTTCACGACCTTAGACTAGGAAAACACTGGAATTCTCCATGCCTAAGAACTGGAAATAGTCTAAGCAAGGTCTTCCTGCTGAAGCAGAAATTTCTGTCTATAGCTGTGCAACACAATCTGTATAACAAGCTATTTATTTTATTTATTTATTGTGTCAGGAGCAACCAGACAGTTGTATTACATTTTTAACAAAACAAACAGACAAAACACAAAGTTTGCAAGCTTGGTAGTTGATTAAATGTCCTTTGACCAGTAGCTGGCCACTTGGAGTGCCTCTGGTGTTGCTGCAAGAAGGTCCTCCATTGTGCATGTGGCAGGGCTCAGGTTGCATTGCAGCAGGTGGTCTCTGGTTTGCTCTTCTCCACACTCGCATGTCGTGGATTCCACTTTGTAGCCCCATTTCTTAAGGTTGGCTCTGCATTTCGTGGTGCCAGAGCACAGTCTGTTCAACGCCTTGCAAGTCGCACAGTTTTCTGTGTGCCCAGGGGGGAGTCTCTCATTTGGTATCAGCCATTGATTGAGGTTCTTGGTTTGAGCCTGCCACTTTTGGACTCTCGCTTGCTGGGGTATTCCAGCAAGTGTCTCTGTAGATCTTAGAAAACTATTTCTTGATTTAAGTCATTGACGTGCTGGCTGATACTCAAACAAGGGATGGGCTTGAGATGTCACTGCCTTGGTCCTTTCACTGTTGCTACTAACCGGCGGATGTCAGGTGGTAATAGACAGTGTAATTTTTCCAGTGGTGTAGGGCGCAGACACCCCGTGATAATGCGGCACGTCTCATTAAGAGCCACATCCACTGTTTTAGCATGGTGAGATGTGTTCAACACTGGGCATGTATACTCAGCAGCAGAGTAGCATAGCGCAAAGGCAGATGTCTTCACTGTGTCGGGTTGTGATTCCTAGGTTGTGCCAGTCAGCTTTCGTATGATATTGTTTCTACCACCCACTTTTTGCTTGATATTCAGGCAATGCTTCTTGTAGGTCAGGGCAAGCTATAATAGCAAGACATTGGATTTTCTTTGTACATTACTGCCATCTACTGTTTATTGACATCAGTAACTATATGGTGTCATGACTAGTGGAGATAGATGCATCCAGCTTCTGATAGGCAACATTTGGGATGAGAAATGCACACAAACAAACAAACAAAAGACATCACATATGTTTTAGATTGCCATAATTTACTATTTATTTAATTTGGCGAGCAGCAGTCTTTGTTCCATTATCTATAGAAATATTTCAACACATAAAAGCGAAGAGAAACTGCTGCTCAGGAACTCGCTTACATTTCCCATCATGCAAGTTTCTAAAACACAAATATCTTTCTGTTTCTTGATTTTTACTAGTAAATGCAATCTAATCCAGTCAGTAGGCTGAGTGTCTGACACATTGTGAAAATCTTCCCAACCAATGCTACTTCCAATTGGCTTGCTACAAATTAATCATTATAACATTACAAAATGTCCATTTGCAAGCTATATATACAAGCCAAGCAAATTTTCCTCCTGGCTGGTCCGAAAGTAGTGGGTTACCACAGAAATTATTACAGTTAGTTTCACTAACCTTTCTAAGTTCCACCCCACTGCTAACCTTGACTGGTCTTATTTTTTAAATCATTTTCCCCCTGTATACACTTGGTTCCAAGAGAGGTGACCTGCTTGTCCAGTTTTGTGGGATTCCTTCCGGCAGGTTCGTTCTGAGGACGTGGAGGTGGCTCTTGGGGCAGTGAAAGCTACTACATTGGCTCTGGACCCTTGCCTGGCTTGGCTAATTAAATCAGCCAAGGATGGTCTGATTGATTGGTTTATGTTAATCATCAATGTATCGTCGGAGCAAGGAATTTTTCCATCTGGCTTAAAGCAGGCTGTGGTTAGACCACTCCTGAAAAAGACCTCCCTTGACTCCATGGTCTTGAATAACTATAGACCAATCTCAAACCTCCCTTTTTTGGGCAAGGTGTTGGAGCAGGTGGTGGCTGCTCAGCTCCAGGGCTTCCTGGATGACATCAACTACCTGGATCAGTCACAGTCTGGCTTCAGACTTGGCCATGGCACCGAGACGGCTTTGGTCACCTTGGTGGATGATCTCCGCAGGGAGCTGGACAGGGGGAGTGTGACCCTGTTGGTTCTCTTGGATATCTCAGCGGCTTTCGATACCATCAATCATGGTATCCTTCTGGGACGACTCTCCGGGATGGGCCTTGGAGGTACGGCTTTGTCGTGGCTCCGGTCCTTCCTGGAGGGTCGATCCCAGATGGTGAAGCTGGGAGACGCCTGCTCGGACCCCTGGCCTTTGACCTGTGGGGTCCCGCAAGGCTCCATTCTGTCTCCCATGCTTTTTAACATCTACATGAAACCGCTGGGAGAGGTCATCCGGAGTTTTGGAGTTGGGTGCCATCTCTATGCAGATGACACGCAACTCTACTACTCTTTTCCACCGAATTCCAAGGAAGCCCCTCGAGTGCTAGACGAGTGCCTGACCGCTGTGGCTGTCTGGATGAGGACGAACAAGCTGAAGATTAATCCTGACAAGACAGAGGTCCTCCTGGTCGATCGTAAACCAGACCGGGGTATAGGGTTGTAACCTGTGCTGGACGGGGTTGCACTCCCCCTGAAGTCACAGGTCCGCAGTTTGGGGGGTCCTCCTGGATTCTTCACTTACGTGTGAGGCTCAGGCATCAGTGGTGGCTGGGAGGGCCTTTGCACAATTAAGACTCATGCGCCAACTGAACCGTACCTCGGGAAGGTGGATCTGGCCAAGGTCCACGCCTTAGTCACCTCTAGACTGGACTACTGCAATGCACTCTACGTGGGGCTGCCCTTGAAAACAGCCCAGAAATTTCAGATGATCCAACGGGCGGCAGCCAGGTTGTTAACTGGGGCTCCTTACAGGGAGCGGTCAACCCTCCTATTCAAGGAGCTCCACTGGCTGCCATTCATTTACCGGACCCAATTCAAGGTGCAGGTTCTTACCTACAAAGCCCTGAATGGTTTGGGACCCGCCTACCTGCGTGATCACATCTCTGTATACGAACCCACATGATCTCTCTTCATCTGGAGAGGCCCTGCTCTCGATCCCACCAGCATCGCAGGCGCGATTGGTGGGGACGAGAGAGAGGGCCTTTTCAGTGGTGGCCCCTCGACTCTGGAACTCACTCCCTAAAGACATCAGACAGGCTCCAACTCTGGCAGTCTTCAGGAGGAGCTTGAAGATGTGGCTGTTCCAGTGTGCCTTCCTGGAATAATGATCCCATAGCACTTTGTCCTTCCAAAGCACTTTATACTTTTAGGTCTGCTTATATGTCTTCCACAAACACCACTATCACCTTTCGTCCATGCCTCAGCACTACTCCAATTTTAAATTTTTACATGTGGCCATCCCACAGTTTTAACTGTATGTTGTTTTATTGATAATGTTATATGTTTATTATTTATGTTTTATTTTAATTGCTTGTATTGTTGTGATTATTGCCTGTATTGTTGTGTTTGGGCTCGGCCTCATGTAAGCCACACCGAATCCCTTGGGGAGATGGTAGCGGGGTACAAATAAAGTATTATTATTATTATTATTATTATTATTATTATTATTTTCCTGCCACTTTTGCTTGAAACCTAAGCTAGAATCAACAAGTCAAACAAGTATTATATATTGTAAGTACAGGTTTTCTCAGTTTGATATAATATGCTTGGGGAGCATATCTCTTTGATGCAAAAGGAGCTTTTGTGATGCAGAAAGTCTTGATTCTTTCCAGGCAAAGCTATCATGGGTTTAATAAGTCACGATTGTTCATGTTCACAATACTGGTATGTTTTTTTCCCCTTTGCATAAGGGTTTGTTGCACTCCAGGACAGGAATAACCCTCTGACTTTAAAACACCTCATGTTGAGTAGGGAAAAACAATCATTTTATAAGTAAAAGCAGCAAAGTAAAAAAGCACTTTAAAGGAATAGGTAAATCCAATTAGGTAAGAAGATAAGCAGGAGCAAATTAGTCCGAGGTAAAGTCCAAAAACAAAGTCCACACTTCTCTAACAAAATCCGAAGAACCAGGAAATGTTGATCCAAGGCATGAGTATGTAATCACAAGAGACAAAAAGCCAAACCAAGAAACAAGAAATCCTTTAGCATGAATAAAGCAAGGCTTCCATGAAACGAGGACAAGAACTTAGCAGGATTCTAAACTATGCTTCATCTGGCTATATTTCCCATGCTTAGAACTTTTATCCCCTCGTTAAAGCCATTCCAAGCACTCAGGAACTGGTTTCTCTTTCCTTGGAACTGGTTTCACTTTCCTAATCTATATAAATAAAAATGTAATGTTTGTTGTGGTATTCACAGAACTCAAAAACCACCGGGGCAATTGGCACCAAATTTGGACAGCATACACCTAACAACCGTATGTCCTTCACTCAAAGATTTTGGATTTTGTCATTTGGGAACTGTAGTTGCTGGGATTTATAGTTCACCTACAATCAAAGAACATTCTGAACTCCACCAATGATGGAATTCAATCAAACATGTCTCACAGGACTCCCATCACCAATAGATTTGAACCTGCGACCTTTTGGTCAACAAGCTCAGCAGCACAGTTCTTTAACCCACTGTGCCACCGGGCGTTCCTTTTGGATATGTAGATGATACTATACTACTGGCAGAAAATAACAAAGAAACTGCCTACTGAAGAAAGTCAAGGAACACGGATTTCCAGCTGAACATTAAGAAAAGAAAAAATAACGATCACAGACTATTTACATAACTTTAAAACAGACAACGAAGACATTGGACCAGTTCATGATTTTCTGTATCTTGGCTCAGTCATGAATCGGAATGAAGACTGTAATTATGAAATCTGAAAAAGACTCGAACTGGGAAGGGCAGTTGCAACGAGATCCTGAAGTGTAAAGAGATATGATTGAGTATTACAATTAGGATTGTCGAAGGCTTTCATGGCCGGAATCACTGGGTTGTTGTAGGTTTTTTTCGGGCTGTATGGCCATGGTCTAGAGGCATTCTCTCCTGACGTTTCGCCTGCATCTATGGCAAGCATCTCATCTCACTACCTCTGAGGATGCTTGCCATAGATCCAGGCAAAACGTCAGGAGAGAATGCCTCTAGACCGTGGCCATACAGCCCGAAAAAACCTACAACAACCCACAATTAGGATTGTTCGTGCTGCCGTATTTCCATTTCTCTGTATGGTTGTGAAATCTGGACAGAGAAGTGGGTAGCTCATTTGAAATGTGATGCTGGAGAAGGTTCCTGCAGGCATCAGGGACTTCTGAGAAAGACAAACCAATGAGCCCTAGAGCAAATCAATCCTAAACTCCCCTAGAAGCCTAATTTGAGACTAATTTGCCCACATCAGTAGAAAACAGGACTCATCAGTTAACAATAACAAGTTGTATTCTCAGTTCAGAATCCAATGCAGGAAGTAAGGATGGGTTTAGGCTTCTGGCTGTCGCTCATTAGCATAGAATGTACCCACAATCCAGTGCGGTTTTGTTGTCGTTTCAGGAATTAATATGCAATCAAAAGAATTTGTTTTTGTAATGGCCAGCTATTATTCTTTAATACTCATAAGAAATCATCACAATTTTATTACATTTAAAAAATACCTACCATAACCGTAAAGACTTTTGTGTGTGCAGAGTTATATATCTGCTGTGAGATGTTAGGAGACTGGCTGGTCCGATTGCAGTGGTACTTATAATTAATTGATCACAGTCAGTTACAGGTTTCTTTGTTCTTTCTCCACTCCCACTGCTTCACTTGACTAGTCTTTTGCTTAAAATGTCAATTCCTGGCTGTTAGAAATGCTTTAAAGCCATGCTGGAGTTATTTTTTTGATAATGCTTTATAAAGATAAACAACCTCTACCTTATATTCTTAATTTCTTTTTTTAAAGAACTGAAAATGAGTATTATTAATACAAAGAATGTATTGTCATTTCTTCAATCTATATAAATAAAAATGTAATGTTTGTTTGTGGGATTAACAGAACTCAAAAACCACTGGACGAATTGACACCAAATTTGGACACAATACACCTATCAGGCCAACAAGTGACCATCACTCATAAAAACACTGAAAAACACAGCAGAAGAGACTTAAAAAGCCAAAAAATAAAAAAAATACATTACAACGAACGCACAAAACCACATATATACAGACAAACACACATATATACACACATATATGCATATTCACACAAAACACATACACAGGAGGAAGGGAGGAAGGAAAGAAGGAAGGAAAGAAGGAAGGAAGGAAGGAAGGAGAGAAGGTGGGAAGGAGAGAAAGAAGGAAAGAAAGAAGGGTAGAGAAGGAAGGAGGGAGAGAAGAAGGGAAAGGCGGGAAGGAGAGAAGGAAGGAAAAAAGAAGGATAGAGAAGGAAGGAAGGAGAGAAGGAGGGGGAGAAAGAGGGAAGGAGAGAAGGAAGGAAAGAAAAAAGGGTAGAGAAGTAAGGAGAGAGGGAGGAGAAAGAAGGAGAGAAGGAAGAAAGAAGGAAGAGAAGGAAGGAAGGAGAGAAGGAGGGGAGAGAAAGAGGGAAAGAAGGAGGGAAGGAGAGAAAAGAAGGAAAGAAAGAGGGGGAGAGGAAAGAAGGAGAGAAGGAGGGAGAGAAGAAGGAGAGAAGGAAGAGGAAGGAAAAAAAGGAGAGAAGGGTAGAGAAGGAAGGAAGGAGAGGGGGAGAAAAAAGGAGAGAAGGAAAGAAAGAAAGAGAAGAAAGGAGGAGAGAAAGGGAAAGAAAGAGGAAGGAGAGAAGGAAGGAAAGAAAAAAGGGTAGAGAAGGAAGGAAGGAGAGAGGGAGGAGAAAGAATCAGAGAAGGAAAGAAAAAGGTAGAGAAGGAAGGAAGGAGAGAAGGAGGGAGAGAAAGAAGGAAAGAAGGAGGGAAGGAAGAAGGAAAGAAAGGGGTAGAGAAGGAAGGAGAAGAAGGAGGGAGAGAAAAGAAGAAGGAAAGAAGGAGGAAGGAGATAAAAAGGAAGAAGGGTAGAGAAGGAAGGAAGGAAGGGGGAGAAAAAAGAGAAGGAAAGAAAGAAAGAGAAGAAAGGAAGGAGAGAAGGAGGGAGAGATAGGGAAAGAAGGAGGGAAGGAGAGAAAGAAGGAAAGAAAGAAGGGTAGAGACGGAAGGAAGGAGAGAAGGAGGGAGAGAAGGAAGGAAAGAAAAAAGGGTAGAGAAGGAAGGAAGAAAGGAAGGAGGGAAGGAGATAAAAAGAAAGAAGGGTAGAGAAGGAAGGAAGGAGAGAAGGAGGGAGAGAAAGAGGGAAAGAAGGAGGGAAGGAGAGAAAGAAGGAAAGAAAGAAGGGTAGAGAAGGAAGGAAGGAGAGAAGGAGGGAGAGAACGAAATAAAAAAGTGAAAGAGGGAAGGAAGAGAGGAAGAAAGAAGAGAGGGAAGGAGGGAAGGAAAGAGACAAGGAAGGATGGAACCAAAGAGCAAAGGAAAGGAGAAAGAAACAGGTAGAGAAGGAAGGAAGAAGAGGGAAAGAAAAAGAGGGAAGGGAGGAGGAAAGAAAGGAGAGAAAAAGGGAGGGAAGGTTGGCCACAGCAACGTGTGATGGGTACAGCTAGTTAAAAATAAAAATAAAAAAAACCTGTTATGGCTCATTGCTACGGATATTTTGTAAATACAATCTGATTGAAATTTTGAAATTGTTCACATTTCATTGTTCATCCCGATCATTATTGTAATCCTCTAAATGTTGCTATTCCCAACATTTAAAGTGTTTATACCCTATTTTCAAGGCAAAACGTCTCCCTGAGCGGCTTGCTAATGATGAATTGATTCCCAAGGAAATGTTTATTGAACATATGTTTGCTGATTGCAAGTTGGCACAAACAATTATATTAAGGCCATATTATCAATAATAGCAGTAGTAGTAGTTGCATGCTGGTTGCCAATGTACGGTCTAGCAATATTAGAAATATGGGTAGGAAAATTTAAATATGGGCAGGCAAAAACAGCTATCAATCATGCACTGGCCACTACAGGCAGACCCCAAGTTATGAACAAGATAGGTACTGTAAGTTTGTTCTTAAGTTGAATTTGTATGGAAGTCGGAACAAGTAAATTTTTAAGTGTAATTTCAGCCTCTCTCTCTCTCTTGCTCTCCCTATCTATCTATCTATCTATCTATCTATTTATCTCAGTTTTGGATAGCATGTTGTTGCTCATTCGTTCAGTCGTTTCCGACTCTTCATGACCTCATGGACCAGCCCACGCCAGAGCTCCCTGTCAGCCGTCACCACCCCCAGCTCCTTCAAGGTCAATCCAGTCACTTCAAGGATCCCATCCATCCATCTTGGCCTTGGTTGGCCCCTCTTCCATTTTCCCCAGCATCATTGTCTTCTCTAAGCTTTCCTGTCTTCTCATGATGTGGCCAAAGTACTTCATCTTTGCCTTTAATCTCCTTCCCTCCATTGACCAGTCAGGCTTTATTTCCTGAAGTATGGACTGCTTGGATCTTCTGGCGGTCCAAGGCAGTCTCAGAACTTTCCTCCAACACCACAGTTCAAAAGCATCTATCCTAACAACCCAATGTAGGCCCTTCATTAAAAAAAAAATGATGTTGACATTTGGGAGTTGTAGTTGCTGGGATTTATAGTTCACCTACAATCAAAGAGCATTCTGAACCCCACCAACGATGGAATTGAACCAAACTTGGCACACAGTTCTCCCATGACCAACAGAAAATACTGGGTTTGGTGGGCAGTGTCCTTTGGTTTTGGAGTTGTAGTTCACCTACATCCAGAGATCACTGTGGACTCAAACAATGATGGATCTGGACCAAACTCTACAAGAATACTCAATATGCCCAAATGTGAACACTGGTGGAGTTTGGGGAAAATAGAATCTTGACATTTGGGAGTTGTAGTTGCTGGGATTTATAGTTCACCTACAATCACAGAGCATTCTGAACCCCACCAACGAATAGCATTGGGCCAAACCTCCCACACAGAACCCCCATGTGGGCCACAGCAACGCAGGGGAGGGGGCGGCTAGTATTTAAACCCTATAAGAGGGTTTTGTTCCAACACTGTAGCAACGATGAGGTCACAGATCATATTTCAGTTCTTGCATACCACTGGTGGTCCATGGACTAGAGGTTGGGCAACACTGCCCACATAGTAGCAGAGGAGGGTGCCGTAATCTAGGAGAGAACAGGTGATCTTCCATTATGAAAGCTTACTTTCAGTTATTTACTTCCAAGTTACCACTACTCACCTCAAACTGCAATTTCATTCTGACTAGGCTGTTTTGCCAACCGCATAAAGACCTTCCACTATTTCTGTGTTCTACAAACTATTAGGTTTTATTGAGTTTACTTTTTAATGTAAAACTGGTAGATTAGGCGAAGACAGAGGTACGACATTAAAGACCTGAGGCATATAGCATTTAAGAGACTTAAGTATTAATCTCAGTGAAAATAGACAATAGGTTACTTATGAACAAATGTCCCATTATGCTGAAAGATGTTTTTTATCTAGGAGACCAAAATGATTGTTTTTACTACTGTCAAGGTTTTAATTGATGTGTTAATGCTTTTTAATGTTTTAATGTTTTTATGATGTTGTTGGCATTGAATTGTTGCCTTGTGAACCGCCTCGAGTCGCCTACGGGCTGAGAGGGGCAGTATACAAATGTAGCAAATAAATAAATAAATTCAATTTCTATGCTAAACTAATCCATCATCGTGTCTTAGTTATAAAACATGTGACAAGCTTCAATATGCTTTTACAACTTGCACTGACACCCCTCACAACAAGGAGAAATATAAATGAATAAGCTTTCAAGGCTCCAAAGTTCTTCATTCGGATATTGTTGAATGACAATACAAACATTTCAAAAAGACTGAAAACTAAGATAATAGTAGGTTTAAGCCAGTGTTTCTCAACCTGGGGGTGGAGACCCCTGGGGAGGGGTCACGAGGGGGTGTCAGAGGGGTTGCCAAAGACCATCAGAAAACACAGTATTTTCTGTTGGTCATGGGGGTTCTGTGTGGGACATTTGGTTCAATTCTATCATTTATAGTTTATTTGTACCCCGCTACCATCTCCCGAAGGACTCGGTGCGGCTTACAAGAGGCCAAGCCCAAATACAACAATAAAAACAAGCAACAACAATACAATAACTCAAAAAACAAAGCAATAACATTAACAACACCCAATGACGCAATTAAAAACAATGGCCGGGCCAAGTGTAATAATTAAAATTAAAATTAAAAGTGCTGGGCATGACAAGGTGGGGTGTTTGGAGGGGGATGGGCATGCAGATATCCTGGTCCAGAGTCGAGGGGCCACCACCGAGAAAGCCCTATCCCTCGTCCCCACCAATTGCGCTTGCGACGCCGGTGGGATCGTAAGCAGGGCCTCTCCAGATGAACGAAGAGATTGTGTGGGTTCATACACAGAGATGCGGTCACGCAGGTAGGTGGGTCCCAAACCGTTTAGGGCTTTGTAAGTAAGCACCCCACCAGTGTTTACATTTGGGCATATTGAGACTTTGTGCCTTTGATTGTAGGTGAACTATAAATCCCAGCACTTACAACTCTCAAATGTCAAGGTCTATTTTCCCCAAACTCTGCCAGTGTTTACATTTGGGCATATTGAAAATTCATTCCTTTGATTGTAGGTGAACTATAAATTCCAGCACTTACAACTTACAAACTTACCCTTCCTTCAAAGTAAAACACTTCTTCCCTCTAGCACAGTGTTTCTCAACCTGGGGATTGGGACCCCTGGTGGGGTCGCGAGGGGGTGTCAGAGGGGTCACCAAAGACCACCAGAAAACCCAGTATTTTCTGTTGGTCATGGGGTTCTGTGTGGGAAGTTTGCCCCAATTCAATCGTTGGTAGGGTTCAGAATGCTCTTTGATTGTAGGTGAACTATAAATCCCAGCAACTACAACTCCCACAGGACAAAATCAATACCCTCCCCCAATCCCACCAGTATTCAAATTTGGATGTATTGGGTATTTGTGCCAAATTTGGTCCATTGAATGAAAATACATCCTGTATATCAGATTACATTACTATTCATGCTAATTTTATGGTTGGGGGTCACCATAACATGAGGAAGCATATTAAGGGATTGTGGCATTAGGAAGGTTGAGAACCACTGGTTTAAGCAGTAAACGTAGGAAGTTTTACTGTGAATCAATACTGATTCATTCACATAAAATATCTGCATTGTCCAACAACCGACCTGCTCTTGTGTTGAGCTACTCAAAACTGATGGGAGATACAGTAAAAACAGATATTGTGATTGCTATAAAATCAGTGATTAAAATAAGGCACAAACACCATTTTCATTTACAATTTCTTCTTTTGTTTTACCAAAAAACATACAAAATGCCAGATCTGAAACCATCAGTTCATATCTAGGGTCAAAAACAAGAGAAGTCATCTTTGTGTCTAGAATACAAAAACAAAAATATTTTTGGAGGAAAACTCTGAAAGCATTTTAATCGTTAAGAGTGGGAAGAATCAAGCTATTAAACTAATAAAAAAAGCATTCACATCAAAAGTTCAGTGTTCAGACTTGTTTGGTAATACAAAAAAAATCCATACTGCATTGTTTTACTCTCCCAAATTTGCTCCAAATGCTTCAGATTCCTTTGCAATGATCTTTTAATTGGATTCAATAATTGTTCACTGTGTGTAACCTCTATCTTTCCCTTAAAGTTCTTCTTTTCTCCTACTTAGTTTAGTGGCATGTTCTTCTACAAATTTGCTCAAGTTCTCCAGATCTCGTTCTCCACTTTCAAATTTAATAGGATTCTTCTTGTTGTTGCTGGGAGCAAAATAGATGGTAGGGAATCCTTCCACTTTGTAATTCTCGCCGGGAACATCATTGGCGGTGGAATCCATTTTGGCGATGACCAGATTTTTCTGATTTTTGTACTTTTTCCCCAGCTCAGTATAGATGGGCTCAAGTTTCTTGCAGTGTCCACACCAGGGAGCATAAAACTCAATGAGGACATCCTTTTTGGGATCCATCACTATAGACTCAAATGTTTTTCCAACTACAATCTTCACCGG
Source organism: Anolis sagrei ordinatus (assembly GCF_025583915.1). Taxonomy (NCBI): domain Eukaryota; kingdom Metazoa; phylum Chordata; class Lepidosauria; order Squamata; family Anolidae; genus Anolis; species Anolis sagrei. The sequence goes on along the minus strand of NW_026847660.1, from coordinate 62,375,441 downwards.
ACCCTTGTTATTTTTTGGTACAGGTTGCGATTTCACAATGGGTTTCAGTTTTCCTAAAGGAATGAATAAAATAAAAAAGCATTATTATATACAATTGTTTTTGTGGTTTCACTTACCCATGATATTGGCAACAGGAGTCCTTCCTCATCAGCTATGAAAAGGGCTAAATTATAAGCTCTTTGACTGAAAATGCTTTTCACAAGATTTGACATATAAAATATCTTGATATGCCAATCCCTAAATCAGGGGTCCTCAAACTTCGGCCCGAGGGCCGGATACGGCCCTCCAAGGCCATTTACCCGACCCTCGCACAGGATCAACCTAAGTCTGAAATGACCTGAAAACACACAACAACAATCCTATCTCATCAGTCAAAAGCAGGCCCACATTTGCCACTGAAATACTAATAAGCTTATATTTGTTAAAATTGTTCTTCATTTTAATTATTGTATTGTTTTAAAGTGTTTTTGCACTACAAATAAGATATGTGCAGTGTGCATAGGAATTCATTTATGTTTTTTATTATAATATAGCCCTCCAACAGTTTGAGGGTCTGTGAAGTAAGGTGAGGCAAGGGAGAGAGATCATTTCCTCTTTAAAAACTTCTTTGCTGCCTTATACTGATTCAGTTTCTTCTTTTATATTGGCTTGGACTTTCTGTGTGCTGTTAAACCTTTGTACTTTATATCGCAGGCAATGAAACGCTCTTGTGTATAACAAAGTAACACAGTTTATTTATAACTTCTGGCTCCAAAGCTTGTGGTTACATTTGTGTTTTGTTGCAATCTTGAGGCTTACAGTCAGTATCATTTACTTGGTTAACTTTTCTGAATAAACTATCAATGTTTCACATTCACAAACATGTTACTTGCTTTACACACTCTTGGCTGAATTATATTCTGAACTAAGGCAACACTAGCCTTCTTTATGTTCCTTAAAACTCGAGCTCTATTTAACTAACTGCTTCTCTATATCAGAAGTCTTTAACACATCTTCATAACTGCTTATTTCTATCAGGTACTCAAAAACCAACTCTCCTCTTCACACACAGATTCCTAATTGTCATTTTTAAACTCCCTCACTCTAACTGCCTCTTTCAGAACCTTGGCTCTGCCCCTTTGGAATGTTCAGCTCTGCTCTCCTCAATTGTCATTTTGGCCTAGCAGCCTTTTCAAATCCTGGGCCTACACTAATCTGCATATGACCAATCGGCTTCACATATTCAAATGAATCCTATCTCTGCTGTTGCTACCCTGTCTGTGCCTATTCTTCCCTATCTGCCATATGTAAACATAAAGCTGTACACCAAACTTTAACAATTTCACTACACCCTCTGTTTAAAAAGTTTGAGGATGCCTGCCCTAAATCATGGTGTTTCCCACCTTCTGCTCAATATCCAGCCCAGTGAAGAATTGCAAAGAGCTAAAAAGCGTGCCCAGTATTTTATGAAATTTTACCTTGATGCCTTGAAAGATCTCTCCACCGACTACAAAGATAACTACCTGAAGCCTAACTCTGCCAAGACACAAGTGTGTGCTTTGCACCTATGTAACCGTGAAGCCAACAGGAAATTGAAAGTTGGAAGAGCTCGAACACTGTTTCCATCCTAAATATTTTGGTGACACCTCATGAACACTATCATTTAGGAAACACTGTATGAACACCAAGCACAAAGTAGCTGCACGCAATAACACCGAGGAAACTTACTCACAACACATGGGGTGTAGACCCAAAATTAATAAGAGCATCAGCCCTGGCCTTGTCTTACTTGACTGTTGAGTATGTCTGTCCTGTTTGGCACAATTCTGCCCACGTGAAACAAGTAAAGATAGCATTGAATGAAACATGCAGAATAATCACAGGATGTCTGAAACCTACAACTATTGATAAACTCTACAAGCTAGCTGGCATCCCACCCCCCCCCCCCACCCCCGGATGTGCAATGGGAAGTTGCTGCTGTGGGAGAAATAAGCTTGAACACTGTGAAAGCCATCCAATGCATGGCTATCGGCCTCCTCTCAGTAGACTCAAATAAAGGAAAACCTTCATGAGAACCACCACTCCTCCGAATGTTTTCCCAGCAACAGCAAGAGTATCCCTCTGGGCAGCGAAACCAGGATATCCCAATTGGATGGCCCCCATGAGGGTCTGCCTCCAGGGGCAAACCAAGAATGGGCAATTTGGAAGACCCTGGACAGACTCAGAAGTCAACCTGAAAAAAATGGCACTACCTAAAAGAATCCTCTGCCTTGTGCGACTGTGCAGCAGAACGGACAATTCTGCGCCCAGGCCTATAGCCGGGGGGGGGGGGGTGAGGGGTTCAACCCCCCCTGACATTTTTCAGGTTAAAAAAAACCTGATTTACTCATGAATTTTAACTGGTTAACCAAATCCCCATGCTAAGTCTATGAGACGCAAAAAATTAAGAGTCCCTCCAGAACTGCAACTATCTCAAGCAAATATTGACAATTTATTCACACTGTCATTACTTGCAGCAATAGCCGATTTAGCGAAGCAACCAAGTTGGGGGGGGGGGGGGTGTTGAATGCTCTCATTAAGGAGGCCAGATTTGGTGGAGGTGGTTGACAGGGGCAGAGCTGCAGGCTATTGAAGGCTGCTCTGCCCCCTGCTGTGCTCTTTGCTTCAGCGTGAGCTAGGAGGCAGGTTTCAACCCCCCCCCCAATTTAAACCCCCCCCTCCTTTGTGCGACTGTGGAGCAGAACAGACAACTCCGCATTTATATGCTTGTCCACTATGCCCTGCCTCATGTACAGAGGAAGAATTGTTTAAAGCTACAGACAATGCGGTTGCTGTTGCCCATTTTTTGTCAAAAAATATTTAGCCGCTCATGCTCCTTCTATTTTTATCAGTTTTATACTTATTTACACAATGCTTTTGATACGAAATAAATAAAAAGCTGGACTGAATATAGCTATTGTCCTATCATGTACAATGTAATGTAATAACACATGGAAAGGGTAGGGTAGAGTGTGTTGCAATAAGTCCTTGCAGGACCAAGTATATGTGTGTTGAAGAAAAGCCTTATTGTGTTTAATTATCATGTACAGCTGGAGATGTAGGTCAACCAGCAAGGAGCTATATCTGTTTGACTTTGTTTTTGTTTTCATCTCTGCTGAGTAAAGATTTTTCTGTTCACTTTTACTCTGGTCTGTGAGTCTTTTGTATTTGGGCTTTGGGCACTGAGCAAAATACGTCGCTGAGTAATAGAGTGTTCCTAGATATTTTTTCATGAAACCTAATATACTCCCAACTGATGCTCAAGAGTTGTTACCCGTGTCACATGATGTTACATGTGTTTCATTTAACTTTTAGGAAAGAATGTACATCTTAACACTCAAATCTAAGAAATCTAAAAAAGAAGACTTCCCCACCACCCCAGCCATTTACCTTTTTTGAATGACAACACAAATTGCCTCAACACATCAGAATCAAATTCTTCTGGTTCCATTGCGTATTTCTTGCCACCTTCATCAAAGATGGCAGCGTTAACATCCTCTCCACTATCAATCAGTTCAAGGTCCTTTAGCTCTGAGGAATAATCTTCTTCGTCGGCCACTGCAAAAGTATATTCTGGGAAGTCCTTAGCTACCTCTAAAACTTTGTTTCGCCAGTACTGTGTAGCTGAAGACAAATACATAACAAAGTTAAGCCATTTCTTGTTCTTCTGTAGCATCTCTTTAAAATACAACAGTTTGTTACCTATGCTTACCAACTCGATAATCAAAGCTGAAGTCTACTGCATAATAAACTACCACCAAGGGTTTCTTATTGTACTTCTTAGCATCATTAGCAGTCTTGCGATGGCCTACAAGAGGCAAAGCATGTTTCACCACATGGCTTTTCACTTCCTCAATATCAGTTGATTCCTGTTCAGAGCAACAAAAAATAGAGAATGTGATGCTTGGAAGACTTTACACTGTGAAAAAGATAATTGATGCACAGAGCCTAACTAAAAGAACATCTGAAGAACCTTACAATCTATGCAGAATACTGAAAATATTATACATTATACTTCAGGAATCTTGAGTGGTTATAACAGTCTCCAAGCAAATTTTCATACAATCTTACATTGATTATATAATGCAGTTTAAAGCTAACTTGAGGCCATTTTGGCCACAAAATGCACACTGCTAATACGCTCTGTAGCATAGATTAAACAAGAAGTGGCACATTTAAAAAGTTACAAAAAGTCTGAGTTAAGCCCTCCAATGTGCTGCAGCTGATCCAAGAATATCCCAGATTCAAGGCAAAGTCAACTGTATAAAACATGGAGCAAGTTGTAGACACCCAACCTTGCTGATGCACGGTAAAGAATCTTGAATGGAGGATACTAAAAAAGGAGGTTACTAAAAAGAATCTCACATGGGGGGTATCAAAAATTGAAAGGAAAGAGGTAGAGAAGAAAGGAGAGAAAGAGGTAGGAAAAGAAAAAGGGGGAAGGAAGGAAAGTTAGAGAAGGAAAGAAGGAGAGAAGGAAAGAAAAAAGGGAAAGAAGGAATGAAAGAGGGAGTGAAGGAAGGGGGGAAGATGTAGAGAAAGAGGGAGGGAAGAAAAGAAGGAAAGAGAGAAGGAAGAAAAGAGAGACAGCAGAAAAGAAAGAAAAAGGGAGAAGGAAGGAAAGAGATAGAGAAGGAAGAAGAGAAGGAAAGACGGGAAGGAAGGAAAGAAGGAGTGAAGGAAGGAGGGAAAGAAGGAGAGAAAGAGGGAAGGTTGGCTACAGCAACGCATGGGAGGTACAGCTAGTTTAAAATATACATGTCTATCTTTAGTAGAAGCTGAAATGCAATTAAATAGAAACAAAATATAATAGTTTTGATAGTTGCCCTTGCCTGATGAGAGGAGAAGTCAATCATGTATTTAATGTTAATTTATATTTTTTAGGAAAAGAAGAGATAAGGGTTTGTTAATTTTAATTGGAAGAGGTAGGGGAATGTAATAGAGTGGAAATACTATAGGGTAATTTAGGAATTGACTCTTTTGTTTTGTTTTATGTTGAATGTTTGCGTTTTTTATTTTGTCAGTTTTAAATTACATTTTTGAAAATCTAATAAAAAATAAAATCAAAATGCCAATGAAGTGGGTTGTTAGAGCTTCCCTTAAGGTTTGCGGACCCGCCTACCTGCGTGACCTAAACGGTTTGGGACCCGCCTACCTGCGTGACCGCATCTCTGTTTACGAACCCACACGATCTCTTCGATCATCTGGAGAGGCCCTGCTCACAATCCCACCTGCGTCGTAAGCGCGATTGGTTGGGACGAGGGACAGGGCCTTCTCGGTGGTGGCCCATCGACTCTGGAACTCTCTCCCTAAGGACATCAGGCATGCCCCAATGCTGGCAGTTTTTAGGAGGAGCTTGAAAACGTGGTTGTTCCAGTGTGCCTTCCCAGAATAAGGAAACTCCAAGCAAGATGTCCCCAAATGCACTTTACTAGAGATCTAGGATATCTGCACGCCCCATCCCCCTCCAAACACCTATCCTTTTCACCTGGTCATGCCCAGCATATTTTTAAATTTTAATTATTACATTTGGCCCTGCCATAGATTTTAATGTTTATTGCTTTGTTTTGAGTTCATTCATTGTTGTATTGTTGTTGTCCTTTTTACTGATGTATGTGGGCTCGGCCTCTTGTAAGCCGCACCGTGTCCTCCGGGAGATGGTAGCGGGGTAGCGGGGTATAAATAAAGGTTTATTATTATTATTATTATTATTATTATTATTATTATTATTATTATTTGCCAAGGAGGAGCCAGGAATTAATGCAACACACCCTGATAGCAGGCATTCCGCATACATTGAGTATAAGAGAGTGTTTTGATTGAGTACTTATTTTTTCCTCATATCCATGCAGAATACTTTTATTTAAGTTATAGATCAAGTCAGCACAATTCCATCAAGGAACTTATGTATATATACGGTTCAGACACAGGATACATGACAGTTCAACATGTAAATCAATTCAACTAAGGTCATTAATTAGGATCTGGATCGCTATAAACAAATATCTATACTTAAACAGAAAGTCCTCTAAATTTAAAATGCAATCTGAAATATCAAGTAGCAACGGGCAAAATGGCACGCAGAAAGAATAAAGGTGACCTATTTGTTTCCAATCTAGCTTTGACACAACAACTCACTTTAATATCCAAAAGATGCATTTTAGGCTCATATTTTGACTGAAATTTCTCAGGTTGCATCACTACCACATTCCCAGGATCCACTTTCAGAAAGCTCGAAATTTCTTTGCTGAAAGTATGGTAGAACTTGTAGTCTTCTCTTAGATTGTTAGCTGTAAGACAAGCAAAAAAGTGAGAAAGCGGGATTTCTGATCCAGCAATTTGTTTACACAGCACCTTTAGCCTAAAGCTCTATAAGAATTACAAAACAAAGCTTTTCAATATGTATTTATAAATGCAAAATAATACCAGTGGTTTGTTCCTAACATTAGTGATCACAGAGCTTAATCAGAATGTTGATTAATTATTTTAAAGAAAGTTAATCCTTGCCCGCTGGTTTTTAGTAACTCATTAGTGTTGTTTTGTTTTAAGAGTGGTATGCTGATAAAACATGTTTTTGGACAATGAGATTAACATTGAAGACATTGGTTTTTATATGATTTTAAAGCTCTTTGTAGGGTTTTTATAATTTTGTTTTAAATGTTTTTAAAGTTTATATTGTTAAGGCATTGAACAACTCTTGGTTGTAAGCCACCTTGAGTCACGTTCGGCTTCGAGAAAGGCAGGATAATAATAATAATAATAATAATAGTAATAATAATTTTAAAAAAACTTTATTTATACCCCGCTACCATCTCCCCAAGGGACTTGTTGCGGCTTACATGAGGTTGAGCCCGCAATACAACAATACAAGCAATAACAATAACAACACATGCCATTAAAATAAATCACATACACAATGACATAAGCATCGACAATAGTACAGAACACTTTAAAATCTATGGCTGGGATAAAAATATTGTAAATAAATAAATAATAAATACTAATACATTATTTTTCATACACAAATGGCTAAAAATCTACCTCCAAGGAAAAGTAACACTACAAACAGAGGTTATCTTCATTTGCAAAAACAAAGGAGAAAAACATGGCTGTACCCTCAGTATCTCTAAAAGTAAAGCATTTGTGGTTCTCTGCCTAGAGCTATTAAGAGATGTGGGTAACACAAAAAAATTGTTGTTGTTGTTTTTGTTGCGATTATTATTGGTAATGTTGGGTTAATATATAATAAGTGAAAATATGTTTGTTTGTATGTTTCTACCAATTTTTGCATGGCTCCTACTTCTAGAGGGGGCAGTGGCAGAGGATGATGGGAGTTATAGTTCACCTATATGTGAACCCCACTAATGATAGATCTGAAACAAACTTAACACACATACACAACATGAGCAACAACAAAAAAAATGCTCGCAGGACTTCAGGAGTATGGACCCTGGGTGATGGGAGTCACAGTTCACCCACATCCAAAGACCACCGTGAACCCCAATGTGATTGATCTGAACCAAACCTGGCACCTATATGTGATTTATTTAATTGTATTGTTGTTATTTTTTGTTATTGCTTTCTTGTTTATTGATGTCTTGTTGGGCTTGGCCTCATGTAAGCCGCTCAGAGTCCCTTGGGGAGATGGAGGCGGGGTATAAATAAAGTTTTATTATTATTATTATCATTATTATTTATTTATTTATTTATTTATTTGCCTTACTTATATACCGCTGTTCTCAGCCCGAAGGCGACTCACAGCGGTTTACAACAAATAGAACAGCAAAAATTCAGTGCTACAGTATAAAAACAGTTAACAACCTAACACATTACACAATTAATAAACAATTACTACAATACCCATTCACTGTCGTCTCAACATCAAAAGCATGATCCAGATTCGTCATCCATTGTTCCATTCCAGTGTTCATTAACCAATCATTGCACTAATTATTCGAACGCCTGCTCAAACAGCCAGGTCTTCACTTTTTGCGGAATACCATTAGAGATAGTGCTAGTCTAATGTCCGTAGGAAGGGCATTCCACAGCCGAGGAGCCACCACCGAGAAGGCCCTATCTCTCGTCCCCGCCAGCCGTGCTTGGGAAGCAGGCGGGATCGAGAGCAGGGCCTCTCCAGAAGATCTCAAAGTCCTGGTGGGTTCATAGGCAGAGATGCGGTCGGAAAGGTATTATTATTATTATTATTACTATATACCCATCATGACCACCTTTAACTACCAGTGCGATTTGGGGGAATGACCAACTTTACATACAGATGATCACAGGGATTGCAATTTACCTTAACAATTTTCTAATGGGACCATTCATAATATCCAAAACTAAATAATGATTTCTAATACTTAACATTACAGAATCCCTAACCCAGCCATCCCCGGGTACCTAAGCTAGTCCAATAATGAAGAAAAGGCTCACCAGCATCTTGATAAAGTTGGTAGGCTGGATCTTGGTTTCCTTGGAACACTCCTATGATGATGACATCATCTCCATCTTTCACAAACTCTTGTACCTGTTTGATAGCCTGTATTTGTTTGGATGGAGGACCAGCCTGTTCTATCATGTAGTCAACAATTCCTGTTAATAAAAGAAACCGTTTCCAGATATTGATGGGGGAAAAGAGAATAATAGGTCACAGTTTAAAATTAAATAATATTTACTGCTTTTATAAGAAGGGGAATTAATTCCCATCAACTGAAACTTGCATTTGTTCTTCTAGAAAAGGAGAAAAACATGGTTGTTTTTCAAGTACTCAAATATAAGCTGACCCAAATATAAGCCGAGGGACCTAATTTTACCACAAAAAACTGGGAAAACATATTGACTCGAGTATAAGCCGAGGGTGAGAAATGTAGCTGCTACTGGTAATCGTCAGTAGATTGAATGTTTTTGAGTACTTACACAAAACTGTAATTTAAGATAAGACTGCCCAACTCTGATTCAACCATTATTCTAACCTCCTTCAATGTAAATGTGCTTACCTATTACCTATAGTGATAGAATAAAATAATAAATGTAATAACATGTAATAAAAATAATAATAGAGTAAATAATGGAAATTTAATAATAGCAATAATAATAAAGTAATAAATGTAATAATAACAATAGAGTAAAATAATAAATGCAATAAATATAATAATACAGTAAAATAAGGTAAATGTAATAGAGTAAAATAATTGTAATAAAAGTAATAATAGAGTAAAATAATGTAAATACAATAATAATAATAGAGTAAAATAATAAATGTAATAAAAATAATACTAATAGCAGAATAAAATGATAAATAACCTTGACTCGAGTATAAGCCAAGGGGATTTTTTTCAGCCTAAAAAAAGGGGCTGAAAAACTAGGCTTATACTCGAGTATATACAGTACTTACAGAAAGGCTGTACTTTAGAACTGAATTTACTCTATTATTATTTTCAGGAGGCTAGTGAAATCCTGGTTATGGAAAGAAGCGTTCCCAGAATAATGGCTGAGACTGATTACAGACCAAAGTGAGTGACCACATATGCGGACTGAATTGAACATGATTTTACCTTGGCAATTTGGTATATATGTATTTTATCTATATGTATTTTAATCTTGTATTGTTGTATGAGGTTTTAGCTTGTATTAGTAGCATTTAATCCTTGCTGTAAGCCGGTCTGAGTCACTCTACGGAGGTGAGAAGATCGGGATATAAAAGTTTTAAATAAATAAATAATGTACATTCCTTTCATGTGAATGGTCATGTATGTTTTCATGCTCTTGTCGTCTCAGAGAAATGTCAACTGAGTCTACATACATCAAGTCAGGTAGCTGAATAGTTGTTTTTGCATGCCTCACTGTGACTTTTGTTATGTTGATGACAAGTTAAGGTAAAGTATGGTTATGTACATAATACATGCAATTAATATAATAGGCAATTGATCAATTGGGAAGGGATGAGCATAGAATATTAGGATAAACTGGCTGAATGTTTGGATGAGATTTTTTAAAGGCAAGGTTCACATCAGTCAGAGAACCTCTGTTTAATAAATTAATTTTGTACCATATATTTGTGCCTTTGAGAATGCGACAATAGTGTGTTGGTTGGATGAGTTTAGATACATGACATCTCTGGTTAAAGGGTGGCAGTATTCAGTGGTGATATTATACAAATGAGGTCTTGCACTGGAACGACTAGGTCATCTAGAAGAAGTAACAAATGCTTCTGTTGTCCACAAAAATGACAACCATTGGAAATAGCAGAGGTGCCTCCTGAAATTCTTCTGGTGAGCAATGAAGGCTCACAACCCTGACATGGCTGTTTCTGTCTTTTAAACACAATTCAGTGACTTCTGATTTACTGGGCCTTTTCAACTGTAGAATTAGTCTCACATTTACTACCTAACAACATACTGCTTTACTGTCTATTGTTTCATTGGGTTATTGTATTTCAATGTTGTCATGAGAATCTTTCTGAAAGTTTTTGACTGAAAAAGAACACTAAAGCCTTTAAAAAAATCTGTACAAATTATTTAAGAGTAAATATGATAAGGCTAACAAGAATTCAGACTAGTTTTTAAAAAGATAGTTTTGCATAGTGGTGTTTACCATGCTCTAGTTCTGGTTTTTGTGATGCAATTATGTCTACCTGAGGTTTGTCCCCACCATACTTTGCTAATGTTGTATTTTCAAAAACATGGAACTCACCCAGTTAAGGGGTTGGAGACATTTGGCCATCTGGAGGCTTTAGCCTACAGCCTATATAATGCTTAACCAGTGGTCATGCCTCCTGGGGATTCTGGGAGCTTGACTCCGAAATAAGGAAACTCTCTAGCTCTGACCAATGTCATGCAAATAGTATGTCCCACAACAGGCTCAGATACACTGATGGGAGCAGAATGAAGGGAAGGTATTTTTATGCTGGAAAGTGTTGCAGAATTTAAAATCATACTAATAGCAACACAGAGACTGTACAGAAAAGATAATGCTGGGAGATCATCAAAGGTAATAGTTAATAGTCAAGCCTTATTAAAAATATTACAAAGAAAGGCACTTCACCATACCATACTTTTCTCTTGGACCATTGTACTCATATGGTTTGCCTTTGCGGAAAATCTTGAGAGTCGGATATCCTGACACATCAAACCTCTTTGCAAGATCTGTTTCAGCAATAGCATCAACTTTTGCAAGGGAAATAGGGGGAGTATGCTTCTTAAGCTCCTTAGCTGCTTTCTCATATTCTGGAGCCAATCGTTTGCAGTGTCCACACCTACATTGGGGAAGAGGGAGAAAAGAAGGAGATTAAATGAATAGTTTGGTATTGAATATCAAAATAAAAGAACAAAAAACAGAACAAAAACAGCAGGGAATTGAAACTAATAAACCAAGTGATGCAGACCACAATTTTGGATCCATACTAAGAAAGAATAAGTAACAGGAAATCACCTTTCTGAAGGTAAGAGATTATGAGAGTTAGCCCAAAACATTAAGTCATTCAAAGTTTTCCCAATTCAATCTTCATATTTGCATGAATGTATTTTCATGCTTCTTTATCAAAGCAACCAATACATGGAAAGTGCGAAAAGTCAGCAGATAGGCCATTCCATATTACCATGGAGCATAAAATTCAACCAGAATTATGTCAGCCTCATTCACTGTTTCATCAAAGTTTTCTTTGGTCAACACTAATGTTGCATCTGGTGGAGGGATCCAATCAGGATTTGAGACTTCTTTCACCTTTGCAACGATTTCTAAAAAAGAGAGTGTGAAGAGAGAGTCAGAGAGAATTAATATTTGTTTTCAACTAGAAAAAATACATCCCACCCCACAAACTTCAAGAAAGAGGAGTCAAAGTCATCCTTTGGAAGGTTTGGCATCACCATAAATGTGATCTCAAAGGGAGCACTTCCCACTCCAATCTATATAAATAAAAATGTAATGTTAGTTTGTGGGATTAACATAACTCAAAAACCAATGGATGAATTGCCCCCAAATTTGGCCACAAGATACCTACTAACCCAAGGAGTGACCATCACTCAAAAAAAAAAAATTGAGTTTGTCATTTGGGAATTGTACTTGCTGGGATTTATAGTTAACCTACAATCAGAGAGCATTTGGACCTCCACCAGTGATGGAACTGAACCAAACATAGCACACAGGACACCCATGACCAACAGAAAACACCAGAGGGGTTTGGTGGGCATTGACGTTGAGATTGGGAGTTGTAGTACACCTATATCCAGAGGGCACTGGACTCAGACAATGATGGATCTGGACCAAACTTGGCATGAATATTCCATATGCCCAAATATGAACACAGATGGAGTTTGGGGGAAATAGACCTTGACATTTGGGAGTTGTAGTTACTGGGATTTATAGTTCACCTGCAATCAAAGAGCATTCTGAACCCCACAAATGATAGAATTGGGGCAATCTTCCCACACAGAACCTCTATGACCAATAGAAAGTACTTAAGGCCATCCAGTCCAACTCCCTTCACCAGGGCAAGAAAACGTGATCAAATACTGTTTACCTACAAGCATAAAGACATTACATATATTAGAAACCAACACTTTCTCATTACTTTATTTTCTAGATCACCAGACTGGGCCACAGCAACGTGTGGTAGGGGACGGCTAGTGAGACAATAATTGAACAACTGTTCCCTTATGTGAAGGTAGAAGGATGTTGCTGGTTTTGGGAAACAGCTGTCTGCTGACATTGCAGTGCAGCTTCTCTTTTCTCATAAAAAGAGCCACTCAAATTTATCAAACACTTTTGAGACCATATTTTTTTCAGAAATAAACATAATTTACAAATATAAAAATTGAGTCTGCATTTTGCCTATGATATGTAGATAAAATTGATCAGGGTGGATATATTTTAAAGATGCAAGATATACTTGTTTTAGGATTACTCAGCATACTCTAGCAATGTTTACAAATATTCTGTGCATCCCTTTACAGACATCAGCATTAAGAGATTATCAATATACTTGTTATGTGGACAAAACATGCACATCTCTAAAAAGAATTAAAAGCACATAAATATGGTATGCAAATCATTTGCAGTATTATAAATAGACTCTTGAAACATGCAAACAGCTATTAGTCTGTGTTGTCAAAAGCTTTCATGGTCTGGATCACTGGGTTGCTGTGAGTTTTACAGGCTTTATGGCCATGTTCCAGAAGCACTCTCTCCTGACGTTTCACCTACTTCTATGGTAGACATCCTCAGAGGTTGTGAGGTCTGTTGGAAACTAGGCAAGTGAGTATTGTATATACTCGAGTATAAGCCAACCCGAAGCACCTAATTTTACCACAAAAAACTGGGAAAACTTACTGACTCGAATATAAGCCGAGGGTGGGAAATGCAGCAGCTACGGGTAAATTTCAAAATAAAAATAGATACCAATAAAATTATATTAATTTAGGCATCAGTAGGTTAAATGTTTTTATTTATTTATTTATTTATTATTTATTACTGCACTTGTATACCGCTGTTTCTCAGCCTAATTGGCGACTCAACACGGTTTACAACAAACTACAATAATCAACAGTATTCAATTTAAAAAGCATAACAAACAACATACACAGTACACAATATAGGACCATCAATAATAATCCAATGCATCTCTTAACTAAAATCGCCATCCAATTTCATCGTCCATGATTACCAATCCTTTAATCATCAAGTTCATTGCACCGGATTAACCGAATGCCTGTTCGAACATCCAGGTCTTCAGTCTTTTTCTAAACACCATCAGCGAGGGGGCTGATCTTACCTCCATGGGAAGGCGTTCCACAGCCGAGGGGCCACCACAGAAAAGGCCCTGTCTCTCGTCCCCGCCAGCCGCACCTGTGAAGCAGGCGGGATAGAGAGCAGGGCCTCCCCAGAAGATCTTAGGGTCCTGGTGGGCTGATAGGCCGAGATACGTTCGGATAGGTAGGTTGGGCCAGAACCGTTTAGGGCTTTATAGGCCAACGCCAGCACTTTGAATTGAGCCCGGTAGCAAATCGGCAGCCAGTGGAGCTGGTGCAGCAGAGGAGTTGTATGCTCCCTGCGCTCCGCTCCTGTTAGTATCATGGCTGCCGCCGTTGGACTAATTGGAGCTTCCGAGCCGTCTTCAAAGGCAACCCCACGTAGAGAGCGTTGCAGTAGTCAAGACGGGATGTAAGCCAGAGCGTGGACTACCGTGGCCAAGTCAGACTTCCCAAGGTACGGTCGCAGTTGGCGCACAAGTTTTAACTGTGCGAATGCTCCCCTGGTCACCGCCGAAACCTGGGGTTCCAGGCTCAGCGATGAGTCCAGGATCACACCCAAACTGCGAACCTGCGTCTTCAGGAGTGCGACCCCGTCTAACACAGGCTGTAACCCTATACCCTGTTCGGCCTTGCGACTAACCAGGAGTACCTCTGTCTTGTCTGGATTCAATTTCAATTTGTTCGCCCCCATCCAGACCGTCACAGCGGCCAAGCACCGGTTCAGGACTTCGACAGCCTCCTTAGTAGCAGGTGGAAAGGAGTGACAGAGTTGGACATCATCTGCGTACAGATGACATCGCACTCCGAAACTCCGGATGATCTCACCCAGCGGCTTCATGTAGATGTTAAACAACATGGGAGACAGTATTGAACCCTGAGGAACCCCACAAGACAAAGGTTGTGGGGTTGAACAGGAGTCTCCCAGTAACACCTTCTGAGACCGACCCTCGAGGAATGAGCGGAGCCACTGCAGAACAGTACCTCCAAGACCCATCCCCGCGAGGCATCCCAGAAGGATACCGTGGTCGACGGTATCGAACGCCGCTGAGAGGTCGAGCAGCACCAACAGGGACACACTCCCCCTGTCGAGCTCCCGACGCAGGTCATCCACTAAGGCGACCAAGGCTGTCTCGGTACCATGCCCCGGCCTAAAGCCACACTGTGCCGGATCCAGATAATCCGTGTCTACCAAGAATGCCTGGAGTTGTGAGGCCACCACACGTTCCATGACTTTGCCCAAAAAGGGGAGATTGGAAACAGCCCGATAGTTGACGAATTGAGTGGGGTCCAGTGATGGTTTTTTCAACAGCGGTTTTATCACAGCTTGCTTTAAGCTGGCTGGAATTTTGCCCTCCCGAAGGGAGGCATTAACCACCACCTTCACCCACTCGGCCAATCCCCCTCTGGCCTCCTTTAGAAGCCAGGATGGGCAGGGGTCTAGGATGCCTGTGGTAGCTCTCATTCCTCCAAGCACCTTGTCCACATCCTCGGATTGAACCAATTGAAATGAATCCATCAAAACCAGACAAGCAGATGCTCGTGTTACATCCTCAGAGACTGCCGTTAATATGGTATCCAGACCAGAGCGGATCAAAGCGACTTTGTCTGCAAAGAACGGAGCAAAGGCTTCACAGCGAGCTGCCGAGTCATCAGGGCACCCATCCTGGGTGGGTTTTAATAGGCCTCTGACAACTCGGAACAGTTCGGCCGGACGGTTCTTTGCAGACGCAATAGTGGCCGCGAAGAAAGTTTCTTTGCGGCTTTTATTGCCGCGGCATATGCCCTTAAAAAGGACACAAACCGTGTTCGATTTGGCTCGCTCGGATCCGAACGCCACACGCTCTCTAGTTCCCTCTTCTTTTGCTTCAACGCTGCCAGCTCCTCGGTAAACCAAGGAGCTGGTTTAGCTCGGCTACTTGAGAGGGGACGTTCTGGAGCGATCGTGTCTATTGCCCTAGTCATCTCCCCATTCCAGAGAGCGACCAGGGCATCAACAGGATCACCAACCGAGCGGTGGGAAATTCCCCAAGAGCCATCAGGAATCCATTCGGATCCATAAGCCTCCTGGGGCGGACCAATTTAATGGGTCCTCCACTCTGCAGAGGTTAGGGGGTGCAGTTAGTCTGAAGCTGACCAGGTGGTGGTCGGTCCATGGCAACGGAGAGATGGATAACTCCTCAACACCGCCACCTTCCTCCCATCCCTGGCAGAAAACCAAGTCCAATGTGTGTCCAGCACTGTGGGTGGGGCCAGATACCTGTTGGGACAGCCCCATGGTTGCCATGGCAGACATGAAGTCCTGAGCCGCTCCCGATAAGGCGGCCTCGGCATGGACATTGAAGTCCCCCAGCACAAGCAGCCGTTGGGACTCCAATGCCAGGTCCGAGACCACCCCCGCTAGCTCAGGCAGGGAGACTGTAGTGCAGCGAGGTGGACGGTACACTAACAGAATCCCTAATCTGTCCCGGTCACCCACCCTCAGGTGGACACATTCAAAATTTGTTGACTGCGGGATGGGGGCCCTGGTCAGAAGAATGGAATCTCTATAGACCACTGCAACTCCGCCTCCCCGCCCTCCGGATCTCGGTTGGTGCTGCACAGAGAAACCTGGTGGGCAAAGCTGGGTCAAATTTACACCTCCCGCTTCGTCCAACCAGGTCTCTGTGATGCACGCCAGATCTGCCCGTTCATCCAGGATTAAATCCTGGATGAAGGTTGTTTTACCGTTGACAGATCTGGCGTTCAACAGCACCACTTTCAATCCGGAGGGACCGGATGAATATTTACATAAAACTGTAATTCAAGATAAGATTGTCCAACTCTGATTAAACCATTATTCTAACCTTCTTCAATGTAAATATGCTTAGATGTCCTCCAATAATAATAGAGTAAAATAATAATAATAATAATAATAATGGAGTAAAATAATAAATGTAACAATAACAATAACAGAGTAAAATAATAAATGTAATAATAACAATAATAACATAATAAATGTAATAATAATAATAATAACAACAATAACAACAACAACAAAGTAAAATAATAAAGAACATTGACTCGAGTATAAGCCGGGGGAGACTTTTTCAGCCTAAAAAAAGGACTGAAAAACTAGGCTTATATTTGAGTATATACAGTATATATCTGTGGAATGTCCAGGGTGGGAGAAAGAACTCTTGTCTGCTTGAGGCAAGTGTGAATGTTGCAATCAGCCACCTCGATTACCATTGAATGCCTTGCAACTTCAAAGACTGGCTGCTTCCTGGGGGAAATCTTTGTTGGAAAGTGTTAGCTGGCCCGGATTGTTCCATGTCAGAAATTCCCCTGTTTTTTAGTGTTGTTCTTTATTTACTGCCCTGATTTTAGAATTTTTAAATACTGGTAGCCAGATTTTGTTTATTTTCATGTTTTCCTCAGGGTTCCCCCAGGCAGGAAGCAGCCAGTCTTTGAAGTTGCAAAGCCATTCAATGCTAATCAATTATTGATGTGTTGTCGGGCTTGGCCCCATGTAAGCCGCTCCGAGTCCCTTGGGGAGATGGTGGCAGGGTATAAAGTGTTGTTATTATTATTATTATTATTATTATTATTATTATTATTATTATCACTAGCCTCAAGCAGACAAGAGTTCTTTTTGGACCTTCCACAGATATATAAACCTTCCTTTCCTAGATTCCAACAGACTTCACAACCTCTGAGGATGCCTGTCATAGATGTGGCCAAAACGTCAGGAGAGAATGCTTCTGGAACATGGCTATACAGCTTGGAAAACTCACAGCAACCCAGCTATTAGTTTGTTTTAGAAAACAGCACTTAAGAAAGCCTTATGACTGAGAATTAACTACAGACTAAATGCATGTTGCAGCACAAAAAGTACAAAAATAGCCATTTGCATTTAAGGTAGCAAATCAGCACATTTCCATTTCACCTCTTACAAAGATATACAATATATATTTTATATATGTAGCACTGCTTGCCTGCTTCTGTTCTTGAGCCTTCATAATCCACAGGTTGCCCCTTCTTCAAGATTTTGATGGTTGGGTAACCACTAACATCAAAGCGACCAGACACAGTGGAAGCTGATGTAGCATCTATCTTAGCAACTGGGATGGGAGGATCATTTTCACTCAGTGTTTTGGCTATTTTTTCATATTCTGGAGCAAATTGCTTGCAGTGTCCACACCTGGGAGGGTGGAGAGAAAGAAAATTCAGTTAAGCTTTCAACTTCACTACTCAGTTTCTGCATCAGAGAAAGGAAGGAGATGAACAAGACTGATTTTATTTCGATACTAGCCGTCCCCTGCCACGCGTTGCTGTGTATATGTGTTTTGTGTGTGTATATATGTGTGTATGTGTGTGTATATATTTGTGCTTGCGTATATATATATTTGAGTGTGTGTGTATTTTTGTGTGTGTTCATATATATATATGTGTGTACATATATTTGTGTATTTGTGTATTTATATGTGTACGTGAATATTGTGTATATGTGTGTGCTTGTCTATATGCATAAAAAGGTAAAGGTGTCCCCTGACATTAAGTCCAGTCATGTCTGACTCTGGGGTGTGGTGCTCATCTCCATTTCTAAGCCGAAGAGCCAGCGTTGTCCGTAGACACCTCCAAGGTCATGTGGCCGTCATGACTGCATGGAGCGCCGTTACCTTCCCGCCAGAGCGGTACCTATTGATCTACTCACATTTGCATGTTTTCGAACTGCTAGGTTGGCAGAAGCTAGTGCTGACAGCGGAACGCTCACATCGCTCCCCGGAATCGAACCTGCGACCTTTCGGTCAAGAAGCTCAGCAGCTCAGCACTTTAACCCACTGCACCACTGGGGGCACCGTGTGTATATATGCATGTATGTGGATATGTATATGTATGTGCATGTGGATATGTATATATGTATGTGTGCATGTATATGTGCATGTGTTTATGTAGATATGTGTATGTATATGTATGTGTGTATATGTGTATATTTGTGTGTGCTTGTGCATACATATACGTGTGTGTGTATGAATGTGTGCATGTGCATATGCATATGAGGGTATGTGTATATGTATATATGGTGTATTTTTTGGGCTTTTAAGTTTGTTCTGCTGGGGTTTTGTGTGTGTGTGTGTTTATGGGTGATGGACACTCATTGGACTGTTAGAGGTGTATTGTGTCCAAATTTCGTGTCAATTCGTCCAGTAGTTTTTGACTTATGTTAATCCCACAAACGAACATTACATTTTTATTTATACAGATACACTGTTTGGCTATATTGTCTATCTCAGGGGTCCTCAAACTATGGCCCGAGGACCGAATACGGCCCTTCAAGGTCATTTACCCGGCCCTCGCTCAAGGTCAACCTAAGTCTGAAATGACTTGAAAACACAACAACAACAACAATCCTATCTCATCAGCCAAAAGCAGGCCCACACTTCCCACTGAAATACTAATAAGCTTATATTTGTTAAATTTGTTCTTCATTTTAATTATTGTATTGTTTTTAAGTGTTTTTGCACTACAAATAAAATATGTGCAGTGTGCATAAGAATTCATTCATTTTTTTTCAAATTATAATCCGGCCCTCCAACAGTTTGAGGGACTGTGACCTGGCCCTCTGTTTAAAAAGTTTGTGGACCCCTGGTCTATCTACTCTAAAGGTATGTTTTGGGGTTAAATATTTACATTGCAGGTGCCCAATTTTATTTATGTTTCATGTACCTCTACATCTGTTAGACCTGTCCTCCTATATCCCAAACATTTGGACATAATCGAAACAGAAGTTGCGTGCTTCTAGTTCTGGAGAGCAGCCAAAACAGATTTCCATTCAGACACTGCCACATTCCTACACATGATCAACTACACAACTACCTGAAGCAAAGCATGGGTGAAAGCAGATTTTCAGTTTTTAAAATGAATGCAAAAACCAAACTCTTGAGGTGAGCTATCAATCATTCCTTGTGACTACGAGTGCTGGAAACAGCGGAATCCTGATTCTTATCATTCTTTTTTTTTTTTAAGCGAGCAGAACAAATACTGTGTAAGTTGGCATAGATGCTTAACAGTAACTAACACAAGTCCTCTCAGATACGACCTGCACAATCGGAAGAGTCATGTGGTGCAGACTTCTTGGGACTCAATTGCTTCAAAAAAGTGCAATACAATGTGCGATTGTTCCCCACTCAAAGGTTCCTTCCTTCAAAAAGGATCATTTGTCAAGGACCCAGAAAACAAATCAGGCAGACATTATTTTACTAGTTTGATTGCAGGACCGTGTGCACAAATTTCCCCCACTACTGTCTTTTTTTCTTGATATTACAAAGGTGCAAACCATTACAGATAATCATCATCATCATCATCATCTTTATTTATACCCCGCCACCATCTCCCTGATGGGGACCTGGAGCGGCTCACATGGGGCCAAGCCCAAACAACAATTACAATAAAGAAAAAGCGAAAATGCAAACAATAAACAACAACATCATAGTTACATAAAACAAATCAGAAAACAAAACATGTGGATACATAACAATGCAAAATTACACTAAGCACAAGTTCAAAGACAATGGGACAATGAACAATATCATACGAAAGCTGACTGGCACAACCTGGGGTTCACAACCAGATACAGTGAAGACATCTGCCCTTGCGCTGTGCTACTCTGCTGCTGAGTATGCATGCCCAGTGTGGAACAATCTCATCACACTAAAGCAGTGGATGTGGCTCTTAATGAGACATGCCGCATTATCACAGGGTGTCTGCGCCCTACACCACTGGAGAAATTACACTGCTTACATTGCACGACCTGACATCTGCCGGGAAGTAGCAGCCAATAGTAAAAGGACCAAGACAGAGACATCTCCAGCTCATCTCCTGTTTGAGTATCAGCCAGCACGTCAACGACTTAAATCTAGAAATAGTTTTCTAAGATCTACAGAGACACTCGCTGGAACACCTCAGCAAGCGAGTCCAAAAGTGGCAGGCTCAAACCCTTAACCAATGGCTGATACCAAATGAGAAACTCCCCCCTGGGCACACAGAGGACTGGGCGACTTGGAAGGCACTGAACAGACTGCGCTCTGGCACCACAAGATGCAGAGCCAACCTTCAGAAATGGGGCTACAAAGTGGAATCCACAACATGCAAGTGTGGAGAGGAACAAACCACTGACCATCTGCTGCAATGCAACCTGAGTCCTGCCACATGCACAGTGGAGGACCTTCTTGCAACAATATCAGAGGCACTCCAAGTGGCCAGCTACTGGTCAAAAGACATTTAATCAACTACCAAACTCGCAAATTTTGTATTTTGTCTGTTTGTTTGCTTTGTTCTGTTAGAAATGTAATATAATTTGACTGGTTGTCCTGACATGACAAATAAATAAATAGGCGGGCTACATGTAATGATTAAAAGACGAACTGATTAAAACTAATTAAAACTCGGGCGAGATAAAAGAAGGTTATTTGCGGGGGAGGCCTAATGTATATGTGTAAATGACTGAATAACCTGTGGCTATGTAAACATATATCATTTTAGGGATGTTGTGGAAGGAAGCATTAATTACCTTATTATGCAACACACACACACACACAGGCCACACACTGGAAGGCAGCCTCAGAGGGTTGTATAGTAGAAATAATTAAATAAAGGATCGCTATAGGATGGACTTGTGTGGCCTGTCAAACACACAGATGCCAAGAAATGTGACCTACTAATTATTGATGTAGTTGTTATGGATTAAGGTATGCTTTGTAATTTATATATATAAATGATGCAGAATGGGATATTGATCAGATTGCAGGTAGACAGGGGAAGGATGAGAGATATGACAGTGAGAAATGAGGAAAAACTGAATGGGTTTGGGGGAGCCATACATTATTAAACAGGTATAAGTGTGTGATTGAAATGTATACTAATAAAGGTCTACTTGTTATTCTTTTTACAATGCCATGCTTACTGGGGATGAGAGACAGGACCTTGTCAGCAATGGCCCCTGTCCGTGGAACTCTCTCCCCAAGGACATCAGATTGGCCACCTCCCTCTTATCCTTCAGAAGACAACTGAAGACCCGGCTCTGGGGCCAGGCATTCGACCAGAGGACAGAGGCAATAGGAAAAGGAATTTTTGATTTTTTGTAACATTGGACTCTCCTGGCTTGGTTTTGGTTTTACTGGCATGTTAATTTATTGTTAAATTAATTTACTGATGATTTTGTATAATGTTTTTAAAATGATTTTACTGTTTTAATTGTAATTCTTATGGTGTATATGTTGTTAGTATCATCTGATGCTTATGTGAGGCCGCCCTGAGTTTCCTTGTGGGGAAAAGGGTGGGGCAGAAATGTATGAAATAAATAAATAAATATATTGGGAGCCTCCGGTGGCGCAGTGGGTTAAAGCCCTGTGCTGGCAGGATTGAAGACCGACAGGTCGCAGGTTCGAATCCGGGAAGAGGCGGATGAGCCCCCTCTATCAGCTCCAGCTCCTCATGCGGGGACATGAAAGAAGCCTACCACAAGGATGATAAAAACATCAAACCATCCGGGCATCCCCTGGGCAACGTCCTTGCAGACGGCCAATTCTCTCATACCAGAAGCAACTTGCAGTTTCTCAAGTCGCTCCTGACATGATTAAAAAAAAAACCCTTATTAATTTATTTACGATATTTATAGCCCGCCTTTCTCGGCCATACGGCGACTCAAAGCTGGTTAGAGATTGGCACAATTCGGTGTCAGGCATTCATAAAAGTGTCATTAAAAACAATCGATATTACAATATAAAACATAAATAAAAACCGTTAAGGTATATAATCATTGGTGTCATACTGTTAAAAATGTTATCCAGTAACATCGTCCATGTTCATCATTCATAATTCTGTGTTATCTATTCTGCTGTATTCTCAAAAGCTTGCTCTAAGAGCCAGGTCTTTACTTTTTTTTGGAAAGTCAGGAGGAAGGGGGGCGATCTAATATCCCTGGAGAGGGAATTCCATAGCCGAGGGGGCCACCACTGAGAAGGCCCTGTCCTTCATCTCTGCTGATCGCACTTGCGAGACAGGCAGGATCGAGAGCAGGGCCTCCCCAGATGATCTTAAGCTCCTAGATGGTTCATAGGAGGAGATACGTTCGGACAGATAAGCCTTGAGGCCCAAGCACTTGTTCCAGAGAAGGATCCTGAGGTACAAAGTAAGTGACAGGAACTCAAGTGTTTGGAACTTCAGGGTCAACATAGAGAGGGGAGTCATCATCTGACGAAGATGTACAACCACATAAGCAACCACAGGAAGGGTCACACTCTCTCCTTAGAGCAGGGATCCTCAAACTTTTTTAAAAAGAGGGCCAGGTCACAGTCCCTCAAACTATTGGAGGGCCAGATTATAATTTGAAAAAAATGAACAAATTCCTATGCACACTGCACATATCTTATAGGTAGTGCAAAAAACACTTAAAACAATACAATAATTAAAATGAAGAACAATTAAAACAAATATAAACTTATTCGTTGTCCATGTTCTAGAGGCATTCTCTCCTGATGTTTCGCCTGCATCTATGGCAAGCATTCTCTGAGGAAACTTGCCATAGAAGCAGGCAAAAAGTCAGGAGAGAATGCTTCTAGAACAGGGTCATATAGCCCGAAAAAAACCTACAACAAACCAGTGATTCCGGCCATGAAAGCCTTCGACAATACATTAAACTTATAAGTATTTCAATGGGGAGTGTGGTCCTACTTTTGGCTGATGAGATAGGATTGTTGTTGTTGTTCTGCGCTTTCAAGTCGTTTCAGACTTAGTTTGACCCTGAGCGAGGGCCAGCTAAATAATCTTGGAGGGCCGTATCCAGCCCTTGGGCCTTAGTTTGAGGACCCCTGCCTTAAGAGTATAGGATTTCATCCATATTATACCGATTCAAAAACCTCAGCAACATCATATATTGCTAATGTTGAAGGAAATGTCTATAAAATATAACTGATGCAACAAAAGTAACCCATGGACTTAGAACACAGTAAATCCTTATGCATTACAGATGCATCAATCTTCAACATATATTTACAAAAAAAATATAAAAGTTTGTTCTGAATCAAGATTTGAAAATGTAGCCTGAAATAAATTAGGAAAACCCAAGAAAGAAAAGAACCAGATTATGTAAACCTTGACAGTGTTGACACCATCGTTACCTGCGCTTAGGGTGATGGGAATTCCTAACAAGGATAAGAGAAAATGATACACAATATTCACCAATGTGTCAGACATCTCTTCAGTAATATATGTAAATTCTTTTCAAGCAAAAGGATGAAAATTCGGGAAGCATCAGGCTTACCAAGGAGCATAGAACTCCAGGAGCACTGTATCTTTGCCCTCAACAAATGTATCAAAGTTTGCATCATTCAGCACCAATACACCATTTTCCTCTTTTACTTCTGCATCATCATCGTCGTCGTCGTCGTCGTCATCATCATCATCATCATCTTCTAAATCAGACTCTGTTGAAAGGGAGGAAATCACACGTGATACATGAAATCTGACATTGCAATCTACAAGAATTGCACTGAAATCAGCCTATTTTAATAAAACCCAAAGATCTGGAAAGAAACTATCTATATAAATAAAAATGTAATGTTCGTTTGTGGGATTAACAGAACTCAAAAACCAGTGGGGCAATTCACACCAAATTTGGACAGCATACACCTAACAACTCAATGTATGTCCTTCACTCAAAAGATTTTTATTTTCTCATTTGGGAGTTGTAGTTCTTGGGATTTATAGTTCACGTACAATCAAAGAGCATTCTGAACTCCACCAATTATGTAATTGAACCAAACTTATCACACAGGGCTCCCATGACCAACAGAAAAGACTAGAAGGGTTTGGTGGGCCTTGACCTTGGGAATTGTAGTTCACCTACATCCAGAGAACACTGTGGACTCAAACAATGATGGATCTGGACCAAACTTGGCACAAATATTCCATATGCCCAAATATGAACACAGATGGAGTTTGGGGGAAATAGACCTTGACATTTGGGATTACTGGGATTTATAGTTCACCTACAATCAAACAGCATTCTGAAACCCACAAACGACAGAACTGGGGCAAACTTCCCACACAGAACTCCCATGACCAACAGAAAATACTTAAGGCCATCCATTCCAACTCCCTTCATCAGGGCAAGAAAATGTAATCAAAGCCTTCCTGACAAAGAGCCATCCAGCCATAGATATAGATAGATAGATATGATTCACACACGCACAGATATAGTATCATAGATTTGAAAGGGAACCCTAAAGAAGGACAGTGATATGTTGCATAATCCAGAGTATGCAAACCAGACACTCTCCACATCAACACTGACAAAGAAACAAGAAATATTGTTTACCCACAAGTATAAAGAAATTACATAGATTAGAAACCATTACTTTCTTTTCCAGCTCACGAGACTGGGCCACAGCAACGTGTGGCAGGGGACAGCTAGTTTCCAATATAGTTTTTAAAGTGTTGGGAGAATTCCCTTTTCCTCACCTCCTCTCTCCTTTACTCTTTTTTTATGATGCACAAAAAACAGTGCTACTCTTAAACACGTTACTTGCACAAACCCCTGTGTTGGCAGGAGTGAAGACCGACAGGTCGCAGATTTGAATCTGGGGAGAGTGTGGATGAGCCCCCTCTGTCAGCTCCAGCTCT
The DNA here is from genome assembly GCF_025583915.1 of Anolis sagrei ordinatus. Classification (NCBI taxonomy): domain Eukaryota; kingdom Metazoa; phylum Chordata; class Lepidosauria; order Squamata; family Anolidae; genus Anolis; species Anolis sagrei. The sequence continues at coordinate 62,350,014 of NW_026847660.1, read as the reverse complement.
CCATGCAGGGGCATGAGAGAAGCCTCCCACAAGGGTGGTAAAACATCAAAACATCCGAGCATCCCATGGGCAACATCCTTGCAGAAGGCCAATTCTCTCACACCAGAAGCGACTTGCAGTTTCTCAAATCGCTCCTAACGCAACAATAACAAAAGCTACTATGAGATTTCTAGCATGCTTTCTGCCTGCTGGTCTGATTGGAACAAAATAACAAAAGTGTAAGCTTGTAAAGCTCCAAGCAGACTATTATTATCATGACAATGAGTAGACTTTGTCTTAAAAGACCAGTCATAGTAAAAAAAAAAAAAAAGCAATACATATTTGTGATACACTGAGATATTACAATGCGGTTCCTAGTGGTGAAAACAACCGCTAGAGACTAGAGAAAAGTGAAAACTGCTATGTTGACTAGGGCCCTTTCTACACTGCCATATCCAGATGATCAATGCAGATAATCCACACCATTTCAACTCTGTGATTCTATTATTCTATGATTTGCTTTGAATTGGATTATATGAGTCTACACTGCCATATAATCCAGTTCCAAGCAGATAATCTGGATTTTATGTGGCAGTGTAGAAGGAGCCACGGTCTAGTGTAGTGATAATCCATCAAATTTTGGAGTATTTGGAGACTAGGACGTGAAACAATGGCTTCAAACTACAAGAAAGGAGATTCCATCTGAACATTAGGAAGAACTTCCTGACTGTGAGAGCTGTTCAGCAGTGGAACTCTCTGCCCCGGAGTGTGGTAAAGGTTCTTTCTTTGGAAGCTTTTAAACCGAGGCTGGATGGCCATCTGTCGGGGGTGCTTTGGATGCAATTTTCCTGCTTCTTGGCAGGGGTTTGGACTGGATGGCCCATGAGGTCTTTTCCAACTCTATGATTCTATGATTGCATTTTCGTCAGTCCTGCGCTAAACCAGAGATGGTGATGCGGAGATGTATTACATGGCAGAAATAAAGACAACAATGAATTTTAAATTAAAGCTTGTAGTATGTGTTACATGAAGGGGAAAGTAAAAAATCTTCACTATAAACACAACCTATACTGAAAAGTAATGGCATAGATATCTTTTCCAGAACTCAAAGTGCTGATATCTAGTAGATCTGTCCTATCATAACTCGCTAACTTCTTTTAAAAGTGTTTGTACAACAATGAACTAACTCAGAAATAAATGATTCAGACCAGGTACAAATATTTCCATTTAAAGCTGGCTTTGATCCAAAGTTCCGTAGACAGGCTAAACTAAATATTAAATTAATCATCTCTTTGGGATCTTATGTGGTTATATGGCCATGTACTAGCAGCATTTTCTCCTGACATTTCGCCTATATCCGTGGCTGGCATCTTCATAGGATCTAATGGTAGTCAAGCAAATAGGAGTTTATATACCTGTGGAATGTCCAGGGTGGAAGGAAAGAACCACTGTCTGTTGAACTAGTGTGAAGGATGCAATTAGCAAGCAATTAGCAATGCCCGCCAAACCCTTCCAGTATTTTCTGTTTGTCATGGGAGTTTTGTGTGCCAAGTTTGGTTAAATCCCACCGATGGTGGAGTTCAGAATGCCCTTTGATCGTAGGTGAACTATAAACCCCAGCAACTACAACTTCCAAATGACAAAATCAACCCGCCCTAACCCCAGCAGTATTCAAATTTGGACATATCGGGTATTTGTGTCAAATTTGGTCCAGTGAATGAACCTATACATCCTGCATATCAGATATTTACATTATGATTCATAACAGTAGCAAAGTTACAGTTATGACGTAGCAATGACAATAATGTTATGGTTGGGGGTCACCACAATATGTCGAACTGTATTAAGGGGTCACAGCATTAGGAAGGTTGAGAAACACTGATCTAGTCCAATTTATTTATTTACTGTATTTGTATACCGCCTTTCTCAGCCTATCGGCGACTCAAGGCGGTTTCCAACAAAACAGTATACATAATATCACAATACAATTTAAAAACATTACAATTACATAAACCACAACAGCAATAAAAAGCAACTTCATTGGCGTCTCCTTATTGTCAAGCATTGTCCGATTCCATCGTCAATCATCAACATCCTATATCAATTATCCATAGCCATTACTCTGTGTTTGTGAACGCTTGCTCAAACAGCCACGTTTTGACTTGTTTCTGAAACGTTAAGAGGGAAGGAGCAGATCTAATCTCTCTAGGGAGGGCTTTCCATAGCCGGAGGGCCACTGCTGAAAAGGCCCTGTCTCTCGTCCCCGCCAATGTACCTGTGATGAAGGCGGGACCGAGAGTAGAGGCTCTCCGGACGATCTCAAGGTTCTAGATGGTTCATAAGGGGAGATACGTTCGAACAGGTAAGTTGGGCCAGAACCGTTTAGGGCAGTGGTTCTCAATCTTCCTAATGCCGTGACCCTTTAGTACAGGTTCCCACGTTGTGGTGACCCCCAACCATAATGTTATTTTCATTGCTACTTCTTTAATTTTGCTACTGTTGTGAATCGTAATATAAATATCTGATATGCAGGATGTATTTTCATTCACTGGACCAAATTTGGTACAAATACCCGAAACGCCCGAATTCGAATACTGGTGGGGTTGGAGGGGATTGGTTTTTGTCATTTGGGAATGTTGGAATTGCTGGGATTTATAGTTCACCTAAAATCAAAGAGCCTTTTGAACTCCCTCAATGATGGAATTGAATCAAATTTGGCACACAGAATTCCCATGGCCAAGAGAAATACTGGGAGAGTCTGGTGGACACTGACCTCGAGTTTTTGGAGTTGTAGTTCACCTATATCCATAGAACACTGTGGACTCAAACAATGGTGGATCTGGACCAAACTTGGCACAGATGATCAATATACCCAAATGTGAACACTGGTAGAGTTTGGAGAAAATAGACCTTGCCATTTGGGAGTTGTAGTTGCTGGGATTCATAGTTCATCCACAATGAAATAGCATTCTGAACCCCACCAAAGATAGAATTGGACCAAACTTCACACGCAGAATGCCAATGACAAAGAGAAAATACTATGTTTTCTGATGATCTTTGGTGACCCCTCTGACACCCCCTCGCGACCCCCCGAGGGGTCCCGACCCCCAGGTTGAGAAACACTGTCCTATATCATTTATCCATATCCGTTACTCTGTGTTTGTGAATGCTTGCTCAAACAGCCACGTTTTGACTTGCTTCCAAAACGTTAAGAGGGAAGGAGCAGATCTCATCTCTCTAGGGAGGGCTTTCCATGGCCGGGGGGCCACTGCTGAAAAGGCCCTGTCTCTCGTCCCCGCCAACATACCTGGGACGAAGGTGACAGCAGAGGCTCTCCGGACGATCTCAAGGTTCTAGATGGTTCATAAGGGGAGATACGTTTGAACAGGTAGGTTGGGCCAGAACCATTTAGGGCTTTAAAGGTTAAAACCAGTACTTTGAATTGTGCCCGGTAGCAAACTGGCAACCAGTGGAGCTGGCGCAACAGGGGGGTTGTACGCTCCCTGAGAACCGCTCCAGTTAGCAATCTGGCTGCTGTCTGTTGGACCAGTTGAAGCTTCTGGACAGTCTTCAGAGGCAACCCTAGGTAGAGAGAGTTGCAGTAGTCTATACAGGCTGTAACGAGAGCGTGGACTACCGTGGCCAAGTCAGACTTCCCAAGGTAAGGGCGCAGCTGGCGCACAAGCTTCAATTGTGCGAATGCTCCTCTGGTCACCGCCGAGTCCAACCCCTTGCCATGCAGGAAAAGCACAATGAAAGCACCCCTGGCAGATGGCCATCCAGCCTCTGTTTAAAAGCCCTGCAGTCCAATACCCTTACCTTCCCCTTGAGCTTCCTCCTCCTTCCCTTCCTCTTCCTTCTGGCACTTCGCTACAAGAACCAGCTGCGCCAGGAGAAGCGTCAGCAGGCACACTCGCCTCATATTCATCTTTTCCTCCCAAGCTTTCCCCTCGCCCTTCCTTTTTGGTGCCTTCTTCACTCCCTTCTTTCCCAGCAGGCGAGATTCCAGGAAGTCCTTCCTTCTGATTGGATGGGAGAGGAACGGGACTCGGAGAGCGGAGGGAAAGCAGCCAATCAAAGGCAACGGGGCTGAGGGAGAACGCCGGGCGCGCGCCTCCTCGCTGCCTTCCCAGGTGCAGTTGCTTCACTAACCCTCTTTCCCTGTTAGAATGCGAGGGGTGTGTGTGCAACGTGGGCGGGGTTTCTAATTATTAAACTTCACGCTGGCTCTGAGGTGCGTTTTTCTGATTGGCCGGTCAGAGAGCCCACCAATCACAGCGTGCCACTCAGCTGGAAAGGCAAACACACTCTGAGGCGGAGAGCTACCTCAGGACAAAAGGCACTCAGTGGGCGGGGCCGCCGCCTCCGCGAGGCCACATCACGCCTTGTGATTGGCCAGAGGGAGATTGAGAAGAAGGCGGGGCTATTCACTAGGCTCTTTCTTCCACGTCAGTGCAGCTGGGGAGTTGTTCCTGAGTTAATGTGTCCAGAGGAGGGCGGCTAAAATAATCAAGGGTCTTGAGAACAAGCCCTATGAGGAGCGGCTTAAAGAGCTGGGCATGTTTAGCCTGAGGTCTTCCTCCTACACTGACAGATATTCCAGTTCAAAGCAGACAGCTATGTGGAAGGGCCCCGAGAAGCCCCTCAGTCTTCCAGGGTGTTATCATATTCCACACCTGGAATATTGCGTCCAATTCTGGGCACCACAATTGAAGGGAGATGTTTGACATGCTGGAATGTGTCCAGAGGAGGCCGACTAAAACTATCAAGAGTCCTATGAGGAGCGGCTTAAGGAGCTGGGCATGTTTAGCCTGAGGTCTTCCTCCTACCCTGCCAGATATTCCAGTTCAAAGCAGACAGTCTGGATTTAATACAGCTGTGTGGAAGGGCCCTGAGAAGCCCCCCAGTCTTCCAGGGTGTTATCATATTCCACACCTGGAATATTGCGTCCAGTTCGGGGCACCACAATTGAAGGGAGATGTTTGACATGCTGGAATGCGTCCAGAGGAGGGCGACTAAAATGATCAAGGGTCTGGAGAACACGCCCTATGAGGAGCGGCTTAAAGAGCTGGGCATGTTTAGCCTGAGGTCTTCCTCCTACACTGCCAGATATTCCAGTTCAAAGCAGACAGTCTGGATTTAATACAGCTGTGTGGAAGGGCCCTGAGAAGCCCCCCAGTCTTCCAGGGTCTTATCATATTCCACACCTGGAATATTGCGTCCAGTTCTGGGCACCACAATTGAAGGGAGATGTTGACATGCTGGAATGTGTCCAGAGGAGGGCGACTAAAATGATCAAGGGTCTGGAGAACAAGCCCTATGAGGAGCGGCTTAGGGAACTGGGCATGTTTAGCCTGAAGAAGAGAAGGCTGAGAGGAGATATGATAGCCATGTATAAATATGTGAGAGGAAGCCACAGGGAGGAGGGAGCAGGCTTGTTTTCTGCTTCCCTGGAGACTAGGACGCGGAACAATGGCTTCAAACTACAAGAAAGGAGATTCCATCTGAACATGAGGAAGAACTTCCTGACTGTGAGAGCCGTTCAGCAGTGGAACTCTCTGCGGTGTGGTGGAGGCTCCTTCTTTGGAAGCGGCTGGATGGCCATCTGTCATGGGTGCTTTGATTGCAATATTCCTACTTCTTGGCAGGAGGTTGGACTGGATGGCCCATGAGGTCTCTTCCAACTCTTTGATTCTATGAGACTGAGAGAGTGCATCCTGTCCAAGGTCATTCTGGAGGCTTTTGGGATCAAAATGGTGGCTTGAATCCTGGTTGCCTAAAGTGCAAGGCGGGCTCACAAGTTCTTCCATCTAAACTGAAGAGAACAGTGCTGGCTTTGGCCTATAAAGCCCTAAACGGTTCTGGCCCAACTTACCTGTCCGAACATGTCTCCCCTTACGAACCATCGAGGACTCTAAGATTGTCTGGGGAGGCCCTGCTCTCGGTCCCGCCTTCGTCTCAAGTACGTTTGGCAGGGACGAGATACAGGGCCTTCTCAGTCGTGGCCCCTTGGCAATGGAACATCCTCCTTAGGGAGATCAGATCTGCTCCCTCCCTCTTAACATTTCGGAGGCAAGTTAAAACATGGCTGTTCGAGCAAGTGTTTACAAATGCAGAGTAGCTAATATAGGAAATCGAACAATTTGACAATGGAACTGGCCAATGCTTTATAATAATGAGATGCTAATGATGTTGTTTTTATAGCTTTTGTAGTGTTTTATATTGCTTAATGTTTAAATCTGTATTATGTTTTTATATGTACTGATTTGTTGGAAACCGCCTTGAGTCGCCAATTGGCTGAGAAAGGCGGTATACAAATACAGTAAATAAACTCTCGGCCCCAGAGTGTGGTGGAGGCTCCTTCTTTGGAAGCTTTTAAACAGAGGCTGGATGGCCATCTGTTGGGGGTGCTTTGAATGCAATTTTCCTGCTTCTTGGCAGGGGGTTGGACTGGATGGCCCATGAGGTCTCTTCCAACTCTATGATTCTAACTACATGCCAGATATGTGCTTTTGAAACATTTGTTTATTGCCCAGGAACATACATTTAGCTTTTGCCTGGGTTTTTTTTAAAATTATCTTTATTGAAATTTTCTTTACATTATATGATTATAGAAAAGTAGAGAAATAGAGCTGGGTAAAAAACTAAAATTGAAAAAAGAGAGAAAAAAAGAAGAAGAAAGCTATAAAAAGCTTGAGAAACTGTGTAAAAAAAAAAAAGAAAAAAACAATGTATTGTCGAAGGCTTTCATGGCTGGAATCACTGGGTTGTAGGTTTTTTCGGGCTACATGGCCATGTTCTAGAGCAATGCTTCTCAACCTGTGGGTCCCCAGGTGTTTTGGCCTACAACTCCCAGAAATCCCAGTCAGTTTACCAGCTGTTAGGACTTCTGGGAGTTGAAGGCCAAAATATCTGGGGGACCCACAGTTTGAAAACCACTGTTCTAGAGGCATTCTGACGTTTTGCCTGCATCTATGGCAAGCATCCTCAGAGGTTGTGAGGTCTCTTGGAACTAGGAAAATTGGGTTTATATATATGTGGAATGTCCATGGTTTCCTCCTTTCTGTTGAAATTGTCCACATCCTTATGTATTTCAATGGCTTCTCTTGAAAAAACGGTATCTGGCTACCAGTATTAAAAAAATTCTGAAATTATAACAGTAAATAAAAAACAAAACTCAAACACAGGGAAACTCCAGAGAGGAAACAATCAGGGACAGCGAATCACCTCTCAACAAAAGATTGCCCCAGGCACTAACAAGCCACACCAAAAAACTGCCAGGCCATCAAATCCTAATCAAGGTGACCAGTTGAAACATTCACATCTAGCTCCAGCAGACAAGAGTTATTTGTCCCACCCTGGTCATTCCACAGATATATAAACCCAATTGCATGTTTTCAAACTGCTAGGTGGGCAGAAGCTGGGGCTAACAGCGGAAGTTCACACCATTCCCCGGATTCGAACCTGCGACCTTTCAGTTAGCAAGTTTAGCAGCTCAGCGGTTTAACCCACTGCACCACCGGGGGCTCCATAGTGATAACTGGAAGAGTTATCATAGGGAAAAAAAGTATCTCCACTGAAGCTTTATTACCAATCTTTGTTCCTACAACAAGCCAAAATTTTCAATTGTCACGGGGACAGAAAGTGAACTGAAATCTTCTGAACAATGGGACAGACTATTTATTTATCGTGTCAGGAGCAAACCAAAAAGTTGCATTACATTTTTTAGCAAACAAACAAAACACAACGTTTGCAAGCTTGGTAGTTGATTAAATGTCCTTTGACCAGTATCTGGCCACTTGGAGTGCCTCTGGTGTTGCTGCAAGAAGGTCCTCCATTGTGCATGAGGCAGGGCTCAGGTTGCATTGCAGCAGGTGGTCTGTAGTTTGCTCTTCTCCACACTCGCATGTCGTGGATTCCACTTTGTAGCCCCATTTCTTAAGGTTGGCTCTGCATCTCGTGGTGCCAGAGCGCAGTCTGTTCAGCGCCTTCCAAGTCGCCCAGTCTTCTGTGTGCCCAGGGGGAGTCTCTCATTTGGTATCAGCCATTGATTGAGGTTCTGGGTTTGAGCCTGCCACTTTTGGACTCTTGCTTGCTGAGGTGTTCCAGCGAGTGTCTCTGTAGATCTTAGAAAACTATTTCTTGATTTAAGTCGTTGACATGCTGGCTGATACCCAAACAAGGGATGGGCTGGAGATGTCACGGCCTTGGTCCTTTCACTATTGGCTGCTACTTCCCGGCGGATGTCAGGTGGTGCAATACCGGCTAGACAGTGTAATTTCTCCAGTGGTGTAGGACACAGACACCCCGTGATAATGCGGCATGTCTCATTAAGAGCCACATCTACTGTTTTAGCGTGGTGAGATGTGTTCCAAACTGGGCATGCATACTCAGCAGCAGAGTAGCACAGCGCAAGGGCAGATGTCTTCACTGTGTCTGGTTGTGATCCCCAGGTTGTGCCAGTCAGATTTTGTATGATATTATTTCTAGCGCCCACTTTTTGCTTGATGTTCAGGCAGTGCTTCTTGTAGGTCAGAGCACGGTCCAGAGTGACTCCCAGGTATTTGGGTGTGCTGCCATGTTCCAGTGGGATTCCTTCCCAGGTAATCCTCAGAGCTCAGGATGCTTGTTTGTTCTTAAGGTGAAAAACACATGTCCGTGTTTTAGATGGATTAGGGATCAGCTGGTTTCCCTGTAATAGGCAGTAAGAGCACCTAGAGCTTCGGAGAGCTTCTGTTCAACCATCTCAAAGCTCCCTGCTTGAGCAGTAATGGCATGATCATCTGCATAGATGAAACTCTCTGTCCCTTCTGGCAGTGGCTGGTCATTTGTGTAAATGTTGAACATGGATGGAGCAAGCACACTCCCCTTAGGCAGGCCATTCTTCTGTTTCAGTCATCTGCTTCTCTGGTCCTGGAACTCAACAAAAAAGCTCCTGTTTTGTAGCAGGTTTCCTATGAGGCGGGTGAGGTGGTAGTCCTTTGTGATATTATACATTTTTCTCAGGAGGAGGCGGTGGTTTACAGTATCATAGGCTGCTGACAGGTCTATGAAGACAGCTCCTGTGATCTGCTGCCTTTCAAAGCCATCTTCTATGTGCTGAGTCAGGTTCAGCACTTGCGATGTGCAGCTTTTGCCTTTCCTGAAGCCAGCTTGCTGTGGAATCAGACAAACTAAAGAAATGTTATAGAAGTGTTGACCCTTCTCTATCCTATACTTATTTAGGCAATCCCTCGTTGTCTGAGTAGGATGGTCTTCCAGGATCAGTGTGCAGTGTGCAGTGGGTCTGTAGGTGACTGTGGAGCCCTATTCTTGATCTGCATCTTCTCCCGTAGTGAGGGCATTGGTTTCTAGGTGGGAGGCGGTCTCGGTCGGGGTTGGCTTGACGCGCTTTCCTCTTGGCACGTTTCTCTCTTTCACCCTCCATTCGTGCTTCTTCAAATTCTGCAGCACTGCTGGTCACAGCTGACCTCCAGCTGGAGCACTCAAGGGCCAAGGCTTCTCAGTGTCTATGCCAGAGTTTTTAAGGTTGGCTTTGAGCCCATCTTTATACCTCTTTTCTTGCCCACCAACATTCTGTTTTCTGTTCTTGAGTTTGGAGTAGATTAACTGCTTTGGGAGACGGTGGTTGGGCATCCGGACAACATGGCTGGTCCAGCAGAGTTGATGGCGGAGGACCATCACTTCAGTGCTGTTGGTTATTGCTGCTTCCAGCACGCTGACATTTGTCCGCTTGTCTTTTCCTATCCTATCTGAAACCATTTTGAAAGAGGGGGCTGGGAGCTAGAATTACACTTAGAAATGTTTTGAGTTACATGCAAATTCAACTGAAAAACAAACCTACGGTATCTATCTTGTCTGTAACCCAGGAACTGCCTGCCTGTAAATTAATAATTTTATGAGAGAGAACCATATCTATATTTATGACTGGATGGCTCTTTGTCAGGAGGGCTGTGATTACATTTTCTTGCCCTGGTGAAGAGAGTTGGACTGGATGGCCTTACGTATTTCCTGTTGGTCATGGGGGTTCTGTGTGGGAAATTAGTCCCAATTCTGTCGTTTGTGGGATTCAGAATGCTCTTTAATTTTAGGTGAACTATAAATCCCAGTAACTACAAATCCCAAATGTCAAGGTCTATTTTCCCCAAACTCCATCTGTGTCCATATTTAGGCATATGGAACATTTGTGTCAAGTTTGGTCCAGATCCATTATTGTTTGAGTCCACAGTGCTCTCTGGATGTAGGTGAACTACAATTCCCAAACTCAAGGTCAATGCCCTCCCTTCCAGTTTTTTCTGTTGGTCATGGGTGCCCTGTGTGCTAAGTTTGGTTCAATTCCATCGTTGGTGGGGTTCAGAATGCTCTTTGATTGTAAGTGAACTATAAATCCTAGCAACGACAACTCCCAAATGACAAAATCAAGTTTTTTGAGTGAAGGACAGTGAAGGGTTGTTGGGTGTCTTGTGTCCAAATTTGGTGTCAATTCGTCCAGTGATTTTTAAGTTCTGTGAATAGCACAAACGAACATTACATTTTTATTTATATAGATTGTTTTTGTATTTTGATGTTTAAAGTTTGTATAATAATAACAATAATAATAATGTATTGTCGAAGGCTTTCATGGCCAGAATCACTGGGTTGTTGTAGGTTTTTCCGGGCTATATGGCCATGTTCTGGAGGCAATTTTTCTCCTGACGTTTCGCCTGCATCTATGGCAAGCATCCTCAGAGGTAGTGAGGTCTGTTGGAAGTAGGAAAAATGGGTTTATATATCTGTGGAATGACCAGGGTGAGACAAAGGACTTTTGTCTGCTGGGGCTAGCTGTGAATGTTTCAGCTGATCACCTTGATTAGCATTCAATGGCTTGGAAGTGCCTGGGGGGAATCTTTTGTTGAGAGTGATTTTATGTGCCTGTTTGTTTCCCCTCTGTTGTTTTGCTGTTGTAATTTTTAAGTTTTTCAATACTGGTAGCCAGACTTTGTTCATCTTCATGGTCTCCTCCTTTCGGTTGAAATTGTCCACATGCTTGTGGATTTCAATGGCTTCTCTGTGTAGTCTGACATGGTGGTTGTGAGAGTGGTCCAGGACTTCTGTGTTCTCAAATAATATGCTGTGTCCAGGTTGGTTCATCAGGTGCTCTGCTATGGCTGATTTCTCTGGTTGGAGTAGTTTGCAGTGCCTTTCATGTTCCTTGATGCGTGTCTGGGCGCTGCGTTTGGTGGTCCCAAATAATAATAATAATAATAATAAAGCAACTTTATTTATACCCTGTCACCATCTCCCCAACGAGAACTCAGGGCGGCTGTATATCCTCCATCCTATTGCATTAACCTTGCTATCATAGTTTATATATAGTGAAATTTGTGGCTGCATATATGCTAAATAGTATGTTTGAAATCAATTATAAACATTTACGTGGGGGAACAAATAGAGACTATTGCTTTTTACAGTGGGAACAAGCATTGTTCCAACATTGGTAATGATTTTTCTGGTTTTTAAATCATAAAACCAATGGAAATTAATAACTTTGGGTTGTTGTAGGTTTTTTTGGGCTATATGGCCATGGTCTAGAGGCATCTAGACCATCAAAACCTACAACAACCCAGTGATTCCGGCCATGAAAGCCTTCGACAATACATTAATAACTTTCTCCTGAAGAGACATAGAAATGGGAGATGTCATGCCAACACAAAAATTGAATAATGGATTTTTTTCCTCGAAGCCTGCCTCTTTGTGAAATGCAGCATGATCTTTGAGACACATTCCCAAGTGGTTTCTTTTTCTGGTATTTTCTTTAGTGTGTCACTTGAAATTATCATGGTGTGTGATGCTTGGTTGTACTTTTTTCCTCCATCTTTTACTTATAACAGACAGACAATCGTCAGCATTGAATGCTTTTCCCCTGAAGCATGCAGATATGTTGAATACATAAAGGTCACTGAGCAACCACAGACAGCTGGGGGATGTAGCTCAGTGGTAGAGCGCGCGCTTCGCATGTGTGAGGTCCCGGGTTCAATCCCCGGCATCTCCAGAATGTTTTCCCAGGCTTGTGCATTTTCCCCCCTGATTTTAATGTGTGCTATATGTAGCAAGCAGTCACAGTTTTCTCTACTTTGTAGCTGAATCTCTAGACTCTCAGAACTGTTTTTTAAACAACAGTTGCTTGTTTTGGTTGCAATAATTTTAGACAATAATGTTGTTTTTGAAAATATAAATGTAATTGAAAGACTAACATTACTGTTAATTCTTAATTCCAATCCCCTGGTTTGTAATATACTGAAAAGTGTTATGTATACATTTTCATGGCACTTGCAGACTTTTGCCGCCCACAAAAGATAAGTTAACTGGTAGTGTTCTGATTTTATTTTGTTAATTAATTGATTTCTTCATTTTGTTGTATTATTTTGGGCATGGCCCCATGTAAGCTGCCCCGAGTCCCCATTGAGGAGATGGTGATGGGGTCAGAGGCGGCCCTAGGTAATTTTCAACGGTAAGCAAACAGTATTTTGCCCCCCCCCCCCAAACCAATCACTGATATATATTTTCTGTTCGTCGTGGGAGTTCTGTGTGCCATATTTGGTTCAATTCCATCATTTGTGGAGTTCAGAATGCTCTTTGATTGTAGGTGAACTATACATCCCAGTAACTACAACTCGCATATGTCAAGGTCTATTTTCCCCAAGAGCGCCCCTGGGCAAAATCAACTATACTGCAAATGCTTACTTTGCATAATGGGTTGAGCCGCCCCTGGGGGGTCAAGCAGCACCCCTCCCCCCTCTCCCTGTCTCTCTCTCCCTCCCTTCCCCATAAGGGAAAGGGGGAGGGGGAGATCACCCCCCCCTCTCTGTCTCTCCCCCCTCCCCTCCCCTTAAGGGGGAGGGGGAGGTCAAGCAGTACCCTCCTTCTCTTTCTGTCTCTCTCTCCTCCTCCCCTCCCCATAAGGGAAAGGGGGAGGTCAAGTAGCTCCCTCTCCTTCTATGTCTCTCTCCCCCTCCCCTCCCCTCCAAGGCGCGCTCCCCTTTTGTTGCCCCTTCCCTTCCCCTTTGATAGGCTGGCCCTGAGCGCGCAGTGCACACGCGAGCAGGCATCCACTCGCTCCCGACCCCCCGGTGCTCCACCTGACTCTCACTCCTCTCCTCTCCCCAATCCACGGATGGGCCAAGGCCACCGCGCTGCACTTGCTCCCTTGCCTGGCTCGCTTCGGGTCCGGAGGTGTGTCTGAAGACCCCGGAGTGCGCACCAAAAGTTGCCTCTTCTCCTGACTTTCTCCTCACCCATGGGACCAAGAGAGAGAGAGAGAGAGAGAGGTGGAGATGCCCGCTTTTCCTGAAGGTAGGCACAAAAACAAAGGCGGGAGCGGAGGTGGGAGATACCTCCAGCCGGAGGGGCTCTCTCTCTCTCTCTCTCTCTTGGTCCCAATGGCTGAGGAGAAAGTCAGGAGAAGAGGCGACTTTTGGTGCGCATGCTGGGGTCTTCAGACACACCTCCATACCTGAAGCAGGCCAGGCAAGGGAGCAAGTGCGGTGCGGCAGCTCTGCCCCTTGGCCCACCCGCGGGTTGGGGAGAGGAGAGGAGCGCGAGGCAGGTGGAGCGCTGGGGGCTCGGGAAAGGGAGCCGGTCATGGGGAAGGGATTGAACGCAGAAAATATTTCAGCGCCTGCTCTGCGCACACACCCGGCAGCCGGGTGGAGCAGGAACGAGAGGGGCTACGTGAGGCTCAAGGGCCTGGCCCCTTCGGGAAGCGGATCACCCAGCAGTGAGGCAAGGAAGCCGAGGCTCCCCCGGACTGCTAGGGCTGTTATGAGCGGGGAGCTCCTCAAGTGGCGGTCGAGGGGCATTTACAGAGGCGCCTGGGCGCCCCTGGCTACTTCTGGTTAACGTTGCCCTAATGTCTTCCCATTTGAAAACTTCTTGCAAATGCAAGATAATAATAATAATAATAATAATAATAATAATAATAATAATAATAAAACTTTATTTATACCCCGCTACCATCTCCCAAGGGACTCGGTTGGCTTACATGAGGCCGAGCCCACAATACATCAATACAAGCAATACAACCACAATACAAAGCAAAATACTAATACTAATACAAAGCAATTAAAATAAATCTCATACATAAATAGCATAAACATTGAACAATAGCACAACACACATTTAAAATCTATGGCTGGGCCAAATGTAATTAGAATTCGTTGGACCATTTGAAGCTTCCGGACAGTCTTCAAAGGCAACCCCACGTAGAGCGCGCTGCAGTAGTCTATACGGTATGTAACCAGAGCATGGACTACCATGGCCAAGTCAGACTTCCCAAGGTACGGGCACAGGAATTTATTAGGAATGCTTTGATTGTTCCTTCTTGCACTGAATGATCCTTGGGGGGTCTCTTCCAGCTCTAAGATTATATATCAGGAATGGGCAATACAGGGTCTAATGGATACACTCTCCCGTTCACCATCTAACCCTTTTGGGATCCAAACATTTCCCATCTTTCCTTCACTTTATCCTCCGAAAGAGAAGAGGAATGGGTGAGGGAAGGCAGGGAGGGGACTTCAGGAGAACCCCCTTCCTCCCGCCCCACTCCGGCCTGCTCTGCGGCACCCAAGTTAGAGTATTGCCCGTGCCTGGGACCTATCCTATGTAGCACATAATCCTAGAAATTCTGGCACAAAAATCCTCCCAAAAAACATGGGTAGATTTATGCACAGGTCAATGTGAGTATTTTAACTTTTATCAACCCCTTTTCTGAGTGGAGTGGCAAAAAGTGCAAATTTATTTCATGGTGGAAGAACATAAAAGAAACATTGATTCCCCTGCCCTTTCTCCACTGCAGGTCCACTTCTGGTCTTTTTTAATGTCTGGATGGGGAAATACAGGTCCAGGGGTGGGTGGCCCCTTTGGCAGCATGGGTGTTTCCTCTCTATGCAGAGTGACCCTCAACTTATCCATAGGTGTGGCGAGGGAGGGAGACTATTTCCTTATTAAAAAGATAAACCTCTTTGCTCTTATACTGATTCAGTTTCTTCTTTTATATTAGCTGGGACTTTCTGTGTGCTGTTTAATCTTTGTACAGGCAATGAGGCACTCTTCTGTATAACGAAGTAACACAGTTTATTTATAACTTCAGACTCCAACGCTTGTGGTTACATTTGTGTTTTGTTGCAATCTTGAGGCTTACAGTCAGTGTCATATACTTGGTTTACTTTTCTGAATAGACTTTCAATGTTTCACATTCACAAACATGTTACTTGCTTTACACACTCTTGACTGAAATTATATTCTGACTAAAGCACCACTGGCTTTCTTTATGTTCCTTAAAAACTCAAGCTCTATTTAACTGCTTCTCTATATCAGAAGTCTTTAACACATCTTCATAACTGCTTATTTCTAACAGGCACTCGAAAACCAACTATCCTTTTCACACACAGATTCCTAACTGCTTTTCTCTCACAGAAGTTCCTAACTGTCCTTTTAAAAACTCCCTCACTCTGCCTCTTTCAAAACCTTGGCTCTGCCCCTTTGGAATGTTCAGCTCTGCTTTCTCTCCAACTGTCATTTTGGCCTAGCAGCCTTTTCAAATCCTGGACCTACGTTAATCTGCATATGACCAATCGGCTTTACATATGCAAATAAATCCTATCTCTGCTGTTGCTACCCTGTCTGTGCCTATTCTTCCCTAACTGCCATATGTAAACATAGAGCTATACACCAAAAATTTAACATAGAGTAGCAATTTCACTACAATGGGGTCTTATCAAAATGTTTAAAATGTTCATATGAATTGTAGATTTTGTTTAAAATGTTTATATGAATTGTGTGAAAAGCCTGACAGCTTATGGTGTTGGGAGACTAGAGTACATGGGACTTCAACCTGAATATTAATGTGAGCTCTCTCTGGAGTTATTTATTTATTTACAGCATTTATATTCCATCCTTCTCATCCCGAAGGGGACTCAGGGCAGATTACAGAACACATACACGGCAAACATTTAATGATGTTAGACATACAGGACAGACAGACAGAGATATGTGTCGGCTTCGGCGTCTCAGGGGTTATGCTCGATTCCAGCCAAAGGAGAGTGCTGTCGCTCCATTCTTTCTGATAATGAGCCTTTTATGATCACAGACTTTCCTCCTGTTCTTTGATTGCAAACGTCTTACAGTGCTTAAAATACCTCCCCGCTTAAGTGGTGCCTAATTTCTCTATTCACAGCACAGCTATCTTTGAACTGCTTAGGTAGACAGTAAGCTAGGCTGAAGGTCAGGTGCTCACCCTGACCTGGGCTCGAACTACCAACCTTTTGGTTCGGAAAGATCTATTGCTGCTGTGCTAAAGCCCGGCCCTAAGTTAAAATCAGTTAAGCACCTGGGACCCATAGTTAGATAGCAGATTGACAAGGGAAGAGTCATAGGTTCCCAGTCAAGAGTTTCTCCATTGGGTACTGGCCCAAGAAGACTCCTGGTAAATACAGACTTACTTATTATGTACATTACCCAAAGAGAAGTGTGGTAAATTACACAATCTCCCAGGAACATTGCTTTGAGACAGCTGTTCAGATTATCAGATTCTGTGGCAGAGGCAAACTGGCAAAAAATGATATTAAGTTGGCCTATTGCTTTCTCCCAGTTCACACTAAACATTTTGTACTTCTGGGCTTCTTGCAAGATGGTGGCTTCCACATGGACCATGCTCCATGGATGGCCTCCTTCTGATTTTGGTAAATTCATTTCACTTCCCACCTATCTTACCAACTTGGGTATACAAATTGAATCTTTAAACGTTGTCATTTCACCAATGGCAAATTGTAGGAACGTAGTGAGTGACAAGACTTGCAACATGTAGATTTCACGTCAAGATGGGACTTTCCTGCATTGTTTTTGTGATACAAGGGACGTTGCACAAATTTCACCACAGACATAGGACCAACGTGGAAGTTTGTGCTGAACACAAAATAGGAGCTTTGTAAGACCTTTACACACCAGTTTACTTTATAGGAAAAAGGGGCTGTAAGCCATATGTTATGCTGGTCTGCTTTAGAGAAGAGGATTATATATATTTCCTCAATTTATTTAGAGTGTATGGTTCTGAATGTATATAGATGTAAACTCATATAAATGTATAATCAAGTACAACTCAGGGAAAAATGGAGATCAACAACCAAAAACATTTTAAAAATCTGCTAAATGTCTATCTTTTATGGAGGTGTGATGTTGTTCAATGGGTCACAAATATATGGATATAGTTTTTTTCTCCTGCCCCAGTTTGTCTTCTTATATATCACTGGTTCCTAAACTTTGGTCTTCCAGTTGTTTTGAATTTCAACTACCAGAAATCCCAGCCAGCTTATCAATTGTTAGGAATTGTGGGACCTGAAGTCAAAAACACCTGGAGGACCAAAGGTTGAGAACCACTGTTATATATGCTCTTCAGGGTCAATTTTTTTAAAAACGCTTTTGCTCTGAAGTGTCTCAAAATAATCGTTAGGGATTGTGGAAGACACTCAGGCATCATGAGAATGCCTGTTTGTCTTCTAGATGCCATTTAAGGGTACGTACGAGGGTGCAAAATTCTTGCTCTTGGTCCCACCGGCCTCTCAGGCGCATCTGGTGGGGACGAGGGACAGGGCCTTCTCGGTGGTGGCCCCTCGACTCTGGAACTCTCTCCCACTGGAGATCAGAACTGCCCCCTCCATTCTGTCGTTCAGAAAACGGGTGAAAACCTGGCTATGGGGTTTGGCTTTCGACGAGTGAATCAATATTTCTGTGATCGGATAGATGACGATGAATGATGGACAACGAATTCACTATGACGACTGACCATTGTTATTATGTGATTGCATTTGCTGTTATAACGTTTTAATTGAATATGTTATATGATGTTTTTAATGATTGTTTTGTGATTTTATTGTTGGAAACCGGCCCAAGTCCCCCGATAGAGGGGAGAAGACCGGTATACAAAATTGCTAAATAATAATAATAATAATTGATTTTGGGTGGTGGAGTTGTGGATACTGGTGCAATGCAGCCTCTCAAATAGTTCTGGAATGCTAATGCAGCCTCCCTAGCCATCCACAGTTGCCCACTCCTGATTTGCTTAATAGAGTAGGTCAAAATATTAAAATACACCATTTAAAACCGTCCTAGTCATCCGCGTCAAGTCTAATTGGCCTGATCATCTTTCCCACTGCCCTTTCATTGCCCTGTCCCAAAAGCTTGGTCCCACAGCAAAAATTTTACCATCCTTCTAAAGGACAGGAGGGAGGGGGTCGACCTGATCTCACCGGGAAGGGAGTTCCATAGCTGGGGAGCAATCACCGAGAAGGCCCTGTCTCTTGTCCTCACCAATCGTGCTTGTGAAAATGGTGGGAGGGAAAGCAGGGCCTCCCCGGAGGATCTTAATCTTTGTGATGGTTCATAGGGGGAGATGCATTCGGACAGGTAATTTGGGCCGGGGCTGTTTAGGGCTTTATAGGCCAAAGCCAGCACTTTGAATTGTGCCTGGTAGCAAACTGGCAGCCAGTGGAGCTGGCAAAACATGGGAATTGTATGCTCCCTGTGCCGCCCCAGTTATTAACCTGGCTGCCTCTCATTGGACTATTTGAAGCTTCCAAGCAGTCTTCAAAGGCAACCCCACGTAGAGTGCGTTGCAGTAGTCTATCCTTTAGACATCACTTTTACCTGTTTAGGTTGTATGTTTTCTAAAAGAAGGAAAAGCAACATTAAGGCTGTAGTATTAAAAGGTGTTCTGAGTTTGCTGCACTTGTGGCACACAATGCTCCATTACGGGCCGAGAAAGATGACCTGAGTGTTACTTCATCTGAAAAGACAAATACATATAAAAAGACAACTGTTATTAACTTTGGCATGCTATGTTCATAAAATATTCTGATATGTAATTAGATTTAGAGAACATACAAATGTAGCAGTTTCCAGTGTTCAGCAAAATACTCAATTTGCTAAACAATATCTCATAGCAAATTTATTCTCACTGTTGATAGATGGATAATGATATTGGAACGATCATTATCTCCGTAGCAACAGTAGTATTTGTGTTAGAGGAACATTGCACATGGAGCTGCTGTTACTTTTTACAGTCCTGCCTCGGCTTCCTCAATCAAATGCTCTTTCTGCAAAGCTAACATGCCCATAGTACAGAAGCAACTAAGGACAGATTGAAAGCTGCAGATGTATTGGAAACTGACCATTTAAGATGCCATGTGAACACTGCAAAGAGATCTCTGATACCTTGATAAGGAAACTCATACAAAGAAGTGAAATGAAGGTCTTGGATGCCGACCTTCTTTGGTCTACATCATCAGATATTCATCTTCAATATCTTCCTGTTCCCCTGTTGTCTTCTACCTTTCACTGGTAGAACTTGCCAAGAATATCACCTGCCCAGATCTTCATAGCCCAAGGTGATCTGCTCAAAAACGTTCCCCAGAAGACAGGGGCACTGCTATGTATGATTGTTGAGCTTTGTCAACTCGTCAGCCACTTTCTGGAAGACATACATTTCCCGATTCATGTCTGGCTGGTACACAGTTCCTTCTACACCCTCTGAGTCACCTAACTTCAGCAATGTCCTCTTATTCTTGCCACAGTTGGGGGTTACATTAACTCCATCTTGGTGTTGGGGTTCAGCCTCCGTGTGAACCTGACCCTGATATTTATTTCCTGATGCAACTGAACAGGCTACTGAACATGTATTTTCCCCTGATGGTTTGGAAACTGTTGATTCTGAGGGCAGTGGCTGGGAAAGTGAAACTAAACATCCTGATGAGGATGTTTCAGAATCAAGCGGTGATAACTCTCCAGAGGAGTTAACACCTGCCTTTTTAATGAGGATAGAAGAAGGCAGATTTGGGAAAACAGGAGTGAATCACAGAGTCTGCGAAGGTCAAGTAGATTAAAGGAAAAGGAGGCTTCCAAGCCTGGAGGCGTGTCCTGAAACAGTTTCTTTAGTTTAAAGTGTCTTCCCCTGGGCTGTCTTGTTAGATCAAGCATCGTTTAGACTGAGGCATCACCTTGGCTGAGTTCCCGTTTCCCATGGCCTGCATTCCCAGAGGCTTCTAGTTTCCAAGTACGGTTAGTGAGATACTAACAGGTTCCAGGTTTTTCTAGTGTTGCTTTTGGAATTTTGATCTAGTTCAGAGATATTCCTGACTGCTGAATTTTACTGTGGCTTTTTGACTTTGCATTTTCTTCTATTTTGTAACCATTTTTTCATCAATAAAAAAGGATTGTTTTTCCCACAGTCAAGTGTGGTGGATTTAATCTTATGGTCTTGTTTCCTGATCTGGGTTGCAACACTTGGGTATGCAGCGTCTCTTCCTACTGTCATCCTGTTTGTGCCTCTTCACTCACTGTTATCTTCAGGAAGATAGAGGAAGTGGTTGGTTATTTACAGCAGTCCCAAAGCCGTTGTGTGTAAACTACTCCTGACTGTGTCTGTCCTCCAGGATGCTCCCTTCATGTTACAAGTTTCTTCATTTGAATTGCTCCCTGCTGGCCCTGAAGGATCTCTTCTTGTTCTATCCTGGAGGTTCTCATGTTCTCTAAAGCACTGAAGAGTCTCAGTACTTAGCTGCAGCGTGTTGATCTTCATTTCCAAGAGTTTGTACTTGCTGCAAGTGGAGTCAAGGTTATCTAGACAAGAAGACAAACATTGCACACATGTTGCAGCAGTAGATAACTAAGCCACTTGCTTCCAACCACCCAGTTATCATTCACCTCTTTTAAAGTGACATCTCTAACCTTGAGAGACTAAGCTCCAAAGACTGAGGAGGCAACTATATAGACCTACTAGTTCTGATCAAGTAAGTCACGGACATAGAAAGAGCCCCACACCCTTAAGATCAGGGGCCCTCAAACTTTTTAAACAGAGGGTCAGGTCACAGTCCCTCAAACTGTTGGAGGGCCGGATTATAATTTGAAAAAAAAATGAATGAATTCCTATGCACACTGCACATATTTTTTTTCGTAGTGCAAAAAACACTTAAAAACAATACAATAATTAAAATGAAGAACAATTTTAACAAATATAAACTTATTAGTATTTCAATGGGAAGTGTGGGCCTGCTTTGGCTGATGAGATAGGATTGTTGTTGTGTGCTTACAAGTCGTTTCAGACTTAGGTTGACCCTGAGTGAGGGCCGGAAATGACCTTGGAGGGCCGCATCTGGCCCCCGGGCCATAGTTTGAGGACCCCTGCTTAAGATCATTAATCGATCACTCTTTTTTTGTCATTTACTAACACTGTAACCTCTTATGCCAGAACAAGGCAACTTGAGGCACCTTAAATGTTGATGGATGCTACTCCCCAAATTCATTACCTAAAATGCTGACTAGGCTTTATGGGAGCTGCAGTGAAATTTAGCGAGAAAGACTCCTCTTGTGTTTCCTCTGCCATGCTCCCAGCAACAGATATTTATAATAATAGTAGTCTTTCAACTGTAAGACTCCATTTAGTGACCATAAATCTAAAAGTGCTCTGGACAAAGTAGTTTCTATTTATCATTTGAAGGAGGAAATGCCCTATATGAGCAGAAAGACTCAAAAAGCAGCTTTAAGAATGGATTCATGGAGATCAAAATGGGTTTCTATCTAAAAGGCAATTGAGAAATAACATGAGGAAAGATACAGAAAGTACCTTAGGATATTTAGGCAAGCAGTGCTAATCTTCGTGGATGCGGAGAAAGCCTTTGATAACCTGAACTGGGGATTTTATCCATAATGGAAAAGATGAACGTTGGGACCAACTATGGCTCCTTCTACACTGCCAAATAAAATCCAGATTGTCCACTATGAACTGGATTGTATGTCAGTGTAGACTCAGACCCCTTCTAGGCAAAAGTATGATAGCTGGAACCCTATGCTGGCTGCACAGCGTGAGTCTGAATTAATGAGGGGAACACATGCGCAAGACAGCGCAGCGAGTGAGAGACGCAGCTGCGTCAGACTCGTGGCAAGATAGTTCGCCAGAAAACAGGAGAGGAAACATTTCTATCCCATTTATCCTCTTCGTATCATTTAACAGTAAATAACTCTAACATAACTTCACTTGCCTTAAGTACTATGCTTGCCTCCCCCTTTCTGGCTTGGCTGTTTGTTGTCCCCCTCCCCCTTTCTGTCCCATCCCAAACTATCTTGCCATGACTCTGTCGCACCTGTGCCTCTCACTCGCTCTGCTGTCTTGTGTATGCCTTCACTTAAAGTATGATAGCTGGAACCCTATGCTATGCAAGTAGCGTAGCATAGGGTCCCAGCTATCATACTTTTGTCCCTTTCTACACTGCCATGTAATCCATATTATCAAATCAGATAATCCACATTCTCTTCTTTGAACTGAATTGTATGAGTCTACACTGCCATATAATGAACTTCAAAGCGGATAATCTAGATTTTATATGGCAGTGTGGAAGGGGCCTCATATAATCCATTTCAGAGTGGACAGTGTGGATTATCTGATTCGATAATCTGAATTATATGGCTGTGTAGAAGGGGACTACATACGGATAAAGTCAGTCGACAACACTCAGTATGCAACAATCCAAGTAAAAGGAGATCTAACAAACTCATACAAAACCCAGAAAGAAATAGACATGATTGCCCACATTCCCCACAACTGCAACGAAAAAATCTTAATGAAAAACAAAGGCAACGACCAGCAGGTCCCTCCCACACAGAATATCAAGGCAGACAATCCCACAATAACGGCATTGAACTGGGTTATCTGAGCCCACACTCAGATAATCTGGGATTGTCTGCCTCAATATTCTGGGATATAGGGCTGTGTGAAAGGGCCCTGGGTTATCTGGGCCCTTCCACAAACGCAGTATCCTGTATTTTCTGCCTTGAACTGGAATATATGGCAGTGTGGACTCAGATAACCCAGTTCAAAGCAGATATTGTGGGATTTTATTCCTTGATATTCTGGGTTATATTCTGTGTGGAAGGGCCCTGAGTCCACGCTGACCAATACTCTAGTTCAAAGCACACAGCTGATTACACTCAGCTGTGGAAGGGGCCCCAGTGAACACAGGCCCCTTCCTCATTGCCCTTATATCTCAGGATCGGATCCCAGATTATCTGATTTAAACTGGATTATAGAGTCTCCATTGCCAGATAATCTGGGATAAGAAAATAATATGAGGCCCCTCCTACACTGCCCTATATCCCAGGATCGGATCCCAGATTATCTGATTTAAACTGGATTATAGAGTCTCCATTGCCAGATAATCTGGGATAAGAAAATAATCTGAGGCCCCTCCTACACTGCCCTATATCCCAGGATCGGATCCCAGATTATCTGATTTAAACTGGATTATAGAGTCTCCATTGCCAGATAATCTGGGATAAGAAAATAATCTGAGGCCCCTCCTAAAAGGTAAAGGTTGTCCCCTGACATTAAGTCCAGTCATGTCTGACTCTGGGGTGTGGTGCTGCTCATCTCCATTTCTAAGCCGAAGAGACAGCGTTGTCCATAGACACCTCCAAGGTCATGTGGCTGACATGACTGCATGGAGCGCCATTACCTTCCCGCCGGAGCGGTACCTATTGATCTACTCACATTTGCATGTTTTCGAACTGCTAGGTTGGCAGAAGCTAGGGCTGACAGCGGAAGCTCACGCCGCTCCCCGGAATCGAACCTGCGACCTTTCGATCAACAAGCTCAGCAGCTCAGTGCTTTAACCCACTGCGCCACTGGGGGCTACACTGCCCTATATCCCAGGATCGGATCCCAGATTATCTGATTCAAACTGGATTATAGAGTCTCCATTGCCAGATAATCTGGGATAAGAAAATAATCTTAGGCCCCTCCTACACTGCCCTATATCCCAGAATCGGATCTCAGATGATCTGAGGCTCCTTCTACACTGACCTATATCCCAGGATCGGGTCCCAGATTATCTGATTTAAACTGGATTATAGAGTCTCCATTGCCAGATAATCTGAGATAAGAAAATAATCTGAGCCCCCCCTACACTGCCCTATATCCCAGGATCGGATCCCAGATTATCTGATTTAAACTGGATTACAGAGTCTCCATTGCCAGATAATCTGAGATAAAAAAATAATCTGAGGCCCCTTCTACACTGCCCTATATCTCAGGATCGGATCCCAGATTATCTGATTTAAACTGGATTAGAGTCTCCATTGCCAGATAATCTGAGATAAGAAAATAATCTGAGGCCTCTTCTACACTGCCCTATATTCCACGATTGGATCCCAGATTATCTGATTTAAACTGGATTACAGAGTCTCCATTGCCAGATAATTTGGGATAAGAAAATAATCTGAGGCCCCTTCTACATTGCCCTATATCCCAGGATCGGATCCCAGATTATCTGATTTTAATTGGATTATAGCGTCTCTGTTGCCAGATAATCTGGGATAAGAAAATAATCTGAGGCCCCTCCTACACTGCCCTATATCCCAGGATCGGATCCCAGATTATCTGATTTAAACTGGATTACAGAGTCTCCATTGCCAGATAATCTGGGATAAGAAAATAATCTGAGGCCCCTCCTACACTGCCCTATATCCCAGGATCGGATCCCAGATTATCTGATTTAAACTGGATTATAGAGTCTCCATTGCCAGATAATCTGGGATAAGAAAATAATCTGAGGCCCTTCCTACACTACCCTATATCCCAGATTATCTGATTTAAACTGGATTATAGAGTCTCAATTGCCAGATAATCTGGGATAAGAAAATAATCTGAGGCCCCTTCTACATTGCCCTATATCCCAGGATCGGGTCCCAGATTATCTGATTTAAACTGGATTATAGTCTCCATTGCCAGATAATCTGGGATCCGATTCTGAGATATGGGGCAATTTAGGAGGAGTCTCAGCTTGGTTTACTTTCAGATATATACTTACACGAATGTAAATAAGTACAAGCCAGGCCGGCTTGGGAAGGGAAAACAGCCCTTTCTGTGCCATCTCCTCTCTGCATCTCAGTCGCTTCTCCAGAGTCCACCCACGTGCTTCACCTCTTCAAGGCTGGAGCGCCCTCTGTCGGCGGGTTAGACTAGACTAGAATCACCCTTCTCGCCTCAAGGATTTTTAAAAGACCGGAAATGGCGTATATGCAAATAGCTGGCGAAATTAGCCAATTGCAACTGAGATACCGAATGTGTCTTCGCTGATTGGTCTGCGTTGCAGTTCTCTTGGCGGTCACAGGCAGCTCGAGGGTGATTGACAGAGGCATCCTCCTCTCCTAGGACGACGTTGGCAAGGGGGCGTGGCGTTCACGAGTGTCGCGCGCAGAGAAGTACGTTCGTGAAGCCCTCAGGTCTGACAGGCTTATTTCGTCGGAGAAACGGGTAGAAGTGGTGTCTCTGTCCGCCATGAGCGGGTCCTTTTGCCGACTGCCGATGGCGCTGGGACTGTGGCGCGGCCCGCGGGCCTGGACTCTCCTCGCCCGGCCGTGGAGCCAAGGCTCTGGGGCTGGGGCGGCCGGCGAGGGGGGCGGGTCGAAGGAGGCCATGGAGCGGCTGGTGCGCGCGCACCCTGTGGTGGT
>NW_026847660.1:62087788-62324402 GCF_025583915.1 Anolis sagrei ordinatus | reverse complement strand
GAACATGGCCATATAGCCCGGAAAAACCTACAACAACCTATATTGGGTGATGTTAGAAGCTGTCCATCTGGAGACACCTCAGATCATCTTTGAATTATCCCTATTGAGTTCTTTGTATAACCTATATTATATTTTGATTTTCCTTTCATCTCAGTGAAATATGGTAGAAGAAAAGAATAACTGTTCTTTACTTGAATCAACCTGTATGTGTCGGCATATATCAACACTGCATTAAATATATTAAAATGTTGACTTTGCTGCTTAGACAAAAACCACAATGGCCATTATTATTTTTCTACCCACATTTGTTAGTATTCTTTGAGGAACGTTGGACTGCTAGGATTAGAAGTTAGAAAATAGCTTCCACATCTGCCCACAGGACTGCCTCAGCTAATATGCATGGCTATGGATACCATATCCATGATCAATGCTATAATGTATCTACACTTTTAAAAATAGTGACTTCGAAAGAGGGTTTGGAGGGTGGGTTTTAGTTTTTCTGTGTCCCTTTTATCAAACTGCACACATTATTTGAAATATTGACTTTTGAAGTATTTATCAGATGTTATGAGACATTGTGCATAAATACAGGTAATTCTGCTTTTTTTTTACAAATACTGTCATCAAATTGAAATAATTAGATAAAATTGTTTCATGTTCAAGAAAGGGCAGAATAATTGCTGTGATATCTTTTGAAACCTGTGTATATCAAGCTCCAGAAAAAAATAAAATAATGAAATACGTTTTGTTTGAAAACATAAGATATTGTACAACCATAGTAACAACCCAGTAAAATGCTCACATTTTAAAGTAATACCACTGGATGTAAACAAGTTTTCTGAGAAACTGTCATTTTGTGATCTGTATGCAAATTTCTTTGAGATAAAGGACATTTATAAACAATTAAGAATGTTGTGTGTTTACGTTTCTTAAGATTTTTTTTCCAGCCTTCAATATAATAGAAAGCTTTGATTGGAATTGGCAAGTGGTAAGGACCAAAGCTGAAACTTGATGTTTCATGCAGGAATTGCTACCAAATAAACTCATTTAAATGGTCCTTTCAAAACACTTTTCAGAAGGGTCCTGCCTGTGTTGCTATCGTGCAGAAACTTAGAATGTGATGGTAAGTGCAAAATTAACATTCCTGAAAACCTCTGTTTCTAAGTACTATGCCCTAGCGGCTCTTCTCTTCCTCCGATGTCAGAGCAACAACAGATGAAGTACGCTTTTTTTAAAGTTTCCAGGCCCAATTCAAAGTACAGGTTCAGGTTCAATCTATCTTCGTGATCGCATCTCCCCCTGTGAACTGGTGCAGGCCCTAAGATCTGCCAAGGAAGCTCTCAATTGTGTAGCTCAATTGTGTAACTCTCCAGATGTTTTGGACTGCAGCTCCCAGAATTCCTGGTCATTGGACAAGCTGGCTAAGGCTTCTGGGAGTTGGGAGTCCAAAACACCTGGAGGGTCACAATTTTGACACCTCCGGCCTAAAGTGATCTATGTATTATGGCTGCAGGTTGTCAGACTCTGAATAGTATCAGCTTCCTTAACTACCATGTCAAAACAAGAGACCTCTGCAAATTACAAAAGCTGTGTATCTCTGTCATATTTGAACACACATAATAAAAATTGGAACCAAGAAAAAATACATAAAAACTTTATTAAAGCTCATATAGCATTTAGACTTTTGTGAACTATATTGTCCACTCTATTTTTAACAGAAACACAATTTAAAGCTGAGGACAGCATGTGCATGTAGATAACACAAACAACTTTTCTTCAACTCAGGAGATCAGGTTTTGTAGCTTGTTAAAAACACTGTAATGTTACCTAACAAGGCATATATCTGATAAAATGAAGAAGATACTAAATTGTAATAAACTGGCAAGGAAAACATATATTTAGAGAAAGAGAAAAAATAAAAATAAGATCGCAACCTGCCAAACTACTGTATCAAGGAATTTAAACTCTTTGAATCAAACTTCTAATAATTTCCTGATGTATGTATATACATACAGGGTGCAGCAGCATAACTTCCTTTTTTCAAAACTTAATAAAACCCATTGTATGAATCAGAATTTTTGTAGGCGCATACCTAAAGTTTTGTTTTACGTAGTTTTGAGGATCAAATTAGGTAGGTGACGTCCCCCACTCTCCATACACTGAGTAAACCGATTTCTGGCGTTTGTCATGACTCTTGCTAGCATAGCAGTTGTTATGTTGGCAATTTCTTTCTGGATGTTGGTCTTCAAAAAAACCCATAGAAAAAAAATCACAAGGGGCCAAATCTGGAGAGCYGGCCYGCCACTCCAAATCCCCCCTAATTGAGATGAGGTGCTCTGGAAAGGGTTCCCTCAAAACAGCCATCGATGCTCTTGAAGTGTTTGCAGTTGCACCATCTTGTTGGAACCAAATGTCTCCTAAATCCAACCCATCTAGCCGTGGGGGAAAAAATTCCTGTAACACGTTTACATATCAGTCCAAATTCACTGTCACTGCGACTTCATTTTCCTCAAAGAACCAGGGACCAATAATTCCAGCTGAGGAAATTGCACACTACACTGTGATTTTAGGTGAATGCAAAGGCCTTTGATGCAATTCCCAAGGATTGTTATCAGCCCAGTAGCACTTGTTTTGTTTGTTGACGGATACACACAAATGAAAATGGGCTTCATCACTAAAAAAAATTAGCGTCCTCAGGAATGACTTCAAGAAGAACCTCACACGCATTCCTCCGAGAATTGAAGTCACGTTCAGAAAGTTCCTACACAATCGACATCTTGCAAGGATGGAAATGAAGATCATCATGAAGAATTCTCCTCACAGAACGATTGGAAAGTCCAAGGGCAGATGCATGTTTGCGCGTAGAACGCCATGATGATCGTAACACTGAAGCTCTCAATGTTCTCAAGTGATCTAATGGGCCAAGGGACTCCAGTTCTTCGTCTTGTCGCACTTGCAGTTTGTCTGAATGTAGTGACCCACATCACAATTGATTTCTGGTCCGGGACAGGGGCAAATGGGGCTAAATTAAAGCGATTCCAAAAGGTGCGCTGGGTTGCGATCACAGAACATCCGCTCGAAAAGTAGGCCTCAGCGGCAAAAGCACGCTTCTCACTGTTCCAACGCACGATGGTGACTGAACTGTGTCAGGACAAAACTTTATACTCCCGCCTCTCGAATGAGACCACTAGTGCTCCGCTACATCTTCAACCGACTGAATGGTGCACATTTTAAAAAAGGAAGTTATGCTGCTGCACCCTGTACATATATAAACATACCCTTTCTGTAAAGTCTAAACAATATAATACAATTAAAATAATGCTTTCAAACGTTAGAATATCTAAATATTTTGGTTGTCATGCAGGCCAATTGTCAGTGTTTCCATATTTTCCAGCTCTTCTCGCTGTACAATGTGCACTCCTTAAAGCTCAAACATGGCCCAGTAAACACAGTGGGGCATAATTTCTCAATGGTTACTCTGTCAATCCTAAAGAGTCCACCTCTTTATGCTTCTACATACCTGTCTACAGTTATCCCTAAACATCTGAGGTTTTGATATTTGTGAGTTTTGATTATTCATCTTGGAATCTCTAGGTCCTCTGGTGTGACTATCTCATCATAAGCAGAAGAACTTCCTGACTGTGAGAGCCGTTCAGCAGTGGAACTCTCTGCCTCGAAGTGTGGTGGAGGCTCCTTCCTTGGAAGCTTTTAAACAGAGGCTGGATAGCCATCTGTCAGGGGTGCTTTGAATGCGATTTTCCTGCTTCT
Organism: Anolis sagrei ordinatus; assembly: GCF_025583915.1. Lineage (NCBI taxonomy): Eukaryota > Metazoa > Chordata > Lepidosauria > Squamata > Anolidae > Anolis > Anolis sagrei. Next base: position 62,320,634 of record NW_026847660.1, on the reverse strand, counting down.
TGGCAGGGGGTTGGACTGGATGGCCCACAATGTCTCTTCCAACTCTATGATTCTATGCGTCAAACTTGTGCCCCCTCGCACAGATGTTTTGGACTACATTTCCCACTATTCCTGGCCACTGGACAAGTTCTTCTGGGCATTAGAAGCCCAAACATTTGGAGGGCCACAAGTTTGACATGGCTGACCTAGAGGGTTCGAGAGAATCCTCTCTAGGAATCTCTAGGTCCTCAAATCTGATTCTATAACTAGCTTCTAGTGGAAGTAGACCATAGTGTTGTACTGAAAGACCTAGAAATTCCTAAAGCGATGTCAACAAATTATGTCTTGATGTTTTATACCTTAATGTTATGTTGATTATTTTACTGCAATTTGTATTTTATATTGTTGTTTGTTGTTTGGGCTTGGCCCCATGTAAGCCACTCCGAGTCCCTGTTGGGGGGAGATCGTGGCAGGGTATAAATAAAGATTATTATGGGTTGTTGTAGGTTTTTCCGGGCTATATGGCCATGTTCTGGAGGCAATTTTTCTCCTGACGTTTCGCCTGCATCTATGGCAAGCATCCTCAGAGGTAATGAGGACCTCATTACCTCTGAGGATGCTTGCCATAGATGCAGGCGAAACGTCAGGAGAAAAATTGCCTCCAGAACATGGCCATATAGCCCGGAAAAACCTACAACAACCCATGGATTCCGGCCATGAAAGCCTTCGACAATACAAAGATTATTATTATTATTATTATTATTATTATTATTATTATTATATTATTATTCACAGTTTTTCACTTTTATAGTGGGCCTGTGTTCCTAACCCCCAGTGAATCTGGGGGGTTGACTTTGTAAGACTTAGAATCATAGAATCATAGATTTAGAAGAGACCTCATGGGCCATCCAGTCCAACCCCTGCCAAGAAGCAGGAAAATTGCATTCAAAGCACCCCCAACAGATGGCCATTCAGCCTCTGCTTAAAAGCCTCCAAAGAAGGAGCCTCCACCACACTCCAGGGCAGAGAGTTCCACTGCTGAACAGTTCTCACTGTTAGGAAATTCTTCCAAATGTTCAGGTGGATTCTCCTTTCCTGTAGTTTGAAGCCATTATTCCATGTCCTAGTCTCCAGAGCAGCAGAAAACAGCCTGCTCCCTCCTCCTTATGATTTCCCCTCACATCTTTATATATGGCCCCCATCATGTATAAAGCTGCTCTGGCATAGACATTGAGAACTGGGAAGCCTTGGCTCGTGAGCGCTCCAGCTGGAGGTCAGCTGTGACCAGCAGTGCTGCAGAATTTGAAGAGGCATGAATGGAGGGCGAAAGAGAGAAATGTGCCGAGAGGAAGGTGCATCAAACCAACCCCGACTGGGTCCACCTTCCACCTGGAAACCAATGCCCTCACTGCGGGAGACGATGCAGATCAAGAATAGGGCTCCACAGTCACCTACGGACCCACCCTGGAGGAGTATCCTACTTGGAAAACGAGGGATCACCTAAGTAAGTAAGAAAGATAAAGCTGCTTCTCTCAGCTTTCTCTTCTACAGGCTAAACATGCCCAGCTCTTTAAGCCACTCCTCATAGGGCTTGTTCTCCAGACCCTTGATCATTTTAACCACCCTTCTCGGGACACATTTCAGCCTGTCAACATCTCCCTTCAAATGTGCCCAGAATAGAACACAGTATTCCAAGTGTGGTGTCACCAAGGTAGAATAAAGGGGTAGCATGACTTCTCTGGATCTAGACATTATGCCCCTCTTTATACTTCAATTTCCAAACCCCTATTCAAACCAATAAATAAAAATGAACGTCACTTTAATTTAATACTGAAATAAAAATAGAAACAGTATAAAATGATTGTCCTCGTATGACAGCTCTATATAGTAGATGCCACTGAGACATGGCACAAATAGGCAGATACTTGAGCCCTCTTCACAAATTACCTGGTTTTTGTATTGCAATTTCATTCCAAAATTTGACTGCCCTGCAGTTGAACTACATACAAATGCTCCCACCCTGGGCAAAGTTTCAAAAAAATATTGTGCTCATTGCAGCAGCGTATATACATATTATACAAAAGTTAAAGCTACTTTTGATGTAAAGGCAACGCATAGAACAAGGAGTTCAGGCCTGTACGGGTGTGTGTGTGTGTGTGTGTAAGGGTTCAACCCCCTCCCTGAGATGTTTCAGGTTGGAAGAAGAAAAAAAAAACGGTTTTGGTTAACCAGGGCCCTTCCAGACAGGTGCTATATCCCAGGATCTGATCCCAGATTTTCTGATTTAACCTGGATTATATGAGTCCGCACTGCCAGATAATCTGGGATAAACCTGGGGTCATATCCTGGGATATATGGCCTGTCTGGAAGGACCCTAGTTAACCAATTCATATATAAACTGGGATCTGACCCCAGATTTTCTGATTTAACCTGGATTATATGAGTCCCCACTGCCAGATAATCTGGGATAAATCAAAAACCTGGGGTCATGTCCTGGGACATAGGGCCTGTCTGGGTTAACTAATTCATAATTAAACCGGGCTTTCTTTAATCTGAAACATTTCGGGGAGGGGCTGAACTCTTATTTTAGTACTGAAATAAAAATAGATACAGTATAAAACGATTGTCCTCATGTAAACGATTGTCCTCATGAGTTTAGTATCTGGAATATAACACTAGAGGAGAGTCTACTGAACAAGCCAGTGCCTGCCATATACCAGTACTGCCTACTGAGGAGTTACGAAGATGGAGGCATTACTTTTCATTCAATCCTCATATATACATTCTTTGTATTTTAAAAACATCATGTAACCTTACTTTCCAGATAACCCTCGTAGTATACAGGCCTGAAGGAGTTTAGTGTCGGGAATATAACTGTAGAGGAGAGTCTACTGAACAAGCCAGTACCTGCCGCATACCAGTACTGCCATCTTTTCATTCAATCCTCATATATTCATTCTTTGTATTTTAAAAACATCATGTAACCTTACTTTCCGGATAACCCTCGCAGTATACAGGCCTGAAGGAGTTTAGTGTCGGGAATAAAACTGTAGAGGAGAGTCTACTGAACAAGCCAGTACCTGCGGCATACCAGTACTGCCAACTTTTCATTCAATCCTCATATATTCATTCTTTGTATTCTAAAAACACCTTGTAACCTTACTTTCCGGATAACCCTCGCAGTATACAGGCCTGAAGGAGTTTAGTGTCGGGAATAAAACTGTAGAGGAGAGTCTACTGAACAAGGCAGTACCTGCGGCATACCAGTACTGCCATCTTTTCATTCAATCTTCATATATTCATTCTTTGTATTTTAAAAACATCTTGTAACCTTACGTTCCGGATAACCCTCGTAGTATACAGGCCTGAAGGAGTTTAGTGTCAAGAATATAACTGTAGAGGAGAGTCTACTGAACAAGCCAGTACCTGCCGCATACCAGTACTGCCATCTTTTCATTCAATCCTCATATATTCATTCTTTGTATTTTCAAAACATCTTGTAACCTTACTTTCGGGATAACCCTCGTAGTATACAGGCCTGAAGGACTTTAGTGTCGGGAATATAACTGTAGAGGAGAGTCTACTGAACAAGCCAGTACCTGCCGCATACCAGTACTGCCATCTTTTCATTCAATCCTCATATATTCATTCTTTGTATTTTCAAAACATCTTGTAACCTTACTTTCGGGATAACCCTCGTAGTATACAGGCCTGAAGGACTTTAGTGTCGGGAATATAACTGTAGAGGAGAGTCTACTGAACAAGCCAGTACCTGCTTGGTGTAGGGAATATTTTCACAGGGGTAATTGCATAGGATTTACAATGGGAAAAGTTCATTGCCTACAAGATTCAGTCGTAATGTTTGGAAGAGGGTACGCAAACAAAGAGAAATCCAGTATGTACTTTGGAAATAGTTGTTCGATAAGGTCCCTTGGTGTGTTACACAAATAATAATGCAGGGTTTCGGGAGTGACTGGTTTGTACCACGACTGCCGCTCTGGGAAGCGTACGAAAGAAGGCGCCTGGATCCTTTCCAGGACGTAATCGGCATCTTCCTTCAGTCTTTCGTAGGATCCGATAAAGTCGTACCTCACGGCGCAGGGCTGGCACAAGTTGTAAATGGGCATCCAGTGCTCGTTCATCCTCTCCGGCTCCTCGTCCAAGAGGAAGCGGAGGAATTCGGAAAAGGTGACGTCGTCCCCGGCGGTCTTCCCGGGGTTCTTCCGGTACCTTTTGACGATCTCCACGCCGTACTTGAGCTGGTACTCCTTGATCTCTCCGAATTTGTTCCTGTAGGCGGAGAGCAGGCGCTCCATGGGGTCCCGCACGAAGAGGAACTTGAAGTAGTGCTTGAGGCGGTAGCGGATCTCGTCGGGCTTGAGGTCGCCCAGGAAGACCAGGTCCCGCCGGTGGTCCATCTTGAGCTTGACCTCCACGCTCTCCAGGGCGCCGCCCAAGACCTTCAGGATGCGCTTCCAGTTAGAGCAGGCCACCTTGGGCACGTAGCAGTAGAGGAAGCGGTGCTTGTCGCTGACCAGGATGTGCTTGAGGAGGGTCTTCCTCTGCCCCGCGGGAAGGTCCCAGGCGCTGCCGGGCATGCTCTTCTGCCCGCAGACGGCGCGCAGGGTCCGGTTGCGGGTGTCCCGCAGCACCGCCTCGCCCTCCTCCTCGCCCTCTGCCGCCGGGGCCCTCCGCCAGGACACTTCACCCCGCGAGGGAGGCAGCGGCAGGGGCTTCACCGCAGACAGGATGCCCTTCTCGATCATCAGGAGCAGGCCGCTGGAGGCCACGATCACGCCGAACATCAGCATGGAAGGAAGGAGCATCAGGCCGGCGCCGCGGGAGCGGGTCCCTCGGGCGCAGGAGGCCGGCCGGCGGGCGGAAGCAGGCCCCATCGCCACTGCCCCGGCTTCCCGCAGGCGGCACGGCCCTTCTCGGATGCCAGAAGGACCACTTCTCCTTTCCCTGTCCCGCCTCTTCCAAGAAGCCACGCCCCCTGCTCTCCCCGCGCATGCGTTTGGACAACTGACAGGACTTGCCCCTCCTCATCACTTTGAGAGGGGAAGAGCATAGGCCACCGCCCGGCTACTCCCAAGAAGCCACGCCCCCTGCTCTCCCCGCGCATTCGTTCTGGAAAACTGACAGGACTTGCTCCTCCTCATCACTTTGAGAGGGGAAGAGCCCGGCTCCTCTTAAGAAACCACGCCCCCTGCTCTCCCCGCGCATGCGTTGTGGAAAACTGACAGGACTTGCCCCTCCTCATCACTTTGAGAGGGGAAGAGCCCGGCCCCTCTTAAGAAACCACGCCCCCTGCTCTCCCCGCGCATGCGTTGTGGAAAACTGACAGGACTTGCCCCTCCTCATCACTTTGAGAGGGGAAGAGCCCGGCTCCTCTTAAGAAGCCACGCCCCCTGCTCTCCCCGCGCATGCGTTCTGGAAAACTGACAGGACTTGCCGCTCCTCATCACTTTGAAAGGGGAAGAGCCCGGCCCCTCTTAAGAAACCACGCCCCCTGCTCTCCCCGCGCATGCGTTGTGGAAAACTGACAGGACTTGCCCCTCCTCATCACTTTGAGAGGGGAAGAGCCCGGCTCCTCTTAAGAAGCCACGCCCCCTGCTCTCCCCGCGCATGCGTTGTGGAAAACTGACAGGACTTGCCCCTCCTCATCACTTTGAGAGGGGAAGAGCCCGGCTCCTCTTAAGAAACCACGCCCCCTGCTCTCCCCGCGCATGCGTTCTGGAAAACTGACAGGACTTGCCCCTCCTCATCACTTTGAGAGGGGAAGAGCCCGGCCCCTCTTAAGAAACCACGCCCCCTGCTCTCCCCGCGCATGCGTTGTGGAAAACTGACAGGACTTGCCCCTCCTCATCACTTTGAGAGGGGAAGAGCCCGGCCCCTCTTAAGAAGCCACGCCCCCTGCTCTCCCCGCGCATGCGTTCTGGAAAACTGACAGGACTTGCCTCTCCTCATCACTTTGAGAGGGGAAGAGCCCGGCCCCTCTTAAGAAACCACGCCCCCTGCTCTCCCCGCGCATGCGTTGTGGAAAACTGACAGGACTTGCCCCTCCTCATCACTTTGAGAGGGGAAGAGCCCGGCTCCTCTTAAGAAGCCACGCCCCCTGCTCTCCCCGCGCATGCGTTGTGGAAAACTGACAGGACTTGCCCCTCCTCATCACTTTGAGAGGGGAAGAGCATGGGCCGCTGCCCCGCCTCTCCCAAGAAGCCACGCCCCCTGCTCTCCTTGCGCATGCGTTGTGGAAAACTGAAAGGACATGCCCCTCCTCATCGCTTTGAGAGGGGAAGAGCCCGGCCCCTCTCAAGAAGCCACGCTCCCTGCTCTCCCCGCGCATGCGTTGTGGAAAACTGACATGACTTGCCCCTCCTCATCACACGCTGTGCTACTCTGATGCTGAGTATGCATGCCCAGTGTGGAACACATCTCACCACACTAAAGCAGTGGATGTGGCTCTTAATGAGACATGCCGCATTATCACGGGGTGCCTGCGCCACTGGAGAAATTACTCTGCCTTAGCCGGTATTGCATCACCTGACATCCGCCAGGAAGTAGCAGCCAATAGTGAAAGGACCAAGGCAGAGACATCTCCAGCTCATCCCTTGTTTGGGTATCAGCCAGCATGCCAACGACTTAAATCTAGACATAGTTTTCTAAGATCTACAGAGACACTCGCTGGAACACCTCAGCAAGCGAGAGTCCAAAAGTGGCAGGCTCAAACCCAGAACCTCAACCAATGGCTGATACCAAATGAGAAACTCCCTCCTGGGCACACAGAAGACTGGGCGACTTGGAAGGCGCTGAACAGACTGCGCTCTGGCACCACGAGATGCAGAGCCAACCTTCAGAAATGGGGATACAAAGTGGAATCCTCGACATGCGAGTGTGGAGAAGAGCAAACCACTGACCACCTGCTGCAATGCAACCTGAGCCCTGCCACATGCACAATGGAGGACCTTCTTGCAGCAACACCAGAAGCACTCCAAGTGGCCAGATACTGGTCAAAGGACATTTAATCAACTCTCATACTCACAAATTTTGTAATCTGCTTGTTTGCTTTGTTCTGTTAGAAATGTAATATAATTTGACTGGTTGTTCTGACACGACAAATAAATAAATAAATCACTTTGAGAGGGGAAGAGCATGGGCCACTGCCCGGCCCCTCTTAAGAAGCCACGCCCCCTGCTCTCCCCGCGCATGCGTTGTGGAAAACTGACAGGACTTGCCCCTCCTCATCACTTTGAGAGGGGAAAAGCCCAGCGGGTTAAACCCCTGTGCCCGCAGGACTGAAGACCGACAGGTCGCAGGTTCAAATCCGGGGAGAGGCGGATGAGCTCCCTCTATCAGCTCCAGCTCCTCATTCGGGGACATGAGAGAAGCCTCCCACAAGGATGATAAAAACATCAAATGATCTGGGCGTCCCCTGGGCAACGTCCTTGCAGACGGCCAATTCTCTCACACCAGAAGCAACTTGCAGTTTCTCAAGTCGCTCCTGACACGACAAAAAAGAAATCATTTTGAGAGGGGAAGAGCATGGGTCACTGCCCGGCCCCTCTTAAGAAGCCGCGCCCCCTGCTCTCCCCGCGCATGCTTTGTGGAAAACTGACAGGACTTGCCCCTCCTCATCACTTTGACAGGGGTCATTAATGTCCCAAAGAGCTACAGACCAATCTCCTTGTTGTGCCACCTCTACAAAGTTCTGGAGAGACTTATTCTGCATAGAATTATGGAAAAAATAGACCCCTGTCTGATTCCACAGCAAGCTGGCTTCAGGAAAGGCAAAAGCTGCACATCGCAAGTGCTGAACCTGACTCAGCACATAGAAGATGGCTTTGAAAGGCAGCAGATCACAGGAGCTGTCTTCATAGACCTGTCAGCGCCTTATGATACCGTGAACCACCCTCCTCCTGAGAAAAATGTATAATATCACAAAGGACGACCACCTCACCCGCCTCATAGGAAACCTGATACAAAACAGGAGCTTTTTTGTTGAGTTCCAGGGCCAGAGAAGCAGATGGCGGAAACAGAAGAACGGCCTGCTTCAGGGGAGTGTGCTTGCTCCATCCATGTTCAACATCTACACAAATGACCAGTCACTGCCAGAAGGGACAGAGAGTTTCATCTATGCTGATGATCGTGCCATCACCGCTCAAAGCAGGTCTGCCTATCTCTGCTCTAGGTGCTCTTACTGCCTATACAGGGAAAACCAGCTGATCCCTAACCCATCTAAAACACAGACATGTGCCTTTCATCTCAAGAACAGAGAAGCATCCCGAGCTCTGAGGATCACCTGGGAAGGAATCCCACTGGAGCATTGCAGCGCACCCAAATACCTGGGAGTCACTCTGGACCATGCTCTTACCTACAAGAAGCACTGCCTGAACATCAAGCAAAAAGTGGGTGCTAGAAACAATATCATACGAAAGCTGACTGGCACAACCTGGGGATCACAACCAGATACAGTGAAGACATCTGCCCTTGCGCTGTTGCTGAGTATGCATGCCCAGTGTGGAACACATCTCACTGACCTCGAGCGCGGCGGGGAGCCCCGCCTTTACATTGGTGTGAGCTGCAGCGGGGAGTTCCGCAGTTCCTGGACCAAGCTTTTGGGACCAACAGATGAAATGTGCCCCAGCAGCTACCTCAAAACCAGGAATACTTGCAGTTTCACCTTGCTTTTCCCTTCCCTTTACTTTGTATCCTTCCCTAATAAAAGTACTTGAAACTCGCAACTTTTTATCTTTCCGCATGCTACTTTTGTATCCTTTCTTGACTTAAAACCAAATAATATTGCCATAAACCTTTTTGGGCTCCGGAGAGCCGTGGGCCCGCGGGAGGCGCCTCCAGGCGCCCCCCGGACCCCGAATCTGCGTTCGCCTAGACCGCGGATACGGAAACCGCCATTTCAGACCCCCTTATCCACGAAAATACTTAAGATGGCGGATCGCCGCCGTTCCAATTTTATATTTTTCTACAACTAATTCTAAGACTAACTGCCATTTCCCTTTTCTCGTTTTGGGCTCCTTCACCCGGGGAAAAATTAGTTTTGTTTTAAGTATTTTATCTTGCAGAGAAACAGCTGATTGTCAATTTGACTGGGTTTTCCGCTCCTCCGCGGCAGCGCTCGCTCCCCATTGACTCCAGCAGCCTGGGACCCACGGCGGTCGCCCGTAGGAGCCCCGGAGAGGGGGCCAGACATGGGTCCCGGGCCCCGACCGGGGAGATGCAGCTTCCCAAAGGACATTGCCCCACCATTCACAGTTGGGAAATCCTCTTCGGACTCTTTTGCCCTCACTTATTGACTTTCCGCCCTATTGACTTGGACTGTTTCCCTGCCATACCTTTGAACACAAAGCCTGGAGGGACAAGCAGCCTTAGCCTATGTGCGCCTTCACCAAAGAAGACTATGATTTCTACAAAAATGAAATACATTTATTATTTTTTAATAAACTTTGCTGGGATGGGGATGGGAATTCATTTATGAGATGTATGAAGTATATAAGATGTATATAGTGGGATATCATATGAAATGTACCCTGATTCCCCTTCCCGCCTTTCCCTCTGAACTTCGCCCCAAAAAGGAATGTGACCTAAGATTACTGCAAAGAGGAAATCCTTTGTCCTCTCGAAACTGATCATATCTACATCTGCATGGGCCGCATGATTGACCCTTCCTCAAACTGGCTTTCAGAGCAGACAGCCTAGGGCGGGAAGGGTCAACAGAAACTTAGGAAAAAAGATTGATTAACTCAATTTTTGGTATTTGTTGATCCCCCTTGTTTACAAGGCCCCGAGGTCCAAATACCATCAATAGCTCCTTTTCCACCTTTCTTCATACTTCCTCCCAAATCCAATCATGACCGGGAAACTCATTGTTCCCCTTGTCTGCCACCCCGCCGATAAGAACAAAGGCTCAGTAACAGCTGGCGGATGCCCCCTGGGCACTCCATTTCCCCCCTGAGCTGTCAAACTTCGTCCCGCCTCCTCGCTCCTGATTGGCCAGGACCTAGGAAGCGAGCGGAGGGCGCCCATTGGCCCTCCCGAGGCGGGAAAACGCTCCCATTGGCTCCTGACGGGGGAGGGCGGGATTACCTCCTCCCAGCTGTTCCAGCCTCAGCCAATCAGCGTGAAGCCGGCTGTCAGGGGGGCGGGCGGGATTTTCAAACTGTTTTCTTTGTTTCACTCTGTATAAAAATGCCTGGAAATTCTTGTGCTGTATGCTTGCAGTGGAATCATTCCTGTAACGCATCCTTTTCAGCTGAATCGCAGAAATAAACGCTTCGGTCACTGAACCTCTTCAGCCTCTGGTGAGATTAATTCTTAATATTCTTGCGCTTTGGATTGGCTTTCGCTGGCTGCTCACCGAGGTCAAAGACCCCTTTAGCGGTCTTCTGGGATCTTCCTCGCTGGGAGAACCCCACAAAAGAGCTCGATATCAGCACCACACTAAAACAGTAGTTGTGGCTCTTAATGAGACATGCCGCATTATCACGGGTGTCTGCGCCCTACACCACTGGAGAAATTACACTGCTTAGCCGGTATTGCACCACCTGACATCCGCCGGGAAGTAGCAGCCAATAGTGAAAGGACCAAGGCAGAGACATCTCCAGCTCATCCCGTTTGGGTATCAGCCAGCACGTCAACGACTCAAATCTAGACATAGTTTTCTAAGATCTACAGAGACACTCGTTGAAACACCTCAGCAAGCGAGAGTCCAAAAGTGGCAGGCTCAAACCCAGAACCTCAACCAATGGCTGATACCAAATGAGAGACTCTGATACCAGAGGAGTGGGCGACTTGGAAGGCGCTGAACAAACTACGCTCTGGCACCACGAGATGCAGAGCCAACCTTAAGAAATGGGGCTACAAAGTGGAATCCACAACATGCGAGTGTGGAGAAGAGCAAACCACAGACCACCTACTGCAATGCAACCTGAGTCCTGCCACATGCACAATGGAGGACCTTCTTTCAGCAACACCAGAAGCACTCCCAGTGGTCAGCTATTGGTCAAAGGACATTTAATCAACTACCAAAGTCACAAATTTTGTATTTTGTATGTTTGTTTGCTTTGTTCTGTTAGAAGTGTAATATAAGTGACTGGCTGCCCTGACACGACAAATAAATAAATAAATAAATCACTTTGAGAGGAGAAGCCACGGCCCCTGCTCTCCCCGCGCAGGCGCTCTGGAAACCTGGCAGCAGCTGCCCCGCCTCATCACACTGAGAGGTAAAAAGTATGGGCTACTGTTCCTTTAAGGGAGAGAATCGTCTCTTAAAGGGACAGAATCGCCTCCTTTGGAGTTCTACCTCCCCATCAGACTCACAGAGCTGGCAATACATTCATCTTACATTCAGAATTCCAAACGATTTTAACAGATTAGAGCAGTGCTTCTCAACAGTATTTATGCATGGCTATCACGTCTCCTCTCAGCCTTCTCTTCTTCAGGCTAAACATGCCCAGCTCTTTAAGCCGCTCCTTATGACTTGAAAGCACACAACAACAACAGTCCTATCTCATCAGCCAAAAGCAGGCCCACACTTCCCATTGAGATACTAATAAGTTTATTATATTTGTTAAAATTGTTCCCTTCGAAGACCCTGCCTGAATTTAGCCCAATCGGATTGGCTCTTCTCCGGTCACGTGCACCACCAGTTCTCCTCTGCCTGGTTGGGTCATTATACACCCGGAAATCTTCGCGGGGCCGAGTGGGCGGGGCTACGGTGACGAAAGACGACTCCCGCCTGGAGTGAACCCGGAAGTGGGACAGACTCCGCCGGCAGGTGAGTGAGGGACCGCGTGGGGCGGAGCAGAGGGAGAAGTCCCTGAGTTTCCTTTTGGGTTTACTAGTGAAACACTCCAGTAAGAATGAGAACAGGATGTGTGCTTTCTCAATATGTTTTTCTACTGGAAAAAAAGCAGCTCAATGCACAGTTTTTTGTCTTTGAACTGCATTAAATGATCAGTGCAGATGGGCCCTAAGATGACCCAATTCTTTATCATCATCTTTATACAAAGTACTGCTTTCCTGTAAGCAAAGAGATCCCTCATATTGTGCTGTCTGAGCTTAATTTTGTGCTAGCATTGCCCTGTGGTGTTTTTTGTTTGACAGCCAGAGCCCTTCCACACTGCCATATAACCCAGAATATAAAGGCAGAAAATCCCACAATATCTGCTTTGAACTGAGTTATCTGAGTCCACACTGCCATATATCCCAGTTCAAAGCAGATAATGTGGGATTTTATTCAGTTGTGTGGAAGGGGCTCAAGTTAGGGAGGAATGAACATGACACATAATTCTCTGTGGGAGAGAATGTATTATCCTTTTTTATATCTATTCAATTTATTTTGGGTTGTTGTAGGTTTTTCCGGGCTATATGGCCATGTTCTGGAGGCAATTTTTCTCCTGACGTTTCGCCTGCATCTATGGCAAGCATCCTCAGAGGTACTATATAAATGAGGGGGCCCCGGTGGCGCAGTGGGTTATGGTGCTGAGCTTGTCGACTTGAAAGGTTGCAGGTTTGAATTTGGGGAGCGGCATGAGCTTACACTGTCATCCCCAGCTTCTGCCAACCTAGCAGTTCGAAAATGCGCTAGAAACAATATCATACGAAAGCTGACTCGCACAACCTGGGGATCACAACCAGACACAGTGAAGACATCTGCCCTTGCGCTATGCTACTCTGCTGCTGAGTATGCATGCCCAGTGTGGAACACATCTCACCACGCTAAAACAGTAGATGTGGCTCTTAATGAGACATACCGCATTATCATGGGGTGTCTGCGCCCTACACCACTGGAGAAATTACACTGCTTAGCTGGTATTGCACCACCTGACATCCGGAAGTAGCAACCAATAGTGAAAGGACCAAGGCAGTGACATCTCCAGCTCATCCCTTGTTTGGGTATCAGCCAGCACGTCAATGACTTAAATCAAGAAATAGTTTTCTAAGATCTACAGAGACACTCGCTGACCAGTAGCTGGCCACTTGGAGTGCCTTTACTTGGAGTGCCGCTACTTCCTGGTGGATGTCAGGTTGTGCAATACCAGCTAAACAGTGTAATTTCTCCAGTGGTGTAGGACACTGACACCCCGTAATAATGCGGCATGGCTCATTAAGAGCCTCATCTACTGTTTTAGTGTGGTGAGATGTGTTCCACACTGGGCATGCATACTCAGCAGCAGAGTAGCACAGCGCAAGGGCAGATGTCTTCACTGTGTCTGGTTGTGATCCCCAGGTTGTGCCAGTCAGCTTTTTAATGATATTGTTTCTAGCACCCACTTTTTGCTTAATATTCAGGCAGTGCTTCTTGTAGGTCAGAGCACGGTCCAGGGTGACTCCCAGGTATTTGGGTGTGCTGCAATGCTCCAGTGGGATTCCTTCCCAGGTAATCCTCAGAGCTCGAGATGCTTGTCTGTTCTTAAGGTGAAAAGCACATGTCTGTGTTTTAGATGGATTAAGGATCAGCTGGTATTCCCTGTAATAGGCAGTATAGTAATAATTAGAACCCAGTTGGAACTCTAAAGCAAGACTAAAAATTGTTTTTGTATTGTCAATTTCTTTTGAAACCATTTTTATTACATATACTTCAAATAACCCCCAATAATTGTAATGGGCCTTCTGTATGTATGACTGAATCTAACCCACTCACTAGAGGTGAAAATCAACTCTTGAACAGGGTGTTGTATACTTCTAAATAAGCATGCATAGGCTTGTACAGCTAAATGTTGTAATTTTACCTAAAGATACCTGCAGGGGTTTTGAGTTTTATGATGTAATACGTTTTACTCTGTTTGCTGTCACAGGTATTGAATGGGGCCTGTTCTTCATACTGAATGGCTGTCACGTAGATGGATTGCTTATCTAATATGGCCAGTAGAAGGAGAGGAAATCACAGACAATTTCTCTCCTCCACATCCTCTCCCACTGTGAACTCTCATAAGCCTTCAACACACCCGTGTCAAAGCCATAGTATATGCATGGTGTCTGACTTTTTTTATCCGAATATGGGAGGAGTAGAAAGCCACATCTACCAACTGTCACAGTGCCTGATTGAAAGAGGACACAAAGTGATCATAGTCACCCATTCTTACGAAGACCGGAAAGGCATTCGATACCTCACAAATGGATTGAAAGTCTACTATTTGCCATTAAGAGTTATGTACAACCAGTCTACAGCAACAACTCTGTTCCACAGCTTGCCTTTGCTCAGGTATATATTTGTCCGGGAAAAAGTCACCATCATCCATGCCCATAGTTCCTTTTCCGCTATGGCTCACGATGCACTCTTCCATGCCAAGACAATGCAGCTAAGGACGGTTTTTACAGACCATTCCCTGTTTGGATTTGCTGATGTCAGTTCAGTGCTCACAAATAAACTCTTGACTGTATCGCTGTGTGATACAAATCACATAATATGTGTTTCGTACACTAGCAAGGAGAACACTGTGTTGAGAGCGGCACTGAATCCTGAGATAGTCTCCGTTATCCCTAATGCTGTTGATCCTACTGACTTCACTCCAGATGCATCAAGATGGGATAATAAAACAATAACTATTGTTGTTGTCAGCAGGCTTGTGTATAGAAAAGGTAACAAGATTTATAAGCTGCATCTAAGTGTGGTTTCTTTTTCTCTGACGTGTTATGGAGATGATAAAAATGAAATACTCTTATGTAGTGATTTGCATTATAAATGCTTTAAGTCAGGGGTCCACAAACTTCTTAAACAGAGGACCAGGTCATAGTCCCTCAAACTGTTGGAGGGCCGGATTATAATTTGAAAAAAGAAAGAAAGAATGAATTCCTATGCACACTGCACGTATCATCTTTGTAGTGCAAAAATACTTTAGAACAATACAATAATTAAAATGAAGAACAATTTTAACAAATATAAACTTATTAGTATTTCATTGGGAAGTGTGGGCCTGCTTTTGGCTGATGAGATAGGATTGTTGTTGTTGTGTGCTTTCAAGTTGTTTCAGACTTAGGTTGATCCTGAGCGAGGGCCGGGTAAATGACCTTGGAGGGCCGTATTCGGCCCCCGGCTGTAGTTTGAGGACCCCTTCTTTAAGTCATTTGGCAGTTGATTTTAAGGTTTTGTAGTTTTACTTAATTATAAACCTAAGATTCTGGTCGGATCTTTGATTTTTTTTTTTGGTCGTGTCAGGAGCGACTTGAGAAACTGCAAGTCGCTTCTGGTGTGAGAGAATTGGCCATCTGCAAGGACGTTGCCCAGGGGACGCCTGGATTTGATGTTTTTATCATCCTTGTGGGAGGCTTCTCTCATGTCCCTGCATGAAGAGCTGGAGCTGATAGAGGGAGCTCATCCGCCTCTCCCCAGATTCGAACCTGCGACCTGTCGGTCTTCAGTCCTGCCGGCACAGGGGTTTAACTCACTGCGCCACCGGGGGCTCCAGACTTTTGATAGAAACCATGCAGTTATTGGTGGAAAAACTTGCAATTGGATCAGAAACTTATGAGACTGCTAATTGTATGGATTGAAATGAGTATGTGGAGCTTATAAACAGACCTTTTGACTTCATGGGATCATGTTGATTTGAGAATACCCTGTTATATGTAGAATACCTAGAAAAGGGCTAAGGAAGATTTTTTTTTTTTTTTGGCCATGAAGGCCACCACGCATTCCAATGATTCTGATACTCAATGTGTTGGTGGCCGAAGAGAAATCTGAATGGGAATTGCTGAGGAAGGGCTTTCTTTTCACTCCCTCCGCATTGATGTTAATGCTGCTACCCTTCAATTGCCTAGTGGCTATTTTAGCTGCAGCATCATAGAATCATAGAGTTGGAAAAGACCTTGTGGTCCCTCCAGTCCAACTCCCTGTCAAGAAGCAGGAAAGTCGCATTCAAAGCACTGTTGACTCGTGTTTGGCATGTGGTCTACTAAGACTCTTAGATTCTTTTCATGTGTGTTGATTTCAAATGTCACCCATCCTATACGTGTGCATTTTGCTTTTATTTTTTAAGAGTAGTTTCATACATTTATCCCTGTTGAAATGAATTTTATTATTTTTGGCCCAGCTGGTTTTTTTGTACTTTTTCATGTATTTAAAAGGTCATGCCTGAAGGCTTCCAGGAAAATCAATCCAGTCTGTTGTGGTGGAGGAAGTAGAAAAAGGCTGGTCTGTAGGACCGAGGGCTACATAGACAACTTGGGAGAATGATTATGTTTATTTATTTATTTATTTATTTATTTATTTAGAGCTTTTATATCCTGATCTTCTCTAACCTCCATAGGGGGACTCAGACCGGCTCACAGCAAGGATTCAATGCTAATAGTACAATCTAAAAACATCATATAATAACGAGTTAAAATACATATCGATTAAAATTACAAATAAGCCAAATCGCCAAGATAAAATCATGTCCAACTCAGTCCATATGTGTGGTCGGACCTGGGGGTTGGTCGAGGGGTGTCAGAAGGGTCTCCAAAGACCACCAGAAAACACAGTATTTTCTGTTGGTCATGGGAGTTCTCTGTGGGAAGTTTGGCCCAATTCTTCATTGGTGGGGTTCAGAACGCTCTTTGATTGTTGGTGAACTATAAATCCCAGCAACAACAATTCTCAAATGTCAAGGTCTATTTTCCCCAAACTCCACCAGGGTTCACATTTGGGCATACTGAGTATTTGTGCCAAGTTTGGTCCAGATCCATCATTGTTTTAGTCAACAGCTCTCTGGATGTAGGTGAACTACAACTCCAAAACTCAAGGTCAATGCCCACCAAACCCTTCCAGTATTTTCTGTTGGTCATGGGAGTTCTGTGTGCCAAGTTTGGTTCAATTCCATCGTTTGTGGAATTCAGAATGCTCTTTGAATGTAGGTAAACTATAAATCCCAGCAACTACAATTCCCAAATGACAAAATCAACTCCCCACCCCACCAAATTTCGGTGTTTTGGGTATTTGTGCCAAATTTGGTCCAGTGAATAAAATACATCCTGCATATGTGATATTTACATTATGATTCATAACAGTAGCAAAATCACAGTTATGAAGTAGCAACAAAAATAATTTTATGTTTGGGGGTCACCACAACATGAGGAACTGTATTAAGGGGTCGTGGCATTAGGAAGGTGAGAACCACTGTTCTAGGGCCACTCTTTTCCCAGTGGTTTTTTGGGGATGAGGCGTATCCATAATACATATGCGTGGTGTTTCCTTGCATTTGTTTTGGTGTGGCTGGACTGTGTCATGTCAGGAATGATCTAGGATGTTTTAAATTGACCTTGATTGTTGCATAAGACACACAAGCAAGACTCTGAATAATTGTTACATAGATTTGTACTTTAAGAAAAGTAATGAATGTTTACTTCATTAGCTAGAAGTAAACAAATCTCTTCAGCATTGGTATACCTCAGCTTTGAATGGAGGAAACCTTTAAATAACCTATCATGATTATTGATCATGAAGCGAGAGAGACATTTACATTCAAAGCTGTTTCTATTGTGTCATTAATTTGTCATTTGAAGGTTGTAGTTGCTGGGATTTATAGTTAGCCTACAATCAGAGTTTGCATTATGTTATATTGTATTGTATTTTATCTGGATATAATGAGCCCCCGGTGGCGCAATGGCTTAAACCCTTGTGCCGGCAGGACCACTGAACAAAAGGTCAGTGGTTCGAATCTGGGGAGTGGGATGAGCTCCTGTCTGTCAGCTCCAGCTTCCCATACACGGACATGAGAAAAGCCTCCCACAGGATGGTAAAACATCTGGGCATCCCCTGGACAACATCCTTGCAGAGGGCCAATTCTCTCACACCAGGAACGACTTGCAGTTTCTCAATTCGCTCCTGACACAAATAAATACATAAATCTGGGTATATATTCCAATTCTATAGAATTATATTGTATTATTTCATATCATACTATACCATACCATAAACTCAGTTTTGATGTTATTATTGAAATATAGTAATTAAAAACCAATTAAGACAAATAAAGGCAAACTTAATGTAAACATACATTTCTGCTAAAATTGTTTATAATTTTTAATGTATTATTTCTTCAATTTTTGTCAGTTGCTTGGGAACTTGAGTTCTGGTTAACTGAGAATCTGTTGTATATATTGACTCCAGATTAACAAATGTCTCATTCTTATAAATCTGATTTACGAAATTAAACACTTCATAAAAAAGACTGTTTATACTGAAATAGCAATAAGTTTTATATATATGTTATGTATACAGGTATAGATTTACTTAGTGGCATAATTCCTGAGCTTTGTCAGAAGTATCCAGATCTACACTTTCTAATTGGAGGAGAAGGGCCAAAGCGAATTGTATTAGAAGAGGTACGGGAAAGGTACCAGCTCCATGACAGGTATGTCCTGTGTGACTTGTTTTAATGTAGATAATATGTTAATTGAAAGGATGGGAGAAATGGGGAGTGGGGTGGGGGGATGCCTATGAGGAGAAGAGGCATGCAGTGCATATACATTTCTATGATAGTGCCAGATTAAGTGTTGCACTTGAGAGGATGTTCTGTTTTGTGGAATATCCTTCCCTTGAAGGCCTAATTGCTAGCATTGATGGTGGCTTCATTCGGGCGCCAAGTAAAACCATAATGAAGTCTTGTTGAAGGCTTTCGTGGCTGGAATCGCTGGGTTGTTGTAGGTTTTTCAGGCTATATGGCCATGCTCTAGAAGCATTCTCTCCTGACGTTTTACCTGCATCTATGGCAGGCATCCTCAAACCTCACAACCTCTGAAGATGCTTGCCATAGATGCAGGTGAAACATCAGGAGAGAATGCTGCTAGAACATGGCCATATAGCCCGAAAAACCTACAACAACCCATAATGAAGTATTTTGTGCCTTACTGATTTATTTTACAATGTACACATAGCTTTGACATTTTTAACTGGTTACAGTATTTACTATCTTTTTAGACTATTTAGATCTTAAATGCTTGCATTTTAACTGCTAACAGTGATTTTGTTTTTACATCACTCAGATCCTGTGATAGACGATGGGATGTAAATATTTTAATAGATACTGTATCCCTTATCCAAAATTCTGAAATCCAGAATACTCCAAAATCATTCCCAGATACTGATACCTTTTCTTTCTGATGTCTCAGTGTACACGCACTCTGTTTCATGCACTAAATTATTAAAAACAGTGTGTATATAATTACCTTTTATATTTTATATGTATATGAAACAGCAATGAATTTGTATTGTCGAAGGCTTTCATGGCCAGAATCACTGGGTTGTTGTAGGTTTTTTCGGGCTATATGGCCATGTTCTAGAGGCATTCTCTCCTGGCGTTTCGCCTGCATCTATGGCAAGCATCCTCAGAGGTAGTGAGGTCTGTTGGAACTAGGAAAATGGGTTTATATATCTGTGGAATGACCAGGGTGGAGACAAAGGACTCTTGTCTGCTGGAGCTAGGTGTGAATGTTTCAACTGACCACCTTGATTAGCATACAATGACCTGACTATGCCTGGAGCAAACCTTTGTTGGGAGGTGATTAGACGTCCTTGAAAATGAACAAAATCTGGCTACCAGTATTAAAAAACTCTAAAATTGCAACAGCACAACAACAGAGAGGAAACAAACAAGGACATCTAATCACCTCTCAACAAAAGTTTGCTCCAGGCACAGTCAGACCATTGTATGCTAATCAAGGTGGTCAGTTGAAACATTCACACCTAGCTCCAGCAGACAAGAGTCCTTTGTCTCACCCTGGTCATTCCACAGATATATAAACCCTTTCCTAGTTCCAACAGACCTCACTACCTCTGAGGATGCTTGCCATAGATGCAGGCGAAACGTCAGGAGAAAATGCCTCTAGACCATGGCCATATAGCCTGAAAAAACCTACAACAACCAAGCAATGAATTTCATGTTTGGATTTAGGTCTCATCTCCAGGCTATCTCATCATGATTATGCAAGTATTCCAATGTCTTTTTTTGAATAAGGGATACAACATAGTATATTTCATTGTACAGAGCAGTGGTTTTGGTGGTTGTAATTGTTGTGATTTGTAGTTCTCTTACAATCACAGAGCATTTTGAACCCCACCAACAATAGAATTGGGCCAAACCTCTCACTCAGAACCCCCATGACCACCAGAGTGGGCCACAGCAACGGTGGCAGGGGACAGCTAGTTAATAATAAAGTAGTATCTATAAAACAGTAAAATGCCTATTAGTGGATCCATTGTTCAACTCTTACTGATATGACTACAGGGGCCTTAATATGTTTGCTGCTAGATCTCAGGTAGTGATCTCAAAGACTGAGGCAGTTTCTGTCCCCAAACAAGTCAGTGGCTCAGTACAAGCCCCACCTTTGAGCATGTGCTCAAGAAAGTACATGGCCTATATCAGACAAAGGCCCCCACACAAGCCTTTAAAAATCAATCAAGAATGACTGCCAAAACACAGCTCACCTTCTGCTCTCTCCTCAGACACTTAAGGTTGAATGCTTGATTATAAGTATTACGATTTGCAGTGAAAGCATTTTTGAAAAGCATAATACAACTTTGTAGTTTGGTACAATGGATCACAGTTAAAGACCTTACAGTATCAGGAATAAAACAAAATACAATATGCACATTCATAAATTTGTTGCATTAATATGAATGAAACTAAATGTGTTTAACATTGGCTGTAATCATGCTCCATGTCAGGTAGATGTCTATAAATATTACTTTTAAATTTTGTTTCCCATAACTATGCAGAGTTCGTCTTCTGGGTGCTTTGGAACATCAGGATGTTCGAAATGTCTTGGTCCAGGGACATATTTTTCTAAACACTTCTCTCACTGAAGCGTTTTGCATGGCAATTGTGGAAGCTGCCAGTTGTGGGTTACAGGTAAAAAACAGTATCCATATTTCATAGAAAATATTTAAAGATATGTTCTTAAAATATTTTTGTTGAGTTAGATTTAGTTAAGGGAGACTCTCAATCTCACTTCAATAGGAGCAGAATTTTCTTAACTGTAAATAGTGGTTGGAGTAATTACCATTTTTACTTGTGTATTAATCATTGGAAGGTTGGGGGAGGGGTTACCAAAAAGTGACCCCAAAAATGAGGTCAGCTTATACACAGGTCAATGCAGCTTCTCTTGTCCATTCTGGCACTGGTTCGAGCCTTTTGTAATGTCAGTTTGAAAAAATAGTGGCACAACGGCTTTTTGGTGCTTCCCTGTTGCAGCGAGGAATTAAGAAGTGGCCCGTGCTTCTTTTACGGTAGGCTCTTTCCAGACTGACTGAGCTCTTGCTGTAGACCAGGGGTCCTCAAACTAAGGCCTGGGGGCTGGATACGGCCCTCCAAGGTCATTTACCTGGCCCACGCTCAAGGTCAACCTAAGTCTGAAACGGCTTGAAAGCACACAACAACAATCCTATCTCATCAACCAAAAGCAGGTCCACACATCCCATTGAAATACTAATGTTTACATTTGTTTAAATTGTTCTTCATTTTAATTATTGTATTGCATTTAAGTGGTTTTTTTTTCACTACAAATAAGATATGTGCAGTGTGAATTCATGGGGTTTTTTTTTCAAATTATAATCTGGCCCTCCAATACTTTGACGGACTGTGACCTGGCCCTCTGTTTAAAAAGTTTGTGGACCCCTGCTGTAGACCATTCAAGGACAGCATACAAGTAGTGCCTATCCCCTTCACTCTTCTCATGCTTGGTCGTATGTAGTTGGCCTGTAAATGAGATGGAGTGGTGAAGAGGATGAGAAGAAAGGTAAGCAAAAGGTATGAAACAAGCTCTACAAGCTTGTCTCCTTCTCCTCCTCCTCCTCCTCCTCTTTACCTTTCCTGAGAAGACAAATGGGTCAAGGATCCCTCTACTGCAGTTGGTTTTTGCCTTCTCCAGATATTCAGTGCCTGACCTCAGTTGTCTGTAGCCAGTAGGCTTGGTTGATAAAAAAAATGGTTCAAAACTCATTTTGGATGTAGGGGACGGTGGTGGTTCGATTCTAAAGTCACTTCCGATTTTTTTTTAGAAAATTGAAACTTCCGTTAATGCGGATGCACATACGCAGTAGGAAAAAAACAGCACTGGCACTGGGGAAACTTCAGGGGATTCTCCCTCCCTCGTTTTTAGACTAATCCTGAGGAAACCTGCTACAGTGATAGAATACATGGACCACTATTAGCTGACCAAATTTCATAGCCTTTAACTTCTCCATGGATTTTTGGCAAATTTTCAAAGTTTTTATTAAGGAACATGTTTTTAATAATAAAGAAAACCCGTTCCTGGTTTGAAAGTGTTATTTCCTGTTTCATTGGGTGGCCTTTACTTTGAAAGTAGTTGTTCTACTCCAGACACTTTGTTTGTGTGGCACAAACTGTGTTAAATTGGTGGAGAACAGAAATCATAGTACAGACCCCATCAAGAGACATCTAGACTGACCCCCTTCTTCTGGACAGAAAGGCACCAAACTCTCCTGACATCCATTTGCTTCCTATACTGAGTTGGAGGAGAACCTCAAGACACATCCATCCGTTTATTCCTTTTTGCAGATGCAATCAATCATTTTATTTAATCATTACTCACTGACTGTAAAGGGCTGGCTACCCCAGTGCTTTGCCCATGGCAATCAGGCAAAAGTAAAATGATTGGTTTTTAAGCAGTTTATGTTCTCTTGGCTTTGCAAAAGTTGCTTATTGCTTTGCTGCCTTCTTTAGACACCTTTGTAGATTCAATCCGTTATTTTATATTTAGATGAAGACGGCTACAGACAGCTATTATTGGGTCCTTCAGCCATTTTGGCTAATGAGCAGCAGGGCAGTGTGGGAAATGTAGTTTAACAGCAGGGCTTTTTGCAATCTCTACCATTGAGGGCCTGGCCTTCACAAACTTCAGTTAAAGATGGCTGTGATTAGCCATGCCCACCTCATCCCTCCTTGTATCGCTGGTGGAAAGCATAAGATTTTTTTAAAAAATTAGACCTTACCAAAGTTGCTTAATGGTTGTGAAAATTAAAATAACATTGGGAGACATCCAAACATCATATAATATTTTTTTAAAAAGGTAAATGATTCAAATTCGGACCCCCCCCCCCCTTTCCTGCATGGTTCAAAACTACAGCTGAAGTCCAAATTCGTATGTTTTCTTCCGACTTTCAGGTTTTTCCGAATCAACCTATCCAACTCTAGTAGCCAGTCCACTAATGAGGTTAGGAGGTGAAGAGAATCTGAAGGAAGCAGGCAAAAGATGAGAAACTAGCTGTCTCTCCTGCTGTGGTAGAGGGATCCAGAGGCCAGCAACTGAGACAGATTGGCAAGATAGAAGGACAAGTTATGATCTTGCTCAGGGCTATTCCATGAATCGATTAATGGGCAGGGCTCAACTAAATTTCCTGTTTCTAATACTGTAGAGAATCACCCCCACTGTGAAGAAAATCACAGGAACGTGTCCTAATATATGTAAACAATCAACATTGTGTTGTTGAAGATTTTCATGGCCAGAATCACTGTGTTGCTGTGAGTTTTCTGAGGTGTATGGCCCTGTTCCAGAAGCATTTTCTCCTGACATTTTGCCCACATCTATGGCAGGCATCCTCAGGAGAGTATGTTTCCGAAACCTGGCCATACACCCCAGTAAACTCACAGCAACCCAACAATCAGCATTCTCTAACTGTGTTGATTGGAAAGATGTTTAGTAGTAGAAGCTCCATCCTGAGCATTTTGAAAACTGATTTTAAGAAGAAAGAGAAAGACAGTGTGAGGACAAGATACCTATAGAAGACTAAGGTTAGTAAAGCTGAATGAGCAAAAAGTCACAAGTAGTAATGTTTTGTAATGACAGATTGAAAATGTGGGGGTGAAAGAAGAGAGAGAGAAAAAAACAGCCAACAAGCAACAGTTTTGTATCTGAGGGTCTACTTCAGGTAGGCATTTTGTGACCCTCTCATATCCTTGACTATTGGTTATTCTAGGTAGGACTGATGAGAGTAGTCGTTCAGCAACACCTGAAGATTTGTTGCCTAGTTTGATCTTGTCAGGAACCGGAAAGGTTCTCTGTTATTAAGCATTAATGTTGGGCGTTTATATAGTGTCAAACTAGCCTACCTCACAGCTAGCGTTTTTTTTTTAATAACATTATTTTCTTAGATGAAACAAACGTTTAAGTTTTGTTGATATTTTTAGATATCATTGTCAACACAAAGACGTTTTTCTTTCCCTTATAGGTGGTAAGCACAAAAGTTGGTGGGATTCCTGAAGTGTTGCCTGATGACTTTATAATCTTATGTGAACCTTCTGTGAATTCTCTGTGTAATGGATTGGAAAAAGCTATTAGCCAGCTGAAGTCAGGATCACTTCCGTTGCCTGAAGTCATACATAACAAAGTTAAAACTTTCTATACTTGGAGAAACGTTGCAAAGAGAACTGAAAAAGTAGGCAAACTTTCATGTTTGAAACTCCTATACCTTTCTCCATCTTTAGAGTGTCATTTTCATGAGGTCAGCAAGGCCAGCTAAATATTTTTAGACTGGAGGAGGAACAGAGCATACTGTATATACTCAAGTATAAGCCTAGTTTTTAGCCCTTTTTATAGGCTGAAAATGTTCCTTTCGGCTTATACTCGGGTCAAGGTTATTTATTATTTTACTCTGTTGTTATTTTTATTACATGTATTATTTTACTCTATTTATTATTATTATTATTATTATTATTATTACATTTATCATTTTACTCTATTATTACATTACATTTTACTTTATTGTTGTTATTATTACATGTATTATTTTACTCTATTGTTATTATTACATTTCCATTATTTTACTCTATTATTATTATTATTATTATTATTACATTTATTATGTTACTCTCTTTATTATTATTGGAAGGATACATAAGCACATTTCCTTGAAGAAGCTTAGAATCAGAGTTGGACAGTCTTATCTTAAATTACAGTGTTATGTAAATATTCAAAAGCATTGAACCTACCAATGCCTCAATTAATGTAATTGTATTTGTATCTGTTTTATTTTGAAACTAGCTATACCCGCCACGTGTTGCTGTGGCCAACCTTCCCTCTTTCTCTCCTTCTTTCCCTCCTTCCTTCACTCCCTCTTTCCTTCCTTCCTTCCCGTCTTTTCTTCCTTCTCTCTTTCCTTCTTTCCTTCCCTCCCTCTTTCTCTACATCTTCCCCATTTCCTTCACTCCCTCTTTCCTTCCTTCTTTCCCTTTTTTCTTTCCTTCTCTCCTTCCTTCCTTCTTTAACTTTCCTTCCCCCTTTTTCTTTCCTCCTTCCTTCCTTCCTTCCTTCCTTCCTTCCTCTTCCTTCCTTCCTTCCTTCCTTCCTTCCTTCCTTCCCTTCCTTCCTTCCTTCCTTCCTTCCTTCTCTCTTTACTTCCATGCTTCCTTCTCCCTTTCCTTGTTTCTTTCCCTCCCTCTTTCTATCCTTTCTTCCTTCTCTACCTCCTTCCTTCCTTCTCTCTTTACTTCCATGCTTCCTTCTCCCTTTCCTTGTTTCTTTCCCTCCCTCTTTCTATCCTTTCTTCCTTCTCTACCTCCTTCCTTCCTTCTCTCTTTACTTCCATGCTTCCTTCTCCCTTTCCTTGTTTCTTTCTCTCCCTCTTTCTATCCTTTCTTCCTTCTCTACCTCTTCCTTCCTTCCTTCTCTCTTTACTTCCATGCTTCCTTCTCCCTTTCCTTGTTTCTTTCCCTCCCTCTTTCTCTCCTTCCTTCCTTCTCTACCTTTTTCTAATCAATATTACAAGTGGTAGACTGTTAGGTGAGACAGACTAAATGCAGTAGAGAAATCTTACAGCTATTTTTTTCTTTCTTAGGTGTATGACAGAGTGGGAAGTGAAACTGTCTTGCCAATGTCGAAACGGCTTGACAGGCTTATCTCTCACTGTGGCCCTGTGACAGGCTGTATTTTTGCTGTTTTGGCTGTGCTTAGCTTTCTTTTCCTTGTATTCTTGAGATGGATGATACCGGATGACCATATTGATCCTGCAGTAGATGCCACAGGCCCGAATGGAGCGTGGACACAACAACTTTTTCCCAATGCTAAAAAAAAGGAAAGACTTCACATTCCTAGAGATGCTACAATATGAGAGAGGACGTGGTTCTCCTACAGTTTTCGCACTGAGTGTTGGATTGATGTTTACCAAATGAAAATGTTTCAGAATTATTGGACAGCTTTTCTAACTAATTGGGAGAAAAAATGGTCACCTTGGATCCCACTCTGTCCACAAGGTGGTATGTAAATTAAATAAATAAAATAAAAATAAAATGTTCTACCTCAAATTAGGATAGTCTAAAAGTGGTTTAGGATTAACATGATTGCTAAGATTTGGAGCAATGGCTGTTCACATTTATTTTAACTTTAATTATTTTGTATAAATGGGCAGAATATTCTTGTGCCTGCCAATGAAAGAAAAATGGGAGAAAGTAAGGGGTAAATAAGTGAGCAGATCTGTTTCTAGTGTTGTTCCTTTTTATTTCCCGTTGTCAGCATTCATTATTGCTCTTCCTATCCATCATAATACAATGGGATCAGAACTGTAAACCTAAACTTAAAGGCCTGTAGCCAGGATTTTGATTCGGGGGGGGGGGAGTTTGATTCGGGGGGGGGGGGGCTGAGTCTGAGTGAAAGAGGGTCTACCCTAGCAAACCTTTTGTATCGTTACCCCAATACCCCATGCATATGGGATATATTGAGCATGGTGATCAGATCATGATATGAATAAACTAACAGTTTAAAATGTATTGTCGAAAGGCTTTCATGGCCGAATCACTGGGTTGTTGTAGGTTTTTTCGAGGCTATATGGCCATGTTCTAGAAGCATTCTCTCCTGACGTTTCGCCTGCATCTATGGCAAGCATCCCTAGAGGTAGTGAGGTCTGTTGGAAGTAGGAAAAATGGGTTTATATATCTGTGGAAAGACCAGGGTGTGCCTGGTGCAATCTTTTGTTGAGAGGTGATTAGATGTCCATTGTTTGACAGAGAAATCAGCCATAGCAGAGCACCTGATGAACCAACCTGGACACAACATATTATTTGAGAACACAGAAATGCTGGACCACTCTCACAACCACCATGTCAGACTACACAGAGAAGCCATTGAAATCCACAAGCATGTGGACAATTTCAACAGAAAGGAGGAAACCATGAAAATGAACAAAATCTGGCTAAAGGTTAAAGGTTGTCCCCTGACATTAAGTCCAGTCATGTCTGACTCTGGGGTGTGGTGCTCATCTCCATTTCTAAGCCGAGCCGGCGTTGTCCGTAGACACCTCCAAGGTCATGTGGCCGGCATGACTGCATGGAGCGCCGTTACCAGTATTTAAAAAAAAACAACTCTAAAATTACAACAGCAAAACAACAGAGAGAAAACAAACAAGGAAATCTAATCACCTCTCAACAAAAGATTGTACCAGGCACTGCCAGACCATCAAATGCTAATCAAGGTTGTCAGTTGAAACATTCACATCTAGCTCCAACAGACAAGAGTCCTTTGTTCCACTCTGGTCATTCCACAGATATATAAACCCTTTTCCCTAGTTCCAACAGATCTCACTACCTCTGAGGATGCTTGCCATAGATGCAGGCGAAACGTCAGGAGAGAATGCCTCTAGACCATGGCCATACAGCCTGAAAAAACCTACAACAACCCAGTTTAAATAATGTACCAGTAAGGCCTTCCCACGGACCACCCGGAGAATTTCTGGGGGGGGGGGGCTGAAGCCCCTCAACCCCTCCCCCCCAGCTATATGCCTGCTAAACATCAGGCCTTTTTCTAGAATGTAGGGCACTAGAAAGGTGAGACCCAAAGATGAGATGAATGCCTTATTCCAGTGATATTGCCTACAACTCCCAGAAATCCAAGCCAGTTTACCAGCTGTAGGATTTCTTGGAGTCAAAGGCAAAAACATCTAGGGACCCATAGGCTGAGAACCACTTCCTTATACAATGGGTCAGATCTTGTCTGTATTTAGACAATCCGTGCTTCATGTTCCAACATACATATGATATTTTTGAATGCTTCCTTAAGTTTATATTTGAAATGCAGCTTTTGGAGAAATTGCTTCCTGCTTATTTTCTAGTCTGGTTTGAAGTTGATTCAAATATAAAGAAAGCATAGTATCTTACTACCAGAGGAAGTTCCAGTAAATTGTGGGCTCAGTCATTCTGACCTGCTGCCTCTTTGCTCACAGTAAGAGATTGGAAACATCTGCCTTTAGTTGAATTGCAACTCTTCTTTACTTGTGAACAAAACCAGGATCAAACCATGATTTATATTAACAATGTGTACCAACTCAGATGTGAATCTAATTTAAATTAGTAGTACTTATTTTGACATAAGCATGAATATGATTGCAACCAAGGTGAGTTAACATAAACCATCATTTTGTGAATTCAGTAACAAAAAGGAGCTATACCAACTTCTCTTGTGAGAGAAAGAAATTTTATTAATATTTGTATTCCCTCCTTATACATTTGAACTGATCCTATGTTTTGACTATGGACATGGAAATTGCTTCATATTTTAGACTGTGGGACTATGCTGATTCATGTGATTGGCTCTTACTGTCTTCTTCTGCAGAAAACAGATATAATAAGGCAGGCAAGTCTCATTTCTGTGAAAATTAGGTGCCTTTTTACCAGCTAAGATAGGAAAATGTCCATCAAGTTTATACATGGAATTTTTTTAATGGCTTTTTAATTCAGAATAATGTTTTTTTCCATAGAGTTTTTTATTCTAAGCACACAGTAGTGAAATTATATGTGAACAAAGGTTACCACAAATACTGGAAAAATAATTTTCTATGCACTTCCACAATAAGAACACATAGCAGCAAATTATAGATGGTAGTAAAAGTGATGCATAGAGACAAAATAGCATTTCTTTCATTATATTAACTTCAAACATATGTATCTTGGGTTGTTGTAGGTTTTTTCGGGCTATATGGCCATGGTCTAGAGGCATTCTCTCCTGACGTTTCGCCTGTATCTATGGTAAGCATCCTCAGAGGAAAAAGAGTTTATATATCTGTGGAATGACCAGGGTGAGACAAAGGACTCTTGTCTGCTGGAGCTAGGTGTGAATGTTTCAACTGACCACCTTGATTAGCATACAATGGCCTGACAGTGCCTAGAGCAAACTTTTGTTGAGAGGTAATTAGATGTCCTTGTTTGTTTCCTCTCTGTTGTTGTGCTGTTGTAATTTTAGAGTTTTTTAATACTGGTAGCCACCATGTCAGACTACACAGAGAAGCCATTGAAATCCACAAGCATGTGGACAATTTCAACAGAAAGGAGTAAACCATGAAAATGAACAAAATCTGGCTACCAGTATTAAAAAACTCTAAAATTACAACAGCAAAACAACAGAGAGGAAACAATCAGGGACATCTAATTACCTCTCAACAAAAGATTGCCCCAGGCACTGTCAGGCCATCAAATGCTAATCAAGGTGATCAGTTGAAACATTCACACCTAGCTCCAACAGACAAGAGTCCTTTGTTCCACTCTGGTCATTCCACAGATATATAAACCCATTTTCCTATTTCCAATAGACCTCACTACCTCTGAGGATGCTTGCCATAGGTGCAGGCAAAATGTCAGGAGAGAATGCCTCTAGAACATGGCCATATAGCCCGAAAAAATCTACAACAATCCAGTTAGTCAAGTTGTTTTCAAAGCCAAATAATTGCTTCATTTTTTGAACAAATCATCTAGGTGAGCTAGCTGCGGCCAAGTTAAAATCTGAAAATCCAATTTTTTATGTTCAGTATTGACAAAGAACACTCCGGCACTCCATTGTTACTGATATGGTTGAAGCAAAAAGGTTAGGTGATATTGTAAAGCATGTCTTTTAAACCAACAAAATTTGAAATACTTTAAAAAGAAAGAAAGGTAGAATAAAAGTTTCCTAAAGCATGCCTAATGCAGGCTATCAGAAGGACAGATTTTAGACACATGTTGAACATTGCTAGGTGATCTCAGTTGACTGTATTTTTAAGTTGATGTCAGTCATCAATATGAATTGGCTGGTAGCATTAAACATAAAGGAAGAAGTGTCATTTTCTGGGTGCATCTGGTTACTAATCCAGTATTTTCTGTGTGATAAGTGCTATTCCATAATCTTGTAGCATTTAGCCGAGATATTTATAAGTAATCATTTTCTACCCACTATTTAAACTGTATACACTCCCATTACAGTGGTCTCTTGATCAAATGGCTGTGTTATAAGCTTGTAGTGTATCAACTGAAAAAATTGAAAAAAAAACAAGTTCTCTACAAGACTTAATATTCCTTTTGCATCCTATCTTGCGTCACTGTTTTTAACACAATTTTAGAACATCTTAACTAGAACTCTTTCCAAATGGTGTACTTAGAGTTATGATGTTCTGAGATACACAATATTTTCAAATGTATGATGATAATACTTTGATCACATTAAAACAGTAACAATTATGAAATGTAAATCAGTATATTCTACTTACATGGTTGACTCCATCAGTTTGAAATATGCCATATTGGGAATATAACTTGCCAAAACAATGTCAGGGTTTTTTCCAACCAGGAAAATCACTTCTCTGGAAATTTAACAGGCTGAATAGGTGGCAAGGAATGTCTGTGGGGAAAAAAATGATGATTATGATGATGCAGTATCACCAGACAAACTACTGACAAAATTATATTTGTGGCATAATGATTTATTATGAAATATTTACTGACTTTACAAATGTTCCATTGTCTTTTTCCAATATTTTTTAAAAAATTGCCTGCCAAAACCCTTTTCACCTTCATTTTGCTACTGTTTATCTATTTTCCCCCTAAAGGAACAATATTTTTAAGTATGTATATTGATTACCATATATTTATGAGAATTCTGTAAATATGTTCAGATATATTTCTCCATGACTAAAAATTGTGTTTTGCCATATTTGCTATGAAACAATATCCTAAGACCTTCTTTTTCATGTGTAATTGGCAGTTGCCTATTTCTCTTCCTAATTCCAAATCAGATTAAACATCATGATTAGCTGTAATATGCACATATATTTTTCAGTGAATTTGGAAAAAAAAAGACAAAGAGTTTTCTAACAAAAAGATTTGAAACAATTTGTGAACAAATGGATTAATCATAAGTGTACTCTATTCCTATAGTAAAAAATTATCAATTCTTATAGGCTACAGCAGGGATCCTCAAACTAAGACCCGGGGGCCAGATACAGCCTTCCAAGGTCATTTACCCGGCCCTTGCTCAGGGTCAACCTAAGTCGGAAATTACTTGAAAACACACAACAACAATCCTATCCCATCACCCACAAGCAAGTCCACACTTCCCATAAAATACGAATAAATTTACAAACATATATATAATCCTGCTGGAGTGGGCTACGGAAACGGAAGTCATAAAGGAGTGCATGATAAAATGGGCCACCAACATTGGGAGATCTATCAACTACAAAGAATGGGATCAACTGTGGAACAAGAAGATGGAATATGTCTATGCGACGGAATTGAAGGAAAACCATTACAAAATGATATACAAATGGCATATGACGCCACAGAAGTTAAGCTTAATGTACAAGAAAACTTCGAATAAATGCTGGAAGTGTGAATCTCAAGTGGGGACGTACTATCATCTCTGGTGGACCTGCCCCATAGCCCAAAGCTACTGGAAGGGAATCCAAGATCTATCCCAAGAAATACTTAAAACCAAAATCCAAATGAAACCGGAATACTTCCTGCTGGGCATCACAGACGACATAGAATTGGACTCCAACCAAGATATCCTTTTTACCTACCTCATGACAGCCGCCAGAATCGTATATGCCAGGAGATGGAAATCAAAAGAATCTAGCTCAGTGGAGGAGTGGTTACAAAAAAATTGGGACTTGAAAAACATGGACAAGCTAACCTACTATCTAATAGATTACACAGGTACCCCTTTAAAAGAACAAACTGGAAGCAATTTGAAGATTGTATGAGTATTCACTAAGAAAAAAACAACAGGGCCCTACTAGAAGAATAATAGGACAAAACAAACCATAAACTTATACGAACAAACGTTAAAGGAAGAAGAAAAAAGGAAAAGAAAACGAGCCGAGAAGAGATTTCAAGACAGAACGAAAGGAAAGAAAGTGTGAACGTCGGAAGGAAGACTGGGAAGTCAACTCCCCTCCCCCACCTTACCCCTTTTCCTTCCCAACCCTATATCCCATCCCCCCTACCCTCCACCCCTACCCATCACGCTATCCTATCCAGTACTCCCCCCCACTGTATATCTATTTTGTAAAATTCTAATAAAGATTTATAAAAAAAATACAAATAAGTTTATATTTATTAAAATTGTTATTCATTTTAATAAATATAATTATTGTATTGTTTTAAAAGTGTTTTTGCACTACAAATAAGATATGTGCAGTGTGCATAGGAATTAATTCATTTTTTTTTTCAATTTATAATCCGGCCCTCCAACAGTTTGAGGGACTGTGACCTGGCCCTCTGTTTAAAACGTTTGGAACCTTCTAGAGCAGCGGTTCCCAAACTGTGCTCCATGGAACCCTAGGGTTCTACAAAAACATTGTAGGGGTCTTACAAAAAAATCTTTAAAATCTAATTAAAAATAGATTTTAAACTAAAACCACTCAAGGCCAACTATTTAATTGTATCAAATTCTAAGAAAGGGAGAGTGTGGGTTATCACAAAAAAAATGGGGAGCTGGAGCTGACAGATGGAAATTCCCCCTGCTCCCCTGATTCAAACCGCCAACCTTTCGGTCAGCAGTCCTGCTGGCACAAGGGTTTAACCCATTGTGCCATCGGGGGCTTTAAAGGTCAAAACCAACACCTTGTACTTTCATAGAATCATAGAATCATAGAGTTGGAAGAGACCTCATGGGCCATCCAGTCCAACCCCTTTCTGCCAAGAAGCAGGAATATTGCATTCAAATCACCCCTGACAGATGGCCATCCAGCCTCTGTTTAAAAGCTTCCAAAGAAGGAGCCTCCACCACACTCCGGGGCAGAGAGTTCCACTGCTGAACGGCTCTCACAGTCAGGAAGTTCTTCCTCATGTTCAGATGGACTCTCCTCTCTTGTAGTTTGAAGCCATTGTTCCGTGTCCTAGTCTCCAAGGAAGCAGAAAACAAGCTTGCTCCCTCCTCCCTGTGGCTTCCTCTCACATATTTATACATGCTATCATATCCCCTCTCAGCCTTCTCTTCTTCAGGCTAAACATGCCCAGCTCCTTAAGCCGCTCCTCATAGGGCTTGTTCTCCAGACCCTTGATCATTTTAGTCGCCCTCCTCTGGACACATTCCAGCTTGTCAATATCTCTCTTGAATTGTGGTGCCCAGAATTGGACACAATATTCCACGTGTGGTCTAACCAAAGCAGAATAGAGGGGTAGCATTACTTCCCTAGATCTAGACACTATGCTCCTATTGATGCAGGCCAAAATCCCATTGGCTTTTTTTGCGGCCACATCACATTGTTGGCTCATGTTTAACTTGTTGTCCACGAGGACTCCAAGATCTTTTTCACACGTACTGCTCTCGAGCCAGGCATCCCCCATTCTGTATCTTTGCATTTCATTTTTCCTGCCAAAGTGGAGTATCTTGCATTTGTCACTGTTGAACTTCATTTTGTTAGTTTTGGCCCATCTCTCTAATCTGCCACTTTGCCCGGAAACTAATTTAGATACATTTCAGATGAAATGTAATTCTGCTTTCAATGTATTCAGTACTCGCAGTTCACAGTTGTGTGCCTTTTCTTTTTTAAATACAATTTAGAAATGCTTGGCAGTCCTTCTTGATGTTGTTTTGACTTTTTAATCTGATCATCAGTGCAGTATGGTCCACAGGTGAGTGCAAACACTAATTAGGCATTGGGGGGTGGGGGTGTCAACTGACCACCTCCGGAACGTGCCCTTGTGAGGTTTCGTATCCCAGAGGTCAATGATTTTCCACTCTCTGGTTTCAGAGAGGATAATGTGGTCTATGGATTCGGGAGATCAGTCAACAAACTTGCTCCAGCACCCCAAGCTTATGTTTAATAGTGTCAAAGTATGTGAAACTACTGTTTCAGGGACAAGACAATATCATCCACTGGCTAATATAAGCACCAAGTAAACACGTTAGGATCAAGTGACTACTCCATAAACTCACCTGAAGCACCCTCAAGTGAGGCTCCATTGTTTCAGAGGCAAGAGAATTAGGCACATTGGGGTTAGGTAACTATTTCACAAACTTGCCCTAGTACCCAAAGTGAGGCTTAATTGTCCCTGCTTAGCTTCCAAGATCTGACAGGATCTGATGCCTTGAGTAGTTGTTGTTACTGTTGTGTGTTTTCAAGTCATTTCCAAATTATGGTGAACCTAAGGCCACCCTATCTCAACACCAAACTGCCCTTGACCTTGTTATTTAGGAAATAATAGAACCATCGTTTGAGCACTCCTTAACCCACCCTGCTGGACACAGATGGCCTTGATAAGCCGGAGGCTTGCCAGACTCTCCCCTGCCTATTTGCGTCAACAGTCCCTTGTACATGGTGGGTTTGGGAGGAAGAGTTCCTACTGATAAGAACTAGACAAAGGGAGGGTGCAGGGCAGAGGATACGGACCATGATGTGAAATGGCCTGATTGCCTTTTAACCAACTGAGTCTGAAAATGATTAACTGATGCACGAAAAGGGTGGCACAGCCCTGTGAAACTATAAAAGCAAATGTACCGTCCCCCCATTTGGGAGGTACCACTGGGAGCTCCAGTTCTCTGTATTTTTTACCTTGTTTTAGTTTTTCAAAATAATGCTTTCTTTGGGTTGTTTTAGGTTTTTTTTCGGGCTATATGGCCATGGTCTAGAGGCATTTTCTCCTGACGTTTCGCTTGCATCTATGGCAAGCATCCTCAGAGGTAGTGAGGTCTGTTGGAAAAATATATCTGTGGAATGACCAGGGTGGGACAAAGGACTTTTGTCTGCTGGAGCTAGGTGTGAATGTTTCAACTGACCACCTTGATTAGCATTTAATGGCTTGGAAGTGCCTGGGGGAATCTTTTGTTGAGAGGTGATTTGATGTGCCTGATTGTTTACTCTCTGTTGTTTTGCTGTTGTAATTTTTTGAGTTTTTTAATACTGGTAGCCAGATTTTGTTCATTTTCATGGTTTCTTCCTTTCTGTTGAAATTATCCACATGCCTTGTGGATTTCAATGGCTTCTCTGTGTAGTCTGACATGGTGGTTGTGAGAGTGGTCCAGCATTTCTATGTTCTCAAATAATATGCTGTGTCCAGGTTGGTTCACCTCACAACCACCATGTCGGATTACACAGAGAAGCCATTGAAATCCACAAGCATGTGGACAATTTCAACAGAAAGGAAGAGACCATGAAAATGAACAAAATCTGGCTACCAGTATTAAAAAACTCTAAAATTACAACAGCAAAACAACAGAGAGTGAACAATCAGGCACATGAAATCACTCTCAACAAAAAAAGATTCCCCCCAGGCACTTCCAAGCCATTAAATGCTAATCAAGGTGGTCAGTTGAAACATTCACACCTAGCTCCAGCAGAGAAAAGTCCTTTGTCCCACCCTGGTCATTCCACAGATATATAAACCCATTTTCCTACTTCCAACAGACCTCACTACCTCTGAGGATGCTTGCCATAGATGCAGGCGAAACGTCAGGAGAAAATGCCTCTAGACCATGGCCATATAGCCCAAAAAAACCTACAACAACCCAGTGATTCCGGCCATGAAAGGGTCGACAATACAATGCTTTCTTTCTGAGAGCAAGAAACACCTGGTTATTTTGCTGGCTGTGTCTCTGAAGCTGCACTTTTTAATATATTGGGGTAACGGTGGATTGGAAGAGACCACAAGTGCCATCTAGTTCAACCTTCTGCCATGCAGGAACACATGAGAGCACCCCCGACGGCCCTCCATCCTCTGCTTTAAAACTTGCAGAGAAGTAGACGCCACCACATTCCAAGACAGCATGTTCCATTGCCAAAGAGCTCTTACCATCAAGAAGATTTTCCTGATGTTTAGGTGGAATCATTTTTCCTGCAATTTGAATCCATTGCTTCATGTCCTAACATCCAGAGCAGCAGAAAACAAGCTTTCCCCCTTTATGTGACATCCTTTAAAATATTTAAACATGGCTATCATGTCCCCTCTCATCCTTCCTTTCTCCAAGCTAAAGATACTGTGCTCCTTCAGCCGCTCCTCGTAGGGCTTAGCTTCCAAGCCTCTGATCATTTTGGTTGGCCTTCTCTGAGCAGACATTTAATAAACACAGCTATTCTGTCATCCAAGTCCTTGATAAAGATAATTGAATAACACTGGACCCCGGAAAGAATCTATATAAATAAAAATGTAATGTTTGTTTGTGGGATTAACAGAACTCAAAAACCACTGGACGAATGGACACTAAATTTGGACACAAGACACCTAACAACCCAATGTATGTCCTTCACTCAAAAAAATTGATTTTGTCATTTGGGAATTGTAGTTGCTGGGATTTATAGTTCACCTACAATCAAAGAGCATTCTGAACCCCACCAATGATGGAATTGAACCAAACTTTGCACACAGTTCTCCCATGTCCAACAGAAAATACTGGAAGGGTTTGGTGGGCAGTGTCCTTTGGTTTTGGAGTTGTAGTTCACCTACACTCAGAGAGCACTGTGGACTCAAACAATGATGGATCTGGACCAAACTGTACACGAATCCTCAATATGCCCAAATGTGAACACTGGTGGAGTTTGGGGGAAATGGACATTTGGGAGTTGTAGTTGCTGAGATTTATAGTTCACCTACAGTCAAAGAGCATTCTGAACCCCACCAATGATAGAATTGGGCCACACAGAACCCCCATGTGGGCCACAGCAATGCGTGGCAATCCATGGCAGGGGACGGCTAGTAGAATAATAGAATCATAGAGTTGGAAGAGACCTCATGGGCCATCCAGTCCAACCCCCTGCCAAGAAGCAGGAAAATTGCATTCAAAGCACCCCTGACAGATGGCCATCCAGCCTCTGTTTAAAAGCTCCAAAGAAGGAGCCTCCACCACACTCGGCAGAGAGTTCCACTGCTGAACAGCTCTCACAGTCAGGAAGTTCTTCCTCATGTTCATATGGAATCTCCTTTCTTGTAGTTTGAAGCCATTGTTCCGCGTCCTAGTCTCCAGGGCAGCAGAAAACAAGCTTGCTCCCTCCTCCCTATGAGTTCCTCTCACATATTTATACATGGCTATCATGTCTCCTCTCAGCCTTCTCTTCTTCAGGCTAAACATGCCCAACTCTTTAAGCCTCTCCTCATAGGGCTTGTTCTCCAGAACCCTGTGAAACGCCACTGGTCACTTCTCACCAATATGAGAAGCCATGGGTAAGCACGCTTTGTGTTTGACTAGTCAGCCAATTCCCAATCCACCCAACAGTAGCATTGTCTAGCCCATATTTTCATAGCTTCTTTCTGAGAATGTCATGGGGAACCTTGTTACACGTCTTACTGAAATCATGATATGTTATATCCACAGAATTTCCTTCATCTACCAAACCTATCTCTAGCAAAATCTTATCTCTATCAAAAGAAGAGATACCATTAATCTAATATTTGTTTTTGAGAAACCCATGTTGACTTTTTGTGAGTATGGCATTCCTTTTTAAGTGCTTACAGATTGTCTGTTTAATAATCTGTTCCTGAATAATTCCTGGTATTGATTTCAGGCTGACTGGGCAGTAATTGTTTGAGTCCTCTTTTCCCCCTTTTTTGAAGATGGGGACCACATTTGATTTTTGCATGCCCAGTGTGGAACACATCTCACCACACTAAAACAGTGGATGTGGCTCTTAATGAGACATGCCGCATTATCACGGGGTGTCTGTGCCCTACACCACTGGAGAAATTACACTGTTTAGCCGGTATTGCACCACCTGACATCTGCCGGGAAGTAGCAGCCAATAATGAAAGGACCAAGGCAGTGACATCTCCAGCTCATCCCCTGTTTGGGTATCAGCCAGCACGTCAACGACTTAAATCAAGAAATAGTTTTCTAAGATCTACAGAGACACTCGCTGGAACACCTCAGCAAGCGAGAGTCCAAAAGTGGCAGGCTCAAACCCAGAGCCTCAATCAATGGCTGATACCAAATGAGAGACTCCCTCCTGGGCACACAGAAGACTGGGCGACATGGAAGGCGCTGAACAGACTGCGCTCTGGCACCACGAGATGCAGAGCCATCTTAAGAAATGGGGCTACAAAGTGGAATCCACGACATGCGATTGTGGAGAAGAGCAAACCACTGACCACCTGCTGCAATGCAACCTGAGCCCTGCCACATGCACAATGGAGGACCTTCTTGCGGCAACACCAGAGGCACTCCAAATGGCCAGATACTGGTCAAAGGACATTTAATCAACTACCAAGCTTGCAAACTTGTGTTTTGTCTGTTTGTTTGTTTGTTTTGTTCTGTTAGAAATATAATGCAATTGTCTGGTTGCCCCTGACACGATAAATGAAATAACCCATTGACCATCATGTTGGGAGTTATAGTTCACCCACATTTTTATGAATTTTCTTATAGAAGCATTCATAAACACGCACTTACTTACTTACTTACTTACTTACTTAGGCGATCCTTCGTTTTCTGAGGAGGATTGTCTTCCAGTATTCTTGTGGGTCCGTATGTGGCTGTGGAGCCCTATTCTCGCTCTGCATCTTTTTCCGCAGTGAGAGCATTGGTTTCCAGGTGTAAGGCGGTCTCGGTCAGGGTTGGCTTGACGTGCTTTCCTCTTGGCACGTTTCTCTCTTTCACCCTCCATTGTGCCTCTTCAAATTCTGCAGCACTGCTGGTCACAGCTGACCTCCAGCTGGAGCGGTCAAGGGCCAGGTCTTCCCAGTTCTCAGTGTCTATGCCAGAGTTTTTAAGGTTGGCTTTGAGCCCATCTTTAAATCTCTTTTCCTGTCCACCAACATTCCGTTTTCTTTCTTGAGTTCGGAGTAGAGCAACTGCTTTGGGAGATGGTGGTCGGGCATTTGGACAACGTGGCCGGTTCAGCGGAGTTGGTGGCGGAGGACCATCACTTCAATGCTGGTGGTCTTTGCTTCTTCCAGCACGCTGACGTTTGTCCGCCTGTCTTCCCAAGAGATTTGCAGAATTTTCCGGAGGCAGCGCTGATGGAATCGTTCCAGGAGTTGTATGTGACGTCTGTAGACAGTCCACGTCTCGCAGGCATATAGCAGGGTTGGGAGGACAATAGCTTTATAGACAAGCACCTTGGTATCCCTACGGATGTCCCGGCCCTCAAACACACTCTGCTTCATTCGGAAAAATGCTGCGTTCGCAGAGCTCAGGCAGTGTTGTATTTCGGTGTCGATGTTGACTTTGGTGGAGAGGTAGCTGCCAAGGTAGTGGAAATGATCAACATTTTCTAATGTTACACCATTAAGCTGTATCACTGGCATTGGAGAGGGGTTGGCTGGTGCCTGCTGGAACAGCACTTTGGTTTTCTCAATGTTCAATGACAGGCCAAGCTTCTCGTATGCTTCTGCGAAGGTGTTTAGAGTGGCTTGTAGATCTTCTTCTGAATGCGCACAGACGACGTTGTCATCAGCATACTGGAGTTCTATAACAGATGTTGTTGTAACCTTGGTTTTGGCTTTCAATGTAGTGAGGTTGAATAGCTTGCCATCTGTCCGGTAGATGATTTCCACTCCGGTGGGAAGCTTCTCATCAACAAGGTGAAGTATCATAGCGATGAAGATGGAGACTAAAGTTGGGGCAGTAACACATCCCTGTTTGATACCAGTTGTTCATTCGTTCAGTCGTCTCCGACTCTTCGTGACCTCATGGACCAGCCCACGCCAGAGCTCCCTGTCGGCCGCCACCACCCCCAGCTCCCTCAAGGTCAGTCCAGTCACTTCAAGGATGCCATCCATCCATCTTGCCCTTGGTCGGCCCCTCTTCCTTTTACCTTCCACTTTCCCCAGCATAATTGTCTTCTCCAGGCTTTGTTGTCTCCTCATGATGTGGCCAAAGTACTTCAACTTTGTCTCTAGTATCCTTCCCTCCAATGAGCAGTCGGGCTTTATTTCCTGGAGGATGGACTGGTTGGATCTTCTCGCAGTCCAAGGCACTCTCAGAACTTTCCTCCTACACCACAGTTCAAAAGCATCTATCTTCCTTCGCTCAGCCTTCCCTAAGGTCCAGCTCTCACATCCGTAGGTTACTACAGGGAGTACCATGGCTTTGACTAGGCGGATCTTTGTTGCCAGTGTGATGTCTCTACTCTTTACTATTTTATCGAGATTGGACATTGCTCTCCTCCCAAGAAGTAAGCGTCTCCTGATTTCCTGGCCACAGTCTGCATCTGCAGTAATCTTTGCACCTAGAAATACAAAGTCTGTCACGGCCTCCACATTTTCTCCCTCTATTTTCCAGTTGTCAATCATTCTTGTTGCCATAATCTTGGTTTTTTTGATGTTTAGCTGTAACCCAGCTTTTGCGCTTTCTTCTTTCACCTTGATTAGAAGGCTCCTCAGCTCCATTTTTATTACTATATTGTTTTTTAAGTGTTTTTTTGCACTACAAATAAGATATGTGCAGTGTGCATAGGAATTCATGTTTTGTTTCAAATTGGTCACCACAATTCAAGAGAGATATTGACAAACTGGAATGTGTCCAGAGGAGGGCGACTAAAATAATCAAGGGTCTGGAGAACAAGCCCTATGAGGAGCGGCTTAAGGAGCTGGGCATGTTTAGCCTGAAGAAGAGAAGGCTGAGAGGAGATATGATAGCCATGTATAAATATGTGAGAGGAAGCCACAGGGAGGAGGGAGCAAGCTTGTTTTCTGCTTCCCTGGAGACTAGAATGCAGAACAATGGCTTCAAACGACAAGAGAGGAGATTCCATCAGAACATGAGGAAGAACTTCCTGACTGTGAGAGCCGTTCAGCAGTGGAACTCTCTGCCCCGGAGTGTGGTGGAGGCTCCTCTTTGGAAGCTTTTAAACAGAGGCTGGATGGCCATCTGTCAGGGGTGATTTGAATGCAATATTCCTGCTTCTTGGCAGGGGGTTGGACTGGATGGCCCATGAGGTCTCTTCCAACTCTTTGATTCTATGATTCTATGAAATTATAATCCGGCCCTCCAATAGTTTGAGAGACTGTGACCTGGCCCTCTGGTTAAAACGTTTGAGGACCCCTGGTTGAAAAATTTCGAAAGGAGCCTCCACCACACTCCGGGGCAGAGAGTTCCACTGCTGAACGGCTCTCACAGTCGGGAAGTTCTTTCTAATGTTCAAATAACCCATTGACTATCATGTTGGGAGTTATAGTTCACCCATATTTTTATGAATTTTCTTATAGAAGCATTCATAAACACTCACACACACAAAAGCAAAGATTGGCTTTCCCCCCTAATAAATAGCATTAGAAATGACCTAACCTGGACACTGCAGAGTACACAAGCTAGTAAATAATGATAAATTGCTGCCTGAGGGGGTGGGGGATAATTTAGGAATCAAATGAGCGGGAAGAATCCCACCTCAGGGAGACAAAGAGGGCAGAGAAGAGAAGCCGGGCTGCAATGGTCCCTTTTTGGCCCCCTCCTCGGCCTTGAAGGAGGATGACGGAAGGAAGGGCCATAATAACATTATCCTACCCCCCCTTCTCCTTTTTCTCAAGGAAGCGAGGGCGGGAGGAGAGGAGGAAGGAAGGAAATAAATGGCAAAGTGTTGCCAGTAAGAGGAGGAGAAAGGAGGGAAGAGGAGGAGGGGCGGCCTTGTGTGAAGGCGACCCCTCCCCGCCCTTCAGAGGCGAACTTCTTCCCTCAGCCTTGGGGCTGTGGAATGACACAGCCTTATGAGATAGAATATCAAGGCAGATAATCCACAATGTCTGCTTTGAACTGAGGTATCGACACTGCCATATAATCTAGTTCAATGTGGATTTTATACAGCTGTGTGGAAGGGGTCTCCAGCGCTGCCCTTGCTTCTCCTTCTTCTTCTGCTGCTGCTCCTCCAAGGCGGTGGCTGTGGCGAATCCTGCAGGATGGAGACCCGTGTTTTGTGGCCAGCGCGCCTTTTCCTCTCAGTCCTGTGTGGTAAGTGCTTCCTCTTCTCTTCACTGACAGGCTATCCTCTTTTGTCGAGTTCTCTTCAGAAGTTGCCCAAGGCACAGGCGTGTACTATCGCAAAGAACACCATTTGGTATGCAAAAAAGAATAAAACATTTATGAAACCTCAACATCCTTCGAATACACCACATCCCGATCCATCTACAACTAATCAAACTCTATTATTCATTTCCACCAAACTCCAAGGAGGCCCCTCGAGTGCTGGAGGGTGTCT
This sequence comes from Anolis sagrei ordinatus, assembly GCF_025583915.1. Taxonomy (NCBI): domain Eukaryota; kingdom Metazoa; phylum Chordata; class Lepidosauria; order Squamata; family Anolidae; genus Anolis; species Anolis sagrei. Next base: position 62,278,339 of record NW_026847660.1, on the reverse strand, counting down.
GGATGAGGAGGAACAAGCTGAAGATCAATCCCGACAAGACAGAGGTCCTCCTGGTCGATCGTAAACCAGATCGGGGTATAGGGTGGCAACCTGTGCTGGACGGGGTTACACTCCCCCTGAAGTCACAGGTCCACAGTTTGGGAGTCCTCTTGGATTCATCACTTACGCTTGAGGCTCAGGCGTCGGGTGTCCGGGAGGGCTTTTGCACAATTGAGACTCGTGCGCCAACTGCGACCATACCTCGTAAAGGCTGATCTGGCCGGGGTGGTCCATGCCTTGGTCACCTCTAGATTGGACTACTGTAATGCACTCTACGTGGGGCTGCCCTTGAAAATGGCTCGGAAATTTCAGTTAAAAATTACTAAAATTACTACAGCAAAACAGCAGAGAGGAAACAACCAGGCACATCTTAACACCTCTCAACAGAACATTTTCCCAGGCTCAGCCAAGCCTTCAAATGCTAATGAAGGTGGTCAGCTGAAACATTCATACCTAGCTTCAGCAGAGAGCTCTTTGCCCCACCTCAGCCATTCCACAGATATATAAACCCATTTTCCTATTTCCAACAGACCTCACTACCTCTGAGGATGCTTGCCATAGATGCAGGCAAAACGTCAGGAGAAATGCCTCTAGAACATGGCCCTATAGCCCGAAAAAACCTACAAGAACCTAGTGATTCCAGCCATGAAAGCCTTCGACAATAAATTTCAGTTAGTCCAACTGGCGGCAGCCAGGATGTTAACTGGTGCTCCAGCATACCTGTCCGAACGTATCTCCTTCTACTCCCACCTCGGAGTTTAAGATCTGCTGGGGGGGCCCTGCTCTCGGCCCCACCTTTATCACAAGCGAGACTGGTGGGGACGAGGGACAGGGCCTTCTCGGTGGTGGCCCCTCGCCTGTAGAATTCACTCCCCGGGGAAATTAGGATATCAACATCCCTCCTCTCCTTCAGGAAGAAACTAAAAACCTGGATGTGGGACCAAGCGTTTGGGTAAGCTGGCAGATGGACAAAGACAACCAATAATGACCAGAGTAGGAAAGGACAATGACGATGCTAAATGTCTTACGGACTTGGATTTGGTGAACACTGACCACAAGATGTTTTATTGCTGCTAGTATACTGTCTGATGGTTTTAATTAGTTATAACTGTGATATTATATGGTAAATTTGTGTATTGTATAGTGTATTGTATGTTGTAATTGCTAGGCATCGAATTGTGCCTTTTGTAAGCCGCCCTGAGTCCCCCCTAGGGGGTTGAGAAGGGCGGGGTAAAAGCACTCCAAATAAAAAATAAATAATTACACAGAGAGATCAACCCTCCTGTTCAAGGAGCTCCACTGGCTGCCGTTCATTTTCTGGTCCCAATTCAAGGTGCAGGTGCTCACCTACAAAACCTTAAACGGTTTGGGACCTGCCTACCTGCGTGACCGCATCTCCGTCTATGAACCCACGCATTCTCTTCGTTCATCTGGAGAGGCCCTGCTCGCGATCCCACCTGCGTCGCAGGCACGTCTGGTGGGGACGAGGGACAGGGCCTTTTCTGTGGTGGCTCCCCGACTTTGGAATACCCTCCCCAAGGACATCAGACAAGCCCCTACACTGGCAGTCTTTAGGAAGAGTTTGAAGACCTGGCTGTTCCAGTGTGCCTTTCCAGAATAGGAAACTCCAGCAATATGTCCCAGAAGCAATATGTCCCAGAAGCACTTTAGTAGAGATTTTAAGATTGTCTGCACATTGCACTTACCCTATTTTCACCTGTCATACTCAGCACTTTTTAATCTGTACCCATTACATTTGGCCCGGCCCTAGTTTTATCGTGTTATGGTGTATTGTCTTATTGTTTACTGTTATTGCTTAACGTTTTGATTTGCATGAAATGTTATGTGTATTGTTATGCTGTTGTTTTATTGAGGCCTTGGCCTGTGTAAGCCGCATCGAGTCCTGCAGGAGATGTTAGCGGGGTACAAATAAAGTTAATAATAATAATAATAATAATAATCAAAGAGACTTAAAGATGGACTCAAAGCCAAACCTTAAAAACTCTGGCATAAACACTGACAACTGGGAAACCCTGGCCCTTGAGCATTCCAATTGGAAGTCAGCTGTGACCAGCAGTGCTGTAGAATTTGAAGAGGCAAGAAAGGAGGGTGAAAGAGAGAAATGTTCCAAGAGGAAGGCGCATCAAGCCAACACTGACTGAGACCGCCTTCCACCTGGAAAACGATGCCCTCACTGCGGGAGAAGATACAGATCAAGACACCGTCACCTACGGACCAGGTGGAAGGACCTGGTCCGTAGGTGACGGACCACCTGCCTTTCCAGGTGGAAGGCAGTCCTGGTCAGGGTTGGCTTGACGCGCCTTCCTCTTGACACGTTTCTCCCTTTCGCCCTCCATTTGTGCCTCTTCGAATTCTGCAGCACTGCTGGTCACAGCTGACCTCCAGTTAGAGCGCTCAAGGGCCAGGGCTTCCCAGTTCTCGGTGTCTATGCCCTGGGTTGATCGCTCAGCTGAGTTTCCCAATTGCTTAGATGAGACCGAGATCGGTGGGAAGCCCTGGCCCTTGAGCGCTCTAACTGGAGGTCAGCTGTGACCAGCAGTGCTGCAGAATTCGAAGAGGCACGAATGGAGGGCGAAAGGGAGAAACGTGCCAAGAGGAAGGTGCGTCAAGCCAACCCTGACTGAGACCGCCTTCCACCTGGAAACCGATGCCCTCACTGTGGGAGAAGATGCAGATCAAAGAATAGGGCTCCACAGTCACCTACGGACCCACCGCCAGCACAATGATCTTGGAAGACTATGCTACTCGGACAACCAGGGATAGTCTAAGTAGTAAATAAATAACAACCAATCAAACACAACGGTAATTCATTCTTGGACAAGCCATGAGTTAGGGCAGAACTCCCTTCAACTTACATTTAAGATTTCTTCTTGCTTCTTAGGCGATCCCTCGTAGCTTGAAGATGATGGTCCTCCAGATGTCTTGGTGGCTGTGGAGCCCTATTCTTGATCCGCATGTTCTCCTGTAGTGAGGACATCGGTTTCCAGGTGGAAGGCCTTCCTGGTCAGGGTTGGCTTGACGCGCCTTCCTCTTGGCACGTTTTTCCCTTTCACCCTCCATTCGTGCCTCTTCGAATTCTGCAGCACTGCTGGTCACAGCTGACCTCCAGTTAGAGCGCTCAAGGACGAGGGCTTCCTATTTGGATTGTTGTAGGTTTTTTCGGGATATATGGCCATGTTCTAGAGGCATTCTCTCCTGATGTTTTGCCTGCATCTATGGCAAGCATCCTCAGAGGTAGTGAGGTAGTGTCCCCAAAAATGTATACACACTATAAAAGCTGATGTTTCAATTGATGTTTGTTTTTTTGTTTTCCATTTTAAACCCATTGGAATTAATCATGGAAGTCAGATGAAGCTTTGGACCAATGAAATTCATTTTAAAATGCTTCTGGAAGTGTGAAAATGTTATCAGGGAGTTTTAAAGACACCCACCAATGCGACTTACCATGAGTTGAATTAGAGATAAGTCTGAATCCGATTGAACTGTTCAGAATGGCACACTTCCCAACAAAAATGGCGTGGAGTGGTGAAGCTACATTCAAATTAATTGTTTAAATTAACTGCCACAATTGCACCTACTGGGGACTTGATAACCTGCCTGTTACGGTGGAACATCATGGACCTTATCACACTGGGGTATAATCCGTTTATATCAGTATGCATACTATATATTTTTAGGACTGTATGCATACTGTATTGAGATGGGAAGCATACTCTCCTCATCACATCCGATTCAATTCTTATGATTTGAAAATACTGTGATTGAGAAGGCTGACTCCTCCCAATCGATTCAGAACACCCCCTACATCACTCTATGACCCATCAGTAACGGTACTGATGGGTAACGGTACTGATGGGATGCATATAGATTTTCTCATCACACACAAAACAGCACTTCAGCAGTGGACAAATCCATAGTAGTTCAAAAAACACTATTAGAATAATCTATTTCTGCAACCTTTTGCAGGTGGAATACTGACGGGATGGGGGAAAACGTCATGTGGTGGGACCACTTAGAAATCATTCTCAGTCTCAGAAACATAGTATTTCTTGGGTTGTTGTAGGTTTTTTCGGGCTATATGGCCATGTTCTAGAGGCATTCTCTCTTGACGTTTCACCTGCATCTAGGGCAAGCATCCTCATAGGTCTGTTGGAACTAGGAAAATGGGTTTATATATGTGTGGAATGACCAGGGTGGGACAAAGAATGCTTGTCTGTTGGATCTAGGTGTGAATGTTTCAACTGACCACCTTGATTAACATTTGATGGCCTGGCAGTGCCTGGGGCAATCTTTTGTTGAGAGGTGATTAGATGTACCTGATTGTTTCCTCTCTGTTGTTTTGCTGTTGTAATTCTTGTGGATTTCAATGGCTTCTCTGTGTAGTCTGACATGGAGGTTGTGAGAGTGGTCCAGCATTTCTGTGTTCTCAAATAATATGCTGTGTCCAGGTTGGTTCATCAGGTGCTCTGCTATAGTAATTCTTATTGTGATAAGGTTTCATTTTAATTTAACAGGAGTGGCAGTGTAGAGCAGCTTATCATTAAGAGGATTAATTGGACTTTTTTTGATGCTGCTGTGGCTGATGTTTAATTTGAATGTAGCCTAATGGTCAGTTGCATTGGTAGATCTCTTTGAAACTGCCCCCTAAACTGTCTTTGTATTTCAATGACATTTTTACACTTTTAGTATCATTTTACAATGCATTTCCTTTGTTCAAAGCTTAGTCTGTCTAACCTGGAAAAACAAACATCCATTGAGCTAGGTTCTTGTGGGGTTTTTTTGGGCTATATGGCCATGTTCTAGAGGCATTTTCCCCTGACGTTTCACCTGCATCTATGGCAAGCATCCTCAGAGGTAGTGAGCTATTGAGCTATCAGCTTTTAAAGCATTGGGTCCCAACCTGTGATCTGCGAACCACCAGTGGTCCGCAAGAACTAAAAAATGGTCCACGGCCTCACTGTTACTACACCATTGCAACGAGAGTGACTGGCCTTGTGAAATATGGTTTTCTGTGGGTGAGCAGGTAGTGACTACTGGATGGCATATGTTCTGTATCAGAAACTAGAGCTGATGTAGTCTATCCAATGCCATTTGTAAGCTGCCCATTTTTTGGGACACCATATATCTATATACATAAAAATGTAATGTTCGTTTGTGGGATTAGCATTACTCAAAAACCACTGGACGAATTGCTGCCAAATTTGGCCACAAGACACCTACTAACTCAAGGAGTGACCATCACTAAAAAAAAATATGATTTTGTCATTTGGGAGTTGTAGCTGCTGGAATTTATAGTTAACCTACAATCAAAGAGCATTCTGAACTCCACCAATGATGGAATTGAACCAAACGTGACACACAGGACTCCCATGACCAACAGAAAACACTAGAAGGGTTTGGTGGGCATTGACCTTGTAGTCAGGAGTTGTAGTCAGGGGCGGCTCAACCCATTACGCAAAGTAAGCATTTGCAGTATAGTTGATTTTGCCCAGGGGCGCTCTTGAGGTGCTCTTGGGGGAAAATAGATCTTGACATATGCGAGTTGTAGTTACTGGGATGTATAGTTCACCTACAATCAAAGAGCATTCTGAACTCCACCAATGATGGAATTGAACCAAATATGGCACACAAAACTCCCACGACGAACAGAAAATATATATCAGTGATTGGTTGGGGGGGGGGGGCTCCAAAATACTGTTTGCTTACCGTTGAAAATTACCTAGGGCCGCCTCTGGATTTAACACACTATCTGTTACATGGTGGATCTGGACCAAACTTGGCACAAATATTTCATATGCCCAAATATGAACACAGATGGAGTTTGGGGAAAATAGACCTTGACATTTGGGAGTTGTATTTATTGGGATTTATAGTTCACTTACAATCAAGGAGCAATCTGAACCCCACCAATGACAGAATTGGGGGAAACTTCCCATACAGAGCCCCCATGACCAACAGAAAATACTTAAGGCCATCCAGTCCAACTCCCTTCACCAGGGCAAGAAAACATAAACAAAGCCCTCCTGACAAAGAGCCATCCAGCCATAGATATAGATATAATATGATTCACACACAGAGAGATATAGTATCATAGATTTGAAAGGGTCCCCTAAAGAGGGACAATTATATGTTGCATATTCCAGAGTAGGCAAACCAGACAATATCCACATCAACAATGACAAAGAAACAGGAAGAAATGCTGTTTACCCACAAGCATAAAGAAATTACATATATTAGAATATATACTTTATTTTCCCGATCACCAGACTGCCACAGCAACGTGTGGCAGGGGACTGCTAGTGTACACACACACACACACTCACACACATTCCTCTCTATATCTGAGGAGACCAAGATTTTGTGATATGAATTAGAAATGGCTTCAGCAAAATTCAAGCACATTCCTGTCACTTGAAAGATACATTGGCAGTGTTTCTAGAATCCCTTGGCTGCATTCTCGAGTAACACAATGCATGTGGAGTTGGATGTTCTGTTATTATTTTTATTATTCATATTATTTCTATCCCACCCTTCTCTCCATAGGGACTCACAGCTGCCAACAACCTAATAAAATTTAAAAGAAGGCAAAAACAAAATTAAAAAAAAACAATTAAATATTTGTGAATGGATATAAAGTTAAAATGCAATTAACGCAATTAAAGATCAATGCCCATCCCATCCAAATCACACCTACAGTCTCCCCAGTAGCATCATCCCCCAAATGCCTGGCAAAAGAGCTATATCTTTTGCTGTGGGATTGAGAGGATAGTGGGACAGAGAGAAGGCCCTCCCCAGAGGACTGTAGATTTCTAACATGTTCGTAGAGAGATCTAGTCCTTCAAATAACCTCATTCATTAAATTTAACATTTCATCATTTCTGGGGAAAATGGAATGAGAAATTCAAACTAGATTTGTTCAAGGCTACCCAGTCTGAAACAGTGTGTACAGTATAGTACACTCAACAGGGAACTGCAACTTATCCCAGATTCCTGTTCAAATCATAATGTTTATTAGATTAACATGCATATATTTTCCAATGTCCTGCTTTAAATATAGACTTAAACTACTTAGAATATAATGGCTTTGATGAGTGGAATTTAAACTTAGCTTCTGTCTGTTTGTCCCCAGAACTGCATGTATTAGTAGTTTTGGCATGTTATCTTACCTCTGTTTTGAATAAGAAGCATGTACTGCACAAGATTTTTCATAATTATTTCTGACTTGGGTTGCTGTGAGTTTTCTGGGCTGTATGGCCATGTTCCAGAAGCATTCTCTCCTGATGTTTTGCCCACATCTATAGCAGGCATCCTCAGAGGCTGTGAGGTCTGTTGGAAACTAGGCAAGTGAGGTTTCTATATCTGTGGAAACAGGGCCAGCTAACACCTCCCAACAAAGGATTCCCTCAGGCTGGAAGCAACCAGGCTTTGAAGCTGCAAGGCCATTCAATGCTAATGAAGGTGGCCAATAGTAACATTCACACTTGCCTCCAACAGACAAGAGTTCTTTCTCCCATCCTGGACATTCCACAGATATTGTCGAAGGCTTTCATGGCTGGAATCACTCAGTTCTTGTGGGTTTTTTCGGGCTATATGGCCATGTTCTAGAGGCATTTCTCCTGACGTTTCGCCTGCATCTATGGCAAGCATCCTCAGAGGTGAGGTCACCTCACCTCTGAGGATGCTTGCCATAGATGCAGGCGAAACGTCAGGAGAAATGCCTATAGAACATGGCCATATAGCCCGAAAAAACCCACAAGAACTGAGATTCCACAGATATATAAACCCCACTTACCCAATTTCCAACAGAACTCACTACCTCTGAGGATGGCTGCCATATATGTAGGCGAAACATCAGGAGAGAACGCTTCTGGAACATAGCCTTACAGCCCAGAAAACTCACAGGAACCCATTATTCCAGCAATGAAAGCCTTCTCCAACACATATTTCTGAATTTATTTTCGTAGGCCATTTAGGTTATTTTCAAAGGCCATTTATGGGAGGAAGGGGGCTGAGATGCGGCAGTGCATTTCCTACTAAATGGTTCTAATGACAGGTAATAAAAATGATTTGGTTACAAAACAACCGTAATTCACCTGTTCAAGGGCATGAATTTTCTTACAGCTCTCACTTTTGAACTGAGAGCAAAATGTGTTGCTAAAACAAGATAAGTATCTCTTGGCCAAGTATCTCTTGGCATCTTAGTGCATTGCATATATAAATAGGCTGGTTTACGTTACAGTTGTGTGCATACCCAAACAATTTGTTCTTTGTATTGTCCGAGGCTTTCATAGTCGGAATCGCTGGGGTGATGTGTGGTTTCCGAGCTGTATGTCTGTGTTCTAGCAGTATTTTCTCCTGACATTATGCCTGCATCTGTGGTTGGCATCTTCAAAGATGCCAGCCACAGCTGCAGGTGAAACGTCAGGAGAAAATGCTGCTAGAACATGGTTATACAGCCTGGAAACCACAGAGCACCCCAATTTGCTCTTTAAGAAAAGTCTGCAAGAGATCCAGCTTTTGTTAAAACATAACATTTTGCTTTGACGCATCGGAGACAAATATTAGCCTAGCATTACTTTTCCAATATTGGGATGTTTAAGCTAACACAGTCCTTTGAAAGTTTCGGACCAGTTTGACAACTGTTTTTTTTCTACAAATACTAGGAATAGCAATGCGGGCTATAAAAGAAGTTCCAAAATTATTAGGCTAACCAAAAAGACACAAAAATAATCTCAGGTGCTAAGCTTGTGAAACCAAGAATTTATTTACCAGGCAAAATATTTATTTGAAGTATGCAGGATGGAAGGGGGGAAGTCGTCGTTTCTTCAGGAAGGGTCTGCAAGCTGTTGAATTAGGTTCATCACTCCAATGGTCTCGGCCAACTGGTGTTAGCAGCAACAGCAAAACACAATAAATAGTAGAGCAATAGTATTTGCTTTTCCACTTGAGAATATAAAAAATTCCCTTAAACCCATAGACCTATATTGGTTTGATACTTCAGAGCCCTTTGTAGGAAAAGAAGGGATTTCTAGCTGCTATTTCACTCTGATCCCATCCTCAAATTTATATGCATGCATGCATGTCTGTCACCTCAATATTGAAGTTTTAGCTGACGGATTATAGTCCACAAAATTCAATATAAAACAAATCTGTCACAAAGTTTCATCTTTCCATACTTTCCACAATGAAAGAATAATAATGTTGCGTCTTTCAAAACCTTTCCTAAAACGAGTCTTTGCCTAGTTCAGTCGCTGCTCCTTATTTTCTCCCCCAGCTCATTTTCAGTTACTTGGAGTATTTCATACATGTTTCATCTGAGCATTTGATAGTGTTGTAAAAATCATAGAAAAGGATCGGTTGCTGCATCACAACATCTATAGATGCAAATCTGAAACAAAATTAAAAATGAATCCAAAGATTATTAATACGTGGTAATCTTTTTTCTCTTAAAAAATGGTATATGGCACAGAAAATAGAAGAAATATCACCTTTCCCTTTGAAAACACGCACATACCACCATAAGCTACCCATGGTACCATTATTGTGATCAGCTAAATTGTCACAAAGCAGCGAAGTAGTAGCTAATTACTTTTGGATATGTTGAAAAGATTAATCTTCCATTGTTCTTACTGAAGTGTCATTTGATACTTCAAATAAATAAAATATTTAAGCTATAAACATAAAAAATAACATCTATGCATGAGAAATATATAGAGATACATAAATCATACGGGTATATTTGCTGGACAGCTGTAGCTCATTGACAAGTGTACAGGTTGAAAATCCAAGTTAGTTGATATGTAGTAGTCATGGGACCGGTTATTTATTTATTTATTTATTTATTTATTTATTTGCGATATTTATATGCCGCCCTTCTCACCAAAGGGGCTCAGAGCGGCTTACGCTATCTCTCTCTCTCTCTCTCTCTCTCTCTCTATATATATATATATATACACGCTCACACACATATATACATACAATACATTATATATGAGCACAGTACAATATCAGTATTAAATTTTACTATTGTATATACAATATATTGTAATATTATTAGTAATATTACATGTAATATAAATATATAATTATAATATCATATTATTATTAATATTATACTGTATTACATTATAATATTATAAATATTATATGTATATACAATATATTATATTATATTATATTATATTATATTATTAGCATAGCACAGGAGACAAGGTGGAACTGTCCTCCTAGCCTCCTGTCTTCACTCTGTCCCAGAGCAGCAGTTGGTGCTTGGGGAGAGGGGTTCCCAACTGGATGACACAGGCAGGAGAGAAGATGGAACTGTTTTCCCATTTCATTCGTTTATTTCATCTGTTTCATTCGGATGACACGAAACAGTCCCCCCCCCCCCCCCCCGGTATAGAAATATCAGTGAAGAAAAAGGAAAATGGGAACGATAACAGTTTGGCCACCTGATTTTCAGCGCTTGGCTGCAGGCCCTGGCAGGTGCAGGTGCTTTGGACCGGGGGGGGTTAGGGGTTCAACCCCCCCCGAAATGTTTCAGATTTTTTTAAAAAAACCTGGTTTACTCATGAATTTTAACTGGTTAACCAAATCCCCATGCTAAGTCTATGACATGCAAAAAATTAAGAGTCCCTCCAGAACTGCAAGCACTATCTCAAGCAAATATTGACAATTTATTCACACTGTCATTACTTGCAGCAATAGCCGATGTAGTGAAGCAACCAAGTTGGGGGGGTTGAATGCTCTCATTAAGGAGGCCAGACTTGGTGGAGGTGGTTGACAGGAGCAGAGCTGCAGGCTATTGAAGGCTGCTCTGCCCCCTGCTGTGCTCTTTGCTTCAGCGTGAGCTAGGAGGCAGGTTTCAACCCCCCCCAAAATCCCCCCCAATTCAACCCTCCCGAAAATTTGCTTGGCTGCAGGCCCTGGCAGGTGCAGGTGCTTTGGACCTATATGCCACACACACACTCACCTTGGAAATATATTGTGTGTAGCATGCAGGCCCAAAGCACCTGTGCCTGTCAGGGCCTGCAGCCGAGTGCCAAGCACCAAGCGCCTCTTACTTAGTGCTCAGCGCTCGGCTGCAGGCTCTGGCAGGTACTGGCACTTTGGGCCTGCAGGCCACACACACAAAAACAGGGCCTTATGAATGACTCAAACAGAAATGGATAGTGATTCTATACAAATGCCCAAGACTAATATGTACTGTGTGGATGATGTTCTAGGACTGTTCGAAAGCAAGATCTCAGGCACCGTACATACACCCTTTGTCTCTATCCTTACCGAGCTGTAGCATTGGTCAGAAGCAAGGTTTACTAGAGTTTGAACAGGGTTTTGTGTCTGTTGAAAGTGAACTGCCTGCATGATTCTGTCACAGCAAAAACCTCTTTTGCCTTGACATTGGCAGCTAGGGAGCATCCGGTGAGGATTAGGACTTTGCTCTGGAGTTTTCTATTCTCTGTCTTACTCTATACAATTATCTTCAGAGCACAATGAGATCAAGCAACTGACGCACTTAAAAGAGAGAGAGAGAGGAAAAAGGACAGCGGAAGTGAAACAAATAAACAGACTGCTGCCCAGAAGCTCTTTGTCCAATCAAGGCTTGAATAAGATATTCACAAGTGTGTAGCTAAACCATATGAATCAGGAAATTCACATTATATGAGATCATTTTTTTAAAAAAAGCTGAGGTGTAGGACCTCAGCTAGACTGAAGATTTGGATATTGCCTTCCTAAAACAAATAACCAAAAATTCAAAAAAGAGAAATAAGGAAGACTTTAATCACCCTTATATTTTTCGGAAGTCAAACTTGATGGAGAATATAAGGTTCAACAAATGTCTCAGAAATCTTAAAAGCATTTTGATTGTAAGGGAGGCAAGAAGGGCATCAGCTATTTTGGCTTTGATTCTAACCAACATAGGTTGGATTAGCATCTTTTAGTGGTACTTTAGTTGTGTGTTTCTGCATGGCAGGGATTGCATGGCCCTTCCAGACCCTTTCAACTTTACAAATCCATGGTTGTCTCACAATCCTGTGACGAACTGGCTCACTTCTCAGTTTCCACTCATTGATCATACTTCAGTTGTGACTTCAGTGTTCAATCTGTCATCATGGTTTGTTTTTTAAATGTAGAATTAGGGCATAAACCATGCTCTGACATCTCAAGGTCAGGCTTGATGGTAGTTGAATATAAAAATAGATGGAAGGGCACTGTAGCAGATTTTTTCCCTCATCTAACTACAGAGCATCTACAAACAGGAGGTTTAAATGTTAAAGAACATTATTTTGAACCACTCTCAAAATGTTCAATTCTTCCGAATAGGAGCCCCCGGTAGCACAGTGGGTTAAAGCACTGAGCTGCTGAGCTTGTTGATCGAAAGGTCGCAGGTTCGATTCCGGGGAGCGGCGTGAGCTTCCGCTGTCAGCCCTAGCTTCTGCCAACCTAGCAGTTCGAAAACATGCAAATGTGAGTAGATCAATAGGTACCGCTCCGGCGGGAAGGTAACGGCGCTCCATGCAGTCATGCCGGTCACATGACCTTGGAGGTGTCTACGGACAACGCTGGCTCTTCGGCTTAGAAATGGAGATGAGCACCACACCCCAGAGTCAGACATGACTGGACTTAATGTCAGGGGACTACCTTTACCTTTATGCAAGATTTTCTTTTGGTTTCTGTTAAACTTTACTGATCCTTTGTTTGCCTTCTATTCTATTGCTTAGGTTGTTATAGTGAGGCGTGATGCTATTGTGCCCTTTCCATTTTTTTATTTTCCCTCAACCAATCATGTAATGTTGTAAATAGTAATATTTCACATGATGAAAATGCATGCATTTGCTTAGGGTATTTTTAGCCCATGTGGTCTATTCCAATTCTTAGATTAGAGGCAGCAGTTCTAACCATCAGGAAGTTCTTCCTAAAGTTCAGGTGGATCTCTTTTCCTCCAGTTTGATTCCATTACTCTGTGTCCTAGTCTCTAGAGCAGTAGAAAACAAGCTTGCCCCTTCCTCAATATGACATGCTTTCAAATATTTCAACATGGATATCAAAACCCCTTTCAATCTCCTTGTCTCCAAGCTAAACATATACAGCTACCTAAATCACTCCTCACAGAGCTTGGGTTCTAAATCAGTAATCATTTTGATAGCCCTTCTCTGAAAGCATTCCAGCTTGTCATTGTTCTTCCAGAATTGTGATGTCTAGAACTGGACACAGTATTTCAGCTGAGATAGAATAATAGAATCATAGAAGAGACTTCATGGGCCATCCAGTCCAACCCCTGCCAAGAAGCAGGAATATTGCATTCAAATCACCCCTGACAGATGGCCATCCAGCCTCTGTTTAAAAGCTTCCAAAGAAGGAGCCTCCACCACACTCCTGGGCAGAGAGTTCCACTGCTGAATGGCTCTCACAGTCAGGAAGTTCTTCCTAATGTTCAGATGGAATCTCCTTTCTTGTAGTTTGAAGCCATTGTTCCGCGTCCTAGTCTCCAGGGAAGCAGAAAACAAGCTTGCTCCCTCCTCCCTGTGACTTCATCTCACGTATTTATACATGGAAGATGCCTGTGCGGGAAGCCCTGGCCTTTGAGTGCTCCAGCTGGAGGTCAGCTGTGGCCAGCAGTGCTGCAGAATTCGAGGAGGCACGAGTGGAGGGTGAAAGAGAGAAACGTGCCAGGAGGAAGGCGCGTCAAGCCAACCCCGACCGGGACCGCCTTCCACCTGGAAACCAATGCCTTCACTGTGGGAGAAGATGCAGGTCAAGAATAGGGCTCCACAGCAACCTACGAATCCACAAGGAAACCCATCATGGAAGACCATCTTACTCGTCCAACGAGGGATCGCCTATAAGTAAGTAAGTAAGTAATTATTATACATGGCTATCATATCTCCTTCAGCCTTCTCTTCTTCAGGCTAAACATGCCAGCTCCTTAAGCCACTCCTCATAGGGCTTGTTCTACAGACCCTTGATCATTTTAGTCGCCCTCTTCCTCTGGACACACTCCAGCTTGTCAACATCTCGAATTGTTAAATGACCATGGAGGGCCGTATCCGGCCCTCGGTCCTTAGTTTGAGAATCCCTGTATTATCTCTTGATAAACCCCTGCCTGCAAGAATACGGTTTCCCTCCTCCAAATAACTCATTTAATATGTTTGTGAGGTTCTTAGCAAAAATATTCCTGCCAGTCCCTGAGAGATGCATCTCTTGCTAGAAGTGTGTTTTAATTTTAAAATGTAGTAAAATCTGCAACAAACACAGGCATATAGTTGTGGGCATCAAATGGTATCAGATAATCAAGTTGAAGAGTGTGAGGATTAGCATTAAAGCTGTTGATTAATTGTGAAAGGGAAAAAAGAAATAGCTAAACAAGGGAAGCATATGGGCAGATGTACTTATTCTTCTGCAAATGAAATGTAAACGGCAGATAAAAATGAAGGGTTGAATAAAAAACATTAAGTGCAAAGTTTCTGAGCAATGATATCATCCTGAGGGAAGATGTCCAGGGAATATCATTTTCCAGATGTAGGAAAATTTAAGGAGTCTCAAAATTAGGGGGAAAGCAGATGGAAGGGACATGCTCAAGATATTGCAACTTTTCTTTGGCAATTTAATAATAATACACTTTATTTATATTCCGCTTTATTTACCTGAAGGGACTCAAGGTGGATTACAGTACACATATAAGGCAAACATTCAATGCCTTTCTACACGAACAAAAACATACAATACACAAATAAGGTAAAGGCCTTCCCCTTTTCCATCTCCAGCGTCTGGAGGTGATGCTCAACTTCCGACCATGGGAAGGTGTGCTCTTGTTCCATTTTCCATGCTGAAGGAGCCTGCTGACATGTCTGCATGGGGCATCCTTTTACTTTCCTGCCAAGGTGGTACCTATTGATCTACTTGCATTGTATGCTGTCGAACTGCTAGGTAGGCAGAAGCTAGGACTGACAGTTGGGATCTTACCCTGACTTGCAGCTTCAAACCATTGACCCTCTGGTCAACAGCCTTCCTTGCAGCTAGCGGTTTTAACCAGTGTGCTACTGCGGTCAATTTAAATGATGCATTCTTCATTTTTATTTGTTCACAGTGTCAATTTTATGCTGATGAATCTGGAATCTTACCACCATAAGCTTGTAACACCCCACAAATAATACTATGTAACATGATTTTTTCCTGGGTTATAAATGTAATTTACTAATTGGTTCTATCATAAAAATATGGAAAAAGTTTATTAACCTGCAAAAACTTTGTTTTTTGCTGCGGCACATATTACTATAGTTTTTCAATGAATATCTCATAGAGTTTCAACCAATTCAACATAGTTTCTGGCAACCACAAAAACAAAGTTTCTGGAGGATAGCAACTACTTTCTAAGTTAGTACCACACAACTAAACAGGAAATAACACTTTGAAACCAGGAACTGAAAAAATTTCAAATTTTGTTGCATAGTGTGATTTGTTTAGGGAAAAAAGTCTCTTGCTATTACAGCAAATCCTTTATGACTTATGCGATAGCCACCTGGAACTCAAAAGTTGTGAGCAGAAATTGTTTTGTTCGGAAGACCACTTTTCTTTAAGCATGAAGTAGTGGAACATTGGACATAACATCAGCACCATACTGTGAGAATTAAGAGACAAGCTCTGAGATAAGATTTTAGAAAACTTGTAAAAAATTCTGTAATAACTGTAAACAAGGACCAGCTGTGAGGAGAATTATTACACTAACTCATTGCAGGCAGAAATTATTTTTAGCTGTTGCTTGCTGATTATAACTTTGAATAAACATAATAATAAAAAACATAATAATAGTAAACATAATAATAAACATAATAATAATAATAATAATAATAATAATAATAATAATAATAATAGATTGATGAGAAACAACTGGAAAAGATGGCATGATATGAGGATTTAAAGATCAAACTGCAAAGACTCTGGCACAAAGTAAAGGTGGTCCCAGTGGTGATCGGCACACTGGGTGCAGTGCCTAAAGACCTTGGCCTGCACTTAAACAAAATCGGCGCTGACAAGATTACCATCTGCCAGCTGCAAAAGACCACCTTACTGGGATCTGCACACATTATTCGCCAATACATCACACAGTCCTAGACAGGTGTCTAACGTGTGATCCACTACGACAGCCAGCAGAGTGTCTGCTGTGGACTCATCTTGTGGTGTTTCAAATAACAATAATTTCTGCTGCTTTCGTGATTGTTCATTTGTATTTTGATTCTGTAGCCTACTTGTTGATGGATGTCCAGAATCAGCAGCATCCACCACAGTCCTTTTTATCCTGGGCGTCGACTGGTTTGTTTCTCCATAGTGCTAATGGGTTAGGTGCTCTTAGTTCCACTCCTCAGCTGAGACCTCTCTGACTTAGTTGGACCTGCTGGTAGTTACACTACCACCAGCACCGCTCTCAGCATCCTCGGAGCAGTTAAGCCCCCCACCAAGACAAGGTGGAATCCATTGGGGGATGAAAAATCAGCTGATGACCCAAAATGCAGTCTGTGTAAGGAAGCTGATGAAACCATTGATTATATCCTCAGCTACTGCAAGAAAATCACACAGACACACTACAAACAGAGGTACAACTCTGTGGCCCAAATGATTCATTGGAACTTATGTCACAAGTACCACCTGCCAGAAGTAAAGAACTGGTGGGATCATAAACCCGCAAAGGTAGTGGAAAAAGAATACACAAAAATACTGTGGGACTTTTGAATCCAGACTGACAAAGTTTTGGAATACAATACACCAGACGTCACGATTGTGGAAAAGAAAAAAGTTTGGATTATTGATGTTGCCATACCAGGTGACAGTCGCATTGAGGAAAAGCAACAGGAAAAACTCAGCCGTTATCAGGACCTCAAAATCGAACTGCAAAGGCTCTGGCATAAACCAGTACAGGTGGTCCCAGTGGTAATTGGCACACTGGGTGCCATGCCAAAAGATCTCAGCTGGCATTTGGAAACAATAAACATTGACAAAATCACTATCTGTCAACTGCAAAAGGCCACGTAACTTGGATCTACGCGCATCATTTGAAAATACATCACACAGTCCTAGACGCTTGGGAAGTGTTTGACTTGTGATTTTGTGATACGAAATCCAGCATATAGATCTCGTTTGCTGTGACATATTGTGTTTTTGTGTCAGTCAACCCTTTATGTTTTAAGTAAGTTTACAATTTTTTGTGTTGGACCACATAAGTGAGCCACATGCAGTCCATGGGCTGTAGGTTGGTCAAACCTGGTAGAGAATATTTGTTTCCCTCTTTTAAGCTCCAGAGAATTGGGTATGGGGTGTGTAAGAGAAGCACTGCACATGTGCTGATCCCAGCTTGAAACAGTTACATACTGTCAGAAGTAGGCAAAAGTAGGTGCTGTCTGATCAAATCTTGCCTTTCAAGAAATATGGAAAAAAGCGAAAAGCAGTGCAACTTATATAACAGTGTCAGATACATGCTCAGAAAATAAATTCACTTGTGGTAGTAAGATAACAATGGCAAGCAAATCCTACCACAATTACCATGAGGACGTATGAGTATTACAAGCATCATGTTTTTATTGCTCATGCAATTCAAATAATATTCAGGCTTTCATCCCACTGCATCTTTTCCAGCCTTTTCTTCCATTGGCACGTTAATCACAACACCCTTTGTTCAGTCCCTGTATCAGGCTTCCCATGAGAACAACCTTGAGTCTGCTGTGTTTCCATGACAGACTCATAAATCTGCTTAAACAACGATAAGCACTCCCAATTAATGAATACTTGTAAAACCAAGCTCTGTTCAAGCAATTAACATCAACATGGTAAAAATATAACCATAGTCATCATCTCAGCATCCATTTCAGTCGTGCCATGCTTCTTGTTGGATATGGTATTGCTATTTTGTATATTGCTATTTTGTATACACCATGCTGCTATACTGTATCTATGTATCTATTTACTTATATGGTTATAGATACAATATAGTAGCATGTGTATACAAAATAGCAATACCATATCCAACGAGAAGCATGGTGTAATGAATCCCTTACCTTAGCTAGCTGCCTGATAGCTTAAGGAAGTGGGCCTGGCGAAGCCACGGCGTCCATTTTAGGAAAGGGAGATAGGGAGATGCCATCTTAGGTTAGGTTTGCCTTGAGGGGGCATGTTCAAGTCTAGGAGGGAAAATCAGAAGGCTAGGATTGGTTAGAAAGATGGGGGGAAAGTGTCTTTTAAACTGAGGTTTGAGGTCCCAGTTTGCCAGTTGGAATTTGGCACGGGTAGAGAGAAGAAGAGTGGGAGTTTGGAACTGTTAGCGAGAGCAGTTTGGGTTTTGAAGAAGAAGATTGGGTCAGTTTTTTGTATAGTATTCAGAACAGCTATTGAAGATAACTAGAATACTGTGTGGAGCAGCACCCCATTAGTGGTCTGTTCATTTCCGAAGGAAGTCTATTTCAGGGTTTTTGGCTAGATTCCTAAGGGGGATTTTTGGGAGTTACTTTCAGAGATTCATTTCCTGAAGTAATTTTATGTGTTGAAACTTTTAAGACTTGTAGCCCAGAAGTTTTTAAGATCTTTACTCAAACACAACCATAAGCTATTTATGCCAGTGTTTTACTGAAACCATTAAGCATTTGTACCTGAATAATTCAAGTCTGTTCAATGAACGTTCTAGTTATTTTTATCAACTTATACCAGCCACAGTGTGAACACCTTTTGTAGTCAAAGCATTACTAAAGTCAACTTCTAATAGCTTCTAAGAATCATAGAATCATAGAATCAAAGAGTTGGAAGAGACCTCATGGGCCATCCAGTCCAACCCCCTGCCAAGAAGCAGGAATATTGCATTCAAATCAACCCTGACAAATGGCCATCCAGCCTCTGCTTAAAAGCTTCCAAAGAAGGAGCCTCCACCACACTCCGGGGCAGAGAGTTCCACTGCTGAACGGCTCTCACAGTCAGGAAGTTCTTCCTCATGTTCAGATGGAATCTCCTTTCTTGTAGTTTGAAGCCATTGTTTCGCGTCCTAGTCTCCAGGGAAGCAGAAAACAAGCTTGCTGCCTCCTCCCTGGGCTTCCTCTCACATATTTATACATGGCTATCATATCCCCTCTCAGCCTTCTCTTCTTCAGGCTAAACATGCCCAGTTCCCTAAGCCGCTCCTCATAGGGCTTGTTCTCCAGACCCTTGATCATTTTAGTCGCCCTCCTCTGGACACATTCCAGCTTGTCAATATCTCTCTTGATTTGTGGTGCCCAGAATTGGACACAATATTCCAGATGTGGTCTAACCAAAGCAGAATAGAGGGGTAGCATTACTTCCCTAGATCTAGACACTATGCTTCTATTGATGCAGGCCAAAATCCCATTGGCTTTTTTTGCCGCCACATCACATTGTTGGCTCATGTTTAACTTGTTGTCCACGAGGACTCCAAGATCTTTTTCACACGTACTGCTCTCGAGCCAGGCGTCCCATTCTGTATCTTTGCATTTCATTTTTTCTGCCAAAGTGGAGTATCTTGCATTTGTCACTGTTGAACTTCATTTTGTTAGTTTTGGCCCATCTCTCTAATCTGTCAAGATCGTTTTGAATTCTGCTCCTGTCCTCTGGAGTATTGGCTATCACTCCCAATTTGGTGTCATCTGCAAACTTGATGATCATGCCTTCCTCTGCTTGTGACACAGAGTGTGTTCTGAACAACCTCTCAATAGTACCTCAGCCTGTTTATTATTAATATGGTGGCAGCGGAAATCTTTTGAAGAATCATTTTAAGTCTCTCAGTTCCAGTGGTTCCCAGTTCCTAACTTTTAAATAGACAGTTGGTTCAGCAATCATACTCCCTCTACCTTTTGTGAACTCTCTATATTTTGGTGAGCTAGTCTGTAGTAGAGGTGTCATCGTTATAATTTGGATGAGCAGTGTTGGGATTATTTTTAAAATATTTCCTCGTATATACATTTAATTTAAAATCTTCTCTACTACTTGGCTGCTCGTTATACATGGCATGACTAAAGCATATGATCCTGAGATTCTGTCCACCTCCACCAACCCAGGAGCAGGTCTGTCTAGATATTTAAGCATGGTATTTTTTAATTTATACACAAGCCCAGACATCATCAGAATCTACCCATTTGTGTTCTTCAGATGGGAAATGTTTTCACTTCACAAAGTACTGCTATTTCCCTCAGTATATATGTGAATCCAATATCTCTGAAATTTCAAAAAATATTTTTTCCCATCAGTCATGAGCAGTGGGGATGGGGGTTTAACTTGATGCCTCAAGCTCAAACCAACTTTAGTTTGGTTTTAGCAGACTAAAATAAAACACAGGATGCAAATGTTTATAGTTTTTGGGCAAGATAAATTTAGCAATAACAGCATTCATTATTCTCCAGATCACAAAAGGGCCCACGTACTTCAGAGCCAATGTTTTGGAGGGTTGTTGATTTAAAAAAAAAAAAAGTAGACAAATATTCCAACTATCCACCTTGTAAGTCTCAGTCTGCACCACCCCTTTTATCAGCATATTATTTGTATACCTTTCTGGCAAATAATTCTAATTTTGTGAGTCAATTCTGACAGTGCTACAGGGTCGAACTGGATGACCTCAAGGCTTGGTAAAGCTTGAATATTCCACTCAAATATAATTTCAAAGGGTGACTGCCCGGTGCTCAAATGCACAGATTTAATATATGACACTTCAGCAAAAGACAACGATTTCAAACAGTGGTCCTGTTGGAAGTTTATATAATACTGCAGTTTGCCCATTAGCCAGTAGATGATGGGCAGTATTCATAGTCTGCTTAATGTCCACATCTATTTCCAAAATTCTAAAGTAAACTGTCTCCCTCTACCCGCAATGATCTTCAGGGGTACCCCATGCAAGTAGTAGATGTGATCCACAAACAATTTAACTAGCTGTTAGGCTGTTGATATTGACATGCAAGCCACAAAGTGGGGTAATTTAGAAAACTGATCCATCAGCACTGAAGTGACCATTCCCCCCTGTCCTCCAATTTTCAGGGAAATCTACTATAAAGTCCATACTAACATGTTCCCAAGACTGAGATGGAGTTAGTAATAGTTGTAATAGCCTTCGTGGTCAGAACATCCCCTAGCCCACTCTCTGTACTATTCTCCCAGGAGAGTCACCTTGGGAGTGCATCAGATTCTCACAGCTGCCTTGCCAATCTGTTAAAGAAAAGCATTATTAGCTAATGAGAACATGTCCTACAAGCATCTACTAAAAGGAGAAAATTTAGCATTGAAAAAGAACTGCAGGAAGGCAGTTTTATGTAAAAGAGATGTTGGATTGTGACTGGCAAAAAGTTAAAGAGAAGCTATGGAACACCATCCGTACTTGGTGTGCATTTAGAGGTCCCGATCCACAATTGATTTATTTTTTATTTATTGTGTCAGCAGCAAACCAAACAGTTGTATTGCACAACATCCACAATTTATGAAGAAGTGTTTGAATGACAGTGGTTGCAGTGTATCCTATGAGATGTTGAACATGAAAGCACAGAAGGTACCCCTTAAACACAACCTTCCCCCATCTCAGTTTAAGGCAAGTTGTTGTCGGGTTATGACATTCATGTCACAACACAACTTTTCTGTGCAAAGGGGTACCACACTATGCCAAAAACTGCCACCTGATTACATTGAGAAGGTGGAAAGCTTTCACTGATTCACAAAAATGACTTTTCCTTCTTTTCATATGGTCAAATATTTTTTCTCTTGCAATTCCTGGAAATTCATATGGCTGTCTACTGAGATTGAGCTAAACTGGTCTCTAAAATACAATTGTAATGATATTTTTTGCTTCCTTTCTTCATATGAATTTCTTGTATTTTTTAAAAAACCAGGTCTTCATTTCCTAAAGGAATCAATACTCTTTATCTTTTGGCTGGTGAACTTAAACGATTTACATTTAAAGAAATCAAAGTGAGCCACTTTGAGTCCCCTTCAGGAGAGATAAAGCAGGGTATGAATAATAATAATAATAATAATAATAATTTCTGATTTTTAATTCTTTGGGTTATATTTATATCATTGAAATTTGTAATTACAATATAATTATTTTTTTCTGAAATGATTCTAGTAATGTTGAATAGAAAACATTGCTCATCTCTTCACTCAACATACAAAGAGATCCAAATATGCATAGCAATATCTTTTGGTCTGTTTTTAAATTATAGAAAAAAGTTAAATAACACTGACATATTGATAAAAAGATTAGGCAACTAATAATTAAATCTTAACTTATTTTTTATTTTTTTAACTGTATAACTATTTGTATCAACTGAAATTTTTTATTTTCTTAAGTGTATAACTATTTGTATCAACCAGTCCAGTTAGTTGCAGACTGAAGGTTTTATCCTCTTATTGAACATTTTATCTCTTTCCTTCAGTGACCTTAGAAATTAGTGCTGAGTTTTTGTTTTCGTCCTTTGCCATCTGCTCAATTCATTTCCTCTCATTATGTTTGGTGTACTGATCTAATGCTTCCAATTTCTCACATATTTCAATGAGCTTTTCTTTTGCAGCTACAAAAACTCCTTCCTTGCTTTGAACAATTATTTGAAAGGGAAGCTCCATTTATACGTAACACCTGCCTTCTTGAAATATCCTTGTCAGTGGTGTCCCCAGGGGCGGCTCGTACATTACGCAAAGTAAGCAGTCACAGTACACTTTTTTTGCCAGGGGCACAGAGGCGCCTCTGTAAATGCCCCTTGACCGCCACTTGAGGAGCGCCCCCTCGGCTCACAACAGCCCTAGCCTCGGCAACTCATTACGCAAAGTAAGCATTTGCAGTATAGGTGCTCTTGGGGGAAAATAGACCTTGACATTTGCGAGTTGTAGTTACTGGGATGTATAGTTCACCTACAATCAAAGAGCATTCTGAACCAATGATGGAATTGAACCAAATATGGCACACAGAACTCCCACGACGAACAGAAAATATATATCAATGATTGGTTGGGGAGGGGGGGGGGGCAAAATACTGTTTGCTTACCGTTGAAAATTACATAGGGCCGCCTCTAGGCATCCCTTATGGGTTTTTCCCCACTGATTCTGATATGAAATCTTCATAATTTTTATTCTCTTCCCTTTATATACCACGTTTTTGTTATTGCTCAAGGCTTTAAAGTTTGTGTTAAAGGTCTTACTAAGATCTGTTTGGAATTTTTATTTTAATTGCCTTAATGATCAATTGTTTCCTTATTGCTTTTCTTTCTTCCTCTATTGCCGTTTGCACTTTTATTTTCTCCAGAAGCCATCTTACTTTCCCCATGTATTCCATCTTTTCAGTGAGTAAGGTCACTTTGCTCCATCAACTCTGCTCATCTTGTGGATGTCTTGTGAATTATTGTATTTTTACAATACATTTTAATCAGAGACTATAAAAGAGTGGAAAACAACAAAACAAAAATACTAAACTGAAAGAAGTAGAAGAAGTCATTTTGGAACCACTGCCAATAATCTTTAGGAAACCTTGGAGAATGGGAGAAGTCCCAGCAGACTGGAAGAGGGCAAATGTCCCTGTCTTCAAGAAGGAAAAAAAAAAAGAGTACCCAAACAATTACCGTCCAGTCTGCCTGACATCAATGCCAGGAAAGATTCTGGAACAGATAATTGAGTCTGTAAGAACTTAGAAAAGAGTGCTGTGATTACTAAAAGTCAACATGGATTTCTCAAAAACAAGTCATGTCAGAATAATCTTATCGTTTTTTTCAATACAGTAACAAGCTTGGTCAATGCAGTGAATGCTGAAGGTTTCAGTAAGGCCTTTGACAACGTTCCCCTTTATCTTCTTACAAACAAACCAGTAAAATGTGAGTTAGATGACTGTTAGGTGGATTTGTAATTGGTTAAGCAATCAAACCCAAAGGATGTTCAAAAATGGCTCCTCTTTATTCTGGAAAAAGGTGATTAGTGGAGTGCCACAGAATTCTTTCCCAGACCCTGTGCTATTCAACATTTTGTACACCACTTCTCCTCCTCTTTCACCATGGAGCTTGTTACATGACGGACATCAAGTCCCACTGGGCTCCATGGTGAAAGAGGAGAGAAAGCATTAAATGCTTCCACCGGCAACATGAGAGGCTTTCCGTGATGCTTTTGGAACAATGGGGTGGGGGGGGGGGGGGCGATGCTGCTGCCCCCTGTTGGATGGGGATCCAGATAAGTTGAGCGATGTGGGGTATGGTAATCCTCATTCTAATGTGATAAGGGCCATAATGGTAGTCCCATTTGGACTACTGCAACACTCTCTACGTGGGGCTGCCTTTGAAGATTAGTTTGGAAGCTTCAAATGGTCCAGAGATTAGCAGCCAGGTTACTAACTGGAGCGACGTTCAGGGAGAGAACCAATCTGATGCTGCGGCAGCTCCACTGGCTGCCAGTCTGCTTCTGAGTTAAATACAAAGTGCTGGTTCTTACCTTTAAAGCCCTAAACAGCCTAGGTCCAGACTATCTGACGAACCGCATCTCCCTCTACAGACCAACTTGGACACTGCAGTCATTGGAGGAGGTCCTCCTCTCAGTTCCACCCCCATCCAAGCACGGCTGGTGGGAATGAGAGAAAGGGCCTTCTCCGTGGCTGCCCCACCTCTGGAACTCCCTTCCTAAGGAGTTAAAGATGGCCCCTCCCTCCCTGCTTTCAAAAAACAGCTGAAGACATACCTTTGCTCACTGGTTTACGAGGAGGAGGAATAGTAGTTGGTAATACTACCATTATACCTCTGATTAATAGTTGCCATCCATATCCATGCCCTGCTCACCCCACCAGCTCAATAGATATCTTGAGCAATGATTAATCAATTTGCCCCAAAGAAATGGGAAATTATTGTTTCCATTTGATGTTTTGTCTTATGTCTGTTATAACAGGCTGTGCTTTTATTTAATTTTCATTTGTTAAATTATAATTCGTATTTATACGTTGGGTTGTATAAATTTTGTTAGTATGGATGAATTGTTGTTGTATTCAGGCATTGAATGTTTGCCTCTTATGTTTGGAATCCACCCTGAGTACCTTTAGAGCAGTTGTTCTTAACCTGGGTCTCCAGATGTTTTTGGCCTACAACTCCCAGAAATCCCAGCCAGTTTACCAGCTGTTAGGATTTCTGGGAGTTGTAGGACAAAAACATCTGGGGACCCCAGGTTGAGTGCTAGGATTTTGGGGAAATGGCATTCATTATTTTTTATTTATTTACTAGCTGTCCCCTGCCACGCGTTGCTGTGGCCCAGTCTATTGATCTAAAAAATAAAGTAACGAGAAAGTGTTGGTTTCTAATAGATGTAATTTCTTTATTCTTGTGGGTAAATAGTACTTCTTGTTGTTTCTTTGTCAGTGTTGATGTAGACATTGTCTGGTTTGCCTACTCTGGAAAATATCATTGTCCTTCTTTAGGGGTCCCTTTCAAATCTATGATACTATATCTCTGTGTGTGTGAATCATATATATCTATCTATATCTATGGCTGGATGGCTCTTTGTCAGGAGGGCTTTGATTACGTTTTCTTGCCCTGGTGAAGGGAGTTGGACTGGATGGCCTTAAGTATTTTCTGTTAGTCATGGGGGTTCTGTGTGGGATGTTTGCCCCAATTCTGTCGTTTGTGGGGTGCAGAATGCTCTTTGATTGTAGGTGAACTATAAATCCCAGTAACCACAACTGTCAAGGTATATTTCCCCCAAATCTGTGTTCATATTTGGGCATATGGAATATTCGTGCTAAGTTTGATCTAGATCCATCATTGTTTGAGTCCAAAAAATGGATGTAGGAGAACTGCAACTCCCAAACTCAAGGTCAATGCCCACCAAACCCTTCTAATGTTTTATGTTGGTTATGGGAGTCCTGTGTGCCACATTTGGTTCAATTCCATCATTGGTGGGGTTCAGAATGCTCTTTGATTGTAGGTGAACTATAAATCCCAGCAACTACAACTCCCAAATGACAAAATCAATTTTTTTTAGTGAAGGACATACATTGGGTTGTTAGGTGTATCATGTCCAAATTTGGTGCCAATTGCCCCAGTGGTTTTTGAGTTCTGTGAATACCACAAACGAACATTACATTTTTATTTATATAGATTATTATAATGACTTTGATGAAGATTTAGAGGGCATGCTTATGAAATTTTCAGATGACATCAAATTGGGAGGTATAGCAAATACTCCATAAGACAGGATCAGAATTCAAAATGAACTTCACAGATTAGAGACCTGGGCCAAAACTAACAAAATAAATTTCAACAAGGAGAACTGTAGGATACTACACTTAGGTGGAAACAATGGGTGACACCTGGCTCAACAGTCCATGTGAAAGAGATCCAGAAGTCTTAGTAGACAACAAGTTGAAAGTGAGCCAACAATCTGATAAAGGTAAAGATTTCCCTTTGACAGTTCAAAAGAGATATTGACAAAGCTGGAAGGTGTCCAGAGGAAGGGGACTAAAATGATCAAAGGTCTGGGAACTATGTCCTATGATGAGTGACTTAATGAGCTGGGCATGTTTACCCTACAAAAGAGAAGGTTGACAGGAGATATGAACACTATGTTTAAATATTTGAAAGGATTTCATAAGGAAGAGGAAGCAGACTTATTTTCTGATGCACTGGAGATTAGGACTCAGAGAAATGGGTTCAAACTACAGGAAAGGAGACTCCACCTGAACCTTAGAAAGAACCTCCTGACTGTTAAGAGTTGTTCAGCAGTGGACTTCTCTGCCTTCTTTGGAGGCTTTTAAACAGAGGCTGGATGGCCATCTCTCAGGACTGCTTTGATTGTACTTTTTCATGGCAGGGGGTTGGACTGGATGGCCCATATGGTCTTTTCTAACTCTGTGTTAGTTGACTTTCAGAAGCAACACAGCCTGTTGTGGGAAAAATTGAGAACAATCATATTGTGATGCAAAAGGAAATGAGGCAAGCAAAATTCAAGGCCCTGAATAATGAATATAGTATAAAGCAAGGATGCAAGGTATAAACAGAAGCTCCCTCTTCTCCCACGATAAACTGTATGAAAATATGATTGGCACAAACAAAAGCAACCAATAGGATGCAAATGATCTTTAATCAGAAAAAAATGCAACTGTAATAATAATAATAATAATAATAATAATAATAATACTTTATTTATACCCTGCCACCATCTCCCAAAAGGACTAGGGGTGGCTTACATGAGACCAAGCCCAACAACACATCAGTAAAAACAACAAAGCAATCTATATAAATAAAAACGTAATGTTCGTTTGTGGGATTAACATAACTCAAAAACCACTGGACGAATTGACACCAAATTTGGACACAAGACACCTAACAACCCAATGTATGTCCTTCACGCAAAAAAAAATGATTTTGTCATTTGGGAGTTGTAGTTGCTGGGATTTATAGTTCACCTACAATCAAAGAGCATTCTGAACCCCACCAACGATGGAATTGAACCAAACTTGGCACACAGTACTCCCATGACCAACATAAAATACTGGAACGGGTTGGTGGGCAGTGTCCTTTGGTTTTGGAGTTGTAGTTCACCGAGATCACTGTGGACTCAAACAATGATGGATCTGGACCAAACTTTACACGAATACTCAATATGCCCAAATGTGAACACTGGTGGAGTTTGGGGAAAATAGAATCTTGACATTTGGGAGTTGTAGTTGCTGGGATTTATAGTTCACCTACAATCACAGAGCATTCTGAACCCCACCAACGATAGAATTGGGCCAAACCTCCCACACAGAACCCCATGAGGGCCACAGCAACGCGTGGCAGGGGACGGCTTGTAAGCAAATAAAACAATACAAATACTCACATATAAATAATAACACACAAAGATTTAAAAACCTATGGCCGGGCCAGATGTAATAGTTTAAAAATTTAAAAATAAACGCTGGATATGAGCAGAGGTAGGATTTATCTAGTAGGACGGTTTTAAAAGAAATGTAGGGAGAGCAACCCAACGGGTAGTTAAAGTGCTTCTGAGGACATTTTGCAGGGGATTGTTCCTTTATTCAGGGAAGGCACACTGGAACAGCCACATTTTCAGGCTCCTCCTAAAGACTGCCAATGTGGGGGCTTGCCTGATATCCTTGGGAAGTGAGTTCCAGAGGGGCCATCACCGAGTAGGCCCTTTCCCTCGTCCCCACCAATTGCACCTGCGATGGGGGTGGGAGCGTGAGCAGGGCCTCTCCAGATGATCGAAGAGATCGTGTGGGTTCGTATACAGAAATGCGGTCATGAAGGTAGGCGGGTCCCAAACCATTTAGGGCTTTGTAGGTAAGAACCTGCACCTTGAATTGGGACCGGAAAATGAACGGCAGCCAGTGGAGCTCCTTAAACAGGAGGGTTGACCGCTCCCTGTAAGGAGCACATGGCCCGTTGTACCAATTGGAATTTCCGGGCCGTCTTCAAGGGCAGCCCCACGTAGAGTGCATTACAGTAATCCAATCTGGAGGTGACTAAGGCATGGACCACCCTGGCCAGATCCGACTTCACGAGGTACGGTCGCAGCTGGCACACAAGTCTTAATTGTGTGAAGGCCCTCCCAGTTACCCTTGATGCCTTCAAGCATTAGCAATGAGTCTAGGAGGACCCCCAAGCTGCAGATCTGTGACTTCAGGGGGAGTGCAACCCCATCAAACACAGGTTGCCACCCTATACCCTGATCCGGCTCATGATCGACCAGGAGGACCTCTGTCTTGTCAGGATTGATCCTCAGCTTATTCATCCTCATCCAGACAGTCACAGCGGCCAGGCACTCGTCCAGTACCCCGGGGGGCCTCCTTGGAATTTGGTGGAAAGGAGTAGTAGAGTTGGGTGTCATCTGCGTAGAGGTGGCACCCAACTCCAAAACTCTGGATGACCTCTCCCAGCCATTTCATGTAGATGTTAAAAAGCATGGGGGATGGATAGGTGGGATGTGTGATATATTCAACCAGTGGAGGCACATGCTAGTCATGTTTTGTGTGTACTCAAGTTCTATGGAAAGGTCTTATCCCAGTCTTGGACTGATAATGTATGTTTAACTGTTTTGAGGAAGAAAAGAAAGGAGGGAGTGTCTGCTTTCTGGTAAGCTTGGGGAAGACAGCATGGAATAATAGAGGCAGTGGTAGAAAAGAAAATTAAATTCTTGGAATTAAATACTGCATCATACTTTAATCATGAACTAAAATAAGCAAAGATTCCCATAACCATCTGTGTTTACAGTCCTTCAAATCTTGTGACCTAAACAATTTCCTAACCCCGTGGGACTAGCAAAAAGTAAAAAAAATCAACCCAAAGAACTATGTTTTGGGTAAAGAACAAGCTTAGGAAATGTGAAATGTGCTAGCTCTTCAGAGTAGTCTTTCATTCAACTTATTAATAATGTAACTTATTAACTCAAAGTATAATTGAAGTCAATCAGTTAAGCTTAGAAATAATTAAGATCCCTCTCTGTGTTGGAAAAAATAACTTAATTTCTGATTTATTTTAATTAATAAGTCCCTGTCCTTGAAGTCAAGTTGTAGTTTGATGCTGAAGCGACAAAATCTGCCCTTGGTGAAAATGAGTTTAGAAGAAATTACAGTTTTAATAAGATCACGCTTTATTTATATTAAACTAGTTTGCATAAATTAAGACAATATTCCCCATCTGCTACCCAGTTTGGCCACATCCATAGAATCATAGAATCATAGAGTTGGACGAGACCTCATGGGCCATCCAGTCCAACCTCCTGCCAAGACATCATGGGTACATCCAGTCCAACCTCTGCCAATAGAACTTGGCCTTGTATTTATTTATACGCTTGTATACCGCTAATATCTCAGCCTAAGTCGGCGACTCATTGCGGTTTACAACATTTAAAAAACAGTATTCAGTTTAAAAGCATAAAACACATATACAATACAAATTATTGGGCCACCAATAATAATCCCATGCATCTCATAACTGGAATCGCAGTCCAAAATTCATCGTCCATGATTACCAATCCTTTAGTCATCAAAATTCGTTGCAACGGATTAACCGAATGCTTGTTTAAACAACCATGTCTTCAATCTATTCCGAAACACCATCAGCGAGGGGGCTGATCGTACCTCTATGGGGAGGGTGTTCCAAAGCCGAGGGGCCACCACAGAAAAGGCCCTGTCTCTCGTTCCCGCCAGCCGCACGTGTGAAGCCGGCGGGATAGAGAGCAGGGACTCCCCAGAAGACCTTAGGGTCCTGGTGGGCTGATAGGCTGAGATACGTTCGGATAGATAAGTTGGGCCAGAACCGGTTAGGGCTTTAAAGGCCAACGCCAGCACTTTGAATTGAGCCCGGTAGCAGATCGGCAGCCAGTGGAGCTGGTGCAGCAGAGGAGTTGTATGCTCCCTGCGCCACTCCTGTTAGTAATCTGGCTGCCGCCCGTTGGACTAACTGCAGCTTCCGGGAAGTCTTCAGATGCAACCCCACGTAGAGAGCGTTGCAGTAGTCTATACGGGACCAGAGTGTGGACCACCGTGGCCAAGTTATCTTGAACATGCGGCCCGCTCATTGTTATGTTAATTTATTTTAATTGTGTATGATTTTGCTTTATCATTTTTTGTACTCATATGTTGTAGGTATTTTACTGTGTTGTTATTGTGCTTTGGTTTTACTTTATTGTAATATGTTGTTGGTCTTGGCCTCTTGTAAGCTGCCCCAAGTCCCCATTGGGGAGATGGTGGCGGGGTATTAAATAAAGTTTATTATTATTATTATTAACTAGCCGTCCCCTGCCACGCGTTGCTGTGGCACACATGGGGGTTCTGTGTGGGAGGTTTGGCCCAATTCTATCGATGGTGGGATTCAGAATGCTCTGTGATTGTAGGTGAACTATAAATCCCAGCAACTACAACTCCCAAATGTCAAGATTCTATTTTCCCCAAACTCTACCATTGTTGACATTTGGACATATTAAGTATTCATGTAGCGTTTGGTCCAGATCCATCATTGTTTGAGTCCACAGTGATCTCTGGATGTAGGTGAACTACAACTCCAAAACCAAAGGACACCCTTCCAGTATTTTCTGTTGGTCATGGGAGAACTGTGTGCCAAGTTTGGTTCAATTCCATCGTTGGTGGGGTTCAGAATGCTCTTTGATTGTAGATGAACCATAAATCCCAGCAACTACAACTCCAAAATGACAAAATCAATTTTTTTTGAGTGAAGGACATACATTGGGTTGTTAGGTGTATCGTGTCCAAATTTGGTGTCAATTCGTCCAGGGGTTTTTGAGTTCTGTTAATCCCACAAACAAACATTACATTTTTATTTATATAGATCTTATTAATCTGTACCAGACATGAGGAAATGACATGCCAGGTGACCCGGGAGAGGGAGCGAGGAGGAAAATCCCTGCCCTCTTCTCCTGGTGCTTAATTTCCTCATGCCAGGAAGAATATAATGGCAGCCAGGAAATGGTTTTTTAACCTTCAATGGGTAAATTTGGAATGTGGGGGAAAGAGTTGGGTGCCCTCTTGGTTTTTCATGCTCTTGGGGTCCAAAAAACCCCCAATCTGGCTGTGTGGATTGGGCCTGGGGCCTGGAATGGGCCTGGGGATCACGTGATGAGGACTCCAGGCCCAATCTACACAGGGGCCACACCTGGTAGGACCCTGATCTTACCATAAGATCCAGATCTTACCAGGTGTTTAGCTAATTCAAAACCCTTGTTTGTTCCGAATTGAATCGATTTTACTGCAGGTGTTGTTTGCATGCCTCTGGTATAACTGAGACAGTTCCTGGTGTTGGGGCCTGTCTGGATGGGCCCTGAGTCTTTCCATATGTAATATGATCTTCCTTTTCCTACTGCCTTCTACCTTATCAAGCATCATTATCTTTTCTAATGAATCATGTTTTCTTATGATATGTTCCATGTATGACAGTTTCAGTTTCTAATCATAGCTGCTAGGGAGAATTTGGGCTTCATTCGTTCATCCATTCCAGTTATATTTCACACAAATACAGAGAGATGGGTGGGAAATTAAAACTACCTTCCCAGCAGACTGAAGAAGCAAGCAGCTGCCAAGGTCCCCAGTACAGCCTTGACATTTCTGCTTTTCTGTGTGATGGCCTTGATGTCATTCCTGGGTAGTCATTTATTTTGCTATTTAAAACATTTACATTTTATGTGGTCCAATGCATACTTTTTCCCTTTAACTTCCCGGTTCTTGGCATTGTGGTATCAAAAATTAGGATTTGAAAGAGAGAAACAGAGCAAATATTTGGGAGTGAAAAAATGACTGAAAACCACAATGTGAATCTAGGGAAAAAGAAAGTCAAAGGAAGATATCAACTAGGTCTCAATACAGTAGAAGTAGTAGTGACTATGCAATGAAAGAATATAATGCCAAGCTAATATTGGTTTGCTTTGTAAATAATATTGGAATAAGTTGATAAGGGGTTAAAATAATTGTTATTATTCGAAACCTGCTTGCAAATAGAGTGTGCCGTCGTGCCTGGGGGCTATAACTCTTAATGAGAGAGGCATGGACGTGGCATCTTTCCCCATGGGATTGCTTCTTGCCCTCTTATAGGAAACTGGCACTCCCAAAGACCAAAACACAACAGATAACTCGAAATGGTATTTATTGTTCACAATGAGTTATCTTTCTCAGGCATAAGCTTGATGTTTCAACAGGGATAAAGGAAATATACTTTACAATCTCTGAAGTCCAAGGAGTTTGCAGCTGAGAAGCTTTTCCTGTTTCCTCTTTCCTCAATGGCTGTGAATATCAGAATAAACACAACCCCAGTCCAATGGCCTATGTTGAAGGGACAAGACCTTCCTCTGGTGCCAAAAGAACCAGTTTGAAGGCGCTTGGGTCTCCTCAATGTTGTCCAGGACGATCTGGACATAAAGCATGAGTCCCAAGGGTAAAAAACCTTAGAATTGGTGCTGAGAGGTAATTTAATCAGGGGCTTTTAGAGCCAAGTCTCTTACTCATGTCCATCTGATAGAAACTCTGATGGCAGAATGAAAAAGGGAAGCACTCCTCTCCTCCAGGAAGATGTGGGGTCAAACAATTGAGTTGAGAAAGCAATTCAACTGGTGCAAACAACATTGATTGACAGCTATAAATAACCAATCAATCCAACTATACATAAACAGGGTAAAAAGGCAGGATTAAGCATGATACAACAGTTTAAATCTTGCAACTAACAGTTTTACACATAGGTAGCGCCACTTGCGCCGTCACATAGAGGATTTGGGATAGGTGAATGAACTGTATATTCTTATGGGAATTTTCAGTGTTTTATAAATGTGGAATGTTAACATAAGTTTATTACCATGAATTTTAATTGGAGTTTCAACACTGACTTTAGTGCTGACGAGAGAACAATTTATGCCCAGTCTTTCTTGACATTTGCAAATATATTGCATAAGCTTTTCTATATGATCTACTATAATGATTTTCTGGAATTTATATTTTTAATTGTGGCCTCCTTTTCTTTCTAGTTAATGGAATCATAACAATCGGATTGACAGGTAAGAAGTCAGATTTTTCTATTTGCATTGTTAATATTTATATTATTAGAATGAAAACCTTTAAAAGACTGAGTTTTGATAAGTTAATACAGAAAGAAAGTTAAGTGTCATAAGGTGATTATTCTTCAGGTTGCTGTTTCCCCAAGATAAAATTGAATTGTAATTTTTGCTTCATACCTGACAACCATAAAGGCATATAGAGAAAATCATGCTTACCAATGCACATGAAGTATGTCACAGCTGTTTTTTTCCTGAGAATATTCTGGTGGGAAGCTGATATGTATATATGTAAAAATAAAATAAGTAAGCCATACTTTAAAAATGGTAGAATTTATCTAAATGATTTCAATTAAATGTACACAAAGTGATTCCAAATTTTCTCTCGATGAAAAGTATGCTAAAAAACAAGAAATCGACTTGTCACACACATCAAAGCAGATATTTCTTTGTATTTTTTAAAAAAAATATATTATACTATTAATGAAATGGAAGTGATCTGGAAAAGTATTCAATAATTGGATAGCACATCACTCTGGGAGCCATTGTTCAGCTCCTTCTATTTGGATAACTCTGTGGATTGAACTAAATGGCACTTCAGCTATGATACATTCTCAAAGGAGATCCTGCATGAGAAGGATTTCTCCCCTTCTGTGCCTGATGGATATATTTCCCACAACAACACTTGCTTCTTTAGGGTGCTTGACAATAATTTCAGTCCCATGCAGCAGAGTGGTGGTGAGAGAGGCGGGTGACACCAAAATGACTGTGCAGTATTTCAGCAGAGATGTATTATTTTAAATAAATATATATATATACAACTGTAGTTAGAAGTAACCACAAACACATTTTGGTAAGCCCAACATAAAAGGTAAAGGTAAGGGTTTCACCTGACATTAAGGACCTCATAACACTGTAAGGGATCATGGGTTTAGGGTGCGGGGTCCCTTTTCGAAGAAATCCACAGAGTCCAATAGGTTCAGATAAACCACACCGTTTATTCAAGCTGATCAGCATGAGACAGACAGACAGCACTTCTGTTTGTGCTTTCACAGACTGCACCCGGCTTTTGTACACCATTATATACCCTCAAGTAAACAAGAATATTTTTGTCATGGAAAATATTTTGACCTTTATTCTTCCTGCCCCATCAATCTCTTGATGGAAAGTACCTTCTTGTACCTGCAGACTTTGTGCTTAACCACAACCTTTGGCTTTTAACCACAACCCAACTTCCTATGTAAGCTCGAACTTTTATGACCTCTTACATGTTATTTCCTGTTTTTAAAACATTTTCTTCCGTGCTGCTAATTTCATTCAAAGCCCCTTGCTTAGCATTTGCTAATTTCACTCAAAGACCCTTTCAACACTACAGAATGAATCCTCTTAAAATCCGGTTTCTGCCTCCTGCAGAATTCTGTGGTTTGTAGTTTAGGGAGGAGCCTTTAACAGCCTCATTAAACTACAAATCCCAGAATTCTGCAGGAGGCAGAAACCAGATTTAAAATGGATTCATTCTCTAATGTAATGAAGGAATAAGCCTAGTCATGTCCGACTGGGGGGTGGTGCTCATCTGGCGTTGTCCGTAGATGCCTCCCAGGTCGTGTAGTCAGCATGACTCCATGGAGTGCTATTACCTTCCCACCAAGGCAGTACCTATTGATATACCCACATTTGCATGTTTCCGAACTGCTAGGTTGGCAGAAGCAGGGCCTAACAGCAAGAGCTCACCTGGATTAGAACCACCAACCATTTGGTCAGCAAGTTGAGCAGCTCAGCGGTTTAACCACTGTATCACCAGGGGCCCCAAGTTCAGCATACATGTATTGATACACCTACAATTCACAGCTAATTTACTTTTTGAACCTTTTAATACACACAACTCTAGCAGTGTTGCCATTATTTCAAATCGCATAGTTTTGTTTACACCGATCAATAGCAAGGGATGGGATAATCATGGGAAGAAGGCAGACTTTCTTGCATTGCATCATGTGATAGGGACCATCATCTTTGAATTCCTGTTGCCTGCCTTATGCACTGAAATCTTTCGACTGAACAATTCTCCAGGCCTGTTATTGAGGAGCCTTTAACTGGAGTTGTTGTAGGTAGAAACTTGAGATTCGTTTATGCAAAGCACATATTTATCCAAATGAAAAGAGCTTTTCACCAGTACTTATAAAATCAGTTTCATATTTCAAATGGCTTTGAGATGTAAACAATCCATTCAAAAATGTTTCCTTATTTTGGTTAGCATTCTAGAAAAAGTTGATTCTCGTATTTCTCTCCAAAAAGCATCAAGAGATCACTGGTGTTTCTTTGCTGATTAGAAACATTCCTCCTCCACTCTCTAGGTGCACAAGAAAGGAGCATCTGCAATGAATCCCTCATGTTACAAAACTTGCCTGTGTGTGGGAAATCCTTTGAAGAGATGATGCACAAGGTGGACTCCAAAAAATGGTGCAATCTAACAGAATTCATCCTGTAAGTGTCATTAATACTTTTTGAACCTTAGAATGTTCTTTAATCCATTTCCAAAGGGACAGATTGCATCAGGCACTTTCAGAGAAAGAAGTTATAACGAACAGCAGGACTGCTCAACCAAATTATAACGAGGCACACCTCCACGACAGACTAGCTCACCAAACGATAGAGCTCCCAAAAATATAGAGGAAGAATAGTTGTTGAATCAACTAAATATTTAGAAGCTAGGAACTATGACGTACTGGAACTGAAAGGCTTAAAAGGATTCTTTAGTAGATTTTCGCTGCCACTAAATTAAGAGTAAACAGGCTGTGGTATTTGTGAGAGGTTGCTCAGTAACATACTCTGTGCTACTATAATGTTCTTAGAGGCTCTGTAAAGTTATCTTGAATAATGCTTTTACCACAAGGATAGTCACACACAGAGGCTGATGAAAGTTGCTAAAAATAATCAGAACGTTTATTTAACGGGCTTGAAATATCCAGGTACAAAAGCGTGGTGGTTTCATTAAAATACTGACACATGCAAGCTTGTGGTTATGTAGAGTAAAGATCTTAAAACTTATGGGTACAAGTCTTAAAAAAGGATCAACACAAAAGATTACCTCAGGAAATGAATCTCTGAGAGTAACTCCCAAAAATCCCCCCTATAGGAAACTAGCCAAATCCCTGAACCAGCTTTTCCTTAGGGAAAAGAACAGACCACAGCGGGGTCCTGTTCCACTCAGTATTCTAGCTATCTGTTTCAATAGCAGTTCCTGAATACCACTCCACAGACTGTCCCAAAGTTCTTCCTCACAAATCCAAACTACGCTAGCTAACACCCACACTTTTTCACTCCACCCTTCCAAACTCCCAACTCACACCAAACTGTTCACTGGCAAAACTCAAGCCTCAGTTTAAAAATCACTTTTTTCCTTCAGCCCACTTAAGCTCCGCCCCCATCTCGCTGACCTAAGATGGCTTCTCCCTATTTCCCTTTCCTAAAATGTATGCTGTGGCTTTGCCAGGTCCACCTCCTTATGCTCTTGCCAGCTAGCTCAGGTAAGGGAATCATCACATAAGTCAACAGACGGATTCCAGTACTGGTTTTATAATAGCGATGTTGGTTGCACAGACAAAGGAGAACATCACATTTACTCAGCATTCACACACATACATTCAGCACACTTGCTGTCTCTTCCCAGCTTGCTGCTGAAAAAGAGAGGTGGATGCCCAGACTCTGCATCCCTCACAGATCTGACACACTTTGGAAAAGGAATGTGTCTTCTTATGAAGCAATTTTTTTGCTGTTGTTGTTTTTGATTGGTTGACAACTTGTCATTCAGCTAAGGCAGTGTTTCTCAACTTGTGGATCCCCAGATGTTTTGGCCTTCAACTCCCAGAAATCCTAACAGCTGGTAAACTTGCTGGGATTTCCGAGTGTTGTAAGTCAAAACATCTGAGGACTCACAGGTTGAGAACCAGTGAGCTAATTAATTCCAGGACAGATGTTGTTTTTCTTTCTTAATGTAAGGAGCTATTATTTCTGACTTCCTTAACTTAAAGAATCATTGTCTCTGACCATGTAAACATGTGTTGTTTACACTAAAAGCTCTCAGGTCAGTTATGTCCGTTCAGCAGTTTAGCAGTTTTTCTTCATCAGCACTTTTCATACCAATATTAATCCAATCTTCACCTCCTTTTTTCTCCATAATGCAGTTTTCCAGATTCCAAATTTCTTAGGATGGGGTCTTTAGCCTTGGTAAACCTTAATAGGACCATAGCCAGACTCTAGTTATACAATGCAATTCAATCTACTCATCACATAAGCTTTTCTCTTTTGAATATGTAGAAATATTAGCCATTGAGAATTATTACAATAATCTCAACCCATGAGAGGCCAATTTGAAGCATGACTACCACAACTGGCACAGATCACAGGAATATACGTCCCACCTCGTAGTCTAAGATAATCCGGGGAGGCCCTGCTCTTGCTCCCGTCAACACCACAAATGCGTCTGACGGGGATGAGAGACAGGGCCTTCTTGGCGGTGGCTCCCCACCTATGGAACACACTTCCAACAGAGGTAAGATCGGCTCCCTCCCTCCTGGCTTTCCAAAAGAAATTAAAGGCATGGTTTTGGGACCAGGCTTTCGGATAATAGATGTAGCAGCACTTTAGAGGGACATGACTGGAATGACGATACGGCTGTTTTACGGTTTTAATGATTGCTTATGTATTGTTTTAACTATGATTTGTGCCCAATTATGATTTTATTATTGTAATTGTCATGTAGCGGCCTCGTAACTGGGCACATTGTAAGCCGTTCTGAGTCCCCCTTTGGGGGTTGAGAAGTGATGGGATACAAATACGGGAAATAAATAAAATAAAATAAATATGACACTCATCTGAGTATAGTCAGATCAAGTTGTGCCTTTTTTCTTGTTCTTGATTTTCTTGTTCTGAAATCAAAAGCACTTTAACATATGCTGGAAGACATGTGTACTGTAGTTCATGAAAAAGTTAACTCAAAACTGCAAGTAGAATTAAACAGAACTTGAATGCAAACTTGAATGCAATTTTCCTGCTTCTTGGCAGGGGGTTGGACTGGATGGCCCATGAGGTCTCTTCCAACTCTATGATTCTTTGATTCTATGATTTAAGGATCTAAAGCAGGCATGGGCAAACTTTGGCCCTCCAGGTGTTTTGGACTTCAACTCCCACAGTTCCTAATAGCTGGTAAGCTGGCTAGGATTTCTGGGAGTTGAAGTCCAAAATTAGACTGGGAAGCTGTGATCACTCAAAGTGTTCATGTGAGCTTCATGGAGAAGGTGGGCTCATAAATATGATATATAATGTATGTTTATTAGATTTGATAGATCTGAAAATAATAATAATAATAATAATAATAATAATAATAATAATAATAATACTTTATTTATACCCCCGCCACCATCTCCCCAAGGGACTCGGAGCGGCTTACATGAGGCCAAGCCCAACAGTACATCAATAAACAAAAGCAATAAACGAAAACAATAAATACAATACAATTAATATAAATCACATATAAACAATAAACAGTAAACGGTAACACACAAGGATTTAAAAACCTATGGCTGGGCCAAATGTTTAAAAATTAAAAAATAAACGCTGGGCATGAACAAGGTAGGATATAACTGGCATAGGGTTTTCAGAGAGAGATGAGGACGCAGTCATTCCTAAACCAGTAGTAAAGTGCATTCTGAGGGCATATTGCTGAGAATTTTCCTTATTCTGGGATGGCACACTGGAGCAACCACGTTTTTAGGCTCCTCATAAAGACTGCCAGAGTTGGGGCATGCCTGATGTCCTTGGGGAGTGAGTTTCAGAGTTGGGGGGTCACCACCGAGAAGGCCCTCTCCCTCGTCCCCACCAATCGCACCTGCTATGGAGGTGGGAGCGCGAGCAGGGCCTCTCCAGATGATCGAAGAGATCGTGTGGGTTGTGAGAGTTCATGCAGAGAAAAGGCTGAAAGGCTATGCAATACCTGTCAACATCTGTAACTTTGAACTTTGGAATAATGTGATTTTTCTCTACTAGCTACTAGAAAAATTCAGGCACTGTTGTAATTGAGAAGAGATTCTAGACTTTGGAGTAACTGCTGAAAGAGCTGCTATAGGTCTCTTGGAGGCTGCTGAACAGATGGAGTACTGTTTGTAGGTTGAAGTGCAAAGCCCAAGTGTTATATTCATGTGAAAATGATTGAAAGTTTGGTCTACATTTAACAATTTAATGCATTAAATCACAGTAGCATTTGCTCATTTAACTGTAAGTGCACTTTGTTTCCCCTGACTGCACTTCTCTTCTGTTTGCAGTATTACTAGCACTGATAATGACTTCTTTTCAAGGAGTTCATTACCCAAATTCTTTCTGTGTTTAATGAATGTCAATTGCTTTCTTTTCAGTAGTTAAACAATAAGTTGTCTTTGCATAAAGGTTTTGAGATTTTAGTTGCATTAAATGGATGTGTCTCTGCTCTGAATTTTTAAATCTGGATGACCACGTGTAAAGATGCCACCAATTTGCGAAAATTTTATAAAGGAGCCACCGATTTGTGAAGAAGCCACCACTTTGTAAGGGCTTATTAAATTGATAGCGTAGCTAATAGCTAGTAATATTGAATTGGTCTTTCTTCAATGTGTAGCGTGACTTAACTTGGAAAAAATTTGTAACAGAGACTGGGCTTTATAAAAACTGTAACAAGTTTATTGAAATGTAGCAGAAGCTTGATGGTTTCAATGTTTCTTGATTCTTAGAGGCACATATCTTCAGAGGTTACACTTATAACAATCCTTAAAACAACTCTGGAAAGGACTCTTCCTTCTACTAAACAGGCTTCAACCTTATTTTTCTTCAAACTGTGTTTCTTTCCTTTGTGATATTTCTGTTGCAATAAAGATTCTCACTGGGTTTCTCTCACCCTTTCTACTCATACACTAAATACTAATATAAATAAGTCAACTAAACTTATTTAAACTACCTAGGCTAAAAGCCAAAACCTTCCTGATTCCCACTACAGTAGAATCAGCCTTTCCCTGTAGTTTTTAAACTACAGTCTACCTTCCTGGTTCTCACCACTACAGAACTAGCCACTCCTGCAGTTCACAGACTACAGACTGACCGTTTTAAAATGGCTGCCCTGCCAAGTGGCAGTTGACCCCGCCCCTATTTCCATAGCAACCCAGCTCAAAGTGAGCTGAGCTGGCTACCATCTCCCTCAGTTATGCAACTTTAAATACTTACCCTCTCTAACGCCTATCTATAACTATACATAATAGTAGATTAAAATTTACACTTCACCACACCACAAATATGTCATATTGTGTTGAAAGAAGGGAGACAGTTATCTGCATACTGTATATGTATATTAAGTGTCTATTTGTCAAATTTATTCCATGCTCTTTTTGTTTTTAGGTACTACAGTGACTTTACCCAATGTACAGAGCACAAGGCTTTAACAGCAAGATGCTTTTGGCCTAACCCCCTTGCTGAGGGCTTCATCACTGAAATACATAGACAGTTCTTTTCAAAATGTTCTACAGTAAAAGTACACTGGGAAGATCCACCGGATAAAATTCTCATCACCTTGATTTTCATGCCAGTTCTTCTGACAGTTGGCATGATCGGCCTCATAGTATGGTGCAGCAAGAGAAGTGACATTCTGGTGTAATCCTGCCCTTATCACAATTTCTTATAGCATATCATCACCACCACCAACATCAGCAACAACAATATCATTTTATTTTGTTATTTTTTGTTGAGAAAGGTTAACAAAATTATTATATATTTTATACGCGAAGAGGAATGAAAGTGGGGAAAACAGCTTCCATAGCTCGTCTTCCTGAAATAATACCGATATCATTTTTACAATGGATAGAAGACTGACAATCCCATTTCTGTAATGGCTTCCATATGGAGAGAACTGAATTTGCGGTCCAATCTGCCTTCAACACAAAAGTTAATCTCAGATTAAACTATGAGGGCATATATATATATATATATATATATATATATATATATATATAAATGCTCTGTGCATAATGAGTACCTTAAAAACAAAAGAACCAATGAACGAAATCACACCAAATTTGGCAACAAAATGTCTCACAACACAAGGAGTGACCATCACTCAAAAAATTATGATTTTGTCATTTGGGAGTTGTAGTTGCTGGGATTTATAGTTCACCTACAATCAAAGAGCATTCTGAACTCCATCAACGGTGGAATTGAACCAAACTTGGCACACAGAACTCCCATGGCCAACAGAAAATACTGGAATGGTTTTGGTGGGCATTGACCTTGAGTTTGGGAGTTGTAGTTCACCTACATCCAGAGAGCACTGTGGACTCAAACAATGATGGATCTGGACCAAACTTGGCACAAGTACTCAATACGCCCAAATATGAACACATATGGAGTTTGGGGGAAATAGACCTTGACATTTGGCAGTTGTGGCTCATGACAAAAATAGCAAGAAAAAATGTTTACCCACAAGCATAAAGAAATTTCATATATTAGAAACCAACACTTTTCATTACTTTATTTTCCAGATCACCAGACTGGGCCA
This sequence comes from Anolis sagrei ordinatus, assembly GCF_025583915.1. Taxonomy (NCBI): domain Eukaryota; kingdom Metazoa; phylum Chordata; class Lepidosauria; order Squamata; family Anolidae; genus Anolis; species Anolis sagrei. The sequence goes on along the minus strand of NW_026847660.1, from coordinate 62,236,224 downwards.
CAGCAACGCGTGGCAGAGGACCGCTAGTAATGTATAATGTCTCTATCCTATGGAATCCTGGGAACTGTAGTTTTACAAGGTCTTTCTCCTTCTTTGACCAAGCAACATTCTGCGTCACTAAACTAGAAATCCTGGAATTCCATAGCATCAAGTCATGGCAGTTACAATGGTGTCAAATTGCATTTATTCTATAGTGTACATTCACCCTGTGTATTTCAGATCAAATGCAGTAATTATCTCAGACTTAAATATGATTGAGCCTTGTAAACATGAGCCTTAATGAGTTTAGCATACTTTTCTTGTCCAAGAAATGTAAACATGAATATAGCTGTAGAACATAAGTTTTTTGTCGTTCTGTTTCCCAGCTGCATTAGGGGAAGGTTAGAAACACTCTGAGCAAGAAATGCTTGTAAATCAACACACGGATGTGTTGGCTCTTCTCCATATAAGGAAATATCAAGAGTTGCTCTTCAGGCATGGCATCTCGGAATGAACTTCAGGAAGGATGTGGGTGTCCTGCAAAGGAGGAAAAAGAATGAGAGGAAATTACTGGTAGTTAACTATGAACTTCTTAAAGGGGAAAAGAAAATATATATCTCTTTAAAAAAAAGAAAACACCTGAGGACTAAGATTTTTCAGTCCATCATTTTTTTTGTTCATATGCCACCCAATTAAATAGAGCTGGAACTGCTGCCAGCTTTGTTTAGGAAATTGACAGCTAAGATTTTCATCTGATGTTCATTCTAAACCACCATGCAAATGCTTTTAATGGGATGCAATCTGTGTTAATGCTCTTTGTGTTACTATTGGTTTTCTGTAAAATGATATTGTCATGAAGGACTTTTCAATAACTTTAAAGTATAAGTTCTTTTTATTGTGATTTCCAGTGTGAGTGGGTACATCAGATTACAGAAAACATTTAGACAAAGAATGACATTAAACATGCAGACATACAGATTCTATGCAACTACATTGGATGTACAACAATTTGTAGTTACACTGGACTAACAGACAAAGGGGAATTACATTTTCACTCAACATTCACACACATGTACACACATTCATCCACATAATATTACCATATCCTTTTCTCCCTCCTTGGAGAAGCACCTGTTAGGCCAGACCTTGCTTTCCTGCAGACTACCAATGTATAGTTTCATAACTTAAATAACGCCATAACTTCAAAACGCTGAAATGCCAAAACTTTCCCTAAGAACAATTTCAAGGACCAGATCTCTATTTTCCATACAGCAGAACCTGACTCCCTGCACAAAATCTATTATTATTATTAAACTTTATTTGTACCCCGCTAGCATCTCCCGAAGGATTCGATGCAGCTTACACAGGCCGAGGCCTCAACACACAACACAACAATACAATCTAAGCAAATCAAACAATTAAAAACAGAATAAAGCAAAATAAACAACAGGCACAATACACTAAACACAATAAAACTGGGCCGGGCCAGAGCAATGGGTACAAGATTAAAAGTGCTGATGTGACAGGAGGTGTATATAGGGCTTCCAGGGCAAGTGCGATGTGCGATGTGCAGCAATAATTGGTTCTGATAAAGTGCTTATGGGACTTGGTGGTGGAGATTTCCTAATCTGGGAAGGCGCATCGGAAAAGCCAGGTCTTCAAGTTCTTTCTGAAGACAGCCAATGTAGGGGCCTGTCTAAGGTCTTTGGGGAGGGTGTTCCAGAGTCGGGGGGCCACCACGGAAAAGGCCCTGTCCCGCGTCCCCACCAAGCGCGCTTGCGACACCGGTGGGATCACGAGCAGGGCCTCTCCAGATGACCGAAGAGAACACGTGGGTTCATAGATGGAGATGCGGTCACGCAGGTAGGCTGGTCCCAAACCGTTCAGGGCTTTGTAGGTAAGCACCTGCACCTTGAATTGGGCTCGGAAAATAAATGGCAGCCAGTGGAGCTCCTTGAACAGGAGGGTTGACCTCTCTCTGTAAGGGGCCCCAGTTAGCATCCTGGCTGCTGATCGTTGGACCAGTTGGAGCTTCCGAGCCGTCTTCAAGGGCAGCCCCACGTAGAGCGCATTGCAGAAATCCAATCTATGAACCCAAAAGCACACTTCTTCCTCTTCCCTTGAGAAAGAAGACCCAAAGTAACCAGAGTGCTCCTGTGCGAATCTGCCACTATCCATAGGTACACTATCTTGCTCCTCCCAATGGAGCAGAGCATAGTGGATGGAACAGACTCCTCAGGTCTGCCACATTTGAGCATTATTAGATTGATATTTTATAGGAATATTCTGCTGATGTAGTCCCAAAGTTGTAAATTAATGATAGACTTCTTCCATCCTGGCTCTATCTCAATTTCCTGGCCAGATGTTGATTCTTCTCGATGGGTTTTGATCTTATGATAACTTCCTTCTTAACATTGTAAACATTTCTCATATCACTGCCCAGTTCTTATCACAGTTTACTTTTCAGTTCTTATTAGCAACTTTTAATTACAGTCCAGCAAGCAGGTTTAGTTATTGCAGGCCTTAATATTATACTGGTGTTTCCAAAATTATTAACTGCATCCATACATCCTTCCATTCTTCCAGTCATTCCCACACATCATATTAAATTCACATTTATCAAATCTGCAATGATATTTTTGTGACAATATAAGGGGACAATTTGTAAAGCTTTTCATCCAGCTCCAGTCCAGTGATATTATAATTTCTCAAATACAACTCCACAGGGTTTTTGTGTGTGTGCCTTGTATAAAACAGAGATAACAAAGGAGAGAAAGGGATCAATATTCCTACCCATCATCTGGACTACTTAAGAAAGCCAAATGTGTATTTTAATGATTTAATTCTAAAACATCCATTTAAAACCAATGTTCTTTTTTTAAATATCACATTATCTTGAGTATTATGTTGAACTGGTGAAAACTTGGGCAAATAATATGCAGGATGTTTTTTCATTGCAAAATAGATAAGAAAATATGCATTTTTATTTTAAAATGTTATTTTTGAATCTGAACGTACTTTGCACACTACATAAACTCTTTTAACACAATATGCTACAAAAAACCCTAGATTTATTTAAAAATGATTATGAAAATTAATGGAGGATAAGGCTATTAGCAGCTACTAGTTCTTTCAAGGTCATTCAAAGACAAGGAATATCCGTTGCCTGAGAACTACCATGGGAGAGGTCTGTTGACTTCATGTCCTTCTGTGGGTACCCCATAGACCTCTGATTGGGTCACTGTTGGAACAAGGTGCTGTACAAGACAGGTCTTTCATCTGACCTTGTAGTGTTCTTGGTGCCTTTAATAAGAGGTGAATGTCTTACCATTTTTTGTTCTTTGACCATATGACAGGTAGTAAACATCTACAACAGAGAAATCAATGAATACTAATTGATCTTTTGTGGGAGAGCGAGGCACAAATTTGCTGTGCTTTCTCCTTTCATGCTTGCTTAGAAAGTTAGAAGGTATCCTCACATTAACATTTTATGTGTGAGAAGTATGTGATCCTTAAAAACCTCTTGATAGGAAGACCCCACCACACTCCAAGGCAGCAATACTCCACTGCCAAACAGCTCTTACCATCAGGAAGGTTTTCCTAATTTTTAGATGGATTCTGTATTGCTGTAATTTGAATCAATTGCTCCATTTCCTAATCTCTAGAGCAGCAGAAAATATGCTTGCTCCCTCCTCAATATGACATCTTTTCAAAGATTTAAATATGCCTAATATCCCCTCTCTTAACTTCTGATTCTCCAGCCTACACATTCTCAGTTCCCTAAATCATTCGTCATAGGATTTGGGTTGCAAACCTTTCATCATTTGGGTCGCTTTTCTCTGAACACATTCTACCTTGTCAATATCCTTCTTGAATTGTGGTGGCCTGAATTGGACACAGAATTCCAGGTGAGTCGTGACCAAGTCAGAATAGAGTGGTACAGTTACTTCCCTTGCTCTAGAGCAGGGGTCCTCAAACTTTTTAAACGGAGGGCCACGTCACAGTCTCTCAAACTGTTGGAAAAAAACATGAATGAATTCCTATGCACACTGCACATATCTTATTTGTAGTGCAAAAAGCACTTAAAAACAATCCAATAATTAAAAGGAAGAACAATGTCAACAAATATAAAATTATTAGTATTTTAATGAGAAAAAAGCCAATGGGATTTTTGCCTGCATCAATAGGAGCATAGTGTCTAGACCTAGGGAAGTAATGCTACCCCTCTATTTCGCTTTGGTTAGACACACCTCGAATATTGTGTCCAATTCTGGGCACCACAATTCAAGAGAGACCTTGAGTTTTGGAGTTGTAGTTCACCTACATCCAAAGATCACCGTGGACCCAAATAAGGGATCTGGACCAAACTTGGCACGAATACTCAATATGCCCAAATGTGAACACTGGTGGAGTTTAGGAAAAATGGACCTTGACCCTTGGGAGTTGTAGTTCGTGTGGAACACATCTCACCACACTAAAACAGTGGATGTGGCTCTTAATGAGACATGCCGCATTATCACGGGGTGTCTGTGCCCCACACCACTGGAGAAATTGCACTGTTTAGCCGGTATTGCACCACCTGACATCCGGCGGGAAGCCCCTCAAGCCCCCCCCCCCCCCGGCTACAGGCCTGTTGGTGGACAACAAAAGAGATTTAAAGGTTTAAAGATGGTCTTAAAGCTAACCTTAAAATTATGGCATGGACACCGAGAACTGGGAAGCTTTGGCACACAAGTGTTTTAACTGGAAGTTGACTGGCACAACCTGGGGGTCACAACCAGACACAGTGAAGACATCTGCCCTTGCGCTGTGCTACTCTGCTGCTGAGTATGCATGCCCAGTGTGGAACACATCTCACCACGCTAAAACAGTGGATGTGGCTCTTAATGAGACATGCCGCATTATCACGGGGTGTCTGCGCTCTACACCACTGGAGAAATTACACTGCTTAGCCGGTATTGCACCACCTGACATCCGCCGGGAAGTAGCAGCCAATAGTGAAAGGACCAAGGCAGAGACATCTCCAGCTCATCCCCTGTTTGGGTATCAGCCAGCACGTCAACGACTTAAATCTAGAAATAGTTTTCTAAGATCTACAGAGACACTCGCTGGAACACCTCAGCAAGCGAGAGTCCAAAAGTGGCAGACTCAAACCCAGAACCTCAACCAATGGCTGATACCAAATGAGAGACTCCCCCCTGGGCACACAGAAAACTGGGCAACTTGGAAGGCGCTGAACAGACTGCGCTCTGGCACCACAAGATGCAGAGCCAACCTCAAGAAATGGGGCTACAAAGTGGAATCCACGACATGCGAGTGTGGAGAAGAGCAAACCACTGACCACCTGCTGCAATGCAACCTGAGCCCTGCCACATGCACAATGGAGGACCTTCTTGCAGCAACACCAGAAGCACTCCAAGTGGCCAGCTACTGGTCAAAGGACATTTAATCAACTACCAAACTCACAAATTTTGTATTCGTCTGTTTGTTTGCCTTGTTCTGTTAGAAATGTAATATAATTGACTGGTTGCCCTGACACGACAAATAAATAAATAAATAAATAAATAGTTCATCTACAATCAAAGAGTATTCTGAACTCCACCAACGATAGAATTGTGCCAAACCTGACACACAGAACTCCATGACCAACAGAAAATACTGTAGGTTCGAGTCGCCTTTTTAAACCGCTTCGAGTCGCCTTTTTAGGCTGATATTTGCGGTATACAAAAGAAGTAAATAAATAATAAATAAATAAATAAATACTTGGTGAGTAATTTCTTAGTTTGGTTTTCTGATGCTTTTTGGCGACCCCTCTGATGCCCCCTCGCAACCCTCCCGGGTGTCCCGACCCCCAGATTGAGAAACGCTGTTCTAGAACATGGCCTCACAGCTTGAAAAACCTACAACAACCCAGTGATTCAGGCTATGAAAGCCTTCGACAATACATTGAACATTTACAACTGTTTGCTTGCAGAATTTATTAGAAAGTAGTAATTTGTTAATTCTACCACAAGATGGTGGTAGAAATTCACATTGCTACAAATGGAGCCAGCTAATTAGGCTGGATAAAAAAATTGCTGCCAGAGGCAGAGCACACAATTATGCCACTGCTCATCTCAGTCAAAGTGCACTATACCTGAAGTCATTCAGGTTATGTTGAGACACAATGCAGAAAATGTTAGACAACCTTTGCATGTCAGATTGCTAAATTGTATTTACCTCTATAGGACTTAAGGAAGAATATATACTTATGAGGACTTTCTGTCTATTACCACACCCTCTCTTTTTCTAAATGGTTCTAACAATAAAAATAAAATATTACAAAACAAAAATCTTATGCAAAAACATTTGTAGGCCCCTTATTTTGTTGTGCAATATAAGAATACAGGCAAATGGTAAAATGTGGCAGATGTAGCTGCTTGTGTGTTTGTAGTAGCTAGGGCTGAAATGAAATTCCTTCCACATATTTTATCATGACATTTCTAGTATGCAATGATGGGGACTTTTTTTCGAATCTCTGGAAGGCAGAAAAAGGGAGTGGGAAAATCTGTTGGAAATCATAGCCTGCGTATAAATGTCTTCCAGGGATAGAGTCTTGGCAGTGGATACTTAGATGACTCTGAAGACCTATTCTGGATCTACATGGTATTTCACCCCAAGGACACAGATTTCCAGATGCAAGACAGACACAACAAGGGTTTGCTTGATATGCCTTCCCCTTGGCATGTTTCTGCCTTCTGCTCTCTATTTTTGTCCTTTCAAAATCCATAGCATCGTTGCTCACAACTGACTTCTAGTTAAAACACTTGAATGCCAAAGCTTCCCAGTTCTCGGTGTCCATGCCATAGTTTTAAGGTTAGTTTTAAGCCCATCTTTAAACCTTTAAATCTCTTTTGTTGTCCACCAATAGGCATGTAGCCGGGGGGAAGGGCTTGAGGGGCTTCGGACTGCCCCCAAATTCTAAGAGTGGTCCGCGAGAAGGTATGTGGCATGGTGGCGACCTTGTCTGCGCCTGGGCCCTCGGCACACTCTTTCCTTTTTGGTGCCCCTGGTTTCAGCCTTCAGTGCCAGCAGGAGAGAAAGGGGAGTGCGCCAACAGTCCAGGCCCAAAGCGGATGCTGACGCACCACAGACTATTCGGAGGCCATAATAGGCCTTCACGCCCGTGCACTCTGCAGGCCTTTGTGTCTATGCATTGAAGTCTCGCCACACTCATGGCTGGGAATGGAGTGTGTCGAGCCCGTCGGCTGCCTTCTGGGACTCTCTGGATCCAGGTAAACAACAACTCCCATTTGAAAACGGGCAATAATTCCCCTATTTATTTATTTATTTATTTACTGTATTTGTATACCGCCTTTCTCAGCCAATTGGCGACTCAAGGCGGTTTCCAACAAATCAGTATATGTAAAACATAATATAGATAAAAAACATTAAACAGCATAAGACATCACAAAAGCAATAAAAACAACATCATCAGCGTCTCATTATTCTCAAACATTGTCCAATTCCATTGTCAGGTCATTCGATTTCCTATATTTGCTACTCTATATTTGTAAACACTTGCTCGAATAGCCACATTTTAACTTGCTTCCGAAACGTCAAGAGGGAGGGAGCAGATCTGATCTCCCTAAGGAGGGCGTTCCATAGCCGAGAGGCAACCACTGAGAAGGACCTGCCTCTCGTCCCTGCCAAACATGCTTGTGATGAAGGCACAAGAGCAGGGCCTCCCCAGAAGATCTTAGAGTCCTCAGAGGTTTGTAAGGGGAGATACGTTTGGACAGGTAAGTTGGGCCAGAACTTTTTAGGGCTTTATAGGCTAACGCCAGCACTTTAAATTGTGCCCAGTAGCAAACTGGCAGCCAGTGGAGCTGGCGCAACAGAGGAGTTGTATGCTCCCTGAGTGCCGCTCCTGTTAGCAACCTGGCTGCCGAACACTGGACCATTTGAAGCTTCCGAGCAGTCTTCAAAGGCAACCCCATGTAGAGAGCGTTGCAGTAGTCTATACGGGATGTAACCAGAGCGTGGACCACCGTGGCCAAGTCAGATTCCCAAGGTACAGGCGCAGCTGGCGCACAGGTTTTAATTGTGCAAAAGCTCCCCTGATCACCGCCGAAACCTGGGGTTCCAGGCTCAGCGATGAGTCCAGGATCACACCCAAGCTGCGAACCTGCGTCTTCAGGGGGAGTGCCCCATCCAACACAGGCTGTAACCCTCTGCCCTGTTCGGCCTTGCGACTGACCAGGAGTACCTCTGTCTTGTCTGGATTCAATTTCAATTTGTTCGCCCTCATCCAGACCGTTACAGCGGCCAAGCACCGGTTCAGGACCTGAACAGCCTCCTTAGTAGCAGGCGGGAAGGAGTGACAGAGTTGGACATCATCCGCGTACAGATGATGTTTATTCATATCATGATCTGATCACCATGCTCAATATATCCCATATGCATGGGGGTATTGGGATAAAGATACAAAAGGTTTGCTAGGGTAGATCCTCTCTCACCCCCTCCCTCCGAATCAAAATCCTGGCTACGGGCCTGTCCACCCACATTCCATTTTCTGTTCTCGAGTTGAGGGTGAAGTAACTGCTTTGGGAGATGGTGATCGGGCATTCGGACAAAGTGACCAGTCCAGCAAAGTTGATGGTGGAGAGTCACTTCAATGATTGTGCTCTTGCTTCTTTCATTCTGCTGACACTTGTCCATTTGTCTTCCCAAGAGATTTGCAGGATTTTTTGAACGCGAAGCTTCAAAGCTTTTGTCAACGTTGAGTGAAAGGCCAAGCTTTTCATATGCTTCTGCTAACATGCTTAAAGTAGCTTGTAGGATTTCCACTAAATGAGCACTGCTTAACATAAGTTGTTGTTACCTTACTTTTGACTTTCAGCCTGCTGAGGTTAAAGTGCTTGCCATCTGTCCCATGTGTGATTTCCACACCGGTGGGAAGCTTCACATCAACAAGATGTAGGATCATAGCAACGACGATAGAAAATACAGTTGGGGCAATAGGGCATCTCTGCTTGAAACACTTTAAATGGGTCACTTTGCGAGCCATTGCTGTCAAAGACGGTTGCCATCATGTCACCATGGAGGAGTCACAGGATGTTCACAAATTTATCCAGGCATCCAATTTCCAAGCGGATGGTCCAAAGAGCGTTATGATTCAGTGTCAAAGATCTTTGCAAGGTTGATGAATGTCATAACAAAGATTGATTTTGTTCCCTGCATTTTTCTTGTAGCTCTCATGCAGTGAAAATCATATCTACTGTTCCTCTGTGTTGGGGAGCTGCTAGGCTCAAAACAACCCTCAGTTGGTGTCAGGACCCAGAAGTCTTAAACAACGCCAGACACAGATTGAAGATTCAAACACAGCTTTATTACAAACAAAAGGACCTACAAAGCACTTAACAGCAGTGCTAAGGTCTGCTGGAGCAATTTGGCACCAATAGGAGAAACAAAAATATAATCCGGATTATAGCGCTGCCTAATAATCCGGATTAAACAAAAGATGAAGCGAACTGCTTAAAAATCAAAATAGGACAAAAGCACAGTCTTTGAAGCTGGAAAAACGTTGTTTCAAAACCAAAAGTTGTTAAAGTCACAAAGATATTAGTAAACAAAGTCCAGAAGTCCAAAAGCGAAGTCAAACCGGTCCGTAGTCAATTCCGTTGAGAAGCAAAGCTGGAACACTGGAGTCACCGAGGAAACAGGAGCACAGGAACACACGAAGCTATAGCCCAGGACCCAAGGTGGAAAGTTGGCAGGTACAAAGAATTATGTCCCATGAAGACACTTTGCCTTCTGCGACTTGCAGTTCAAACTGAACCCACTTTTATCTCAAAGTTCTTCCTCGGAGCTTGATGAGCTCCCCACCCTCTCGTCATCACTCCCAGCTGCTCCGAAACCTGCAGCTGAATGCCCATCCCTCCACCTCTGCCAGCGACTATCAGGGTTCAGATCCTGCCAAGAGTCCCCTAGCTGCCAATCCCCAGTGAACCCCTCAAATTCCTCACTAAGGTGGGCTGGTTACAGATATCCCTTATGTTTTGCACACGGTTCCAATTTAACTCCTCATCATCTTCCATATCACTCCCAGTCCCAGATCTCCCTTCAAACCCAAAGAAATCTTCATCCTCTGTTGGTGCACAAAGTATTTCCCGAATACGCTTCCTTTGTAATTCCCCTTCAGACTCAGGCTCCTGATCAGCCCTCTTTACACCTCTTACTTCCCCATCCCCCATCTCACAATCGGAGAAACCTGGAAACGTGTCGGTATCACTTGGAGCCATAACGATTTCTCTAATGTGCTGACGCTGCTGTTCTCCCTCTGACTCCAAAGTAGACCCGTTCTCCCTGCTACTAGGAGTAGCAATTCGAGCAACACGCTGAACTACAACAGTTGGGGTGATTCAACCATAAATTTATTTATTTATTTATTTACAGTATTTATATACCACCCTTTTCACCCTGCAGGGGACTCAGGGCGGATTACAATGTACATATACATGGCAAACATGACAGAGCTTGGTGGGGGGTGGGGTGCGCAGCAGAAGGTTTGCTAGATCAGAAGACACTGTGATGTAAAAATCAGGACTCTGCAGGCTTACAGTTGCAAAAGAAACTAAGTTTTACTAAGTACATCAAACACACGTCTTATCACAGCAAGCTACAAACAGGAACTAGTGGAAAACTGAAAGTCTCTCTGCACACCTGCTTATCTCTCTTCACTCTGGCTGAGAAGGGTGACTCCCTTCTGTTCCCAGCCAGAACACACATTATCTCATTTCTCTCAAGGTTACATAGCCACAGCCTCAGTAATAAACATTCAGCATAGCATTTCTAATACACAGTAGAATCCATCTTGGAAATACATAGAAACACATTTAAAACACACATATATCTAAATTAATCCTGACAAAACATTCAATACCATAGACACACAACATATATAGACAGACACAGAGGCAATTTAACATTCCAGCTTTTCTTGAAGGCATTTTGGCCACCAGGAGAGCTGTTCCTTCACCGACCATTTGTGACACTGATGAAGTACTTCCTCATTCATTGCATGCTTTCTGGAGATTTTTATGGCCTCGTAAATTAGTTAAATTTGCCTCCCCGCATAAGCAGCACCTAAATTTCCTACTTGGGAGATGCAACTGTCTTTCGGGCCGCAAAGGTCGACAGCAAGCTACACAAATTGGTCAAACACTCATGCCAATCCGGGCTGGCTTCAAACTCATGAATTTTCGGTCAGTAGTGATCTTAATGCAGCTGACTACCATCCAGGTGCGCCACAGTCCCGGTGCAGAATATCAGAAGTAAACTTCATATAAGGCAGAGTATTAGAAGTAAACTTCATAACCAAGAGAAACTTACATGTGATGAGCTGGGATAAGCTTTGAAAGGCACAAGATGGCAGTCAGAACTTTAGGTTCAAAAATATTTATTGAAGTAAAAGAAGTACATTCTTGATAGAAAAGGTCTTGGAGCTAATTAGCTTACTAAATCTCATCATCTAAAGAGGTAAAAGCATAAAAAGTCCATGCAGCTACATTTTGCCTAGAGAGAGGCAAAATATTCATCCTCATACGTAGAAAGAAAAGCAGAAGAAACTGGAAAATGGCAAAAGGCCACATGGCCAGCCAGGCCCGTAGCCAGGATTTCGATTCGGGGGGGGGGGTGATTTTGTTTCGGGGGGGGGGGGGGCTGAGTCTGAGTGAAAGAGGGTCTACCCTAGCAAACCTTTTGTATCGTTAACCCAATACCCCCATGCATATGGGATATATTGAGCATGGTGATCAGATCATGATATGAATAAACATAACAGTTTAAATAATGCACCAGTAAGGCCTTTTCGCAACCACCATGAGAATTTCGGGGGGGGAGCGATGAAGCCCCTCAAGCCCCCACCCCCCTGGCTACATGCCTGCCTCAGCCTAATCCTATCTCTAGTCTAGCTACTTATTGATGTCTGGAAACTTGATGACACGAGAGACTTGTGAAGTCCAGGGATAAAACCCAACACTCTGAAGTGGTGGAAGTTGTATTAGGTTTCAGGGAAGATACCTTCTGAAATAGGTGGAAGATAGTTTGTGCGGATCCTTGCAATATTTTTTCCAGAAGAGGTGAAAAGAGAGATACCTTGATAGTTTCCACAATCTGTTCTTTTGCTCTTTTTCAGTGATGATAGTGGCATCCCTGAGGTTTGCTGAGGTATTCTTGGTCACCCACACTTTTTCAATAAGCTTGTGGAGTTGTTGTGTCAGTTTGGACCCACTTTGTTTAAAGATTTCAACAGGGATCCCATCAAGTCCACTGACTATTATTTTTTAGATCATGAATGGTTTTACTGACTTCCTCCAAACTAGATGCTGCAGCAATCTCTTCCCTGTTGTTGTTGTTTTGTTTTCATTTTTTTGCAGGATTTGCGAGAAAATCTATTCAGTCACATTGGAACTGTGGTTATGGAGGTTATGGTACTGCTCTTTCTAATGTACTCTAATTGGTTTTTTTGTCCTTTAGAAGTTTGGTTTCATCTGATGAATGTAGAGTGTGTATGGCATGAGTTGTTGGGCCATAAATAACCTTCGTGGCTTTAAACAATCCCTGTGCATCATGAACACTGGGATTGTGGCGCAGCTGGCTGAGTGTCAGCTGCATTAAGATCACTCTGACCAAAAGGTCATGAGTTCGAAGCCAGCCGGGTTGGAGTGGGTTTCCAACCAATTGTGTGTAGCCTGTTGTCGACCTTTGCAACCCGAAAGACAGTTGCATCTGTCAAGTAGGAAAATAAGGTACCACCTTAAAGTGTGGGGAGGCTAAATTAACTGATTTATGAGGCCATAAAGAAGACTCCAGCAAAGCATTCCAGTGGGGAAGCATGCGGGGAATGCGGAAGTGCTTCATCAGCGTCGCAGATGGACGATGAAAGCGACAGCTCCCCTGGCGGCCAGAAAAAGTTAAATAGCCTCTGTGTATGTCTGTATATGTTGTATGTCAAAATTGGCATTGAATGTTTGCCATATATGTGTACACTGTAATCCGCCCTGAGTCCCCTGCGGGGTGAGAAGGGCAGAATATAAAAGCTGTAAATAAATAAAAATAAATAAATAAATAAATAAACCCCTGCAAAGTATTGGATTTCTCGAGCTCTTTTTATCTTCCAAATGTTCTTAAGTTCTTTAGTATCTTTAGTATTTTAATTTTTTATCTTGAACATGCGGCCCGCTAATTGTTATTTTATTATGTATGATTTTGCTTTAGCTTTTTTTTTTGCACTCATATGTTGTATGTATTTTATTGTGTTGCTATTATGTCTTGTTTTTATTTTATTGTAATATGCTGTTGGGCTTGGCCTCATGTAAGCCGCCCCGAGTCCCCATTGGGGAGATTTTTTTTTTGTCGTGTCAGGAGTGACTTGAGAAACTGCAAGTCGCTTCTGATGTGAGGAAATTGGCCGTCTGCAAGGACATTGCCCAGGGGACGCCTTAACGATATGATGTTTTTATCATCCTTGTGGGAGGCTTCTCTCACGTCCCCGCATGAGGAGCTGGAGCTGATAGAGGGAGCTCATCAGTCTCTCCCTGGATTCGAACCTGCGACCTGTCGGTCTTCAGTCCTGTGGGCACAGGGGTTTAACCATTGGGGAGATGGTGGCGGGGTATTAAATAAAGATTATTATTATTATTATTATTATTATTATTATTATTATTATTTGGACCTCAGCTTTTGCACTAACATATATCTTTTTCTTAACAGCACAGTTGATGTCTCATGGCTATATTTGGAAAGCTTTCCATTTCTTATTGATTATATACTGGATTTCATTATCACTCTCATCAAACCAGGAAAACATTTTCTTTGATTATTCTCTGATCAAAAGATTTTCGTGGTGTCAGAAGTGAAGTTTTATTGGGGGTCTTATAATCCTCCCTCACTCTTATGATTGAAATGCTCTTGCAACCCTGGTTTCAAATATTTACTCTTATTTCCTTGAATCAACATGATCTTAGAAGATTACCAAATGATACTTATATTGCACATTTGGTGCTCCCCAGGCATGAATGGAAATGCTCACAATCGCAAGGCATTGTTGTTAAATAACTTCAAATCAGTTGTCAACTCATCAGACTATACTTTTCAATAAGCGGAAAGCTCCAGAAAGTGCTTCCAAACTGTTTAGGTGGTGCAAAATGTTAAAAGTGCTGCTGCAGTGAGTTGAGAACATGCACATATTGCGCGGATGTGTTGTGGGTGTCATTTTCAACTGCTTAATTTCTTCATCCCCAGCTGTTCACCATTCAACTTCTAGTGAGCAGCCTGAGCAAACCTCTTCACTTCCTTTTACTTTAAAAAAAAATAAAGTAACTGTGCCGGTTTGTGGTTTTCCAATCACTGATAAATGTTTTCCTTCTTGATTAAGCATTTCCTTACTGTTTGCAAAACTTCTTGTGTCTGTTCTGCAAAAGTTCTAGCTTGTGCATGCCTGTGCAACACAAAAACAAGGTTTGCCGATCATAAGTATACCTTCCTTTGCAGAATCCGCAACATAGGAAAAGACTTGGAATTGCAGAATGCATTTCCAACAGTTGAACTCACTCGCCGACTGCCAACATGATACTATAACTTTGCTGCCACCAATCCAAATGCGCAGCTGGCTGAGTGTCAGCTGCATTAAGATCACTCTGACCAAAAAGGTCATGAGTTCAAAGCGAGCCCGGGTTGGAGTGGGTTTCCAACCAATTGTGTGTAGCCTGTTGTCGACCTTTGCAACCCGAAAGACAGTTGCATCTGTCAAGTAGGAAAATAAGGTACCACCCTAAAGTGTGGGGAGGCTAAATTAACTGATTTATGAGGCCATAAAGAAGACTCCAGCAAAGCATTCCAGCGGGGAAGCATGCGGGGAATGCGGAAGTGCTTAATCAGCGTCGCAGATGGACGATGAAAGCGACAGCTCCCCTGGTGGCCAGAAAAAGTTAAATAGCCTCTGTGTATGTCTGTATATGTTTGTATGTCAAAAATTGGCATTGAAGTAGCAGGTTTTAAAATTAATTTGGAAAAAACAAAAGCAATAACAAAAAACATAGATAAGAAAGAACAAGAGGAAATAGGGAAAAAATGGAATGTACAAATAGTAACAAAATTAAAATATCTGGGAATTAACCTCACAGCGAAGAACTTACATTTGTTACAAAACAACTATCTCAATAAATGGAAGGAAATCAAAAAAGAGATGGAGAAATGGAAAAATAAAAATTTATCATTACTAGGAAGGGTAGCAACAATCAAAATGAAGATATTGCCGAAAATGATATTTATCTTTCAAAATTTACCAATAATAAGAAATATGAAATTATTTAAAGAATGGAATAGGGACATAACGAAATTCATCTGGAACAATAAAAAGCCAAGAATTCATTATAATAATTTAATTGAACAAAAAGACAAAGGAGGACTAGCAGTTCCAGACCTCAAACTCTATTATGAGGCAAGTGCTTTAGTGTGGGCAAGAGATTGGGCATTGTTAAAAAAGAAGAAGTTACTGACTTTGGAAGGAATAGACCTTAGGGGAGGGTGGCATCTTTACAGATGGTATAAAGGGAAGGAAAAGGAAAAAAAAATTGGAAATCACTTTGTGAGATCCGCAATTTTAAAAATATGGGAAAAATATAAAAAGAAATTCTATACAAAAACGCCGTTATGGGTATCACCGCTTGAGGCAAGCCAAAGGAGATGCATGGGGTGGAATGATTGGCCAAAATACAAAGAAATCTTAAAAATTCATCAGGGAGAACTAATACTAAAAGAACAGCAGGAACTAATTACTATTGATAAAAAAATATCATGGCTACAATATTGGCAAATCAAAGAGAAATATAAAACAGATAAAGAATTGGGCTTCTCAAAAGGGAAAGATTTTTGGGATAAAATCTTGGAAACAGAAAAGAAATTAATAACAAAAATATACAAAAAACTATTAGAATGGCAATTAGAAACTAAAGAAGACAAAAACTATATGAGAAGATGGAATGAAAACCTAAGAAGAAATATTAAACAAACGGAATGGACAAAAATTTGGAAAAAAAGACTAAAATATACATATGCCACGGAGCTTAGAGAAAACTGGATTAAAATGGCACTAAGGTGGTACTTAACGCCAAAAAAATTAGGGAAAATATATAACAATACAAACTCGATGTGCTGGAAGTGCAAGAAGAAGGAGGGTTCCTTCTTCCACTTATGGTGGACATGTGAAAAAGCGAAAGATTACTGGAGGAAGATACAAAAAGAAATTCAAAATATGTTAAAAATAAAGATACCAATGAAACCGGAGCTGTTCTTATTAGGAATGTACGATAACAGTATAGAAAAAGAGAAAGACAAAATACTATTTCTAGCACTCACAGCTGCAAGAATGTGCTATGCAAAAAAATGGAGACAAACTGAGATACCAGAAGAAGAAGAATGGGTAATAAAGCTATTGGACATTAGCAATTTGGACAGACTGACTTTTTTATTATTGAAAAACAAAGAAACAGGAAGAAAAGAAACAGACTGGAAGGAGGTCATCGAATACCTAAGGAAAAAGAAAAAAGAGACTTTGATCTGAAAAGTAGAAAAGAACTGGAAATAATAGGCGAACATAGAAGAAAAGAGGGGAGAGAACGAAGAGATTGGAAGGAAAATAAAGAACTTTACTTCATTATTTTTTCTTCTATACATGCATTTTTTTTTCTCCTTTCTTCTTAGAAGAAGAAAGGTCAGAAGACCCTCAGAAGACACCAGGAAGTCGAAGCGGTCTTTTCTTTTTTCTTTTTTATTATTATTTTTTCTTTTCTTTATTTTATTTTTTTTATTTTTTCTCTTCTTTTTTTTCTTTTCTTTATTTTACCTATATACACTTTTTAAGAAAATTCTTAATAAAGATGATTTTTAAAAAAAAAGTTAAATAGCCTCTGTGTATGTCTGTATATGTTTGTATGTCAAAAATTGGCATTGAATGTTTGCCATATATGTGTACACTGTAATGGTAAATACTTTTGAGTTTTGAAAATTGAGGTATGCATTAGATTCGATGGCACATTAGACTCAAGTAAATACGGGCTAATACATGTTCTATTTCTTAGAAGCTCATGCTGCTTTCCCATGTTCTGTTACGAAGTGGGAAGGCCAGCCAATAAGAGGCAACCTCAATGGCTGCCCTTTCGAGTTTTCTTTGCTTTTCCTAATTTGGTGTCATCAGCAGTTTTGATAAGCATGTCTTCTATTTCATCACCCCAATCATTTATAAAGATGTGGAACATCACTGAGTCTAGGAAATAATTCATATTATGTACTTCTCCAGAATTGAATGATTGGTGCACACTCTTTGGTCTTTCAACCAGTTAAAAATTCACACAACAGTAGCTTTGTGTAGTCCATATTTTATGAGGGGTATTTTTTAAATTAAGGTCCGTTTTGTTGTAGACACTAGTAGTTCGCGCGCATACCGCAACGAACGCATGTGTCGTGTACTGGCATGCCTCGGGAACAACTGTGCTCAGTTTCCGCTCTGTAGCTAACCTGTACGGTTCTGTTCTGTGCTTTAAAAATGTTTAAGTCTATCAACTCACCCTCCGCATGTGAGGTTCGCTCAGTGATACGGTTTTTGTCAGCAAGGAACCTGCCTGCTGCAGAAATTCATCAACAGATTTGTGAAGTGTACGGTGATACTGTTATGAGTGAAAGCAAAGTGCGTAAGTGGTACGACAATTTAAAGATGGCCGTGACAACGTCCATAAACGGACCTTACTTAAAAAATACCCCTCATACATTCAATGGAAATCCTTTCAATGAGGCTTGCACACCTTGTCCATCTTATTCTGTTTCCTGTCCTCAAGCATGCGATTGAGCAAGACGGAATTATAAATTTACAGTTCCAGTTGCATTTTAAGGGTTTGATTTCATTTGAATCAATTTCATATAGTTCATATAATTTAATAAAAGTGGATTTTATACACAGGAGATATGGCTGGCTGGACCCTCCTGCAGTGGAAGCGGAATGGTACTTAGGAACTGCGAAATTGGAAAAAGGAAAAATAAAATAAATTCATATTAAATTCATCTTTGTCTGTTTGTGTTTGATCAGGAGGGTGTGTGTATGTCAATTTTTCAATAACAGTATCATGGGGAACCTTTTCAAAAACACTGACATCTGTATGTGTGGGTATGTGTTTATTTCTATATATACTTGTGTGTGTGTTTATATTTATATATAGTACATCCAGAACATTTTTCTGATCTACAACTTGTAATTCTTTCAGGTAAAAAAGGCATGTTATAATACTCTGGACCTTCTCTTCAAGCTTCCCCACTAGACACAGATGCAATGAGAGGTATTTTTCCTGTTAGCTAAACTCCTGTTTTCCTGTCACTTGATGGTTGCAAATCACCTCTTTTTCAAAGGTTAATTAAATGCAGACATAAATAATGGTGAACAGTACCTGGGAGGAACTTCATATTTAAAAGCACAATGAACTACATTTGAAACAGTATGGACAACACAGTGTTGACCTTTCTACAGCCTTCTCTTCTTCAGGCTAAACATGCCCAGTTCCCTAAGCCGCTCCTCAAGGGTCTGGAGAACAAGCCCTATGAGGAGCGGCTTAGGGAACTGGGCATGTTTAGCCTGAAGAAGAGAAGGCTGAGAGGAGATATGAGAGCCATGTATAAATATGTGAGAGGAAGCCACAGGGAGGAGGAGGGAGCAAGCTTGTTTTCTGCTTCCCTGGAGACTAGGACGCAGAACAATGGCTTCAAACTACAAGAAAGAAGATTCCATCTGAACATTAGGAAGAATTTCCTGACTGTGAGAGCTGTTCAGCAGTGGAACTCTCTGCCCCGGAGTGGGTGGGGGCTCCTTCTTTGGAAGCTTTTAAACAGAGGATGGATGGCCATCTGTTGGGGGTGCTTTGAATGCAATATTCCTGCTTCTTGGCAGGGGGTTGGACTGGATGGCCCATGAGGTCTCTTCCAACTCTTTGATTCTATGATTCTATGATTCTATGAATTACTACATGCACAAGAGTTGAATGAAAAGTAATGCCTCCACCATCGTTAATTAGGTTTGGATGGGAATATTTTAATAAATCAAATGCAGAAATAATAATCTACACAGTCACCATAAACAGCTTGCATTCTCTGAAGAATCTCCTTTGGGGTGACACCTTCTGCCATCAAGAATTCAATGACTGGCAAGATTCTGGAAAAGATTGTTAAGGAAGTGGTCTGCAAACACTTAGAAACAAATGTGGTCATCGCTAATAGTCAACATGGATTTATGAAAAACAAGTCATGCCACACTAATCTCTTCTCTTTTTTCGATAGAGTTACAAGCTGGGTAGATGCGGGGAATGCCGTGGATGTAGCGCACCTGGATTTCAGTAAGGCCTTCGACAAGGTCCCCCATGACCTTCTGGCAAGGAAACTAGTCCAATGTGGGCTAGGCAAAACTATGGTGAGGTGGATCAGTAATTGGTTAAATGGACGAACCCAGAGGGTGCTCACCAATGCTTCCTCTTCATCCTGGAAAGAAATGACGAGCGGAGTGCCGCAGGGTTACGTCCTTGGCCCGGTCCTGTTCAACATCTTTATTAATGACTTAGATGAAGGGTTAGAAGGCAAGATGAAGGGTTAGAAGTTTGCAGACGACACCTAATTGGGAGGGATAGCCAATACTCCAGAGGACAGGAGCAGAATTCAAAACGATCTTGACAGATTAGAGAGATGGGCCAAAACTAACAAAATGAAGTTAAACAGTGACAAATGCAAGATACTCCACTTTGGCAGGAAAAACGAAATGCAAAGATACAGAATGGGGGACAAAGCCTGGCTCAAGAGCAGTACATGTGAAAAAGATCTTGGAGTCCTCTTGGACGACAAGTTAAACATGAGCCAACAATGTGATGTGGCGGCAAAAAAAAAGCCAATGGGATTTTGGCCTGCATTAATAGGAGCATAGTGTCTAGATCTAGCGAAGTAATGCTACCCCTCTATTCTGCTCTGGTTAGACTACACCTGGAATATTGTGTCCAATTCTGGGCACCACAATTCAAGAGAGATATCGACAAGCTGGAATGTGTCCAGAGGAGGGCGACTAAATTGAGCAAGGGTTTGGAGAACAAGCCCTATGAGGAGCGGCTTAAGGAGCTGGGCATGTTTAGCCTGAAGAAGGGAAGGTTGAGAGGAGATATGATAGCCGTGTATAAATGTGTGAGAGGAAGCCACAGGGAGGAGGGAGCAAGCTTGTTTTCTGCTTCCTTGGAGACTAGGACGCAGAACAATTGCTTCAAACTACAAGAGAGAAGATTCCATCTGAACATGAGGAAGAACTTCGTGACTGTGAGAGCCGTTAAGCAGTGGAACTCTCTGCCCCGGAGTGTGGTGGAGTCTCCTTCCTTGGAAGCTTTTAAACAGGGGCTGGATGGCCATCTGTCAGGGGTGATTTGAATGCAATATACCCGCTTCTTGGCAGCGGGTTGGACTGGATGGCCTATGAGGTCTCTTCCAACTCTTTGATTCTATGATTCTATGACTGCATGTTGCTTAAGTTGCATTGACTGACCTTCTGCACAGAGTTCCATACTTCGCACTTTTACAACACAACCATTCAATGCTAAGGCTTCCCACCAAATAGAACTGTAGAAGAGAGTCTACTGAACAAGTCAGTACCTGCTGCATACCAGTACTGCCATCTGTTGAGGAGTTACGAAGGTGGAGGCATTACTTTTCAAATGAGTAAACCTGGATTTCCAGGTTTACCTTGGATTAAAAAAAAACTGAAAAGGTCTGGACATTTCAATAAGGTCTGGATATTTGATGGCCGAAAGCAAGGAGTAGCTGAGGAGCCTTCTAATCAAGGTGAAAGAAGAAAGCGCAAAAGCTGGGTTGCAGCTAAACCTCGAAAAAACCAAGATTATGGCCACAAGAATGATTGACAACTGGAAATTAGAGGGAGAAAATGTGGAGGCCGTGACAGACTTTGTATTTCTAGGTGCAAAGATTACTGCAGATGCAGACTGTGGCCAGGAAATCAGAAGACGCTTACTTCTTGGGAGGAGAGCAATGTCCAGTCTCAATAAAATAGTAAAGAGTAGAGACATCACACTGGCAACAAAGATCCGCCTAGTCAAAGCCATGGTATTCCCTGTAGTAACCTACGGATGTGAGAGCTGGACCTTAGGGAAGGCTGAGCGAAGGAAGATCGATGCTTGTGAGCTGTGGTGTTGGAGGAAAGTTCTGAGAGTGCCTTGGACTGTGAGAAGATCCAACCAGTCCATCCTCCAGGAAATAAAGCCCGGCTGCTCACTGGAGGGAAGGATACTAGAGACAAAGTTGAAGTACTTTGGCCACATCATGAGGAAACAGGAAAGCTTAGAGAAGACAATGATGCTGGGGAAAGTGAAAGGTAAAAGGAAGAGGGGCCGGCCAAGGGCAAGATGGATGGATGGCATCCTTGAAGTGACTGGACTGACCTTGAAGGAGCTGGGGGTGGTGACGGCCAACAGGGAGCTCTGGCGTGGGCTGGTCCATGAGGTCACGAAGAGTCGGAGACGACTGAACGAATGAACAACAACATTTGCAGGTGTTGGGCCTGTGGGAATTGATTTTCACAATCACTTTTCTTGATCCCGAGGGTCAATCCGCATTGTCATCCCAGTGCACATCCTGGGAACACATGTAGCCACCCCACACACCAAAAATTGTGGGATTTGGACCCGCTGTGTGGCCTAAATCCCAAAAGGAACCAGGATTTTAAATCCTGATTCTTCTTGGAATTTAGGCATGTCTTTATCAGCCCTCGGGTCCCCTTACACCGGCTCTAAAATCCAGTTTAAAACTGGCTCAAGGTCAGGGTATCTGCAATATGTTCACCCACTCTGCCTCGAGGTGAATTCCAACTCACATCCACTCAAAATCTGTGTGATGAAAAAACCTCACCGGAAATCACAGTTACAGCTATAAGATTCACAGGATCTCTCCTGAGCACAGATCCCTCCAGGCACAGAAAAAAAAAGATCTGAATGCTAAATATGAAGGTCAAATATAAACAGGGCTGAAGCTGGAGCAGTCGGCTTTGAAAAGCAGCTCCTCCCCCAATAAAAACATAGCTTTCTCATGGAAATGCTAGCTGTTTTGAAAGCATGTTACAGCCTCTGAAACTGAAATGGGGAAGCTATTTGTCCCTGCCATTAGATAAGAGAAAAAATCCTGGATTTTGATGAAGCCAGTCAGGTTTGGAATGTGGGTTAAGAGATCTGGTGACTCTGTTGATTCCATGGGAGCGTGCAGTCAGTTCTCTGTAGGCATTCCAATGTACTGGATCTCTTAAATCTACATTTTGCTCCGGATGAAATGACTGTGTAGAAACAGCCTACAGCTCCTTCCAGACAGCTCAAAGCAGAAAATCCCACATTTTCTGCTTTGAACTGGAATATATGGCAGTGTGGGTTGTGTCGTCACCTTCTGTTTGTGACACTGATGAAGTACTTCCTCATTCTTTGCATACTTCCTGGAGATTTTTATGGCCTCATAAATCAGATAACCCAGTTCAAAGCAGATATTGTGGGATTTTCTGTCTTGAAATTCTGGACTGTATGGCTGTGTGGAAGTGCCCTTAGTTAACTGGCACCATTGGTATTGGCAGATGTCAGAAAAGTATATTTATTTCTTTATTAGCCATCTACTGCCACGCGTTGCTGTGGCCCACATGGGGATTCTGTGTGGGAGGTTTGGCCCAATTCTATCGTTGGTGGGGTTCAGAATGCTCTGTGATTGTAGGTGAACTATAAATCCCAGCAACTACAACTCACAAATGTGAAGATTCTATTTTCCCCAAATTTCACCAGTGTTCTCATTTGTTCATATTGAGTATTCGTGTAGAGTTTGGTCCAGATCCATCATTGTTTGAGT
The DNA here is from genome assembly GCF_025583915.1 of Anolis sagrei ordinatus. NCBI lineage: Eukaryota > Metazoa > Chordata > Lepidosauria > Squamata > Anolidae > Anolis > Anolis sagrei. The sequence continues at coordinate 62,213,298 of NW_026847660.1, read as the reverse complement.
CCACAGTGATCTCTGGATGTAGGTGAACTACAACTCCAAAACCAAAGGACACTGTCCACCAAACCCTTCCAGTATTTTTGTTGGTCATGGGAGAACTGTGTGCCATGTTTGGTTCAATTCCATCGTTGGTGGGGTTCAAAATGCTCTTTGATTGTAGGTGAACTATAAATCCCAGCAACTACAATTCCCAAATGACAAAATCATTTTTTGAGTGAAGGACATACATTGGGTTGTTAGGTGTTTGTGTCCAAATTTGGTGTCAATTCATCCAGTGGTTTTTGAGTTCTGTTAATCCCACAAACGAACTTTACATTTTTATTTATATAGATTTATTTATTTATTTACAGTATTTATATTCTGCCCTTCTCACAGCGCAGGGGACTTGGAGCAGATTACAATGTACATATACATGGCAAACATTCAATGCCATAGACACACAACATATATAGACAGACACTCAGAGGTTATTTAACATTCCAGCTTCTGGCCACCAGGGGAGCTGTTGCTTCACCTTCCATTTGTGACACTGATGAAGTACTTCCTCATTCTTTGCATACTTCCTGGAGATTTTTATGGCCTTGTAAATTAATTAGTCTCCCCACATAAGTGGTACCTAAGTTTCCTACTTGACAGATGCAACTGTCTTTTAGGCTTCAAAGGTCGACAACAAGCTACACAATTTTGGTCGGGAGCTCACTCCGACCCATGACCTTTTGGTCAGTAGTGATCTTAATGCAGCTGGCTCCCAGCCAGTTGCGCCACAGTCCCAGTGTATAGTTTCTGGTTGCCTGAGAGTTACTATTAAATTATATTATATCTCATAATATACCATACTATGAACTCTGTATGGACTTGACATTAATATTGGAACACAGTAATTAAAAGTAAATTAAGACAAAGAAAGAGAAACTTAATTTAATGTAACACTTTTACTGTTTAACTGTATTACAATTTTTAAGTGTTATTTCCTTGATTTTGGCTGGTCGCTTGAGAATTCCAGTTGCTTGAGTTCCAGTTATCTGAGAGTCTGCCTTATTTAGCTTTACAGGTGGAATGATGGCACATGCCGTTAACAAAGCAAATGTAGACCTTTTGTAACTTTTCTGGGAGAAAGCTTTGTGCTACATGACAAAAGACCTATGCATCCACCTAGCATTTATTTCAAATTAGTGAATGAATGAGTGAAAGACTTTTTTTTTTCAGACTTTGAGAAAATACTCCCCAATTATTTTCGGTGAGAACATTAGCCCATAATAGAACTAAATGCCCACGCCAGCTCTGACTAAAATGGAACACTTTGACACTTATATAAGGCCTGTGCCTAAATATGTCCATATTTGAAGGAAGATCCATCTCATCTCAAAGACAGAAACTATGGAGCTTAGATCAATCAAATACTATGTTAGTGGGTTGAAATATCACTACCCAGAGTCTCTGCCTGTTTGTGAGTCCATCATTTATGGGGACACATAAGAGGTAGTCAACTTGCTCTTGCAGTGCTGGCTACTATAAAGAAATGAGGACATTGTGAAGGTGGAGAGGTGGCCGCCAAGGTAGTGGAAATGATCAACGTTTTCTAATGTTACACCATTAAGCTGTATTTCTGGCATTGGAGAGGGATTGGCCGGTGACTGCTGAAAGTCAACATTGACACTGAAATACAACATCGCCTGAGCTCTGCGAGTGCAGCTTTTTTCCAAATGAAGCAGAGAGTGTTTGAGGACCAGGACATCTGTAAGGATACCAAGGTGCTTGACCAGCAGTGCTGTAGAATTTTTTTAAATTTTTATTAAAGAATTTTCTTGCAGTTGGATAGTTAAAAGTAAAAAGGCAGGTGGGGTTATGGGAATGAAGGTAGGATAGAATAAGGGGGAGTAAGGGAAAGGATAACAGGGATCGGATCTAGGGGCTGTGTTGAAAGTGAAGAGGGTTGGTTGGGTCATGGAAAGAACAAAGGAATATGAAAAGTTAGTGTTGTCTGTAGACACCTACTAGTTCATGTGGCTGGCATGATTGCATGCAGGGCCGTAGCCAGAAAAAAATTTCGGGAGGGGTTAAAATTTTCGGTGGGGGTGTGTGTGAAAATTTCACGGGGGGGGGATTGAAACCTGCCTCCTAGCTCACGCTGAAGCAAAGAGTAGAGCAGGGGGCAGAGCAGCCTTCAATAGCCTGCAGCTCCACCCTTGTCAACCACCTCCACCAAGTCTGGCCTCCTTAATGAGAGCATTCACCATCCCCCGCCCCCAACTTGGTTGCATCACTACTGTTCTGTCGCGCGCTGGGCCTGTAAATAATTGTCTTTAGAACAGGATGTGCAACCTTTGCCCAGCAGGAAGCCAGGGGGCCTAAAGAGAAGTTCTCAGAGGTTTCCACCACAAACAGTCTTTAGATGGCTTGAGAAGTACAACAAAGTCTTTTATTAATGAACAATCAAACAGAAACTTCTCTTGTCTTCAGTAAAGTTAAGCAAATGATTCCAAGCTTTTAGGCAACTGGTGAATTCCTAATCTTGCCCACGAAGAACAGGCAACTGCCTTCAATAACTTCTTCTTTCAGGAAAATCCCCTTTTTAACTTCTCCCAGGCTGACTGTAATCTAACCCTTACTGGTGTGGGCTCCGCTACCAGGTTGAACTGCGTCTCGAACGTCGAGTGGACCTACCAGCAAGGCAGTAGATGTTCTCCAGCTGGAGTTCTTTGGTCTTTAGGGCTGTTTTCCTGGAAATTCTTTGGAGACTCTTAAGACCTTTCTCCCCTGGAAGGTCTTAAGGGTTGAAGCTTTTGTACAGGGGAAGCTTGCACACATCCTATACATAAGCTTACCTTGCTGAGACTAACTAAAAATGGCTCCCTTCCCTTCCCAATTGCCCTGAGCAAGGGGCGGAACCAAAACTTAACAATGATGGACAGGTGACTTGCCCTATGACTGCAACCAAAGAAGCCACCTATCTGCAGAGTCCCTGAAACCTAGGACTGCAAGCAAACATTTAATACAAAGCAAATAAAGTTGGAGCTCCTGGTACAGCTGTACCAGAACAACTACATCGGCTATTGCTGCAAGTAATGACAGTGTGAATAAATTGCCAATATTTGCTTGAGATAGTGCTTGCAGTTCTGGAGGGACTCTTAATTTTTTGCATCTCATAGACTTAGCATGGGGATTTGGTTAACCAGTTAAAATTCATGAGTAAACCAGGTTTTTTTTTAAAAAAAAAATCTGAAACATTTCGGGGGGGGGTTGAACCCCTAACCCCCCCCCCTCGCTACGGGCCTGGTGACAATCCTTTCCGACTTTCTCAATCTTCTTCTCTCTGGTTCCAGATTTTACATCTTCTTGTTTTCTAAGATTGCTTTTTCCTCTTCTTCTATGTCTTGTCCTGTTTTTAATAATAGATAGTCCTCAAATAGCTTCCAGTCTGTTTTCTTCATTGGTCTTCCATATGAGTCTCTTAACGCGAAAGTCAACTTGTCCATATCTTTGATCTCAATAACTTTGTTTATCCATTCTTCCTTTGTTGCTACCTCTCTCTGTTTCCATTTCTTTGCAAAAACTATTCTAGCAGCCATAGTATAATAGTTAAACAAAATATCTTTATTCTGATCTAATTCAATTTCTTCATCTGTTATCCCCAATAAGAAATATTCTGGTTTTGGTTGTATTTTTATTTTTAACATCTTCTCACATTCTTTTTGTATCATCTTCCAAAATACTTTTACCACTGGGCATGTCCACCACGAATGGTGGAAAGTTCCTATTTGTAATTCACATTTCCAACATTTATTACGGGCATTGCCATACATTATTCCTAATTTTTGTGGCATCATGTACCACCTATAAAATATTTTAAACCAGTTCTCTTGTAAATGAGATGAGGGCGAACAAATTGAAATTGAATCCAGGCAAGACAGAGGTACTCCTGGTCAGTCGTAAGGCCGAACAGGGTATAGGGTTACAGCCTGTGTTGGACAGGGTTACACTCCCCCTGAAGATGCAGGTTCGCAGTCTGGGTGTGATCTTGGACTCACAGCTGAGCCTGGAGCCCCAGGTTTCAGGGGTGACCAGGGGAGCATTCGCACAATTAAAACTAGTGCGCCAGCTGCGCCCGTACCTTGGGAAGTCTGACTTGGCCACGGTAGTCCAAGCTCTGGTTACATCCCGTATAGACTACTGCAACGCTCTCTATGTGGGGTTGCCTCTGAAGACTGCTCAGAAGCTTCAACTAGTCCAACGATTGGCAGCCAGGATGCTAACAGGAGCGGCTCCCAGGGAGCATACAACTCCTCTGTTGCGCCAGCTTCACTGGCTGCCAATTTGCTACCAGGCACAATTCAAAGTGCTGGCTTTAGCCTTTAAAGCCCTAAATGGTTCTGGCCCGACCTATCTGTCCGAACGCATCTCCTCCTATGAACCAGTTAGGATGTTAAGATCGTCTGGGGAGGCCCTGCTCTCTATCCCGCCGGCTTCACAAGCACTCCTGGCGGGGACAAGAGACAGGTCCTTCTCAGTAGTGGCCCCCCGGCTGTGGAATGCCCTTCCCACGGATATTAGATCGGCCCCCTCCTTATTGGCATTCAGGAAGAGAGTGAAGACCTGGCTCTTCGAACAGGCTTTCAACTAAGCAGTACAATTGATTGATTACTGGAATATGGATTAATGGACAACGAGATCGGATGCTGATTCTACTGATGAGACGTGATGGATTGTTGTTTTTGTACTGTTGTATTGATGTTGACGTTAATTGATTGATATTACTGTTTTTAAATGATCATGATTTTGTACGGTATTGCTTATACTGGTTGTTAACCGCTCTGAGTCGCCGTTGGCTGAGAAGAGCGGTATACAAGTAAAGTAAAGTAAAGTAAGTAAATAAATAAATAAATCTGTTGAGTAAGTATATTTAATCTTTTTTGTCCAAATTTGTTCCGATTCTTTATATTGTATTGGTCTACCAATATTTTTTGCCCATTTAATCATACATTCTTTTATTACTTCTGTTTCCGTTGACCAGTCTAGTAACTTATTGTAGATTATTGTTATATTTTTCTTCTTTTTTCTCCAAATTTGGTCCCATATGTCTGCTTTGCCCATAAAGTCTAATTTTTTGTCTAAGTTGTAATATTCTTTCAATTGCAAGTTTGTAAATTGGTTATTAATCTTTTCCCTTGTTTTCAACAGTAATTTATTATCTCTCTTCAATAAGGACGATTCTGGGGAGCGGCGTGAGCTTCCGCTGTCAGCCCTAGCTTCTGCCAACCTAGCAGTTCGAAAACATGCAAATGTGAGTAGATTAATAGGTACCGCTCCAGCGGGAAGGTAACGGCGCTCCATGCAGTCATGCCGGCCACATGACCTTGGAGGTGTCTACGGACAACGCTGGCTCTTCAGCTTAGAAATGGAGATGAGCACCACACCCCAGAGTCAGACATGACTGGACTTAATGTCAGGGGACTACCTTTACCTTTACCTTTACCTTCAATAATACATCCTTATATGTCGGCCATTCAGTCCAGCCTAATAATCTTCTTTGTCTTGCTTCTAAAGGAGAAGCCCAAAGTGGTGTCTTTTGATATATTTTTGTTCTATATTTATTCCAATTTTTTATTAATGCTGCCCTGATAAAGTGATTATTAAATTATTTTTCTTTTAAAGTTTGGTTGTACCAAAGGTACGAGTGCCAGCCAAGTCTCAGATCAAAACCTTCTAATGTAAGTATTCTTTCCTTCTTGAGTACAATCCATTCTTTGACCCAGGAGAGTCCGCTTGCCTCATAATAGAGTTTTAAGTCAGGGAGTCCTAATCCTCCTCTATTTCTTTGATCTATTACATTTGTATATTTAATTCTTGGTTTTTTCCCGTTCCAAATAAATTTTGAGATTTCTTTCTTCCAGATATTGAATAATTTATTATTTCTAATTATAGGTACATTTTGAAATAGGTATAACAATTTCGGTAAAACGTTCATTTTGATCGTGGCGATTCTTCCTAAGATTGACAGATTTAAGTGTTTCCAATTGTTTAGATCTTTTTTTATCTCTGCCCATTTGGCTTCGTAATTATTCTTTAGTAATTGGGCATTTTTTGCTGTCAGCCACACTCCTAAGTATTTTATCTTTTTACAAGTTTGTATTCCGGTCTGCTCTTCCAAAATATTTTGGTTTTTCTTTAACATATTCTTTGTTAAGATTTTCATGCTGTAGAATTTGAAGAGGCATGAATGGAAGGCGAAAGAGAGAAATGTGTCAAGAGGAAGGCATGTCAAGCCAATCCCAACCAGAACCGCCTCCCACCTGGAAACCAATGCCCTCACTGTGGGAGAGCATGCAGATCAAGAATAGGGCTCCACAATCACCTACATACCCACCACCACTATACCGAACTTGGAGGACAATCTTACTTGGAGAACAAGAGATCGCCTAAACCAGGGGTCCTCAAACTTTTTAAACAGAGGGCCAGGTTACAGTCCCTCAAACTGTTGGAAGGCCAGATTATAATTTGAAAAAAACATGAATGAATTCCTATGCACACTGCACATATCTTATTTGTAGTGCAAAAAACACTTTAAAACAATACAATAATTACAATGAAGAACAATTTTAACAAATATAAACTTATTAGTATTTCAATGGGAAGTGTGGGCCTGCTTTTGGCTGATGAGATAGGATTGTTGTTGTTGTGTGCTTTGGTGTCATCTGCAAACTTGATGATCATACCTTCTAGCCCTTCATCTAAGTCAGGGGTCCCCAAACTACGGCCCGCGGGCCATATGCGGCCCGTCGTGGGCATTTCTCTGGCCCGCACAGCCTGCCTGGCCTGGCCATGCCCACCCAGCGCCGCTCTGACAATTTCGGACACCCTCTTCTCCGGCCGCTCTCCCTGTGTGGAAGGGAGAAGCCTCCCAGCTGCAGAGGACCCAGCTGGGAGGCTTCTCCCTTCCACACAGGGAGAGCGGCCGGAGAAGAGGGTGTCCCAGAGTGATGGAGCAGCGCCGGGTGGGCATGGCCAGGGAACGCCAGCGTTCCCTGGCCACGGCCACCCGGCGCCGCTCCAACAATTTCGGACACCCTCTGCTCTGGCTGTTCTACTGTCCGTGACCACGCCGGGAGAACAAGCCCCTGCAGCGCCGCTGTGAAAAGGTTTGGGACATTTGTTGTATCAGTGCCAAGTTTGCAGGTGAACTATAAATCCCAGCAAATACAACCCCCAAACGCCACCAGTGTTCACATTTGGACATATTGAGTATCAGTGCCAAGTTTGGTCCAGATCTATCATTGAGTGATTTATGGAGGCAGGTGAACTACAACTCCAAAACCAAAGGACACTGCCCACCAAACCCTTCCAGTATTTTCAGTTGGTCATGGGAGAAATGTGTGCCAAGTTTGGTTCAATTCCATCGTTGGTGGGGTTCAAAATGCTCTGTATTGTAGTTGAACTATAAATCCCAGCAACTACAACTCCCAAATGACAAAATCAATGTTTTGTGTGAAGGACATACATTGGGTTGTTAGGTGTCTTGTGTCCAAAATTGGCGTCAATTCGTCCAGTGGTTTTTGAGTTCTGTTAATCCCACAAACGAACATTACATTTTTATTTATATAAACGTGTGGGTTTTTGTTTTTTGATTTTGGGGGGGGGGGTTGGGTTGCACTGCAAATAATATATGTGCAGAGTGCATAGGAATTTATTCATTTTTTTTTCAAATTATAATCCGGCTCTCCAACAGTTTGCGGGACTGTGACCCACCCTCTGTTCAAAAAGTTTGGGGACCTCTGATCTAAGTCATTAATAAAGATGTTGAACAGGACCGGGCCCAGGACGGAACCCTGCGGCACTCCCCTTGTCACTTCTTTCCAGGATGAAGAGGAAGCATTGGTGAGCACCCTCTGGGTTCGTCCATTTAACCAATTACAGATCCACCTCACCGTAGTTTTGCCTAGCCCACATTGGACTAGTTTCCTTGCCAGAAGGTCATGGGGGACCTTGTCGAAGGCCTTACTGAAATCCAGGTACGCTACATCCACGGCATTCCCCGCATCTATCCAGCTTGTAACGCTATCGAAAAAAGAGATCAGATTAGTCTGGCATTTTCTTCACAAATGCATTTCTTCATCTTTTTTGCCTCTCCACTGACAATCAAAAAGAAAAAAAACTGAAAAAAAACAGAAAGAAAGGCAAGAATTAGGTCAGGGACAAGCTGATTTTGAAGAAAAAACAATTATTTCTTTATTAAGAAGGCAGACAATGGAAAAAAATCCAGCAGAACAGACTCAGTTTGGTATAAGCTGTTTCTCAAAGGAAAAAGTCTGATGAGAAAAACCGTATTCCTGATCAATATAAGTTGACTGCAGGCTAAGCTTAAGGGGCTGAAGATTAAGCCACATATAGATTTTCCCACCCTTTAATGCAAAGAAAAGTTCAGGTAAACTGGATGGCTGAAGATGCAATACTGTCAGGCTTTCCTGTCACTGGTATGAAAGCCTTGATGAAGGGGATCATGCGAAGATCCTCTGGAGAATCTCTCTCTCTTCTTTCCGGTTCTGTTGCTGTAGAATCTGTTTCTCTCTTGCTTTGTACCTTTGCCAATTCTGTCTTGCTTTGTCCCTTTGTCTTTATTTAGCCTGTTCCTAACTTGGGGACTTTCACCTGGAGTGAAGAAGATACCTACAAAGCTCTGAACGGTTTGGGACCCGCCTACCTGCGTGACCGCATCTCTGTAAATGAACCCACATGATCACTTCAATCATCCGGAGAGGCCCTGCTCTCAATCCCACCAGCATTGCAGGCGCGATTGGTGGGGACGAGAGAGAGGGCCTTTTCGGTGGTGGCCCTTTGACTCTGGAACTCACTCCCTAAAGACATCAGACAGGCTCCACCTCTGGCAATCTTCAGGAGGAGTTTGAAGACGTGGCTGTTCCAGTGTGCCTTCCCGGAATAATGATCCCATAGCACTTTGTCCTCCAAAGCACTTTACATTTCTTTAAGTCTGCTCGTATGCCCTTCCACAAACACCAGTATCACCTTTCGTCCATGTCCCAGCATTATTTCCAATTTTAACTCTACATATGGCCTTCCCACTGTTTTTAATTGTGTGTTGTCTTATTGATAATGTTATGTATTTTATTGTTTATTTTTTTTAATTGCTTGTATTTTTGTTATTATTGCTTGTATTGTTGTGTTTGGGCTTGGCCTCATGTAAGCCGCACCGGGTCCCTTGAGGAGATGGTAGCGGGGTACAAATAAAGTGTTATTATTATTTATTATTACCTCTGGGTGGGCTAAATCATGACCTTAGTGTGATTCTATTGAGGGCTTAAAGTGGCACATGAGGCAAAACTTGTGCCTCACATACAAAAAGGGTCTTGTTGCAGAAGACCGATGTGACCATGACCTATGCCTGTCATCCTCTGGTAATGATTCTTAGTATTGGTAATGACTCTTAGGTGTCTAGGGAGCCCATAGAGGTGAACGCATGAGATTTTATTTATTTATTTATAGTATTTGTATTCCGCTCTTCTCACCCTGCAGGGGACTCAGGGCGGATTACAATGTACATATACATGGCAAACATTCAATGCCATAGACACACAACTTATATAGACAGACACAGAGGCTATTTAACATTCCAGCTTTTTTCATGAGGGTATTCTGGCCACCAGGGGAGCTGTCGCTTCACTGTCCATTTGTGACACTGATGAAGTACTTCCTCATTCTTTGCATGCTTGCTGGAGATTTTTATGGCGTCGTAAATTAGCCTCCCCGCATAAGCGGTACCTAAATTTCTGTCTTTTGGGTTGCAAAGCTCAACAGCAAGTTACGCAAATTTGTCGGAAGCTCACTCCGACCTGGTCTGGCTTCGAACTCATGACCTTTTTTGGTCACTAGTGATCTTAATGCAGCTGACTCCCAGCCAGCTGCGCCACAGTCCCAGTGAGATACACTCAGTCAAGTGTAGACTTCTGCTCTTATTCATATACAATCTAGGCCTGGCCACGGCACCGAGACGGCTTTGGTTGCCTTGGTGGATGACCTCCACAGGGAGCTGGACAGGGGGATTGTGACCCTGTTGGTTCTCTTGGACATCTCAGCGGCTTTCGATACCATCGATCATGGTATCCTTCTGGGACGACTCTCTGGGATGGGTCTCGGGGGCACGGTTGTCGTGGCTCCGGTCCTTCCTGGAGGGTCGATCCCAGATGGTGAAGCTGGGAGACGCCTGCTCGGACCCCTGGCCTTTGACCTGTGGGGTCCTGCAAGGCTCCATTCTGTCTCCCATGCTTTTAACATCTACATGACACCACTGGGAGAGGTCATCCAGGGTTTTGGAGTTGGGTGCCATCTCTATGCAGATGACACACAACTCTACTAGTCTTTCCACCTAATTCCAAGGAAGCCCCTCGAGTGCTAGACTGGTGCCTGTCCGCTGTGGCTGTCTGGATGAGGAGGAACAAGCTGAAGATCAATCCTGACAAGACAGAGGTCCTCCTGGTCGATCGTAAACCAGATCGGGGTATAGGGTGGCAACCTGTGCTGGATGGGGTTACACTCCCCCTGAAGTCACAGGTCCGCAGTTTGGGAGTCCTCTTGGATTCATCACTTACGCTTGAAGCTCAGGCATCGGTGGTGGACGGGAGGGCTTTTGCACAACTGAGACTCGTGTGCCAACTGTGACCGTACCTCATGAAGGCTGATCTGGCCAGGGTGGTCCATGCCTTGGTCACCTCCAGATTGGACTACTGTAATGGACTCTACGTGGGGCTGGCCTTGAAAACGAACCGGAAATTCCAACTGGTCCAACGGGTGGCGGCCAGGTTGTTAACTGGTGCTCCTTACAGCTCCATTGGCTGCCGTTCATTTTCTGGGTGCAGGTACTTACCTACAAAGCCCTAAACGGTTTGGGACCCACCTACCTGCGTGACCGCATCTCTGTATACAAACCCACATGATCTCTCCGATCATCTGGAGAGGCCCTGCTCATGATCCCACCTGTGTCGCAAGTGTGTTTGGTGGGGACGAGGGACAGGGCCTTCTCTGTGGTGGTCCCCCGACTCTGGAAGTCTCCCCCCAAGGACATCAGACAAGCCCCAACGTTGGCAGTCTTTAGGAAGAACTTGAAGACGTGGCTGTTCCAGTGTGTCTTCCCAGAATAGGAAACTCATCATGTCCCAAATGCACTTTACTAGAGATTTAAGATTGTCTGCACACCGCACCTATCTCCAAAAACCTATCCATTTCACCTGTCATGTCCAGCATTTTTAAAATTTTATTCATTACATTTGGCCCGGACTTAGTTTTTAAATGCGCTGTGGTGTTACTGTCTAATTGCTTATTGTTATTGTTTTAATGTTTATCGCTTTGCTTTATGAGTTTATTTATTGTTGTATTTGTTATGCTGTTGTTTTATCGATGTGTTGGGCCTTGGCCTCTTGTAAGCCACACCGAGTCCTTCGGGAGATGTTAGAGGGGTATAAGTAAAGTTAATAATAATTAATAATAATAATAATCTATGGAATCTGCAACAATGGAATTGTGTGTATCAGTCTAAGCTTGTTTGGCAGGTCTCCATTCAGTAAACAGAATTCAGAAGTGAACAAGTTAGGTAAACACTGATTGTTGTTTTGAATGCAACAATCAGAGCATTTCCTTCTCTGCAGGAGGAAGAGGGTTTTAGTGGAAAATTTCAATATGTGTTCCATAGAATCAGGAACAGGGAACAAAAGCAACAGTGTCAGTTCTCAGGAGATATGCAGGGCACCTTACAAGAAAGGGATCTTGTCAGTCCTCAGAGGAGATGTATGCTGGTAGTTGGAGACTGTTACGCTAAGCATATTTCAGTCAAGTCCAATGCAGAAGACACAATAACATTGCACCCAGTCAAGAGGAAAAATAACTAAAAAACTTTACTCTTATCAGCAGAGTTAAAATATAAACTGGCAATGTTACAAACAGTGCAACAAACTTACATAGTCCTTGTAAGCAATACAGAATAAGGCTTCTTCATCTTCATCCAAATGAGAGAGCAGTAGAAATGGTTGAGCAAAATGCCTGAGCAAAGGCTCCTCAGAGCAAAAGCTGAACTGTATTCTAAAAACCATACAGTTATACCCCACCAGGTGTTTTCCAAACGTACTAGTTGACTAGTTGACAAGTTGACAGTTGACTAGTTGACAGATGCAACTGTCTTTCGGGTTGCAAAGGTCGACAACAGGCTACACAATTGGTTGGAAACCCACTCCAACCCGGGCTGGCTTTGAACTCAGCTGCATTAAGAGTGATCTTAATGCAGCTGACACTCCACCGCCAGCTGCACCACAATCCCGGTGCAAACATGCCCAGCTCCTTAAGCCGCTCCTCATAGGGCTTGTTCTCCAGACCCTTGATCATTTCAGTCGCCCTCCTCTGGACACATTCCAACTTGTCAATATCTCTCTTGAATTGTGGTGCCCAGAATTGGACACAATATTCCAGGTGTGGTCTAACCAAAGCGGGATAGAGGGATAGCATTACTTCCCTAGATCTAGACCAGTGGTTCTCAACCTTCCTAATGGCGTGACCCCTTAATACAGTCCCCCATGTTGTGGTGACCCCCAACCATAATATTGTTTTCATTGCTACTTCATAACAGTCATTTTACTACTGTTATGAATCATAATGTAAATATCTGATATGCAGGATGCATTTTCATTCACTGGACCAAATTTGGCACAAATACCCAATATGCCCCCAAATGTGAATGCTAGTGGGGTTGAGCGAGGATTGATTTTGGAATTTGGGAGTTGTAGTTGCTAGGATTTATAGTTCACTTATAATCAAAGAGCATTCCGAACTCCACCAGTGATGGATTTGAACCAAACTTGGCTCCCATGACCAATGGAAAACATTGGAAGGGTTTGATGGGCATTGACCTTGAGTTTGGGAGTTGTAGTTCACCTATATCCAGAGAGCACTGTGGACTCATGCAATGGTGGATCTGGACCAAACTTGGCATGAATACTCAATATGCCCAAATGTGAACACTGGTGGAGTCTGGGGAAAATAGATCTTGACATTTGGGAGTTGTAGTTGCTGGGATTTATAGTTCATTACAATCAAAGAGGATGCTGAACCCCACCAAACTTCTCACACAAAACCCCCATGATCAACAGAAAATACTGTGTTTTCTAATGGTCTTTGGCGGTCCCTCTGACACCCCCGTGACACCCCAGGGGTCCCGACCCCCAGGTTGAGAAACACTGATCTAGACACTATGCTCCTATTGATGCAGGCCAAAATCCCATTGGAGATTCCACCTGAACATGAGGAACAATTTTCTGATCATGAGAACTGTTTAGCAGTGGAACTCTCTGCCTTGGAATGCGGTGGAAGCTCTTTCTTTGGAGACTTTTAAACAGAGGCTGGATGGCCATCTGTCAAGGATGCTTTAATTGCTTTTCCTGCATGGTATGGGGTTGGACTGGATAGTCCGTGTGATCTCCTCCAACTATATCAATTCTGTAATTCTTATTCAACATTCAATACGTATTTACAGTTTTTCTTGAAATGCTGCTTCTATCTGTTGTGATTTATCTAGAAGTCTGGATAAACCCGACTGATTTAAATGCCATAGTAAAATGACCTTTCTCCCCCCGCCTCCTAATAAACCCTTCTTTCCTACAGCCTCAAAGACTTTTGTGATGTTTCTCTTTCCCACCCATCTCTTCTCAATGAAATTGGGTTGTGTCAGTCAGGCTTATTTTTAGTGGTTAGAATTAAAGCAGCATAGCAGGTTAAAGAGCTTAAAAAGGGCTAAAAATAGAAAGGACTTTGGTGTTTCAAAAATGCTCCTCTCAATTTGCTGCTTAAACTAGAGAGGATTTTAGCATGGAGAAGTGATTGCAGTTTGCTTCTCCAGGTAGCTTCATAGTAATTTTTTCCCCCAGAGGAAAAAATGTTATATTGATAACCCTGGGTAATATGATTATCAGAATTTTTAATTTCTATAAAATAAGATACAGGTGGAGAGAAATATAATCGATGCAGCCTGCTATCAAGATATTATTTTGCTAACAAGTAGTTTCTCACACTACCCATAATTCCTATTATTACATATATGAGCATTAAAGAATGGTCAATCTATATAAATAAAAATGTAATGTTCATTTGTGATACCATCAGAACTCAAAAACCACTGGGGGAATTGACACCAAATTTGGACACAAGACACCTAACAACCCAATGTATGTCCTCCACTTAAAAAATAATAATTTTGTCATTTGGGAATTGTTGTTGCTGGGATTTATAGTTTACCTACAATCAAAGAACATTCTGATCCCCACCAACAATGGAATTGAATCAAACTTGGCACACAGGCCTCCCATGACCAATAGAAAATACTGGAAGGGTTTGGTGAGCACTGATCTTGAGTTTAGGAGTTGTAGTTCACCTACATCCAGTGAGCACTGTGGACTCAAACAATGATGGATCTGGACCAAACTTGGCACAACCACTCAATACGCCCAAATATGAACACAGATGGAGTTTGAGGGAAATAGAACTTGACATTTGGGAGTTGTAGTCACTGGGATTTACAGTTCACCTACAATCAAAGAGAATTCTGAACCCCAGCAATGATAGAAGCACATCTTAGTTTATTTTTATAGGGTCTGGGTGTGACGGCACATCACTCAAAAAATTGATTTTGTCATTTGGGAGTTGGAGCTGCTGGGATTTATAGTTAACCTACAATCAAAGAGCATTCTGAACTCCACCAATGATGGAATTGAACCAAACATGGCATACAGGACTTCCATGACCAATAGACTGGAAGGGTTTGGTGGGCATTGACCTTGAGTTTGGGAGTTGTAGTTCACCTACATCCAGAGAGCACTGTGGACTCAAACAATGATGGATCTGGACAAAACTTGACACAAAAATTCCATATGCCTAAATATGAACACAGATGGAGTTTGGAGGAAATAGACCTTGACATTTGGGATTTGTAGTTACTGGGATTTATAGTTCACTACAATTAAAGAGCATTCTGAAACCCACAAACGACAGAAATGGGGCAAACTTCCCACACAGAACCCCCATGACCAACAGAAAATACTTAAGGCCATCCAGTCCAACTCTCTTCACCAGGGCAAGAAAATGTAATCAGAGCCCTCCTGACAAAGAGCCATCCAGTCATAAATATAGATAGATAGCTATGATTCTCTCTCACACACACAGATATAGTATCATAGATTTGAAAGAGACCCTTAAAGAAAGACTATGATATGTTGCATATTCCAGAGTAGGCAAACCAGACACTCTCCACATCAACACTGACAAAGAAACAACAAGAAATACTGTTTACTCACAAACATAAAGGAATTACATATATTAGAAACCAACCCTTTCTCATTACTTTATTTTCCAGATCACCAGACTGGGCCACAGCAACGCCTTGCACGGGACAGCTAGTCTATATATAAAAATGCTCTGTGCATAGTGAGTACCTTAAAAACAAAAGAACCAATTAACGAAATCACACCAAATTTGGCAACAAAACGTCTCACAACACAAAGACTGACCATCACTCAAAAAAATATGATTTTGTCATTTGGGAGTTGTAGTTGCTGGGATTTATAGTTAACCTACAATCAAAGAGCATTCTGAACTCCACCAACGATGGAATTGAACCAAACTTGGCACACAGGCCTCCCATGACCAATAGAAAATACTGGAAGGGTTTGGTGGGCATTGATCTTGAATTTTTGGAGTTGTAGTTCACCTACATCCAGAGAGCACTGTGGACTCAAATTTATTTATTTATTTATTTACTTTATTTATATACCGCTTTTCTCAGCCCTCAGGCGACTCAAAGCGGTGAACAACATCGGTCACGAGAAAAGTATAGGACAATTAAAAACAATTGTAACATAACTCATTAAACATCAGTATAACAATAGGAGCCTCCGGTGGCGCAGTGGGTTAAACCCCTGTGCTGGCAGGACTGAAGACCGACAGGTTGCAGGTTCGAATCCGGGGAGAGGCGGATGAGCTCCCTCTATCAGCTCCAGCTCCTCATGCGGGGACATGGGAGAAGCCTCCCACAAGGATGATAAAATACATCAAATCATCCGGGCGTCCCCTGGGCAACATCCTTGCAGACGGCCAATTCTCTCACACCAGAAGCGACTTGCAGTTTCTTAAGTCGCTCCTGACACGACCAAAAAAAAAAGTAGAACAATCATTAGCGCCTCAACAGTAAAATCAGAATCCAGATTCATCATCCATTATTCCATATTCCTATGTTCAATTACACTGTTTAATCAAATGCTTGTTTGAACAGCCAGGTCTTCACTTTCCTCCGAAACGCCAGCAGGGAGGGGGCCGATCTGATATCTGCAGGCAGGGCGTTCCACAGCCGAGGGGCCACCACTAAGAAGGCCCTGTCTCTCGTCCCCGCCAAGCGCGCCTGTGATGCAGGCGGGACAGAGAGCAGGGCCTCACCAGATCATCTTAGTGCCCTAGTCAGTTCATAGGAGGAGATGCATTCGGAGAGGTAAGTAGGACCAGAACCGTTTAGGACTTTATAGGCTAACGCCAGCACATTGAATTGTGCCCAGTAGCAAATTGGCAGCCAGTGGAGCTGGCACAACAGAGGAGTTGTATGCTCCCTGAGAGCCGCTCCTGTTAGCAACCTGGCTGCCGAACGCTGGACCATTTGAAGCTTCCGAGCAGTCTTCAAAGGCAACCCCACGTAGAGAGCGTTGCAGTAGTCTATATGGGATGTAACCAGAGCGTGGACTACTGTGGCCAAGTCAGACTTCCCAAGGTACGGGTGCAGCTGGCGCACAAGTTTTAACTGTGCGAATGCTCCCCTGGTCACCGCTGAAACCTGGGGTTCCAGGTTTAGCAACGAGTCCAAGATCACACCCAACCTGCGAATCTGCGTCTTCAGGGGGAGTGTGACCCCATCCAACACAGGCTGTAACCCTATGCCCTGTTCGGCCTTACGACTGACCAGGAGTACCTCTGTCTTATCTTAATATACATCAAACAATGATGGATCTGGACCAAACTTGGCACAACCACTCAATTCGCCCAAATATGAACACAGATGGAGTTTGAGGGAAATAGACCTTGACATTTGGGAGTTGTAGTCACTGGGATTTACAGTTCACATACAATCAAAGAGCATTCTGAACCCCACCAATGATAGAATTGGGCCAAACTTTCCACAGAGAACCCCCATGACCAACAGAAAGTGCTGTGTTCTGGCACCCCCTTCTGGCACTCCCTTGCGACCCCCCCAGGGGTCCCAACCCCCAGCTTGAGAAATGCTGCCCTAAGGCCATCCAGTCCAACTCCCATCCAGCTATAGATATAGATAGACATAGGATTCACACACAAACACACACATATGTATATGACAGATATAGTGTCATAGATTTGAAAGGGACCCCTAAAGAAGAACAATTATATGTTGCATGTTCTAGAGTAGACAAACCAAGCAATCTCCACATCAACACTGACAAAGAAACAACAAGAAATGCTGATTACCCACAAGCATAAAGAAATTACACAGATTAGAAACTAATACTTTCTCATTACTTTATTTTCCAGGTCATCACCTGGGCCACAAGAATGCATGGCAGGGGATGGCTAGTAAATAAATAAATACATAAAAGAAGTGCTTTCACTGTGAAATATAATGTGTTCCAACAGCACCACAACTGAGGTAAGAACAAATTATTTTGTAGGTATTTTGTAGGTATTCAGCTCAGAACAGAATATGTGAATTGATAAGGGGATGGGACTGGATGTCCCTTTTCATCTCGTTCAACTATATTATTCTTTGATTCTATGATATAAGGTGTTTTTTCTGATCATAGTGTCTAGATCTAGGGAAGTAATGCTACCCCTCTATTCCGCTTTGGTTCGAACACACCTGGAATATTGTGTCCAATTCTGGGCACCACAATTCAAGAGAGATATTCAAGCTGGAATGTGCCCAGAGGAGGGCGACTAAAATGATCAAGGGTCTGGAGAACAAGCCCTACGAGGAGTGGCTTAAGGAGCTGGGCATGTTTAGCCTGAAGAAGAGAAGGCTGAGAGGAGATATGATAGCCATGTATAAATATGTGAGAGGAAGCCACAGGGAGGAGGGAGCAAGCTTGTTTTCTTCTTCCCTGGAGACGAGGATGTGGAACAATGGCTTCAAACTACAAGAAAGGAGATTCCATCTGAACATGAGGAAGAACTTCCTGAGTGTGAGAGCCATTCAGCAGTGGAACTCTCTGCCCCGGAGTGTGGTGGAGGCTCCTTCTTTGGAAACTTTTAAACAGGGGCTGGATGGCCATCTGTCAGGGGTGATTTGAATGCAATATTCCTGCTTCTTGGCAGGGGGTTGGACTGGATGGCCCATGAGGTCTCTTCCAACTCTTTGATTCTATGATTCTATGATTCGATCCGTGGGGACTCATTGTTGCTGACGTCATCAAAAATAAATATGTATGTATTTTCTAAGTTTGAGCTCTGTTTCCAACATAAAGTAGTAAAAAGCCCCTAGCCAAGCAAGGGCATTAATATTGACAAACGGTTCAATCCATGATCTTTTTGGGGGAAACAGCAGAAAAGAAAGTTAAAGATACACAAGAAAACAATTGCCTTCATTCAGTCTGAATTTAGTTCTGAAAACTGCTACTTTCCAAAGCGGAAGCCATTGGCATTTAAGGCAATTATCTCCTCGGCATTCAATGCTCCCTGATTGTGACAGCAACACAATGATGGCATTCCATTTAGGAGTCTGGTCTTGGGATGACAGATGGCATCTCCATTTCAGTCTATCATCCCAAAAGGGACTTTCAAACCAAATGAGTAGCTTTCAAAGGAGATAATAACGCCACAGAACAGAATGTGTTTTTTGATGTAATTTAGATGATGCAAAGTCACAATCAATAAGCGAGCCTATAGTTATTTATTCCCTTGCATGCAATCTTGTTGTGTAATTTTGGCTCCGCTAAAATCGCAGGTTCGGGGCATGGAGTGTCAAGCCTCCAGATGAGACAGAGTCGGGGCGAAGGAAAATTCAGAGTCTTTATTCTCAATGGTCAGAGGATGTCAGTGTAGAAAGCACTCCAAAGAACTGACATCCCCACAACTGCGAAAGCATGGGTTTATTTATAATACATTGGACAGAAAAGCAGAGCAGTACAGAACAAGTGGAAATTGCCACACTGGTCCCTTTTTGATCCTACAGGCTGCTGGCTAGGATCATCAATCCCAATGGAGAAGGTGTAGTCTGCCTCTGACCCAATGAGAGGCAAGGCCCATTCTGTGTCAGGTGTTTACAGAATACACCATAATTTAAGTCCAATGTGTGCCCCAGGGATGATTGTAGCTCTGCTAGGTGTTCCTTTGCTGATATCTTTGTCCCATTTGGTTTCTTCACAATCCAGTTATTAGGTCTGGGTAACCACGGAAAAATTTGTTTCTAAACTCGATTCGTTTTTAGGGGTTTTTTTGCGTTTCGTTTTTTAAAAGAATTCTGAAATTTTTCTTTAAAAAAGTTCGAAATATACGAAATTTCGTAAATTACGAAACAATTACGAATCGATTCATTAATGGTGGACGCAATTGCGCAATATGCCAAAAAACCCCTCCAAATGGGATAGGGGGAACTTCTGAAACTTCCCTCTCCCTCTGTTGTTGACTGTTGGTGTGATAATTTATTTTTTATCACTGATAAAACAAACAACAACCCTAAAACTTGCACCAGACATACGGAAACAATTACGAAACAATTACGAAACAATTTCGAAACAATTTCGAAACAATTACGAAACAATTATGAAATAAATTGAAAATTTTGTTTCGATTTTTAATTGCTCCTGCATGGCTCAATATCGGATCGTAAGCTAATTTAAATACGAATTAATAACGAATTACGAAATTAACGAACGAAACCGCCCAGCCCTACCAGTTATGTATAATCACTTGCCCTCCATTATTATTATTATTATTATTAAACTTTATTTGTACCCCGCTAGCATCTCCCGAAGGATTCGATGCGGCTTCCACAGGCCGAGGCCTCAACACACAACACAACAAGGCGTTTGAGTAAGTGCTGTAACAATTGGCAATGACGACTGGAACGGAACATGGATAACGAGATCTGGATTGTGATTCAATGATGAGACGTCACGAATGATTTAGTGTAATTGTATTATGGATAGTGATGTTGTTTATTGTTGTTGTGATATTGTTTATGTTGTAATTGTTCCTGATTTTATATGTTGTACACCGCCGTGAGTCACCCTAGGGCTGAGAACGGCGGTCTATAAGTGCAGTAAATAAATAAATAAATAAAATAAACAATACAATCTAAGCAAATCAAACAATTAAAAACAGAATAAAGCAAAATAAACAACAGGCACAATACACTAAAACACAATAAAACTGGGCCGGGCCAGAGAATGGGTACAAAGATTAAAAGTGCTGATGTGACAGGAGGTGTATATAGGGCTTCTAGGGCAAGTGCGATGTGCGATGTGCAGCAATCATTGGTTCTGATAAAGTGCTTATGGGACTTGGTAGTGGAGATTTCCTAATCTGGGAAGGCGCATCGGAAAAGCCAGGTCTTCAAGTTCTTTCTGAAGACAGCCAATGCAGGGGCCTGTCTAAGGTCTTTGGGGAAGGTGTTCCAGAGTCGAGGGGCCACCATGGAAAAGGCCCTGTCCCACGTCCCCACCAAGCGCGCTTGCGACGCCGGTGGGATCATGAGCAGGGCCTCTCCAGATGACCGAAGTGAACGTTAGGGGGGTCTCTTTCTATGTTGACTGTGGTTGGGGGCCGGGGTTTTTTTTCAGCCGATCGGGGAGCTTGTTATCTACTTCTCCACTACCTTCAGCCATTTCTCTGAGTCTCTTTTGGAGTGCTGAGAGAGTAGGGCATTCACTTCCTGGGACTGAAGCCTCTTTTACAGCAGAGCTATTGGAGTTTTTTGATGCGGTATTGAGTGTAGTATTATTTTTGCTGCTGTATGTCCTTTGGTTGCAGGGAGGAGGGGGAGTGTCTGAATGGCTCTCCAGGAACTCATCTATTACCTGGAATTTTGATTCTGAGGGACTGAGACTAAGCACTGAGGTTAAATTGGTGCTGTTGGGGCATAGCTCGTTTTTTCCAAATAGGGGACATTTCCTGGAGTTCAGGTTCCAGTCCTCCATTATGTCCTTTAATTGCTTGCCCGTTGTTTCTTCAGATAATTTGGCTACTTCTGGCTCATAGTCAGCTTGGCAATCTACAGATCCAGTTCTGCTCTCCATTTCTTGGCTTGGGTAGTTTCCTGGAGGTGCCGCAGTCAGAATCCCATGCTCTACCAGCCCAGCCAAAGCTTCAATGGTTGCCCTTAAACTTCTCTTTGCAACATATCCATTCTCTGAAATAATTTTGCTGCTGTCTGCTCTGCTAAGAAGCATTGGTCTCACATGAGGTCACGCATTGTGGGTTCAGCATTCTCCTTAGCTGCTGGGTGAAGTCTGCTAGACCTCTCTTTGAGAGTGTTTATAATTTCTTTATATGAAGACGATTGTCTTTTTAATCCTGGTGAGGGAGACACTTCTGTTAGGCCTGGGTCAATGGACCAATTTGCAGCACCTTCATTAAGGGAGAACAGGGAGGTAGATTCCGCTTCTTCACCATCATCTCTGGTCTCCATTGCGGTGTAAACAGTGTTTGTGATACTTGCTCTGTCAAATGTAGTGAGATCTGTGAGTTCTTGATTCAACTGGTGCTCACTTGCTATTGATTCTTTCTCAGCATTTTTTGGGTCATAGTATTCTAAAATTGCTGGAAGAAACATTAACAACCTCAGATATGCAGATGACACCACTCTGATGGCCGAAAGCGAGGAGGAGCTGAGGAGCCTTCTAATCAAGGTGAAAGAAGAAAGCGCAAAAGCTGGGTTGCAGATAAACATAAAAAAAACCAAGATTATGGCAACAAGAATGATTGACAACTGGGAAATAGAGGGAGAAAATGTGGAGGCCGTGACAGACTTTGTATTTCTAGGCACAAAGATTACTGCAGATGCAGACTGTGGCCAGGAAATCAGAAGACGCTTACTTCTTGGGAGGAGAGCAATGTCCAGTCTCGATAAAATAGTAAAGAGTAGAGACATCACACTGGCAACAAAGATCCGCATAGTCAAAGCAATGGTATTCCCTGTAGTAACCTACGGATGTGAGAGCTGGACCATAGGGAAGGCTGAGCGAAGGAAGATAGATGCTTTTGAGCTGTGGGGTTGGAGGAAAGTTCTGAGAGTGCCTTGGACTGCGAGAAGATCCAACCAGTCCATCCTCCAGGAAATAAAGCCCGGCTGCTCATTGGAGGGAAGGATACTAGAGACAAAGTTGAAGTACTTTGGCCACATCATGAGGAGACAGCAAATCCTAGAGAAGACAATGATGCTGGGGAAAGTGGAAGGCAAAAGGAAGAGGGGCCGACCAAGGGCAAGATAGATGGATAGCATCCTTGAAGTGACTGGACTGACCTTGAAGGAGCTGGGGGTGGTGACGGCCGACAGGGAGCTCTGGCGTGGGCTGTTCCATGAGGTCACGAAGAGTCGTAGACGACTGAACGAATGAACAACAACAACATTCTAAAATTGATTTTTGGACAAGAGTTGGCAGAGTTTTAAGAGCAGAGGCTTTACGTGACTGGGCCCGTGTAGAGACCATCCTATGGCTTTGAGAGTTTAACTATGCCTAAAATCAAAGTCTGAATTATTTGATACTCCTGGGTTTTGTACAAAGACGTTACTACTTTTACTTTCAAATTATTAAAAAACAGGAGAATACATTCAAGATATATGTTGCATTGAATTAATACTTAAAATAATAAAAATGGTAAAATTGTAAGTAGTAAGATTGAGAAATCTTTAGAGCAGCTAATAGTAAAATAAAAGAATTATAAAAATAAGGGAGAGCAACTATCCCAAACACTTTACACTTTGCATATCCCTTGTAAAATTACCTAAATGCTAAAAATTCTCAATGGGTTTGCTTGTGAAATACAAAAATCTATGTTACTATGAGAGTTAGAGCAAAACCCAGTGTCAAGGTGAAGTCCAGTTAAAGCAGTGGTTCTCAACCTTCCTAATGCCACGACCCCTTAGTATAGGTCCTCATGTTGTGGTGACCCCCAACAATAACTTCTGTTGCTACTTCATAACTAATTTCTGTTGCTACTTCATAACTAATTTTGCTAGTGTTATGAATTGTAATGTAATTATCTGATATGCAGGATGTATTTTAAGTCACTGGACCAAATTTCGCACAAACACCCAATACGACACCAAATTTAAATACTGGTGGGGTTGGGGGTGATTGATTTTGTCATTTGGTAATGCTGGAGTTGCTGGGATTTATAGTTCACCTAAAATCAAAGAGTCTTCTGAATGATGGAATTGAATCAAACATGGCACACAGAATTCCCATGACCAAGAGAAAATACTGGGAAAGTCTGGTGGACATTGACCTTTAGTTTTTGGAGTTGTAGTTCACCTACATCCAGAGAACACTGTGGACAAGCAATGATGGATCTGGCTCAAACTTGGCACAAATACTCAATATGCCCAAATATGAACACTGGTAGAGTTTGGAGAAAATAGATCTTGACATTTGGGAATCGTAGTTGTTGGGATTTATAGTTCACCCACAATGAAATAGCATTCTGAACCCCACCAATGATAGAATTGGACCAAATTTTCCACACAGAACCCTCATGACCAACAGAAAATACTGTTTTCTGATGGTCTTTGGCGACCCCTCTGACACCCTCTTGCGACCCCCACAGGGGTCCCGACCCCCAGGTTGAGAAACATTGAGTTAAAGATATATGGAGTAATCTCCAGTAGTTGATGTACTTTCACTGGCTGGCAACTTTTTTGTCAGTTGCTTCCATGAGAGGTCAGCTGAATCTACCCTTGAACTTCAGTCACTGTCTTAGTTTATTATTCTTGTTCCTTGCACCTTGCACCTTCTTCTTACTCCCTTTCACTTTTGCCTTTATTTCAACTCCTTCTCAGCACTGTGTAACTCTCACAACAAACAAACGGCAGTGTTTTAAACTGCAGCCACAGGGTTAGGAATGCAGGCAGGGAGAGGAAATCACAGCCTTCCACCCTGTGGTAGAAAAACAAGGCAAGGCAAGAAATTTAATACATGGTCATTTGTGGATTTGAAGTCTTGTGTCTGTTTGTGAGTCCTTCTCAGAAACTGGGCACTTCTGGTTGGAATGCAGTTTGATGGGTGATTGATGGTCCAATGCCAGCTAAACAAAGGAGGTGCTGGCTGATGGATCAAAGGCGCAGTTATGGAAGAGGGTTGAATGAAAAGTAATGCCTCCACCTTCGTCACTTAGGTTTGGATGGGAATATTTTAATAAATCAAACGCAGAAATAATCCTTAGAATGTGCTCTTTAACTACCACTATTCACTTTCCCACATAATCACCAGACAATTGGATACATTTCTGCCAATGATGCAAAAGTTTTCTGAAGCCGTCACGGAAGAAGTCGACACTCTGTTTCCGCAACCCATCGTGCACAGATCTTCCGATAGCTAAGCAAAGCAATTATGTGACCCACACGTTCTTGTGAAATGTCAGTTGTGCTTGAAATTTCTCTCTGAGTGATATGGCGATCGTCCTGAATCAATCTGTCAACCTTTTGCTTGTGAAACCTTTTGCTGTCACAGGACGTCCAACTCTTTGTTTGTCATGCAAGTCAGACGTTCCCACCCCAACATCTTTAAACTTTCTCACCCAATAACACACAGTACTCACATCAACACAATCACCATAAACAGCTTGCATTCTCTGATGAATCTCCTTTGGGGTGACACCTTCTGCCCTCAAGAATTATATTACTGCACATTGCTTAAGTCTACACAGGGTTCCATACTTTGCACTTTAACAACACAACCGTTCAATGCTAAGGCTTCCCACCAAAATGGAACTGTAGAGGAGTGTCTACTGAACAAGCCAGTACCTGACGCATACCAATATTGCCATCTGTTAAGGAGTTACAAAGGATTTATTGATTTTGTCATTTGGGAGTTGTAGTTGCAGGGATTTATAGTTCACGTACAATCAAAGAGCATTCTGAACTCCACCAAGAATGGGATTGAACCAGGCTTGGCACACAAAACTCAGATTCATCAAGAAAAAATAAACTCCTAGTCACACCATTTACAGAAAACCCACACACAGAGATAGATATCTACATAAAAACTCCAATCATCACCCAAGTCAAAAAAGAAGCACCATTAAAGCCTTGGCAGACCATGCAAAAAGAATCTGCGAACCCCACCTCCTCCAAGACGAACTGAACTACCTAAACTGGGCTCTACAGGCCAATGGATATTCCACCTCAGACATCAGAAGAGCTGCAAGACCAAGAACAAGCCACGAGAATAAAGACAAAGATCCACCCAGAGGAAAAGTGTTCTTGCCATACATCAAGGGAACCACTGACCGCATAGGGAAGCTGATGAGGAAACACAACATACAAACTATCACTATTTCCTGTGCTGGTCAATGACCGAAATAAATATTTTGATTTGATTTGATACAAACTATCTACAGACCCACCAAGAAAATCCAAGAAATGCTTCGTTCAGCAAAGGACAAGAGGGATCCTCTCACCTCTGCAGGAGTCTACCGTGTACCATGCAGCTGTGGATAAGTCTACATAGGGACCACCAAACGCAGCATTGCCCAAACACGAATCAAGGAACATGAAAGGCACTGCAGACTACTTCAACCAGAGAAGTCAGCCATAGCAGAGCACCTGATGAACCAACCTGGACAAACACAGAAATGCTGGACCACTCCAACAACCACCATGTCAGACTACACAGAGAAGCCATTGAAATCCACAAGCATGTGGACAATTTCAACAGAAAGGAGGAAACCATGAAAATGAACAAAATCTGGCTACCAGTATTAAAAAACTCTAAAATTAGAACAGGACAACAACAGAGAGGAAACAAACAAGGACATCTAATCACCTCTCAACAAAAGATTGCTCCAGGCACTGCCAGGCAATCAAATGCTAATCAAGGTGGTCAGTTGAAACATTCACACCTAGCTCCAGCAGACAAGAGTCCTTTGTCCCACCCTGGTCATTCCACAGATATATAAACCCATTTTCCTAGTCCCAACAGACCTCACTACCTCTGAGGATGCTTGCCATAGATGCAGGCAAAACGTCAGGAGAAATGCCTCTAGAACATGGTCATACAGCCCAAAAAAAACCTACAACAACCCAAACTCATAAGAGTTTGAGTTATCGTGACTGCTTTTCAGCAGCAGCCTAGAGGTGGACCTACTTTGTTGAGGGCAAAATCTGATGCTTTGCTTCTGTTTATATTCTCTCTAACATCTGTTTAGTCACTAGCTAAAATCTCAACACTATCTTTATTATCTCATTCAATAAAAATAGAGATCTTGATAAGACATCACCAGGGTCTGACGAAAATCTTTAATTGCTTGACATTCTGATTCTCTTGGCCTGTACACCAAATTAGTGGTCAAATCTGTTGATAATAATTCAGGTTCTCTGCAGGCTGTTATTAGGCCAGTACTATTGTGCTCATTATAAACCACTCATGTACTTTTATTTTCTCTCAAGATTTTAAACTTCTCTATTTATAATATGTTTTTTTACAGACCTGAAGCTAGCATTCATCTATTTTAATACTATACAATGATCTAATTACAAGCATTACACAAGTGGTACAGCATCGAGAACTTAAATTAGACAAACAGAACTCAGAAAAATTAGCTCAGACTGTCATACCAGCTAGGGAAGCAGAATCAGTAGCCATGAGGGAGGAGTTCCAGAGGGTTTAAAAGAGGCTATGGTTTCACCGCTGCTGAAGAAACCAGACTTAGATCGTTCGGTTCCTTCTAGCTATCGCCCAGTCTCGAACCTTCCGTTTCTGGGCAAGGTGGTTGAGAGGGCAGCAGAAGAACAGTTGCAGCAGTTCCTAAATGACAAGGCCGGACTTGATCCCTTCCAGTCCGGCTTCCGTAGGGGGCACGGGACGGAGACTGTGCTAGTTGCCATCACAGATCAGCTTCGCTACCAGATGGATCAAGGCGGATCAGCGCTGCTTGTGTTATTGGACCTCACAGCAGCATTTGATACGGTCAATCACAATCTATTGACCCACCGCCTAGCCATGACTGGGGTTAGGGGGATACCCCTTAAATGGGTGTCCTTCTTCCTCCAGAATCGGGGACAGCGTGTGGTGAGGGGAGGGATGGTTTCCGAGCGATCTCCGCTAACTTGTGGGGTCCCGTAGGGAATTATTCTCTCTCCTCTATTATTTAACATCTATATGCGACCACTTGCCCAACTGGTGCGGAGCTTTGGGCTTGAGTACCACCAGTACGCGGATGACACTCACCTCATTCTGAGGATGGAGGGCCGGCCGGACTCTGTACCCGAAAATTTCCATCAGTGCCTTGAGGCCGTTACTGGATGGTTGAGTGCCAGCAGGTTGAGGGTGAACTCAGCGAAGATGGAGATCGTTTGGCTGGGCCGTCCGGGTGGGAGGGAGATCCAGCTGCCTACCCTGGATGGCGAGACACTACGTCCGTCACCTTCTGTAAAAAGTCTTGGTGTCTTATTGGACCCTCTGCTCTCAATGGAGGCCCAGGTCTCTGCTGTGAGCAGATCTGCATTTTTCCATATATGTCAGGCTAGGCGACTGGCTCCCTACCTATCTAGGAACGACCTGGCTACGGTGATCCAGGCGACGGTCATCTTGACTCTTAACTACTGTAATGCCCTCTACATTGGCCTTCCTTTGTCAGTGATCCGGAAACTGAAGCTGGTGCAAAATGCGGTGGCTTGTCTTCTTGCCGGGGTGCCGGTGAGGTGTCGTATCACCCCAATTCTACAACAGCTGCACTGGCTACCGATTGAGTACCGGATTACTTTCAAGGTGCTGGTATTAACCTTCAAGGCCTTATATGGTCTGGGGCCGGTGTATCTGAGGGCCCGCTTATCCCCCTACCAACCCCAGAGATTACTTTGGTCCAAAGACCAAAATTTGATTGAAGTCCCCAACATCCGGACTTATCATCTGTCCTCTACTAGGCAGAGAGCCTTCTCGATTGTAGCCCCTTATTTATGGAATGCCTTGCCAGTTGAAACCCGAACTATTCGAGACCTACTTGCTTTTCGGAAAGCCTGTAAAACCTTTATCTTCCGACAAGCTTTCGATGGGTGAATAACTCTGGACTATGTCTGTTCTTGTTTTTATTGTATTTTAAAGTTAATTGTATTGTTTTAATCTACTGCTGTAAACCGCTCCGAGTCAAATTGGGAGTAGCGGTATACAAGTCAAATAAATAAATAAATAAATAAATAAATAAATAAATTTTCACATGCAGGTTCGATATATGTACCTGCAAAAATTCAATCACAGATACTTCTGAAAGTAATAAGAAGCAATAATAAGCTTTATTTATACCCCGCCCCCTCTCCCTGAAGGGACTCAGGGTGGCTAAGTACAAAGACTAAACCAAAGGTTTGCTTTTTTACTAATGCCTTCAGCATAGCAACCTGAAAAAAATGCACCGCTAACAAGCCATCTGTTGGCACTGCTATACAAGACTTGAATGTCTAAAAATGTATGATGAGAGGATGTGATGACAGTTCTGTATAAAATGTGAATCTAAAGGTATACCTGTCAATCATATATTTAATTTTGAACCCTGAAATTTTGTGTTTAACTCTTTAGTGTTCAATCACGTTTACAGGCTGAAAAGTCTATAAAACCTTGGCTAGGATAGTCTGCAGTTTAAAAGATAGATAAGCACAGTTTAGAGCAGGGGTCCCCAAACTTTTTAAACAGAGGGCCAGGTCACAATCCCTCAAACTGTTGGAGGGCCGGATTATAATTTGAAAAAAAAAATGAATTAATTCCTATGCACACTGCACATATCTTATTTGTAGTGCAAAAAAACCCCTTAAAAACAATGCAATAATTAAAATGAAGAACAATTTTAACAAATATAAACATTAGTATTTCAATGGGAAGTGTGGGCCTGCTTTTGGCTGGTGAGATAGGATTGTTTTTGTTGTGCGCTTTCAAGTTGTTTCAGACTTAGTTTGACCCTGAGCGAGGGCCAGGTAAATGACCTTGGAGGGCCATATCCGGCCACCGGGCCATAGTTTGAGGACCCCTGGTCTAGAGTTTTCCAAACTGTGTGCCATGGCGCGTTAGTGTTTTGCCCGCAGTGTGTCAGTGGGTCACACAAAGATGCCGATTAGTAACCCCTCCCAGGTCATAGCAATATCCATGCTGCATGGGAGTGCCAATTGAATCTCTTCTGCATGGGTTATTTCCCTTTCCCTTTCATTCTGTTCTTTTTGTGGATTCCTTTGTAGATCTGAGAGTTACTAGTTTAATACTAGCTTTTGGTACAAATGTTTGATTCATACAATCATAGAATCATAGAATCCTAGATTTGGAAGAGACCTCATGGGCCATCCAGTCCAACCCCCTGCCAAGAAGCAGGAATATTGCATTCAAAGCACCCCCGACAGATGGCCATCCAGCCTCTGTTTAAAAGCTCCAAAGAAGGAGCCACCACCACACTCCGTGGCAGAGAGTTCCACTGCTGAACGGCTCTCACAGTCAGGAAGTTCTTCCTCATGTTCAGATGGAATCTCCTCTCTTGTAGCTTGAACCCATTGTTCCGTGTCCTAGTCTCCAGGGAAGCAGAAAACAAGCTTGCTCCCTCCTCCCTGGGGGGCCTGTAAAGAATTGCCTCTAAAATAAGACATGCAATTTGAGCCCAGCGGGAAGTCAGGCCCCCCCAAAGAGAAGTTCTCAAGGATATTCCACCACAAATGGTCTTTAGATGGCTTGTGAAATATAACAAAGTCCTTTATTAATGAACAATCAAACAGAAACTTCTCTTGTCTTCAATAAAGTTAAACAAATGCTTCCAGGCCTTTATGCAACTGGTGGCTTTCTAATCATGCCCACGAGGGACAGGCAATTGTCTGTAATCTAAGCCTTACTGATGTGGGCTCCGCTACCGGGTCGAACTGCGTCTCGAGCACCAAGTGGACCTACCAGTAAGGCCAGTAGATTCTCCAGCTGGAGTTCTTTGGTCTTCCAAACTGTTTACACTCCGAAATTCCTCAAAGCTTTAGGGCTGCTTCCCTGGAAATCTTTGGAAATCTTTGGATGCTCTTAAGACTGTTCTCCCCCGGAAAGTCTTAAGGGTTGAAACTTTTGTACAGGAGAAGCTTGTACACGTCCTCTAAATTAGCTTTCCTTGCTGAGACTAACTAAAAAAATTGCTCCCTTCCCTTCCCAATTGCCTTGAACAAGGGGCGGAACCAAAACTTAACAATGATGGACAGGTGACTTGCCCTACGACTGCAACCAAAGGAAGCCACCTTTCTGCAGAATCCCTGAAACCTTGGACTGCAATCAAACATTTAATACAAAGCAAATAAAGTTGGAGCTCCTGGTACAGCCGTACCAGCACACTATCTGTCTGAATTCAGAAGTGCCAGAGGAGTTCGACGTGCAGAGGCGGTCCTAGGTAATTTTCAACGGTAAGCAAACAGTATTTTGGCGCCCCCCCCCCAACCAATCATTGATCTATATTTTCTGTTTGTCGTGGAAGTTCTGTGTGCCATATTTGGTTCAATTCCATCATTGGTGGAGTTCAGAATGCTCTCTGATTGTAGGTGAACTATACATCTCAGTAACTACACTTGCCACACTTGCTCCCTTGCCTGGCCCGCTTGGGTCCAGAGGCGTGCCTGAAGACCCCGGTGTGCACCAAAAGTCACCTCTTCTCCTGACTTTCTCCTCAGCCATTGGGACCGAGAGAGAGAGAGAGAGACAGAACAGAGGTGGAAATGCCCACCTTTCCTGAAGGTAGGCGGAAAAACAAAGGAGGGAGCGGAGGTGGGAGATACCTCCAGCCAGAGGGGCTCTCTCTCTCTCTTGGTCCCAATGGCTGAAGAGAAAGTCAGGAGAAGAGGTGACTTTTGGTGTGCACGCTGGGGTCTTCAGACATGGCTCCGGACCCGAAGCGGGCCAGGCGTGGCGGCTCCGCCCCTTGGCCCACCCGTGGATTGGGGAGAGGAGAGGAGGCTGGTGAAGTGCCTGGGGATCAGGAAAGGGAGCCGGTCATGGGGAAGGGATCGAACGCGGAGAACGATTTAGCGCCAGCTCTGCTCGCACACCCGGTGGCCGGGT
Organism: Anolis sagrei ordinatus; assembly: GCF_025583915.1. Taxonomy (NCBI): domain Eukaryota; kingdom Metazoa; phylum Chordata; class Lepidosauria; order Squamata; family Anolidae; genus Anolis; species Anolis sagrei. The sequence continues at coordinate 62,182,033 of NW_026847660.1, read as the reverse complement.
GGAGCAGGAACGAGAGGGGCTAGGCAAGGCTTAAGGGCCCAGCCCCTTTGGGAAGAGCATTGCCCGGTAGCGAGGCAAGAAAGCCGAGGCTCTCCCCGGAGTGCTAGGGCTGTTGTGAGCTGAGGGGGCACTCCTCAAGTGGCGGTCAAGGGGCATTTACAGAGGCGCCTCTGTGCCCCTGGCAAAAAAAAGTGTTCTGCGACCGCTTACTTCACATAATGGACGAGCCACCCCTGTCGACGTGTTCATTCTCTGTAACTTTTTCCGGCTTGTGATCCCACCAGTTCTTTGTTGCAGGCAGATGGTATTTGTGGCACAGGTTCCAATGAATCATCTGAGTAATTGTGTTATGCCTCTGCTTGTAGTCTGTCTGCGTGATCTTCTTGCAGCAGCTGAGGATGTGGTCTATTGTTTCATCTGCTTCCTTGTAGAGTCTACATTTGGGATCTGTCACTGACTTTTCAATTCTAATGGCTTGTTATATTATTATTATTATTATTATTATTATTATTATTATTATTTTGTGCCTCGATAACAGTTTCTCAGTAAGACGTTCCTATGGAAGAGGTACAAAGTTGTTGGCCTCATTCATCAGCACAATGTTTACTTCCAACCTCTCTGTGTAGCTATGCACGCATAGAGACTCTAACACTTCATGCTCGGATGCATTTCAAAATGTAAACAAAAAAGGTTAAAAATAAAATAAACATATGGTTCTTTGTTGGGAATGTGCATGTCTGTCTGCAGTGTATTGCATGCAACTACTGCTGAATTGGGTTTGTTGTCTGTCAGTTTCATGATTGAAATAATCTATTATATTTTGATGGGAGCTGGTTACAGAAACATAGGCTGCAGCTCTGATTTTAAAACACAGTTAATAGGGCTTGATAAACATGCAAAGGAATCTTTCAAATGTCTGTATATGCATTATTTTGAAAACTACATTATGGCACAGTGTTTAAAGGAGGTAGACTACAAGTGACCAAGCATGGTGAATTGTGCACTCATGGTGAACAAACGTGCTAAATTATTTATAAGGTATATAAATAATTAGTAGGATTTGTGTGCATTAATGTCTCTTTTAATCTTCATTCTTCTGCCCATCATTCTGAACGCTTATTTGATTGTCTTTTCCATCATATATTTTTAGTTATCTGAAATGCCCTTCATATGTTGGGAGCTATGAAGGGCACTTCAGATAACTAAAAACGGTATGAGAGAAAAGGCAACAAAATATGTTTATTCCTCTTTGTTCGTGCTTTCTGGTTTGCAAAGCCCCAGACTTTGCTCTGCTGGGGCTGCGATAAACTAAAGTAGTAAATATTTAGAAATATTTAAGTAGTCAGGTAAGAGAATTTATTTATGTATTTATTTATGTATTAATTTATGTCATTTATATGCCAGCCTTCTCACCCTGAAGGGGACTCAGAGTATGTATACATACAATCTATATATATAAAAATGCTCTGGTCATAATGAGTACCTTAAAAACAAAAGAACCAATGAACGAAATCGCACCAAATTTGGCAACAAAACATCTCACAACACAAGGAATGACCATCACTCAAAAAATTATGATTTTTTTTCATTTGGGAGTTGTAGTTGCTGGGATTTATAGTTCACCTACAATCAAAGAGCATTCTGAACTCCACCAACAATGGAATTGAACCAAACTTGGTACATGACCACCAGAAAACACTGGAAGGGCTTGGTGGGCATTGACTTTGAGTTTGGGAGTTGTAGTTTGCCTACATCAAGAGAGCACTATGGACTCAAACAATGAGGAATCTGGACCAAACTTGGCACAAAAATTCCATATGCCCAAATATGTACACAGATGGAGTTTGGGGGAAATAGACCTTGACATTTGGGAATTGTAGTTACTGGGATTTATAGTTCGCCAAAATCAAAGAGCATTCTGAACCCCTCCAATGATAGAATTGGGGCAAACTTCCCACACAGAACCCCCATGACCAACAGAAATTACTGTGGTCTTTAGTGACCCTTCTGACACCGCCCTGGTGACCCCCCCCCCCAGGGTCTTGACTTCCCATTTTGAGAAATGCTGCCTTAAGGCCACCCAGTCCAACTCCCTTCATCAGGGCAAGAAAACATAATCAAAGCCCTCCTGATAAAGGGCCATCCAGCCACTCTCTCACACACATATATGTATATGACAGATGCAGTATCAAAGATTTCAAAGTGACCCCTAAAAAAGGACAATGATATGTTGCATGTTCCAGAGTAGGCAAACCAGACACTCTTCACATCAACACTGACAAAGAAACAACAAGAAATACTGTTTACCCAGAAGCATAAAGAAATTACATAGATTAGAAACCAACACTTTCTCATTGCTTTATTTTCCAGATCACCAGACTGGGCCACAGCAACGCGTGGCAGGGGACCGCTAGTATATTATATTATTAGCATAGTACAATATCAGTATTATATATTACTATATTGTACTATACCATTATATTGTAATATTATTAGTAATATTATTTATTTATTTCTGGTATTTCTATCCTGTCTCTTCTCTACCCCCGAAGGGGGACTCAGGACAGCTTACATTTAGTAGTGGTACGATACCGCTACATAAGAATTGCAATAGTAAAATCACAGTTAAATAGAAATAGCAAACATTAAAACAGTAGGTTGTTGTAGGTTTTTTCGGGCTATATGGCCATGTTCTAGAGGCATTCTCTCCTGACGTTTCGCCTACATCTATGGCAAGCATCCTCAGAGGTAGTGAGGTCTGTTGGAACTAGGAAAATGGGTTTATATATCTGTGGAAAGACCAGGGTGGGACAAAGGACTCTTGTCTGCTGGAGCTAGGTGTGAATGTTTCAACTGACCACCTTGATTAGCATTTGATACATTTGATACAGTTGATACAGTTGAAACATTCACACCTAGCTCCAGCAGACAAGAGTCCTTTGTCCCACCTAACTCCAGCAGACAGGTTAGATTTAGATTTGGTGGGACTCAGAGCCTCCATTTTGCCCCAGAGGTTTATGAACCTGAATCAAAGCCCTGGTTTACCTCTGGAATGGGAAAATGACCAGTATGGGGAACACAGTTGCTGCTCATTTCCCTTTCTCATGGAGTGAACCAAAACATTCCCTTGGTTTGAGTTTAGTTTAGTTAGTTACCACATTTATATCCCGCCCTTCTCAACCCCGAAGGGGACTCAGGGCGGCCTTACAAAGGCTACAATTCAATGCCATATATTAATATATCGGTAAACAAACAAAAAACATTAGAACCAAACCCACTAAAAGCATAGCAATAAAACATCAATTAAAATCACATGATCCAAGGTAAAGGTATCTCCTGACATTAAGTCTCGTCATGCCCAAATCTGGGGGGTGGTGCCCATCTCCATTTCTAAACCGAAGAGCTGGCATTGTCCGTAGACACCTCCAAGGTCATATGGCCAGCATGACTGCATAGAGCACCATGATTGCATTGATCTACTCACATTTGCATGTTTTTGAACTGTTAGGTTGGCAGAAGCTGGGGCTAATAGTGGGAGCTCACCCACTCCCCAGATTCGAACTGCCAACCTTTCGGTCATGTGGCCAGCATGACTGCATGGAGCACTGTTACATTCCTGCAGAAGTGGGTACCTATTAATCTACTCACATTTGCATGTTTTTGAACAGCTAGGTTGGTAGTAGCTGGGCCTAACAGCGGGGGCTCACCCCGCTACCCAGATCTGAGCCACCAACCTTTTCTGAAGAACTGACAGTAATGAAACAAGTGAGACTAGAGCAGATGAATTGTACTGCAATTCCAGCAAATCCAGACTCATTTACAAGAAATCTTGGAAAGTGATTTTTATTTGCACTAAGTTACTATAGCTCAGCAAAAGTTGCTAATGAAGCTTGTGTGTGAAAACTTTGGTTTTCTACCCCGAATCTTTTCTCCCTCCCCACCGAGTTCATTACAGGTTAGTCTGAATCAGTTCTCCTTTTCTACCAATGTTCCCAAATAGTCCTTATCGGCCATTTTCTCATGAGAAACTCCCAGATGTCTAGGTGTTTTTTCTCTACGATCCTTGGCATCTCTCTCTGGCCTCGAACTGTCATGGATGAATTATGGTGTTTTCACAACAGCAGAACGACATTCATGTCAGTAGATCTAATTTAATTATTTATCCTCATTTGAAAGATTTGACTTTTCTTTGGTTTAACCTCTTCTAGAATCCCCAAATTTGGGTCTTCCATTTTTGTAGAAAAAAATTGACTAATTTCCTACTTTTATCTATTTTATATCTTTCCTCTTCCAGTGTATTTGCTTTTTCTCTCATTGTCATTGTCCTACAACAATTCAACACGTAAAAAGAAAATAAAGAAGGAAGCGGGGAAAGACATCTTGAAACAAAATTAGAGGTTGGCCACGAAAAATATGATAATAATAATAATAATAATAATAATAATAATAATAATAATAATCTTTATTTATACCCCGCCACCATCTCCCCGATGGGGACTCGGGGCGGCTTACATGAGGCCAAGCCCTACAACACAATACAATAAAAGAAGTGAAAAACAAACAATAGCATAATAAATTGCAAAATACAGCAAACAATATAAAATTAAAATAAAATCATTCATCTATATATATAAAAATGCTCTGTTCATAATGAGTACCTTAAAAACAAAAGAACCAATGAATGAAATCACACCAAATTTGGCAACAAAACGTCTTACAAAACAAGGAGTGATCATCACTCAAAACATTATGATTTTGTCATTTGGGAGTTGTTGTTGCTGGGATTTATAGTTCACCTACAATCAAAGAGCATTTTGAACTCGCCTAACGATGGAATTGAACCAAACTTGGCACAAAGGCCTCCCAAGAAAATGCAGGATTCAAGACTACAGTGGCATGGCCATGTCATGAGAAGAGAACCAACATCAGTAGCACAAACAGCACTACATTTGGAGACTGGAGGACGATGACCACGTGGACAGACGAAGAAAAGATGGATGGACACCATCTTTGCATGCTGCCAATCCAAGAGCTGAGGATACCTAAAACGCCCTGTGAAAATGACAGTCACAATGCTACACCCCCCCCCCCCCAATTGGGAAAATAGTCTAGGAAGAAGACAGTCCACCTGTCCTATCACTTCAAGAGAAAAACAAAAGTCTGAAAAATATAGATTGCCAATTCAATTTAAAAAAAAATTAAGTTGGTTGTCTTGTCTAATAATATTTATCTAAAATTGGCACCATATACCAGAAAACGTTATTAAGGCTAGCTTTAAGACCAACTTTAAATATCTTTTGATGTCCACCAACATTTTGTTTTCCATTCTCAAGTTGAGAGTAAAGTAACTGCTTTGGGAGACAGGGATTAGGCATTGGACAACGTGGCCAATCCAGCAAAGCCGATGACAGAGAATCATCGTTTTCATGCTGCTCATATTTGCTTCTTCTAGAGCACTGATATTTGTCCGTCTGTCTTCCAAAGACATTTGCAAGATATTTTTTAAAAGGCAATGCTGATTGAATCTTTCCAGAAGTCAAGAGTGACGTTTGTTGATGGCACATGTTTTATAGGTGTACAATAGACAATAGCCTTATAAGCAAGCATCCCAGTATCCCTACAAATGTTCAGATCCTTGAACACTTTCTGCTTTATTAGAAAAAATGCTGCACTTGCAGAGCTAGACAGTGTTGTATATTGGCATTGATGTCAACTGTTGTGGAGAGGCGGCTGCCTAAGTAGAAGAAATGGTGAACATTTTAAAGCATATACAATTTATTTTAACTAACCAGCTTAACTGTCACGTTGCCAGGGCTCTGCCTTATTCAGGTAGAGATGAACCAAACAAATACCCAGTTTGTATTAAACAATTTAATTTAAACCTCACTCACTTTCTGGCTGTTTTAATAGTCCAAAATATAAAATATAAAGATTTCACTCAGCCACAGAATATAAAACAAAAACAGCAAACACTGTTGCACGTTCAAGATAACTCTGTAGTCAAAAGGTCCAGTTAGTGGTCAAATGCCGAGAGTTCAATAAACAAAGTCCAGGGATCAAGAGTCTATTTCGTAGTCAAAAGCCAGTCCAAGATTCAAGGTTCTAGGATTCCAAAGGTTCAGGAGACAGGTCAGGATACCAAAAATCCACAAACCTGGGGGAAAACCAGCAGTATTTACCACCAAAATAAAAGAATTACTTTCCTCCCAAAGATCAGTCCCAAGGCTAGGTCCTTATATCCAGAAACACACAGCTGCAACCCATCTCTTGCATACCTCCACCCTTAATTGCTTTCACCCATGAACTCTTACTTACAGATTACGCAACCCAGTGGTTCTCAACCTGGCGTCCCCAGATGTTTTTGGCCTAGAACTCCCAGCTGTTAGGATTTCTGGGAGTTGAAGGCCAAAAATATCTGGGGACCCCAGGTTGAAAACCACTGCTTAGCACTAAGACTTAAATTAACCCTTCCATCATCAACTGCCAGGTCTGCCACCGCCAACCAGGTCTGCCACCGCCAACCAAAAAAGATACATGACAAATGTATCATGTCTCATAGTTGATGGTGATCAACTATGGGACATGATACATTACATTACCCAATGGAATTCTGGGATCTGAAGTCCAAAACACCTGGAGGGCCACAGGTTGTGCACCACTGCTTTGCAGTTTTAAAACTCTAATGGCTCAGTTCCTCCACCAGGTGTCTCCATCTGATTGATTTAGTATAGATCTGTCCTTGCAGCTGCTGCTTTAATCTTATCTACTGTTTGTCCTTCAGTGGGCAAAGTAGTCAAAACTTTGTCCTTGAAGCATCAGGTGAACATGTTAATTAGATCTCTCCCCACCCTATGATAATTTAGGCTGGATCTACACTGTCATATAATCCAGATTATCAAAGAAGATAATCTAGACCAGGGGTCCCCAAACTAAGGACTGTGAGGACTGTGAGCCGGATATGGCCCTCCAAGGTCATTTACCCGGCCCTCACTCAGGGTCAACCTAAGACTGAAACTACTTGAAAGCACATAGCAACAGCAACATTCCTATCTCATCAGCCAAAAGCAGGCCCACACTTCCCATAGAAATACTGATAAGTTTATATTTGTTAAAATTGTTCTTCATTTTAATCATTGTATTGTTTTTAAGTGTTTTTTGCACTACAAATAAGATACGTGCACTGTGCATAGGAATTCGTTCATGTTTTTTTTTCAAATTATAATCCAGCCCTCCAACAGTTTGAGGAACTGTGACCTGGCCCTCTGTTTAAAAAGTTTGAGGACCCCTGATCTAGACTATTGGATTATATGAGTCTACATTGCCATATAATCCAATTCAAATAAGACAATCTAGATTTTATATGACAGTGTAGATAATTAATAATAATAATAATAAAACTTTTTTTATATACCGCTCTATCTCCCCGAGGGGACTCAGAGAGGTTCCCAGGTGAAGATCACAGAACATACAAAGTAAAAACAACATAACCATAAGATTAACTAAAAAAAATATGCATAAAAATTGTCACAATAACACACATATATTAAAAATAATCCTGCCTGTTCAAGGCAATTTAAAAAATTTAAAAGGCCGGGCCAAGATGGGACCCTAGTCATGGTGTTGTGAACCAGAAGCCTTAACAGAGCCAAACACAAGGGTAAAGGTCCAGCAAAGTTTATTAAAGTAACAAAAATGGCTTACTCAGTGTTACTAGCAAAACTGAAAGTCTGTAGCAAAAGCCAAGCAAAAAACACAACTTGGAATATAATCTAGATTATACTAGGATATAATCTGGGATAACAAAAAGTATCAGCGAACTGCTTCTAAAACACAGAGTCCAATAAACATCAATAAACAAGGTAGGAGCAAGCAAAAACGTAGTCTAGAAACAGTCCAAGGTCAAGGCACGTCCAGAAAAAACGGTAACAGTCCAAAGTGTGAAGTCGTCATCCCAAAACAATCCGAAGTCAGCAGGAAGATAGCAGTCAGACCTTACAGGATTCCAGAAGGTAGAAGCACGGAAACACAGCGATCTGCAGTCCCAGGACCCAAGGCAAGAGTAATGGCAGCAACAAAGTCCCAAGCCCAGTACAACACTTTGCCTACTGCAAAGTTCCAATAGTTTGATACCTTACTTTTATCCTATAATTCCTCATCAGAGGTAGAGCTGGACTCCACCCTGTCTTCATCACTCTCAGGTGCCTTTGCTTCCACAGCTGCTCGCCACCGCCCGTCCCTCCAACTTTTCCAGCGTCTATCAAGACTTAGATCACCCCATGTATTACTAGGTTGCCAGTCTCCCGAAACCCTTCAAACTCCTCACTTGATGTGGGTTGGGTACATATGTCCCTGATCTCTTGTACACGGGTCCAATCTAACCCATCCTCCTCCCTGTCATCACTCGCAGTCCCATCACTCCCCATGAACCTCATGAAGTCTTCCTCCTCAGTTGGAGCATTAAGTATTTCATGGATCCGCTTCCTTTCTCTCTCTTCATCTGACTCTTGCTCCCGAGTAGCCCATTTCAAGCCTCTGCCCCAATCTCCCTCCTCCTCAATTTCAGAATCAGAGAAACCTTTAAACGATTCGGAATCTGTAGGTGTCATGAATATCTCTCTAATTCGCTTCCTTTGCTGCTCTTGATCCATCACCTGAGCAGCCCTCTTTCCCATTCTACTACCAGTTGTAGCTTGCTCAACACACTCTACTGCAACACATGGTGCCTAACTTATTTGTGTATAAAGACAGTATAGTTCTTTTTATTTAAATCTAAGAGGCATTCAAGAAGCAGGTAATCAAGTATACAAGTAATGTTAAAATGAGGAAAACTCAATTTAGCTAATCAGGGCATTATTTAAAATCTGTTATTGTTGTTATTTTCCTGAGGACAGCTTTGCTCCAACCACACTGAAAAAAAATGAACAAATGAAAAGCGTAAAGAGGTTCCCCAAATAATATTCCCCTGTGTTTTCAGAGTCTTGAACTTATTTTTGTTTATAAACCAATATTTTGTTATGGGTGGCTTTTACGTGTTTCTAAACTCAAAAAAGGAAGGAGAGGGGAAGCCAGATCACATACTCAAGAGGAGCTAAGGGAGAGCTGGTGGGCAGGAAGGAGGTTACCTCAGTGAAATGAACTTTAATATCCTAAAGTAATTTAGGTGGTGGCAGCGAATGTACCAAAGTACACACGTTACTTCATATGTACACATAAACACCAAGAATCAGATTCCATTATATTGGTGTACATCCGTGGGATATATTCTGAGTTATAATACCCAATATTCCTTTATACTGAGCGAAGGAAGATAGATGCTTTTGAACTGTGGTGTTGGAGGAAAGTTCTGAGAGTGCCTTGGACCGCCAGAAGATCCAACCAGACCATACTACAGGAAATAAAGCCCAACTACTCAATGGAGGGAAGGATAGTAGAGGTAAAGATTAAGTACTTTGGCCACATCATGAGAAGACAGGAAAGCTTAGAGAAGACAATGATGCTGGGGAAAATGGAAGGAAAAAGGAAGAGGGGCCGACCAAGGGCAAGATGGATGGATGGATGGATGGTATCCTTGAAGTGACTGGCTTGACCTTGAAGGAGCTGGGGGTGGTGACGGCAGACAGGGAGCTCTGGCGTGGGCTGGTCCATGAGGTCACAAAGAGTCGGAAGTGACTGAACGAGGGAACAACAACAGAAAGAGTTCTGGAAGTGGAACACACTGAATTCTTTTGGTTCAGTATCCATCACATTATCAAAACCTTGCAGATAGTAATCAGACACCTGACATTTTTATTATGCATGTATGTAGACATCCTGTTGCCAATGGCCAAAGTAGTCTTCCTATCACAACATTAGGATTGTGTTCTATTAATTCTGCAAAGTAAAAGCCTTCTTTAAAACAACCTTTTTCTTTCCATTATATTAGCGTTAAGCTACATATGTGATATGATCACATTATTAAATAAGAAGCAATTACAGAATTTTCAAAGTGGTTAGTAAGATTTTGTTTAATTTCTGCCACTTACTTTCTCTATTTCTTCTCTTTGAAATCTCTTTTGGTCTTAACAAAATGCTGAAAAATAATGATTTCCTTAAATATTAATGTCAAGGGCTGCCTGGTATTCAGGAGTGACAGCACTAGCAATTTTTAGATCTCTGAATATTTATAACTTCATTACAGATTCATTGTTGCTGCTGTGTTATGTAACAGCAGAGACAATTCGAGATTCCTACAAAGTAGGAAATGACAGAAAAGATAGCAGCTGAAAAAAAATGCATGCAGCAGTTATGCTCATTTTGTGGGATGCACAAGATGGAAAGCGATACTCAATGGAGGATTGTATCATACATTTGGGATAGTTGGAGGAGGTCATTCAAATATTCAAAATGCATCCAGCTTTGAGCTGATCTACACATTATACAAAACTCAAATGGTAGAATGCGATTTCCTCCCACCTCAATGTATCAGTGGGAAAGGACGGTGATTGATTTGTTGCCCTCAGCTGGGGATTCATCCTGGCACTATGTGCCAGAACAATGGGGACAAGGAGCAGGTTTTGGATGGCCTATTTAAGGCAGCTTCAACCCCTTTCTCTCTCTCTATGGACTTCCTTGATGAACTAGGCTGCAGCATCAGCTATGATTCCTGGTGGCAGGGCAACTATAGCCGCTTGATGTTTCAGTAAACAAACCTTTTAAGAATTTCCTGAAAAAGGAACATGAATCCTGGCTGTCAACTGACAACCTTCTGCTGATACTCTGCAGAAAAATAAAAAGAGCACCAGCGTCAAAATTGGCAGAACGGGTATCAACAGCCTGTAAGCTAATTTCAGAAAAGGGTAGTGCTGCCCTCCTTTTTTAAATGTTGCATCACAAATGCTGTTGATAGCTCAGAGGACGATGTACTAGGGGATAATGAAGATAAAGACAGCTCAAAAGCATCAGGAACTGATTTTTTTTCTTTCTTGTAGTTTTTGAGATAAAAGACATTTGAGATATTGGGATATTATTATAAACACTTAGAAACAAATGCGGTCATCGCTAATAGTCAACATGGATTTATCAAAAACAAGTCATGCCAGACTAATCTGATCTCTTTTTTCGATAGAGTTACAAGCTGGGTAGATGCGGGAAATGCTGTGGATGTAGCATACCTGGATTTCAGTAAGGCCTTCGAGGGTGCTCACCAATGCTTCCTCTTCATCCTGGAAAGAAGTGAAGAGCGGAGTGCCGCAGGGTTCCGTCCTTGGCCCGGTCCTGTTCAACATCTTTATTAATGACTTAGATGAAGGGTTAGAAGGCAAGATCATCAAGTTTGCAGACGACACCAAATTGGGAGGGATAGCCAATACTCCAGAGGACAGGAGCAGGATTCAAAACGATCTTGACAGATTAGAGAGATGGGCCAAAACTAACAAAATGAAGTTCAACAGTGACAAATGCAAGATACTCACTTAGGCAGAAAAAACCAAATGCAAAGATACAGAATGGAGGATGATGCCTGGCTCGAGAGCAGTACGTGTGAAAACGATCTTGGAGTCTTTGTGGACAACAAGTTAAACATGAGCCAACATGAGATTCCATCTGAACATTAGGAAAAACTTCCTGACTGTGAGAGCCGTTCAGCAGTGGAACTCTCTGCCCTGGAGTGTGGTGGAGGCTCCTTCATTGGAAGCTTTTAAGCAGAGGCTGGATGGCCATTTGTCAGGGGTGATTTGAATGCAATATTCCTGCTTCTTGGCAGGGGGTTGGACTGGATGGCCCATGAGGTCTCGTCCAACTCTTTGATTCTGGGATTCTATGATTCTATGATTCTATGATTCTATGTTTACTGAACTGAATGATGTATCTGCGGGCCCATCCAGACAGGGCACAAAACGCGTGCCCTTCCGGATATTAGCGGGGGATGTCCAGACAATGCCCCATGAAAACATGAGTGCTTTTGGCACAAAGCAGGAAAACTCCGCTTTGTGCTGAGGTAATTGTTAGCGGGAAAGACATAGTTTTCTTGAAAGACCAGCTGTGGGCAGAGTATGGACTGCCTCCTCAAGTCGTGAGGGGCTGCCTGCACAGCCTTCTCATGTTTTTCGGCTTCCATGAGGCTGGAGTATCCAAGAGGGCTTTAATGCTCTCCGCAAACCCCACAATAACACTTTAAAAATAAAAGAACATACCCTCCTGTCATTAGCATGGAGCCTGTGCTCTCATGGCGTGTAGGAATGATGAACTGAAAGATGTATCTGAGAGCCCATCCAGACAGGGCACAAAATGCGTGCTCTTCTGGATATTAGCGGGGGAAGTCCAGACAATGCTCCACGAAAACATGAGTGCTTTTGGCACAAAGCAGGAAAATTCCGCTTTGTGCTGAGGTAATTTGTTAGCGGGAAAGACACGGGTTTTCTTGAAAGACCAGCTGTGGGTGGAGTATGGACTGCCCCCTCAAGTCATGAGGAGGCTGCCTGCACAGCCCTCTCATGTTTTCCGGACTCCATGAGGCCGGAGTATCCAAGAGGGCTCTGACGCTCTCTGCAAACCCCAACAACGTTTTAAAAATAAAAGAACATACCCTCCTGTCATTAGCGTGGAGCCTGAGCTCTCATGGTGTGTAGGAACGATGAACTGAAAGATGTATCTGAGGGCCCACCCAGACAGGGTACAAAATGCATGCCCTTCTGGATATTAGCGGGGGATGTCCTCACAATGCCCCACAAATAATGTGTGCTTTCGGCACAAAGCAAGAAAACTCCACTTTGTGTTGAGGTAATTTGTTAGTGGGAAAGACACAGGTTTTCTTGAAAGACCAGCTGTGGGCGGAGTATGGACTGTCCCCTCAAGTCGTGAGGGGGCTGCCTGCACAGCCCTCTCATGTTTTCTGGCCTCCATGAGGCCGGAGTATGCGAGATGGCTCTAACGCTCTCCGCAACAACCCTTTAAAAATAAAAGAACATACCTGCCTGTCATTAGTGTGGAGCCTGAGCTCTCGTGGTGTGTAGGAATGATGTGCCAGGAGAAGGGGGGGAGGAAAATCGCTCCTGCACCCCGTCTCCTGGCAAATCATTCCTACACGCAAGGGGAGCTCAGGCACCATGCTAATGGTGCCCAGGTAAGTTCTTTTATTTTAAAGGTTTTTTGGGGGGCATTTGGGGAGGCGTCTGATTTTTTTCTGTCCTCCTGGAAAGTTATGGGAGGGCATCTAGACACCCAACCCCAAAAGTGTGCATTTTCCAGGCTGGTGTGCAGACTATAGTCCGCCCTCGCCCAGGTTTTTAAAACTCGGATCGGCCCAGACTTTACCACTTTCTGGAACCGCCCTGAATTAGTATAAAAGATTCAGAATATATTTTGATGAAGGAAATCAATGAAACAGTCAGGATTCCATGGAAATGTCTTCCGAAGTGTTCAATGGTCAAAACTGTTTGAGAACTACTGAATTACTAAATTTGGGAACCACTGTATCATGCCACAACTGGGGTGCAGACCCAATCTCAGATCACTAGGCCTGATTGTTTGTTTCTGAATGGCAGGGGGCTGAACTGGATGGCTCCTGTGATCTCTTCCAGCTCTGTGATTCTAAGATTGGGATACATCAAATTGAAAATGTAATAATTTTGACTACTTATATGAAAAGTGAGGTGATTTAAAGATTTAAATTCTAAACTTATTATCTGCCAAAGAGAAACTAACCAAACTAATTATTGGATTCTATGATAACATTCCAGAAATCTTAAACAACAAAAACAACAATTTTATTGATTAGCCAGTTGGCCTTATCAAAAACAGACAGTGCAAACACAACATACAACATACGTCTGGTCCTCTTAAAATAGAATACAAATATATGTATTTATCACAGAAATCTTAAACATTACTGGAGGGACCTGCTATATTGGCACTTCCTATGGCATTACCAGAGATACCCAGTTCTAAACTTGCATCTAAATCACTCCTATGTGAGGTACCCCAAGTTGCGATTCTCTCCCCTCTTCAACATCTATGTTAGACCCCTTGCTAGTTTGGTTCGGAGTTTTGGCTTAGACTGCTATCAATATGCGGACGACACCCAACTCCTTCTGCGTTTGGAGCCGGGAGCAACGTCAATACCAGACAATTTCACCTTATGTCTGGAGGCTCTGTCGAACTGGCTACGTGCTAGTAGACTGAAGGTGAACCCGACAAAGACTGAGATTCTCTGGTATGGCCGCTCGATTGGTCTGACCCATTTGCTACCCACCTTCGATGGTGCTGCCCTATCTCCTTCGCCTACCGTTAAGAGCTTGGGTGTCATTTTGGATTCGCAGCTGACAATGGAAGCTCAGGTCGCTGCTGCCAGCAAACAGGCCTTTTTCCATCTACGACAAGCAAGGCAATTGGCACCCTACCTATCTGATGAGGCTCTGGCAACAGTCATCCATGCCACGGTCACGTCTAGGCTGGACTATTGTAACGCCCCGTATGTTGGCCTTCCGATGTCTATGACCCGAAAGCTCCGTATTGTTCAGAATGCGGCAGCCAGGCTACTCACAAGAACACCCATGAAATGCCATATAATACCAGTGTTGCAGCATTTGCATTGGCTTCCAACTGATTACCGTGGTCTATATAAGATGCTAGTTCTGACCTTTAAAATTCTTTACGGCCAGGGTCCATCATATCTTAGGGACCGCCTCTCCTTCTCCCATCATCGGAGGTCGCAACGACCATCCCAACGTGACTTACTTTATATACCGGGTCCTAGAGAAGTGCACTAGGAAAGGACCAGACGCAGAGCTTTTTCTATTTCTGCCCCTGCCTTATGGAATTCCTTGCCGCCCTATATGAGAGCCATGCGTGAGTTCGGGCCTTTTACCCTCGCACTTAAGACCTGGCTTTTTACTAGAGCTTTTGATCTTTGTTTATTTCATCAATATCTGTATGTATTTTTATCCTTTACAATTTTAGCTTGTAAATTGCCTAGAGCATCTTGGATGGAGGGTGATTAATAAGTAATTAAATGATGATGGTGATGGTGATGGTGATGATGATGAAATCAGGCATCTCTAAACTCTGGCACTCCAGCTGTTTTGGTCTCCAACTCCCAGAAGCCCTAGTCAGCTTCAATGGCCAGGAATTCTGCGAAGTAGAGGCCAAAACAGCTGGACGGCCAATGTTTGGAGATGCCTGATCTAAATCTTCCACGTTCAATTATGGAAACTTAGGGCCCTTCCACATAGCCCTATATCCCAGAATATCAAGGCAGAAAATCCCACATTATCTGAGCGTGGACTCAGATAACCCAATTCAAAGCAGATAATGTGGGTTTTTCTGACTTGATATTCTGGGATATAGGGCTGTGTGGAAGGACCCCTAATCACCCAATAGCGTGCATGTCAGTGCCAGGTGTACGTTCATCAACAAATTCATGTAGTAAACTGCATACCGCATTGCTTTCTTTACAAGCTGGGCAGGAATTGCCTTCTTCTCCTCCTAAAATTAAAATATTCCCTTTCACTCTTTTTACTGATCCAGCTCCCTGTCTTGGTGGATTGAATCCGGCATTATTGTACATAAAGCTAGTGGATTGTAAAAGGCTGCCCAAGCATTTTCTAGCTAAAGAGCCCAGAGCTTATCCTAACTCTACTCATTTATGAAAGACTTTAGAATACCCTTCAGCTCTCCCAACTTGGCAGAGACCGTTCAAATTAGTCCAACTTTTTCAACCGTTTTTGAATTGTTCTACTTTTGCTCTAGCATTCCCTTTGTGTTTTTTTGCCTAAAGCTACACAGCCATGTAGGTCGGAACATGGATTAAAGAGATCTGGTTTGCTTTGTAGTGCTTACGCGGACACCCCATGAACCAGCAGGAAGCTGAGATGTTGAACATAAAGATCCATTCAGTACAGATCAATCCGATCCACAGATTCCCCCCCCCCCTCCTCCAGTGTGATGCACTGGTAAAAAACAGCTTCTCGGTACTTAATGGTAGCAGGCAAAGCAAGAGACAGTGCTGGTTTTCATCTATAAAGCCTTATACAGTTCTGGCCCAGCTTACTTGTCAGAACGCATCTCCCTCTATGTCCCGCCTTGCAGTTTAAGATCATCCAGGGAGGCCCTGCTCTCGCTCCCGCTAACGTGGCAAATATGTCTGGTGGGGACGAGAGACCGGGCCTCCTCGGCTGTGGCCCTCCACCTGTGGAACTCGCTTCCCACCGAGGTAAGATCGGCTTTGTCCCTCCTGTCTTTTAGGAAGAAATGGGACCAAGCTTTTGGATAGTAGGCATAAGTAGCACTTTGTTCCAGTGTGCCTTCCCGGAATAATGATCCCATAGCACTTTGTCCTCCAAAGCACTTTACATTTCTTTAGGTCTGCTCGTATGCCCTTCCACAAACACCAGTATCACCTTTCGTCCATGTCCCAGCATTATTTCCAATTTTAACTCTACATTTGGCCTTCCCACTGTTTTAATTGTGTGTTGTCTTATTGATAATGTTGTGTATTTTATTGTTTATGTTTTTTTAATTGCTTGTATTGTTGTTATTATTGCTTGTATTGTTGTGTTTGGGCTCGGCTTCATATAAGCCACACCGAGTCCCTTGGGGAGATGGTAGCGGGGTACAAATAAAGTGTTATTATTATTATTATTATTATTATTATTATTATTATTATTATTATTAGGATATGGAATTCGACTGGAATGGTGATACGGCTGTTTATACTGTTTTTATTTTTTATTAATGTTCTATTTATTGTTTTAATTGTCATTATGTTGCTTTGTTATATGTAGTGGCATCAAATTGTTGTCAAATGTAAGCTGTCCTAAATCCCTCTTTGGGGGTTGAGAAGGAACAGGGTAGAAATACTGGAAATAAGTAAATCTAGCATTCAAATGGGGACACAGTGGTTTCCTTTCCCGGGGTGTTTATTTACTTTCACACCATGGTGTGTATCTGGGTTCTTTCTCCAACTTCTGTAGCATTAGCCCTGTCTACATAAGCGCTCTGCATTTGGCATTTGACTTCCTGCCGTGCAATGTTTATACACAGATGAGCTTCAGTGGATTTTATGGCTTGGTCTGGAATTTCGGATGAGCATTTTTTTTAACTCACTGCTTCTGGCTGCTTTCATGTTGGAGCTCACATTTTGTAAATACCCTGACTGTTCTGTCGCACATTGGGCCTGTAAATAGTTGTCTTTAAAACAGGACGTGCAACATTTGCCCAACGGGAAGCCAGGGGGGCCAAAGAGAAGTTCTCAGAGGTTTCCACCACAAACAGTCTTTAGATGGCTTGAGAAGTACAACAAAGTCTTTTATTAATGAACAATCAAACAGAAACTGCTCTTGTCTTCAGTAAAGTTAAGCAAATGATTCCAAGCTTTTGGGCAACTGGTGAATTCCTAATCTTGCCCACGAAGGACAGGCAACTATCTTCAATAACTTCTTCTTTAAAGGAAAATCCCCTTTTTAACTTCTCCCAGGCTGACTGAAACTTAAACCTAACTGATGTGGGCACCACTACCGGGTTGAACTGCGTCTCAAAGCACCGAGTGGACCTACCAGCAAGGCCTGTAGTCTCTTCAGCTGGAGTTCTTTGATCTTTAGGGCTGTTTCCCTGGAAAGTCTTTGGAGACTCTTTTCCTTCTGTTTCTGTTGGAATTTCTGTAACCCTGGAAATTCTTAAAGGTTGAAGCTTTTGTACAGGGGAAGCTTTACACACATCCTATACATAAGCTAACCTTGCTGAGACTAACTAAAAAATGGCTCCCTTCCCTTCCCAATTGCCTTGAGCAAGGGGCGGGACCAAAACTTAATGGTGATGGACAGGTGAATTGCCCCATGACTGCAGCCAAAAGAAGCCACCAGCAAACAAAGTTGGAGCTCCTGGTACCTTGAGCTGGATTTTAATGACTGTGTAGGAAGACCCTTACTTAACCTGGTGTAAAGTGAATTCAAAGTGCAAAAGTAGTTTGCACTCAAGTCAGCAGAGTGAGAGTGAGAACAAGAAGGATATGAATTTTTCCTCTGTTGGCTTAGGCAAAAGCAAGTTGCTGCAGCTTCTCCTAACTTGTGTGTTTTAAATAACATTTGCCCTTTTGATCATGCTCTGATGCTGCTTGGCCGCACACGTCCTACTTTTCATCTGTGAAATGTTAGAAGATTTGCTCCAGCATGCCATTACATTTATTCTTCTAAACAGTAGAATAGTTCTAAGTCTCATTTCATGAAGAGAGCTGGAGAACTACGCATGAATGAACTATCTACTCAAATGTCTCCAGCTTATTTTTCTGATGGGCATGGCGTGCTTACAGTTAGCTATGCAGGTACACTAAATATATATCCTTCTTTACCACTACCTCTACACTGGAGAACTTTTGTGAATTCTGCTTCCTTTCTTGATGCCTTTACAATCTTTGAACACAGACCACATTTTGTATGATGAAGTTCTCAAAATGTCAAACTGAATTCATGCAAACAAAAGCACATTGATTAAGTTTTTGAATTATGTTTTTGTTTATCTCTCAAAGCTTGACCTTTTTCATGCAGTGTTTTCTTGGCAGCTATAAAGTGTTTGACTATTTTTGGTTGAAAAATACACATAAAATATACATTTTGGTTACAGTGTTGTGATTTGTCTTATGACCTAATCTTATGACCTCAGCCAGGTTGCTAACGGGAGCGGCGCTCAGGGAGCATACAACTCCTCTGTTGTGCCAGCTCCACTGGCTGCCAGTTTGCTACCGGGCACAATTCAAAGTGCTGGCTTTAGCCTATAAAGCCCTAAACGGTTCTGGCCCAACTTACATGTCCGAATGCATCTCCCCTTATGAACCATCTAGGGCCTTAAGATTGTCTGGGGAGGCCCTGCTCTCGTTACCTCCTTTGTCACAAGTATGTTTGGCGGAGACGAGAGACAGGGCCTTCTCGGTGGTGGCCCCTTGGCTGTGGAATACCCTCCCTATAGATATTACATTGGACACCTCCCTTTTAACATTCCGGAAAAAAGTCAAGAGTGGCTTTTTGAACAAGCGTTTGCAAATGCAGAGTAACTGACACTGGAAAATGGAACAACTAGACGAGTCCAGACACTGTTTTAAACAAAGAGACACTATGAATTTATATTTTATTGGTTTTTTTAGTTTTTATTATATGTTATGTTTTAATTATATTTATGACATTGTAAGCATTGAATTTTGCCCTGTTAACCTCCTTGAGTCGCCTACGGGCTGAGAAAGGCAGTATACAAATACAGTAAATAAACCGTTATGGCCCAGCTTACCAGTCCGAATGTATATCTCCTTATGAACCATCTAGGACTTAAAGATCTTCTGGGGAGGCCCTGCTCTTGGTCCTGCCTCTTTCACAGATGTGTTTGGTGGGAACGAGAGACAGGGCCTTCTCAGTGGTTTCCCCTCGGCTGTGGAACACCCTACCCACGGATATAAGATTGGTCTCCTCCCTCCTGACATTCCGTAAGAAGGTTAAACGTGGATCTTTGAGCAAGCTTTCGCCAATGCAACATAATTAGATAAAGATGAAATTCGGAACTATTTGACAATGCACTTGGATCATGATTTTAGTAAGGAGACGTTGAAGATTATGTTTTTATGGCTTTGTTTGGTTTTTTATTATATGTTAATGTTTTAATTGTGTTTATAATCTGTTTTTAACTTGCATTTTATAGTTGTGGAGGCATCAAATTGTTGCTGATTGTGAACTGCCCTGAGTTGCCTTTGGGCTGAGAATGGCAGTATGTTGTGACTTAGCTGGAACCACAGACACAGACTGATAGTGTTGTGATTCAGATGGGGTCTCAGAATGACTCTGATGAGGATGGTGGGATTCAGGTTCACAATCAGATTCAAAATGTTCCTGGTGTAGACAATGAGGAACAGAGTGTGCAAGTTCAGTTTCCCACAGCAGGGAATGATATTTTTGATACTGAAACTAGTCAGGTACAAATTGACTCAGAAAAGGAGGACAGTTCTCAGTCTGATAGTAGGCAGGAAGGCAACCAGGCTGACAGTAATGAGCAGCCTGACCTTGATGAAACGGGAATCTTAGATCAGGCTGACTGTTTGGAATTCAGAGTTTGAAGGAGTGTGAGAATAGCTAACAAGAAGGAGGTCAGAGGCCAAAGAAATGCTTTCATGTATTGCAAAGGGTATTAAGCAGTGTGTTTGAAAACAAACCTTTGTCAGAGCAACTTCTCGCTCAACCAAGCAGCTTGTGCTCGTTTTTCCTGTGCCCATGGTCTTGGGATTTTGTCATGTTCTCATGGACTTTGTTTCGTTGGTGCCATTTGGAATTCTGCTTTACAGTGCTATGTTTTATTGATCTTTGGAACACTATTTGCTTCTTCAACTTTTCATCCTTTACTTTTTAATAAACTACAAAGACTTCAGTCTGTGTGCAGTTCTGGTGACTTTAGCAAGGTGAATCTATGGGCAAAAAATATAGGAAGACAGATAAAAATCCAGGAATGGCAGCTTATATGGAGGAAAAAAATAAAATATACTTATTTGGTCACGTTTCAGGAGAGTTGGCTTAAAACTTTCCATAGATGGTACATGAAACTCCACAAGCTAAGCCTGATGTACAAAAACTATCAAAATACATGTTGGAAATGTAGAAAACTTTCACATGTGGTGGTCTTGCCCAGTATCAACTAAATATTGGAGGAATATTCAAGAAGAGACTAAAAATATTTTGAAAAAAAAGATCCCCTGCAAGCCTGAATACTTCCTATTAGGCCTCACGGACGAAGAATTAAACTTAGAAAGTAATGAGGATATCATTTTTACCTATATAATAACGGCAGCGCGAAATAACCTTCGCGAAACATTGGAAGGAGGAACAAACGCCAACAGTTTGTCGAGCAATGGCTCAACAAACTTTTAGATATTAGAGAAATAGACAAATGAACATTTCTTTTGATAATTAGTTCCGGAATGTCAATGAAACAAATGGATTGGAAAGCAGTGGAGGAATATGAGATAAATAGAGCTGAAGAAAGAACTGCTTAAAGTTTGAAATGAAGAGGATTAAAAAGTATGATGTCAAGATAGCGGGGTCAAAACGAAATTAGGATCCCCTCCTCGAATAAAGAGGAGATACTGGGAGACCAAAAACTGCAAATGGAAGTACTATTTGGACACAGAATGGAAGTCATATTTTAATTCTGTAAACTTTACACTTTTTCATTTTCCACTCATTTTCCACTCTTTTCTTCCTTTTTTTCCTTGTTTTTTTGTTTTGTTTTTCTCTCTTCTTTTCTTTCCTATCTCTTTTTCCTGTTATGTCTATGTATGTCCTCTTTTTTTTTTTTTTTGGAAAACTTAATAAAGATTTTTTTTTTAAAAAAAAAGCAAGGTGAATCTATTCTGAGGTGCAACAGTAGTATATAAATGTGGCAAATAAATAAATAAATAAATAAATGGGGCTAAAATTGGCGGCATGTGCCAATCTAGCCTGCCTCCCATCAGATGATGTGGTGCCGGCTCTGTGGGTGAAGGAGGGTGGAACGGGAGGCTTCCTGTGTTGCCATTTACTTTAACGGGGGGAAGCCGCGTGCTCGACGCTCACACCATGGTTCCCCCAATGGGATCAACAGCTGCAGGAGCCGGGCTATGTGGAGCAAGGGACAGCAGCTTCCCCATGCTCTGAGGTGAAGAGAAGCAAGGTGGGGCTTTTCCGGAGACCATGTGACAAGGCTGTATAGACATATTATAATTTGTGGCGCAGCTGGCTGAGTGTCAGCTGCATTAAGATCACTCTGACCAAAAGGTCATGAGTTCGAAGCCAGCCCGGGTTGGAGTGGGTTTCCAACCAATTGTGTGTAGCCTGTTGTCGAACTTTGCAACCCGAAAGACAGTTGCATCTGTCAAGTAGGAAAATTAGGTACCACCTTAAAGTGTGGGGAGGCTAAATTAACTGATTTATGAGGCCATAAAGAAGGCTCCAGCAAAGCATTCCAGCGGGGAAGCATGCGGGGAATGCGGAAGTGCTTCATCAGTGTCACAGAGACGAAAGATGAAAGAGACAGCTCCCCTGGCGGCAAGAAAAAGTTAAATAGGCTCTGTGTATGTCTATATATGTTTGTATGTCAAAAATTGGTATTGAATGTTTGCCATATATGTGTACACCGTAATCTGCCCTGAGTCCCCTGCGGGGTGAGATGGGCGGAATATAAAAGCTGTAAATAAATAAATAAATAAATTATGAGAAAGGGAAAAGATTAGTTGCTTGAGATATATGAAATGCAGGTTTAATTACCCCAGTGATCCTGTTTGTCCTTCTCCTTCTTATGTAACCAGCTGATTCTTAGTATCTTACCACATTCTGTTTGAGCTGAGCAAAGAAAGAGCGGCCTCATTGAACTTTTGCACACAGAATATATAAAATTGCAACTAAAATCCTCTCATTCTCTCTACTGAATGATTAATAATAATGTCTCATGTGGTCATTTGATTAATTTGGATGGTTGTTATGACATTGTTACTCTCCTGAACACTTCAGGCCCTTTGTAATGACCCCATTCTGCTTTCACTTTAACCGCCATGACATCATTTTAAGGAATTTTGGAATTTGCAGGTTAGGGAGGGATATTTATAATTCTGAAGCAGAGAGTTCCTCTAATGACTCACCAAGTAACAAATCTCAGGATTTCATAGGATGCAGCCATGGAAATTAAAGTGGAATACAGAACTATAATTATATAGCATTAAAAGGTTAACATAAAGGTTCTCCGGAAAAGAGTATTTCATTTCAGTTTGTATTCTTCTGACTAGACCCACAGATACAAGCAGTTCTCCACTGGCTGCCATCTTCCCTCCCACCCAATTGTTCCTTCTGCCTAGTGAGTAATTTTTTGATGATAGCAACAACATGTCATTTTCATGGCAGATGGTGTGATAGGCTCTGCAACACAATTGATGTAAGCTTATTACATTTGAGCAGATGAATGCAATTGTTTCTATTAGAACCAAATGGACTAATTCTAGTCAATGTATGGCAGTTCGGAAGTCTTTGGGAGTATAACCCCCATCACCCTAAAGCCAGCATGAACATTTCTGTGTGGTATCAGATTGAGAAGATTGCATTACAGGAAAGTTCTGTGTTTGTGGAAAACAGGCCAAAACTAACAAAATGAAGTTCAACAGTGACAAATGCAAGATGCTCCACTTAGGCAGAAAAAATGAAATGCAAAGATACAGAATAGGGGGTGCATGGCTCGAGAGCAGTACATGTGAAAAAGATCTTGAGGTCCTTGTGGACAACAAGTTAAACATGAGCCAACAATGTGATGCGGCAGCAAAAAAAAAAAGCCAATAGGCTTTTGGTCTGTGTAAAGAGAGCTTAGGGCATTTAACTCGAATTTGTTAAAGGCAAAATAAACTTCATGCTGCTGCCACCAGTAAAAGTAATATGCTGAGGTGATTCTCTAACTTGTTTAGAAAATCTTCAATAAAACTGCTTAAAATCTTTCTACACAGAGGCTCACATGAGGCAGATGTTGTTAACAATAAAACAATGATGTTTATTGAAAGAACTTGAATAAATCAGGTACAAAGCTTAGCTGTTTCAAAGTATTGGCACTAAAAGCTTGTGGTTACTTTAAACAGTAGAATTCTTAAACACTTTTTGGTTACACAAGAAACACTTCACTCTTCCTCCACAAGAATCTAGCAGTCTTCGCACTGACTAGATTTCTTTGACTACGAACAGTCATCTCCTTAGGATCTGTCCCACTTCAGTTTTCCAGCTATTCTTTCTCTAATAGCCTTCTGAATACTACACTAACCTACTGTGGTGAAGTGTGGCTAGGAGGAGACATAATAGCCATGGATAAATATGTGAGAGGAAGTCATAGGGAGGAGGGAATGAACTTGTTTTCTGCTGCCCTGGAGACTAGGATGCGGAGCAATGGCTTGAAACTACAAGAAAGGAGATCCCATCTGAAAATTAGGAAGAAATTCCTGACTGTGAGCCGTTCAGCAGTGGAACTCTCTGCCAAGGAGTGTGGTAGAGGCTCCTTCTTTGGAAGCTTTTAAACAGAGGCTGGATGACCATCTGTCGGGGGTGCTTTGAATGCAATTTTCCTGCTTCTTGGCAGGGGGTTGGACTGGATGGCCCATCAGATCTCTTCCAACTCTATGATTCTATGGAAAGAAAAGGAAAAAGGGGTTTCCATGTACTGCAAATATACACAGCTTTGAAATTGAGTCCATCATTTTGAAATGTTCGGTACTTTATGTTGGTCAATTCACTTTTTTCAAAGCAGCCTTCCTGAAATTAGGAGAACATGTTCAGAAAACATATTATACAATCAGCGGGTGGTTGCAAATAATTAATTACTAGCCATTAATTCTAACCAACATCACAGTGACTTCCTGGTGTGTTAAACTAGAGCCCCTTTCGGTCTTGACCAGAATGGCCAATGTGTTAAACATATCTGCAAGATATTAGATTAAGAAAGGCTCAACTAGAGAAATGTTGTGTGATTTGGTTAAAAGAAAAAGGGGGTGTATCCATGCAACTCTATCCTTGCTCTTCTTCTTCTTCTTCTTCTTCTTCTTCTTCTTAACTTTATTTGTACCCCGCTAGCATCTCCTGAAGGACTCGATGCGGCTTACAAAGGCCAAGGCCTCAATACACAACATAACAATACAAACCTAAAGCAAATTGAAACAATTAAAGCAATATTAAACAACAAGCAATAAACAATACACCAAAACACAATAAAACTGGCTGGGCCAGAGTAAAGGGCACAGAATTAAAAGTGCTGATGTAACAGGTGATATGTAAGGATTATAGGGCAAGTGCAGTGTGCGGCAATCTTAGTTCTAATAAAGTGCTTCTGGGACTTAGTATTGGAGATTTCCTATTCTGGGAAGACACATCGGAACAGCCAGGTCTTCAAGTTTTTTCTGAAGACTGTCAATGAAGGGGCCTGTCTAAGATCTTTGGGGAGGATGTTCCAGAGTTGGGGGGCCACCACAGAAAAGGCCCTCTTAAACTTCTGTCTTCCAAGATGATCATAGTTTAATGAGGTATGGCTTTGCTCCTTTCGCCATATAACTGTGAACTTAGTGACTATTATAGTTACATGGTTTCACGAAATAATTCAGGTGCTGAGGAAATCACTTCTGTTCAATTATGGATGCTGGAAGGGCAATGATGGCAGAAGGATATGTTTTGTTTTATATGGACCAGCAACTTGAAACATTTAGATACTCCTGTTTAGTATTTTTAAGAAATATGATATTTATATAGCTATAATTACAACTACTTTCTGGGGCCTTGAAACAATAACAAATTACTTTTTGAAACTACAAGAGAGGAGATTCCATCTGAACATGAGGAAGAACTTCCTGACTGTGAGAGCCGTTCAGCAGTGGAACTCTCTGCCCTGGAGTGTGGTGGAGGCTCCTTCTTTGGAAGCTTTTAAGCAGAGGCTGGATGGCCATTTGTCAGGGGTGATTTGAATGCAATTTTCCTGCTTCATGGCAGGGGGTTGGACTGGATGGCCCATGAGGTCTCTTCCAACTCTTTGATTCTATGATTCTATGAAAGCAACGTTTCCCAATTCTAAGCATACAGGACTATGTAAGGATGTGTGGATCCCTTTATAAGAAACATTAGTAATCTTTAAAAAACATTTTAATGTTTGGTGATGCTTTCACAATTCACCAAATATTTTTCCCGAGAGGAGTCCTCATGTCATGCCATTTGATGACATTTGAGTAGCAAGTATGTACATCACATGCCACACAACACAGATAAAGCAGTCATTTGTTGGAATGGATGAGGTGTTAAGAACATCCATCCAACTTCTTATTTAATAATTCACACTATTCTCACAATCTCTGGGGACTTCTTATTCTACAAAAATAATGTATTTACCACTCTTCAGTGGCTCTACTACTTTGATAACATTAAAAGAAAGGAGATTTTGTGTTGTTGTTTATTTGTTCAGTCGCTTCTGACTCTTCGTGAACTCATGGACCAGCCCACACCAGAGCTCCCTGTTGGCTGTCACCACCCCCTGTTTCTTCAGAGTCAACCCAGTCAGTTCAAGGATACCTTGGTCGGCCCCTCTTCCTTTTTTCCTTCCATTTTCCCCAGCATCATTGTCTTCTCTAAGCTTTCCTGTCTTCTCATTATGTGGCCAAAGTACTTAATCTTTGCCTCTACTATCCTTCCCTCCATTGAGTAGTCGGGCTTTATTTCCTGAAGTATGGACTGGTTGGATCTCCTGGCGGTCCAAGGCACTCTCAGAACTTTCCTCCAGCACCACAGTTCAAAAGCATCTATCTTCCTTCGCTCAGCCTTCCCTATCATCCAGGTCTCACATCATAGGTTACTATGGGGAATACCATTGCTTTAACTATGTGGATCTTCGTTGCAGTGTCTCTACTCTTCACTATTTTATTGAGATTGGTTATTGTAAATGTCTTCTGATTTCCTGGCTGCAATCTGCATCTAGAAATACAAAGTCTGTCATGGCCTCCATGTTTACTCCCTCTATTTCCCAGTTATCAATCATTCTTGTTGCCTGAATCTTGGTTGTTCCTGATGTTTAACTGCAACCCAGCTTTTGCACTTTCTTTTTTCACCTTGATTAGAAGGCTCCTCAATGCCCTCTCCCCCGCTTTCGGCCATCAAAGTGGTATCATCTGAATATCTAAGATTGATAATATTTCTTCCAGCAATTTTCACTCCAGCCTTGCATTCATCAAGCCCCACACATCGCATGATGTGTTCTGCATACAAGTTGAATAGATTGGGTGAGAGTACACAACCCTGCCGTACGCCTTTCCTAATCTTGAAACAGTCTGTTGTTCCATGGTCAGTTCTAACTATGAACAGGAGGAAGAAAGTTCGGCAGTGGAACTCTCTGTGTGGTGGAGGCTCCTTCTTTGGAAGCTTTTAAACAGAGGCTGGATGACCATTTGTTGGGGGTGCTTTGAATTTGATTTTCCTGCTTCTTGGCAGGGGATTGGACTGGATGGCCCATGAGGTCTTTTCCAACTCTATGATTCTATGACTCAGACACCCACACTAGTCCTGGCACTCAGGGGCGGCTCGTCCATTACGCGAAGTAAGCGGTCACAGAACACTTTTTTTTGCCAGGGGCGCAGAGGCGCCTCTGTAAATGCCCCTTCGACCGCCACTTGAGGAGCGCCCCCTCAGCTCACAACAGCCCTAGCAGTCCGGGGGGAGCCTCGGCTTTCTTGCCTCGCTGCCGGGTGATCCTCTTCCCAAAGGGGCCAGGCCCTTGAGCCTCGCCTAGCCCCTCTCGTTCCTGCTCCACCCGGCCACCTGGTGCGCGAGCAGAGCCGGCGCTCAATTGTTCCCTGCGTTCGATCCCTTCCCCATGACTGGCTCCCTTTCCCGATTCCCCGGCGCTCCACCCGCCTCCTCTCCTCTCTCCAATCTGCAAGTGAGCCAAGGGGCGAAGCCACCGCGCCTGGCCTGCTTCGGGTCCGGAGGTGTGTCTGAAGACCCCAGCATGCGCAGCAAAAGTTGCCTCTTCTCCTGACTTTCTCTTCAGCCATTGGGACCAAGAGAGAGAGAGAGAGAGAGAGCCCCTCCGGCTGGAGGTATCTCCCACCTCCACTCCCTCCTTTGTTTTTGCGCCTACCTTCAGGAAAGGTGGGCATCTCCACTTCTGTCTGTCTCTCTCTCTCTCTCTCTCTTGGTCCCAATGGCTGAGGAGAAAGTCAGGAGAAGAGGTGACTTTTGGTGCACACGCTGGGGTCTTCAGGCACGCCTCCGGACCCAAAGAGCATTCTGAACTCCATCAATGATGGAATTGAATGAAATATGACACACAGAACTCCCACGACGAACAGAATATATATATCAATGATTGGCTGGGGGGGGGGGCGCCAAAATACTGTTTGCTTACCGTTGAAAATTACCTAGGGCCACCTCTGCTGGCACTGAATGCACACTCCTCTGCTGAGCAGGTTGGAAGACCCTTGTTCCTCAGTTTTATGACTGCCTGCCTTAGCTGCTGGTTTACCCCTTGCTCTGGATGATAGATGTTAGCATGCTCCACCCCTTACTAGGTAGTTGAATGTGTACAATAATATATTAGGCATATTAATGATCCATTCATTCTATCAGTAAGGTGGATGTATAAGAAAGACAAAAGAGCGAGCAAGCACTTCTTCATATCTAAAGGTCCTTTCGCCCATACCTTTTAAGTGTTGATGGCATTTCTTTTGTCTTTATCCCATATCTATGCTTGAAAAAGGCAATGACTTTAGGTGTATCCAAAGGCCTTGACCAAGAGATGAAAAATATTCTTCTGTCAAAATAGAAGTCTTTTCAAATGTGCATGCTTCTAATTGAAGCCGTCTGCATTGGCTCAATTATACATCAAAAAATAAGTCTTCAAAAGGAAGACTTGGGCATTGCTGTATTTGCTCTGGATCCAGATACGGAATATTCATCATTTTAAAATGCTGCTACCTTAATATTTCCGCAGTTCAGAAAAAGCTTATTTTTAAAAGCTTACTTTTCTTCTGAACTTGGGGAAGGGGTCTTTCTGTCCAGTTTAATTTCTTGGCAATAACTATCTATAGCAGCTCATTATAGATTGAAATATTTATTTATTTACTTGCTTACTTCATTTTTTTACCCCACCTTTATCACCCAAGGGGACTCAAGGTGGCTTACAGCTCTGGGAAGAATTCTGTGCTGGTAAAAACCAACAATAAACAGTAAAAACATAGGGTTGTTGTAGGTTTTTTCGGGCTATATGGCCATGTTCTAGAGGCATTCTCTCCTGACGTTTCGCCTGCATCTATATAAAAAAAAACTCAGAGTTTGTGAGGTGTGCTTGCCATAGATGCAGGCGAAACGTCAGGAGAGAATGCCTCTAGAACAGTGGTTCTCAACCTGGGGTCCCCAGATGTTTTTGACCTTCAACTCCCAGAAATCCTAACAGCTGGCAAACTGGCTGGGATTTCTGGGAGTTGTAGGCCAAAAACATCTGGGACCCCAGGTTGAGAACCACTGCTCTAGAACATGGCCATATAGCCCGAAAAAAACCTACAACAACCCAGTGATTCCAGTCATGAAAGCCTTCGACAATACATTGAACATCTCTACGGGGAGAAACTGTTCCAGACCTCACAACCTCTGAGGATGCTTGCCATAGATCAGTGGTTCTCAACCTTCCTAATGCCATGACCCCTTAATACAATTCCTCATGTTGTGGTGACCCTCAACCATAATAGTTGCTACTTGATATCTGTCATTTTACTACTGTTATAAATTGTAATGTAAATATCCAATATGCAGGATGTATTTTCCTTCACTTGACCAAATTGAGCGCAAATACCCAATACACCCAAGTTTAAATACTGGTGGGGTTGAGGGAGGATTGATTTTGTAATTTGGAAATTGTAGTTGCTGGGATTTATAGTTCACCTATAATCAAAGAGCATTCTGAACTCCACCAGCGATGGATTTGAAACGAACTTGGCACACAGAACTCCCATGACCAACAGAAAACACTGGAAGGGTTTGGTGGGCATTGACCTTGAGTTTGGGAATTGTAGTTCACCTATATCAAGAGGAGTGCTGTGGATTCACGCAATGATGGATCTGGACCAAACTTGGCACGAATACTCAATATGCCCAAATGTGAACACTGGTGGAGTCTGGGGGAAATAGACCTTGACATTTGGGAGTTGTAGTTGTTGGGATTTATAGTTCACCTACAATCAAAGAGCATTCTGAACTTGACCAACAATAAAATTGGGTCAGACTTTCCACATGGAATCCTCATGACCAACAGAAAATACTATGTTTTCTGTTGGTCTTTGGAGATCCCTTTGACATCCTCTCATGACCCCCTCAGAGGTCTCGACCCCCAGGTTGAGAAACACTGCCATAGATGCAGGTGAAATGCCAGGAGATAATGCCTCTAGAACATGACCATATAGCCCGAAAAAACCTATAACCAGGGGCGGCTCATCCATTATGCGAAGTAAGCGGTCGCAGAACACTTTTTTTTGCCAGGGGCGCAGAGGCGCCTCTGTAAATGCCCCTCGACCGCCACTTGAGGAGCGCCCCCTCAGCTCACAACAGCCCTAGCAGTCCGGGGGGAGCCTCGGCTTTCTTGCCTCGCTGCCGGGCGATCCTCTTCCCAAAGGGGCCGGGCCCTTGAGCCTCGCCTCGCCCCTCTTGTTGCTGCACCTGGCCACCGGGTGCGCGAGCAGGGCCGGTGCTCAATCGTTCTCTGCATTCGATCCCTTCCTCCTGACCGGCTTCCTTTCCCAATCCCCCGGCGCTCCACCCGCCTCCTCTCCTCTCCCCAATCCGCGGGTGGGCCAAGGGGCGGAGCCACCGCGCCTGGCCCACTTCGGGTCCGGAGACGTGTCTGAAGACCCCAGCATGCACACCAAAAGTCGCCTCTTCTCCTGACTTTCTCTTCAGCCATTGGGACCAGAGAGAGAGAGAGAGAGAGCCCCTCCGGCTGGAGGTATCTCCCACCTCCGCTCCCTCCTTTGTTTTTGCGCCTACCTTCAGGAAAGGTGGGCATCTCCACCTCTCTCTCTCTCTCTCTCTTGGTCCCAATGGCTGAGGAGAAAGTCAGGAGAAGAGGTGACTTTTGGTGCACACGCCGGGGTCTTCAGGCACGCCTCCGGACCCAAGGCGGGCCAGGCAAGGGAGCAAGTGCGGCAAGTGTAGTTACTGGGATGTATAGTTCACCTACAATCAAAGAGCATTCTGAACTCCACCAATGATGGAATTGAACCAAATATGGCGCACAGGCCTCCCACGACAAACAGAAAATATATATCAATGATTGGTTGGGGGGGTGAGGGGCGCCAAAATACTGTTTGCTTACCATTGAAAATTACCTAGGGCCGCCTCTGCCTACAACAACTCAGTGATTACGGCCATGAAAGCCTTCAACAATACAGTAAAAACATATCTCAGAGTTAAAACGATTAACAGTTAATCAATAAAACACATAAAGATATAAGGTGCATAATTCCATTCATCCGATAACCTTGCTCAAATCCTTAAATAATATTAGATTACAAATCGTTATCTTCTGGAGGATTACAGATAACCATCTCTTGCACTCTCTCTCTCTCACCCACACTGACAAGCAGGTTAGGAAACATGCTAAGCTTTGCAATAAAAACACTCCTTGAAATATTTTTTAATTGAAAAAAAATATTTTTGCTGCCCTTAGTCTTGGTCTTTTGTGAATAAAACAGAATTATTATTTCTTCTTTTACAAAGTCATTTGCCCTTTCTAGAAGATGTAAAATTAGTCATGAATCCTGCAATAGTGAAATAAATCTCATTTAGAACTTACTGAACTATATGTGTGTGTATTTATTTCATTTCATTTCATATATCATTATACAAAGGAAATGGGATCTATTTTTTATACTGCTTCCCAAAACTTGTACTGTTCCATTCTGTTTTGCTTTGCTGTATTCAGTCTCAAAATAAATCTCACCAGGACACATGACACATGAGCAGTTTCCCCGAAACAGTTTGTGTTAAAGTGATCTGAATCCAGCTGGTAGACTGCAGAAACAGATTGAAAGAGCTGGGTCATAGCCACCCTTATTCAGTTCTTGAGTAGGATACAGATTGCCTGAATGCATTGACACAATGATAGTCATGCTTGTCTACAGCAGGCAAGAGAAGAGGTGGATGAATGAAGTGCTGAAATAGCCGAGCAAATTATCATTTGATGACCTGAAATAGCGAGACCAGACACATGAGGGTGAATCATAGAGTTGTAAGACACCACAAGGGTCATCTGGTCCAACCCCCAGTCATACAGAAACACACAATTAAATCACTCCTGGCAGATGGCCATCTGGCCTTGAGAAAGATACTCCACCACGCTCTACGGCAGCATATTCTGCTGGCAAACGAGTCTTATTGTCAGGAAGTTCTTCCTAATGTGTAGGTGGAATCTCTTTTCCTGCAATTTGAAATGCTTTCTCCATGTCCTAGTCTCCAGAGCAGCAGAAAATAAGCTAAATGTAACATCCTTTCAAAATTTAAAACGGCGATCATGTCCCTTCTCAGCCTTTTGTCTCCAAGCTAAAACATGCCCAGGTTCCTGAGCTGTTCCTGGAAGGGCTTGGCTCATTGAGATTCGTGCACCAACTGCGACTGTACCTCGTGAAGGCGGATCTGGCCAGGGTGGTCCATGCCTTAGTCCCGTGATGGTGAACCTATGACACGCGTGTCAGCACTGACACGCATGGCTATTTTTGATGACACGCAGACACATGTAGCCACATACAGAGAAATACACCTTATAAGAGCCAATCTAATTCCATCCTTAAATTTGTAAAAGGTTCTACAAATTTCACATCTGCACGTTTGAACATTGTTCACTCCATAACTCAGCATGGATTATACATTTTTCTTATTTAAACTATAAATATTGCAAAATTATGTGTTTTTTCTCAAAGTGATACTCCACCCAAGTTATGCTCAGGTTTTTAGCAAATTTTGACACACCAAGCTCAAAAGGTTGCCCATTACTGCCTTAGTCACCTCCAGATTGGACTACTGTAATGCGCTCTCCTTGGGGCTGCCCTTGAAAACGGCCCGGACATTCCAACTGGTCCAACGGCCAGGTTGTTAACTGGTGCTCCTTACAGGGAGAGGTCAACCCTCCTGTTTAATTATACATTATGCATATATAAGGAGCTCCATTGGCTGCCGTTCATTTTCCGGTCCCAATTCAAGGTGCAGGTACTTACTTACAAAGCCCTAAACGGTTTGGGACCCACCTACCTGCGTGACCGCATCTCTGTATACGAACCCACATGATCTCTCCGATCATCTGGAGAGGCCCTGCTCACGATCCCACCTGCATCGCAAGCGCGATTGGTGGGGATGAGGGACAGGGCCTTCTCCGTGGTGGCCCCCCGACTCTGGAACTCTCTCTCCAAGGACATCAGACAAGCCCCAACATTGGAAGAATTTAGGAAGAGCTTGAAGACGTGGTTGTTCCAGTGTGCCTTCCCAGAATAGGAAACTCCCAAGCATCATGTTCCAAATGCACTTTACTAGAGATTTAAGATTGTCTGCACATCGCACTTATCTCCAAAAACCTATCCATTTCACCTGTCATGTCCAGCATTTTAAACAAATTTAATCATTACATTTAGCCCGGCCTTAGTTTTAAATGCATCGTGGTGTTATTGTTTAATGTTTACTGCTAATCTTTTAATGTTTAGTGTTTTGTTTTTATGAGTTTACTTATTGTTGTATTTGTTATGCTGTTGTTTTATTGATGTGTTGGGCCTCGGCCTCTTGTAAGCCGCACCGAGTCCTTTGGGAGATATTAGCGGGGTATAAATAAAGGTTTATTATTGTTATTATTATTATTGAACATTTTGGTTGCCCTTCTCTGGACAAGTTTTAGCTTCATGGGCCTCTTAAATTGTCATGCCCAGAACAGGACACAGTATTCCAGGGGAGGTCTGACCAAAGCAGAATGGAATGGAACCATGGCTTCTCTTAATCTAGGCACTATATTCTTATTGGTGCAGTCTAGAATTGCACTGGCTTTTTAAGATGTCACATGACACTGTTGACTCATGTTTAGATTGTGGTCTACTAAGGTTGTGACTACACTGCCTTATATCCTAGAATCTGATTCCAGATTATTTGCATTGAATTGGATTATATGAGTCTACACTGCCAGATAATCTGGGATAAGTAGATAATCTGAGATCAGATCCTGGGATATAGGAAAGTGTAGATCAGGGGTCCTCAAACTAAGGCCTGAGGGCCAGATACGGTCCTCCAAGGTCATTTACCTGGCCCTCACTCAGGGTCAACCTAAGTCTTGAAAGCACACAACAACAATAACAACAACAACAATACTATCTCATCAGCCAAAAGCAGGCCCACTTCTGCACCAGGAGCACAGGTTGGGAACCACTGATTTAGAGCATTTATCTGCCACTCTTCAGTCAAACAGTGGGTCACAAATTGTTAATTTGAGATTCTTGCCCTTGGGTTTACAATCTAATAGAACAAGACACACAAGGAAAAGTGGATGGGAGTTAATTGAGTCCAGCAGATGCTATGAGCAGACACATAATGCGGATTGGAACCAGTGGTGGAAATTATGGTTGCAGACCAGCACTGTGGTCAAACAGGGGCACCCTGAGCAGCCTCGTTTCCTGTTTCATTGGATGGTCTTTACTTTGAAAGTAGTTGTTTTACGCCAGGAGCGGGGAAAAGCAAGCGGAGGAAATTCCTTCCTTCCCCAGTTTAAAACTGGCTTCTCTGACTTGAGGCAGAAGTGGGGAAAGCAACAGAAGGAAATTGAGCCTTCCCTGGTTTAAAATTGGCTTCTCTGACTTGAGGCAGAAGCGGGGAAAGCAATGGGAGGAAATTGAGCCTTCTCTGGTTTAAAATTGGCTTCTCTGGCTTGAGCCGAGGCAAGGAACCAGAATAATTTCCGACTCATTTCCTGAGTCGGAAGAAAAATGGCGAGACTAGCTTCAGAAGGACTTCCGGTTTCCTAAAAAAGTTCAAAAGCACTTCAAAAAGGTAATTTTTTGAATTTATTCCAAAATACGAAGATTCTGACTGGACCTAACCATGCCTAGTGTTGGGGTTCAGCCTCCGTGCAAACCAGAACCTGAACCTGATTCTTTAATTGTATTTCCTGATGCAACTGAACAGGCCTCTGAACATGTATCTTTCCCTGATGGTGTTGATTATGAGGCCAGTGGCAGGGAAAGTGAAACTGAACTTCCTGATGAGAATGTTTTGGAATCAAGCAGTGATAGCTCTCCAGAGGGACTCACTCCTGGGTTTGCTAATGAGGACCGAAGAGAACAGATTTGGAAGAACAGGAGTGAATCGCAGTTTCTACGAAGGTCAAATAGATTATGGGAGAGGAGGCTTCAAAGTCTGGAGGCGTTTCAAGAAATAGTTTCTTTAGTTTAAGGGGCCTCTCCCCGGCTGTCTAGCTAGATCAAGCATCATTTTAGACTGAGGCAGTACCTTGGCAGATTTCCTATGTTCCATGGCCTGCATTCCCAGAGGATTCTAGTTTTCAAGTACGGTTAGTGATAAGCTAACAGGTTCCTGGTTTTTGTATGGTGGCTTTTTGGAATTTTGCTCAAGTTCAGAGATTTTCCTGAATGCTGTGTTTCTACTGTGGCATTTTGACTTTGCATTTACCTTTCTTTTGTGACCATTTTTCATCAATAAAGAGGATTGTTTTTCCCCACAGTCCAGTGTGGTGGATTTAATCTTATGGTCTCGTTTCCTGATCTGGGATGCAACACCTAGTGGTCAGTCTTTCTTCCTGGCTGTGTGCTAAGTGACCAAATCTCCCTTGCTCCTCTCATGCCCCTTTGCTTGAGGCCCAGGGAGTACAGGATGGGTGTTGAGTGCAGAATCGATGCAAAGGAATCAGTAGTGGGTGTTTGCACTGCCTGAACGCAGAAGAAAGCCCAATTCCTCGTGCAGAATTCAGGCTTTCCAGTTTTTTTAAGCGTAGGGTGCAGCCATGTTAAATGGATTTCTCAGGTTAAATTGGATCTGCTTGCATGCATCTTGTAGGTCCCTGCAGGCTGCTCCACATTCACACTGACCTGGTCAGTGTAGATGAGCCCTATATTATTGGCAGGTGGAAAGGAAGAAGTACCTTTCACTAGCTGCTTTGACCAAAGTATGATAGAACTGGATGCTATTCTTTCTCACAGAGGTCACTCGCATGATCTTGTGTTTCACTTTTCTGTAGAAAAAAAATCCTTTTAGAAAGAAATTATCCTTTAGTGTCACCCAATGCCTTTGAAATAAAGCTGACAGATGACCTTTTGTCTACCTACTTAGAATATTTAAAGTGCTATGGATCTACAGGTTGACTGGCTAATCAGGATTAGAATGGGAAAAAATAGAACTTAACCTTACAGTGTTGTGAAGCACATTCCTGTCTGAGGGATAAGACACAGCTTCTTTAGTCAATGGACATTCAGGGTAACCTTGAAAGCAAAGCTACAAATTGGGCATGGGCTTAAAATATCTGTGGCTTCATGACAGAGGAAGAGGGGAACATTAAGATTTAAGATGAAAGATTTAACATTTTTTTAATGCCTGGAAAGTTTTTGTCCTTTGACAGTATAAGCTCAGTGGCATGGGCTGATCTCATTGGATCAGAATTTATTTATTTATTTATTTCCTGCATTTTTAACCTGCCCTTCTCACTCCTGAGGGGGGACTCAGGGCGGCCTCACAGCAAGCACCATCCAGTACACTTCAAGGAGCCCACCAACTCTCAGAACCACTGCCCAATAGTCACTTTGTTGTATCATCTCTCCCCTTGTCCATGTCACCCTAACTTCCTTAGGCAGTCCGGCCTTTCATTCTGCAGCAAACCTGGCACTAGTGAAAAAAAGGAACTACTATCTGCTGGAGCCCCCGGTGGCGCAGTGGGTTAAAGCACTGAGCTGCTGAGCTTGTTGATCGAAAGGTCGCAGGTTCGATTCCGGGGAGCGGCGTGAGCTTCCGCTGTCAGCCCTAGCTTCTGCCAACCTAGCAGTTCGAAAACATGCAAATGTGAGTAGATCAATAGGTACCGCTCCGGCGGGAAGGTAACGGTGCTCCATGCAGTCATGCCGGCCACATGACCTTGGAGGTGTCTACGGACAACGCTGGCTCTTCGGCTTAGAAATGGAGATGAGCACCACACCCCAGAGTCAGACATGACTGGACTTAATGTCAGGGGACTACCTTTTTAAACAGTACAATTCAGCCTTTTACTTTAATGTGTCTATAATTAGTTTCTTTCATTTTTTTTCATACTGTTTCTTAAGGTATTATACAGATATTTCTTAAAGCCTTTCATAAGTACAGAATTTACATTCATAACCATCTTTCCTAATACCGTCACAGTGAAAGACTATATGCGGGTGATGTAGAGGAAGGCAAAAGGAAGCTTGCCTTGTCTATAAAATATTTACAGTGTTTTACTTTATACCACTAAATAGCTTAACCTTCAACTATTCATATAGAAATCCTTAAGAACAAACCGCAACTACTGCTCTTATTCTATAATCCCCACCATAATTATCATAACTTTGCAGTCATACTAAATCACTCCAAAATTCCTCTGGACAAAATGAGACATGGCTAATATGTTCTGACAAGGAGACTACCTTTACCTTTACCTTATCTGCTGGCCATCTATACATAATAGCTAAGCCACTCACAAATTTGTGTCCAAGTGATAAAAACCACCACAGTTCTCTTTTCTAAATATAATGCCAATGTAGCCATAACTGGGGGTTGGCTCACACTAAACTCTAGAACAGGGGCCCTCAAACTATGGCCCGCGGGCCGGCCCTGGCCCCCTGAGGGCATTTATCCGGCCCGCAGGGTGTGGAGAGGGTGAGTCCCCCTTTGCGGCCGCGTCGCCTGCTGCTTCCTTGGACCGGCCTGGCCTTCTCCTGCTTTCAGGATGGGTCTTTGCCTCATCCCGATGGCAGGAGAAGGCGGGGGAGGCGGCAGGCGAAGCAGCTTTGGGACTGCATATTTTTGAAACAAGCTTGTCTACCCAGCATTGCCCGGGTTATTTGAAAAAGTCAAAATTTTAATTGTACAAAAGGCATAAGGTTGTGGGTGAACTACAACTCACATAATGTCAAGTTAACCCTGAAAACTCTAAATTTAAAATTTGTTATGTTGGGCAAGTTTGCTCAAGGTGCAGCTTTGGTGGGATTCAGTCCGGCCCTCCAGTGGTCTGAGGGACAGTAAACTGCCCCCCGGTTTAAAAAGTTTGAGGACCCCTGCTCTAGAATGTATACACAGGGAGGTCCAAGAATTAACCTTCCTTGGGCTGTCCGGCACACTTTTGTCAATTACAAGAGCATGAGAATGAATTAGTGTCTATGGCAGGGGGCTGGACTAGATGGACCATATGGTCTCTTCCAACTCTATTATTCTATTATTCTGTGTGTATTCATGTGGTGTGGAAGGATACAACCCTGCCCTGCACCTTTTGGCATTTCTGGTATTATGCTGAAGGGGTTTGTCATGAACTCATACCTTTGCTAGGCCGCAGCCTGGAAGTCAGTGAGCTGGCCTCCATGTTGGGAAGGCAGCTCAGGATGGCGGACATGATGGTATAGGCAGAGAGGCAAGGGGAGGAGTCAACTAACTCCTGATTGGTTCAGACCCCAAGGGGAGGAGTTGAAGGAGAGTGTAAATAGGCTGTGAGTTCTGACAGAAAGGGGAGAGAAGGATTTGATCTAGCAGAGAAAAGATTAGGATTTCAGACAGGGAGAAGAGAGTTTCTTAGTGAGCTAGAAATTAGACTGTTAGGGAATAATTAAGAGCAAGTGCTTCTGTATAGTTTGACTAGGGCAGTCAAAGTGAAGGCTTGTTTACTTGTATTAGGACAGAATACAAGTGGGTTTATTTCCCTAAAGGTCAGAGTAGTCCAGGGGAAACCTAGATACTCTGGAAGGCAGCCAGGGGCGGCTGGTCAAAGAATCGCACCGTTACATATTACAGGGTAGAGTGAGGAAAGTAGCTCATGTTAAGGAAAAGATACTCCTTCTAAAAAAACCATTTGCTTAATAAGTTTGTGCTTCAGAAACAATTTACGCATATGTACCTCTTAGTAGTCAGTTGTTTGTTTCAAATACTTTAATAAACCTGTTCTCTAGTTTACTGTTAATCTGCCTCAGCCTTGTTTCATCATATAAGGGTAGATCCAGTAATCCTCCACATCTCTACAGTTCAGTCACCAGAAAGGGAGCCAAAAAGGAAGAGCCGGTGTATAGGGACATTTTACCTCAAGTACAACAACAAGACAATTCCTCAAACTTTAATTTTGGGGTGGTGGCAGCAAACCTACCATTACACACTCACGGTCCACAACACACATTGAAGTGTTTTGCGACAGGGCTGTCTTAGCGTTCTCGAAGAACCTAAGGGAGTAAAACCCTGTACTCTGATCTTTTAACGTGGTGTTCAGCTGAGAGTTATATAGCAGCTGAGGGAACGTGTGTGTGTGTGTGTGTGTGTGTGTGAGGGGATCTGTTAGAGACATATTAGTATAAGATCTTCAGCAATCTGTTACAGTGGTGACCAGCAAAGAGATTTACATTTTCAAGTCAATGTCATAAGGATCCCCCCCCCCCCCCCCCCCCCCGATTTAAATGTAAGATTCTTTTACATTGGTGGCAGCGGTGGGATAAAAAGGAAAGGTCTCCCCTGCCACCTGCAAAACCATCGTTCACTCTTTTACAGGGTTGCACATTAACTGCTCGTGCTAATACTAGTAAAAATTACATTGCTAATTATGACATTATTAAAATGGATGTAGTGCCATAAGCAAATAATATGAATCTGAGTCGAACTGCTAATGCAAACAAGAGAAACTATAGAGAATATACGGAAGAGGAAAGTAGCATTATATATCAAGGATGTTTAAACTTGTGAGGAGACTGATTATTTAAATCCCAGAAGCCAGGTTAAGAGTTTTTGGGGAAAATTAAGGGGGAAAGAAACAAGAGGGATGTCATTGTTGGGTGGAGGTGTGTGTGTGTCTATTACAGACCTTTACGCCAGATTGAAGATTTGGATGATATCTATCTAGAACAGATGGCTATACCCTCAGAATTATAGATGTAGTAGTAACAGGCGATTTTAGCTTTCCTAATGTTTGTTGGCAGACAAATTCTTCCAAGAATATTAAATCTAACCCAAATTCCTTACTTGCCCTGAAGGCAATTTATTGGGACGCTCTTTGAGATCCCTTTCAAATATTAATTTGTGTGATTTGAGGAGAAAGATTAAGGGTACTTCTACACTGTAGAATTAATGCAGTTTAACATAAATTTAGAAGAAGAAGAACTTTATTTTTCTACCCCGCCTCCATCTCCCTGAATTAGTGGGCGGCTCGGGGCGGCTTACATGGGGCCAAGCCCAAGACAAAATACAATTAAAAGCAATAACAAATCAAAATAACATAAAACAGCATAAAACAGCATAACAATAATAACAAACATCAAGAGTAACAGCAGACTAATTTTGGAGGAGGGGGACAAGGACCACTATGCGAGCTGGATTAAAGTGGTTCAATAAGGTGGTTCAATAAGGTGGATAGCAACGTATAATAGCATAAGAAATAACATGGAAACCGAGCAATTTAACAGGATCGATTCAACTCAACTTAAGGATATCTAGTAATGTAATATAAAAATTCAGATTGAATGATAATTCAATCTGAATAATTTAACTGCCATGGCCCAACACTATCAAATTCTGGGATTTGTAGTTTGGTGAGGCACCAACACTCTTCTGAAGAAAGGCTTAAAGACTTTGTAAAACTATAGCTCTCATGATATTATAGCAGTGAACCATGGAAGTTAAAGTGGTATCAAACTGCATTGATTCTACAGTGTAGATGTATCCAAGGTGGCTGCCTAGTGGTAGTCACTTCATGAAACTGTCACAGTAGCAGTAATAGAAACTGTATTTAGAGACGGACTCACCATGGTTTTGGCTACCATCCAGTGTCTTTCATCACAGCATTGGTTATGACATTTGTTCTGTCGCGTGCTGGGCCTGTAAAGAATTTCCTTTAGAACAGGACGTGCAACCTTTGCCCAGCGGGAAGCCCAAGGAGAAGTTCTCAGAGGTTTTCCACCACAAAAGATCTTTAGATGGCTTGTGAAGTATAACAAAGTCTTTTATTAATGAACAATCAAACAGAAACTTCTCTTGTCTTCAATAAAGATAAACAAATGCTTCCAGGCTTTATGCAACTGGTGGCTTCCTAATCTTGCCCATGAAGGACAGGCAACTGTCTTCAATAACTTCTTCTTTACTTTAAATAAAAATCCCCTTTTTAACTTCTCCCAGGCTGACTGTAATCTAACCCTTACTGATGAGGGCTCTGCTACCGGGCCGAACTGCGTCTTGAAGCACCAAGTGGACCTACCAGTAAAAGTTTAGATATTCTCCAGCTGGAATTCTTTGGTCTTTAGGGCTGTTTTCCTGGAAATCTTTGGAGACTCTTAAGACTGTTTCCCCCCGGAAAGTCTTAAGGGTTGAAGCTTTTGTACAGGGGAAGCTTGCACACGTCCTGTACATTAGCTTTCCTTGCTGAGACTAACTAAAAAATGGCTCCTTTCCCTTCCCAATTGCCCTGAGCAAGGAGCGGAACCAAAACTTAATGATGATGGACAGGTGACTTGCCCTACGGCTGCAACCAAAGGAAGCCACCTATCTGCAGAGTCCCTGAAACCTTGGACTGCAAGCAAACATTTAATACAAAGCAAATAAAGTTGGAGCTCCTGGTACAGCCGTACCAGCACAACATTCATGCAAACTACTCCAGTTCATTGTTCAAGGAAAAATGCCTCTAGAACATGGCCATATAGCCCGAAAAAACCCACAAGAACCTAGTGATTCCAGCCATGAAAGCCAGGAAAAATGCCTCTAGAACATGGCCATATAGCCCGAAAAAAACCCACAAGAACCTAGTGATTCCAGCCATGAAAGCCTGCGACAATACATTACTCCAGTTCATTCTTTTTTATTATTATAGTTGTCACATCTCAGGTTTTGCTGTCACAGAAAGACAAGGGAAGAGCCAAAATGTCAAGGTGAGGGTCCAAAACAAAGACAATTTGGTCATTTTTAACTTGCCTTGAGAGGTTTTGTTATAGCCTCTGAACCCATAAGAAGCATGTGTTGACATTCTCAACCTAGGCTGGCCTACAGGACAACACCCCATAGCTATCAAGAGAAATAGTTCTGGCTATTTATACAAAAGATTCTGCTGTCTTCTTTGGAAAGAGGAAGGAGTCAATTATAATTCTCAATTATAATTAGAAAGGTGAAAGGAAACCAGAACACAAACTAATTCCAGCTGCCCAATAACATTATGTTTTATGTCAACACTAAACAATTTTCCTTTTTGAAAACGGAAATAAGTACACCTATTACAGACATATTACACTGCAAGGACTTATCTAAAGAAAAGAAAGAAGCTAAAAAACAACACACAGGACTCTTCAATATAGACACAGAATGCAGCTTGAAACCAGAAGCTTGGAACCAGTATTTTAAAAATGCCAGTTCTGAGCTGCATTGTGTCCAGATAAGGCTGTCTGAACCTGAGAAGCATTGGATCACTGTTTAAAGAACAGCTGTGGCTATCTGGATTGCAATAATTTCAGGGGAGAACCCAATCCCTGGTGTAGAATTCAGCTATATGAGAGTTGAATGAAAAGTAATGCCTCCATCTTCGTAACTCCTCAACAGATGGCAGTACCAGTATGCGGCAGGTACCGGCTTGTTCAGTAGACTCTCCTCTACAGTTCCATTTTGACAGGAAGCCTTAGCACTGAATAGTTGTGTTGTTAAAGTGCAAAGTATGGAACCCTGTGCAGACAGTGGGTCAATGCGACTTAGGCAATGTGCAGTCATTGAATTCTTGACAGTAAAAGGTGTCACCCCAAAGGGGATTAATCAGAGAATGCAAGCTGTTTATGGTGATTGTGTTGATATGAGTACTGTGCGTCGTTGGGCAAGTAAGTTTAAAGATGTTGAGGTGGGAACATCTGACTTACATGACAAACAAAGAGTTGGATGTCCTGTGACAGCAACCACCGAGTTTCACAAGCAAAAGGTTGACAGATTGATTCAACACGATCATTGTATCACTCAGATACATGACTTGCATGACAAACAAAGAGTTGGCTGTCCTGTGACAGCAACCACCGAGTTTCACAAGCAAAAGGTTGACAGATTGATTCAAGACGATCGTTGTATCACTCAGATACATGACTTGCATGACAAACAAAGAGTTGGATGTCCTGTGACAGCAACCACCGAGTTTCACAAACAAAAGGTTGACAGATTGATTCAAGACAATCGTTGTATCACTCAGATAGATGACTTGCATGACAAACAAAGAGTTGGATGTCCTGTGACAGCAACCACCGAGTTTCACAAGCAAAAGGTTGACAGATTGATTCAAGACAATCGTTGTCTCACTCAGAGAGAAATTTCAAGCATAATTGGCATTTCACAAGAACATGTGGGTTACATTATTGCTTAGCATGGCTATCGGAAGATCTGTGCACAATGGATACTGGTGCCTAAAATGAAAGCATACAGACTTCTTCCGTGAT
This sequence comes from Anolis sagrei ordinatus, assembly GCF_025583915.1. Classification (NCBI taxonomy): domain Eukaryota; kingdom Metazoa; phylum Chordata; class Lepidosauria; order Squamata; family Anolidae; genus Anolis; species Anolis sagrei. The sequence continues at coordinate 62,138,877 of NW_026847660.1, read as the reverse complement.
GGCTTCAGAAAACTTGTTCATCGTTGGCAGAAATGTATCCAATTGTCTGGTGATTATGTGGGAAAGTGAATAGTGGTAGTTAAAGAGCACATTCTAAGGATTATTTCTGCATTTGACTTATTAAAATATTCTCATCCAAAGCCAAGTAATGAAAGGGGAGGCATTACTTTTCATTCAACCCTCATATGATCCTGGTGTACAGCCACATTCCTGTGTAATGCAGCACCTGTGCATTTTGTGGCCACACATGAGCTGACAAGTCCCCACACTGACATGCATTTTCAGTGTAAATGGGGTCTAAATTTCTTCTTCTCATCTATCATAAGTGTAAAGACACATTGGTTTATTTTAATTTTACTACACACCAACAGACTAAGGCTTGAGGAAAGAAGAATTAGAGAAGATAAGAATTAAGTTTCTAAGTTGTATTGAAGTTCATTTTTTCTTAACGAGTAGTAAAATAAAATTAAAATAATATTATGTGGATTTGAGGAAATTTTGTTGATGAATTTGAAAATTCTGAAAAGCAAACTAAAACATATATCAGATGAGATCCAGGAAAAGCTTCTTTAAATGTGTGGCAACCCGCCTCCCCACGAAGAAATACAGAGTTTACTGAAACAAAGCTACCCGGGAACCTACAAAGGAAAGGGTTGTTCCAGTTTGAAGCTTAAGCTTAAAATAGAACAAGTAGAAGCATATGCGCAGCTAATTTGACCTAATTAGTTGTTACTATTTCTAGGAATTACGATAAAGAATCCCATTATGTGGGTCTAGGTATAGGAGTGATAGAGTTTCTGGCCAAGATCAAATATAGTGTTAGCAAAATATCTTGATATATTCTTTATCTGCAGGCCACAGCCTGTTAAGACTATCACAACCACAATTACAATTAAACAAAAACAGTGTGTCCTAGCAGAACTATGGAACTCTTTGATAATGAGGCTGAGAGCATTATATCAATTACTTATACTTAATGGTGACAAAATTAAAATGTAGCCTTTTAATTGGTGCTTATTTGCAATTGGCCTTTGCAAGATAATATTTTAGCCTAACGGCATTGTAATATTTTATGTATGTTTCTTGATGCAGTGACTTTAAGACTGTTGGGACTCAACGAAGTTTTGAAGCTGAGACAAATATTCCTTAATCATCATATCAGGTCTTGTAATGTTTTTCCAACCCAGTTTCTTTGAAAGCTTAAGGCAAATAGCAACATGTAAAATCCAAGAGGCATGTAAAGCAGCAATTAAAAACTGAATTGTTTATGAAATTATCATCATCATCGTTTATGATTTTGGCGAAACAAATGTCCTTGGATACTCTGATGGATGATTTATAAGGTATGTTCAAAAAGTATCCAACCATAAGTTTTTTGTGCATAAACAAATGAAGCCAGGGAGGAGTGGTTTGGCACATGTTTGTAGCCAATCCCAATGCTCATGCTTGGATTTTTCCTGCCTGCAGAAGATGTAAATCACCAACAGACAGCCAATGAGTGAGGAAGTATAAGTTAGTGTCATCGGAAAAGAGTCCTTTGTCCCACCCTGGTCATTCCACAGATATATAAACCCATTTTCCTAGTTCCAGCAGACCTCACTACCTCTGAGGATGCTTGCCATAGATGCAGGCGAAACGTCAGGAGAGAATGCCTCTAGACTATGGCCATACAGCCCGAAAAAAACTACAACAGTGTCATCTTATTTTTGTTTTCAACAAAATGGCAGAAAAACTTGAACAACGCTACTGCATTAAATTTTGTGTAAAGCTTGGCGATTCCCAAGTGGAAGCGATCTGCAAGTTTCAACAGGCCTTCAGAGATGAGCAACAGGTGATATCGAGCACCCCCCCCCAAAAAAAAATAAGGGATAGTGACTTATAGTTCTCTAAGGACAAGGGCAGCATTGGGCCAGCAGGAGCACAGGGCTCCTGGGATCCTTCCTGAAAGTCTCTTATGAACCTAGGGACAATACGTTTGTGGATTTATCATTTGATTCTTATGGATTTGCCATTTACTATGAACTCCTTTCTGTCCCCTGCATGGATTACCTTTATAAAAATTCTATCCTTTTGGGTTTTTTAGATGTATAAAAATTATATTTCTGATCCTTTCATGGCAAGAACCCCTTTCCCTCCTCCTGGCCTTTGTTTCCCCTCAAGCCCATGAAGAAATCCCACCAGAAAAGAGCTATTGAGCTGCAAATCATTCAGAATGTTTATCAATCATTTCCCTTTGCATGGATAATAGATCCGGCCAGCTGTTTTGCCCCTCGGAGGATAGCCCAGGCATTTCAGCTTGCCCTTTAGCAGAAATATCATTTTCCTACCAGGAGGACAAAGAGTTCCCTTTTGCCCTCCCCTTGATTTACTCAATTGCACCTTCACGACAACACAATTGTATCAGTCTCATCTCCACAAACGCCCTGTTTGCCAGCCTGGAAAACAACCGGACTTCCTCATATATGGTGATTTGCACCACTCAAAGGACAATAAGCTGCATCGGCTGGAGACATTTTTCCTTTGTTTCCCTGAGCACATGGCCAGTTTCCATTGACCCATTCATGAACTCTCTTTGTGTTCTGTCATCCCGCCTCCCCTCTTTTGATTCGCTGGCCGGTGGGTGACAGGAGCCCTCCCCCTTGGATCCAGCATGCCCCTGAAGCTCCCTGATTGGTCCAGGAGCCCAGGGGATGGGAGGGTCCTCCCCAGCTGCTCGCCCTGCTGCCCAATCACAGCGGGGAATGTCAGAGGAGCCGGGGCGGGAAGTTTGAACTCTGGGTTTTCAAAAATTGTATAAATATGCCTGCATCACTGTGCTCCTGCATGCTTGTGGTGGAATTATCCCTACAATGCATCCGATTGCAGCTGAATCGCTAATAAAACACCTCGGTTGCTGAAACTTCTTCCACTTTGGTGAGGTTTTATTATTTTTAATATTTTTATCCCTGAAATTGGCTTCGCTGGCCTCACCAAGATTCCAGGACTCTCTTTGGTGCGGTCCTCAGGGATCTCCTCGGCTGGGGAGACCCTCCTAAAAGCAGCTCGATATCATTGGCACCACTCAGATAAAGGAGTAGTACAGCCACTTCAAAGATGGCTGTACATCAGTGGAGAGTAAAGCATGTTTTGGTAGGCCCTCAAGATCCAGAAATGAGATTGTCATTGACCAAGTGAGGACCCCACTGATGTAGGATCATCTAATCATGGTCAGATGAAGTAAGAATCAGCATTGGATCCTTTCATTCCATTTTGATTGAGGTCCCTTCTACACTGCCATATGTAATGAATCCCTTTACCTTAGTTGGTTGGCTGAAGCCTAAGGGAGTGGGCCTGGCGAAGCCACTGCATCCATTTTAGTAAAGGGAGACAGGGAGGAGCTATCTTAGGTTAGGTTTGCCTTGAGGGGGCGTGTTCTAGTCTTAGAGGGAAAATCAGAAGGCTAGGACTGGCTACAAAGAAGGGGGCAGAGCCTAAGTGATCTAAAGGAAAAAAGTGTCTTTTAAACAGAGGCTTGAGGTCCCAGTTTAGTCAGTTAGAGTTTGGACTTGTTAAAGAGAAGAAGTGTGGGTGTTAGTGAGGAACGAGTTTGGGTTTAGTGAAGAAGATTTGGGTCAGTCTTTTGTGAAGTATTCAGAGTAGCTATTTATTTATTTATTTGGAGTTTTTATAACCCGGTCTTTTCAACCTCCGAGGAGGGACTCAGGCCAGCTAACAACATAAGATTCAATACAATAAGAAAAGCATTATAAATCATCGATATAAAATGCATTAAAATACAATTCATACAGCAAAAATCAGTTCGTCAGAATAAATCACAAATTCATCACCATCCGCCAGAAAGGTCAGCAGTTATTCACTCCGTCATCATTCTGCAAATGCAGTATCCCAAAGCCATGTTTTTACCAGCTTTCTAAACGTCAGGAGGGAAGCGGCAGATCTAATCTCCATCGGGAGGTAGTTCCAAAGCCGAGGGGCCACCACCGAAAAGGCCCTGTCCCTTGTCCCCATCAAACGCGATTGCCAAGGCGGTGGGACCAAGAACAGGGCCCCTCCAGAAGATCTTAACAACCTTGATGGTTCATAGGGGAGAATCCGTTCAGACAGGTAAATAGGGCCAGAGCCATTTAGGGATTTATAGGTCAACACCAGCACTTTGAATTGTGCTCGGAAGCTGATTGGCAGCCAGTGGAGCTGGCGCAACAGAGGAGTAGTATGTACTAGTTGTAGCTTCCGGGCAGTCTTCAGAGGCAACCTCACGTAGAGAGCGTTGCAGTAGTCTATACGGGATGTAACCAGAGCATGTACCACCGTGGCCAAGTCAGACTTCCCATGGTATGGGCGCAGCTGGTACACAAGCTTTAATTGTGCAAAAGCTCTCCTGGCCACCGCCGAGACCTGGGGTTCCAGGTTCAGCGATGAGTCCAGGATCACTCCCAAGCTGCGAACCTGCGCCTTCAGGGGGAGTGTAACCCCATCAAGCACAGGCTGTAACCCTATATCCTGTTCGGCCTTTTGACTGACCAGGAGTACCTCTGTCTTGTCTGGATTTAGTTTCAATCTGTTAGCTCTCATCCAGTCCGTTACAATGGCCAAGCATCGGGTTCAGGACTTGAACAACCTCTACTATATTCTCTATTGAGAATATAGCTAGAATACTGTGTGGAGCAGTACCCCGTTAATGGTCTGTTCAATTCCTAAGGAAGTCTAGTTCAGGGTTTTTGGCTAGATTTCTAAGGGGCATTTTTGGGAGTTACTATCAGAGATTCATTTCCTGAAATAATTTTCTGTGGTGGAACTTTGAAGACTTGTAACCCAGAAGTTTTTAAGATCTTTAATCTAACACAACCACAAGCTTTTATGCCAATATTTTACTGAAACTATTAAGCATTTGTACCTGAATTATTCAAGCCTGTTCAATAAATGTTCTTGTTATTTTTATCAACTTGTCCATGTCCACTCAGTGCATCAGTTATTCAGTAGGAAGTCTTAGATCTTACCTTTACGCCTAGTACATAAGAGGTCTTTATGTAATGATCACTGTGCTTTTAGAAAACTTTCTACTATCTGTCATCAGATGCCATCCAATGTACAGACTCACAGGGTTATCTCCAGTCAAACTCTATTTCTTTGTTTACATTTCTGAATGGAACATCTGGCAGCATTCCCAGACTGAAATCTAAGCAAACATTTTCCTTTTGTTACAACGCAGAAACCAGGCAGACACTGTCACAGATATTATGCTTTATTCTGTGGCATGTCCCATAGGCTAAGAAAGTGCGAACTGAAATGCTTCTTGCCTTCAACAGTTTGACACCCCTCCCCCCAATATATGTGGAAATCATTTCCAACTTGTCTATAATATCACATTGTGTCACTGTCACTAAATTGTTTAGCTTTTATAGAATCCATATGATAGTCATATTCTACCAGTCACGCTATTTGTTGAACTATTGCATGACCTATTTCAACTTAGTGGTACTTCCTTCTGTGCAAACCTGCATAGATCTTAATGATAGCTATGTAAGTCTTGTTTGTCTGCATCTGGTAAGAGCAATTGGGTTTTCAAGGTATGAGGGACATAAAGTGCAGAAATAATGCAATGTGACACTACTTTAACTGCCACAGATCAATGTATGGAATTTTTTAAAGATTTTATTTATAAACTAGCTGTACCTGCCACACGTTGCTGTGGCCAACCTTCCCTCCCTCTTTTTCCCCTTGCTTCCCTGATTTTCTTTTATTCTCTCCTTCCTTCCTTCCTTCCTTCCTTCCTTCCTTCCTTCCTTCCTTCTTTCTCTTCCTCTTCCCTTCCTCCCCCCTTTTCTTTCCCTCCCTCTTTCTCCCCTTCCCTCCCTATCTATTCTTGGACTGCAACTCCCAGCAGTCCTCCTGATCTATCTATCTACCTGCCTATCTATCTCTATGTAATCTATCTATCTGGAGGATTGCTGGGAGTTGCAGTCCAGGAATAGGAAACTGGAAATATGCAGGGATTGGAGTGCTCTCAAAAAATCCAAGGAGAAGAAAGCTTGCAGTGCATTTAGAGCATCCTCCTATCCTAATGTGTTGTTAAAACGCTGTAGTGAAATTGCTACTCTATGTTAAAGTTTTGGTGTATAGCTCTATGTTTACGTATGGCAGATAAGGAAGAATAGGCACAGACAGGGTAGCAACAGCAGAGATAGGATTCATTTGCATATGTGAAGCCGATTGGTCATATGCAGATTAGTGTAGGCCCAGGATTTGAAAAGGCTGCTAGGCCAAAATGACAGTTGGGGAGAGCAGAGCTGAACATTCCAAAGGGGCGGAGCCAATGTTCTGAAACAGGCAGTTAGAGTGAGGGAGTTTAAAAAATGACAGTTAGGAATCTGTGTGTGAAGAGGAGAGTTGGTTTTTGAGTGCCTGATAGAAATAAGCAGTTATGAAGATGTGTTAAAGACTTTTGATATAGAGAAGCAGTTAGTTAAATAGAGCTTGAGTTTTAAGGAACATAAAGGAGGCTAGTGTTGCCTTAGTTCAGAATCTAATTCAGCCAAGAGTGTGTAAAGCAAGTAACATGTTTGTGAATGTGAAACATTGATAATTTATTCAGAAAAGTTAACCAAGTAAATGATACTGACTGTAAACCTCAAGATTGCAACAAAACACAAATGTAACCACAAGCGTTGAAGCCAGAAGTTATAAATAAACTGTGTTACTTCGTTATACACAAGAGTGTTTCATTGCCTGCAGTATAAAGTACAAAGGTTTAACAGCACACAGAAAGTCCCAGCCAATATAAAAGAAGAAACTGAATCAGTATAAGGCAGCAAAAAGGATTTCAAAGAGGAAATAGTCTCTCTCCCTCACCTCAAACGCATTAGGAGATGAGGGGGTGAGAAGGGCGGGGTATAAATATTGGAAATAATAATAATATAATAATAAAGTGCCTGGTCTAGAAGATGCTGGGAGCTGTAGTCTGGAAGAGAGTGTGGATATGCTATTGTGTGTTTTGTTTGCCGGGGGAGTTGTTTTGCGCATGCGCTGCAGCGTCTTTTTGCTTTTTTTGCTTTTTAAAGTCCCTTCCGCTATGTTTTTCAGTGTTTTTAGGAGTGATGTTCACTTGTTGGCCTGATAGGTGTATTGCGTCCAAATTTGGTGTCAATTTGTCCAGTGGTTTTTGAGTTATTTTAATCCCACAAACGAACATAGCATTTTTATTTATATAAATTTGTCAAACAAAATGTATAACCATACATTCTTCCCTCTTTTTACAATATCTTTGACAAAAGAGTATGTAATATTATATACAATCTAACAGTAAGAGAAAAAAATCTTTAAGCATATTTCTTATCATTATTTTTAATTTTCCATTACAGCTTATACTACATATAACTCTATCACACACCTTTTATTCACTTATACATGTTTTATTTCTTTATAATTATTATTATACCGTTTTCCTCCCTCTTCCCCTTCCCCTTAGTTTGTGCCCCCTTCACCAGGACCAACCAACTCATGTTGTTTCACCATTCCAAAATATCATTGTTTCTCTTGCTGGCTTATACCCCCTTTCCCCATTAAAGACATATTCAATAAATTTTCCCCATATTTTCCAAAAATCTGTTTGTTTCCATATTCCCCTTTCAATTTTAATATTATAAGTTAGCTTAACATAAATAGCTATATTCCAAATTTCCCTATACCATTCTTCTAATTGAACTTCTTTTTTTCTTTCCAGTTTTTTGCTATTAGCAATTTAGCTGCTGTTGTCAAATTAGAAACCAATTCTTTCTCCTCTTGTAAGGGAATTATATTATAATGTATAAGTGCCCACGAAACTACAACCCCCATGCTTCCATAGCATTGAGTCATGGCAGTTAAAACGGTGTCAAACTGTGTAATACACCAAAGTCTGCTTAACAGACATGGACATTAAGGACTGAAAACTATAAACTATTTCAAATGTTCTTTTGGGTTGCCATTTTATTGAATTTACTAGCTGTCCCCTGGCATGTGTTGCTGTGGCTCAGTCTGTGTATATGTGAATATATGTGTGTTTGTGTAGATATATATGTGTGTGTGTGTGTGTGTGTGTGGTTTTGCGCATGCGTTGTAATGTAATTTTTTTGTTTTGTTTTGTTTTGCTTTTTAAGTCCCTTCTGCTGTGTTTTTCAGTGTTTTATGAGTGATGGTCACTCGTTTGCCTGATAGGTGTCTTGTGTCCAAATTTGGTGTCAATTAGTCCAGTGGTTTTTGAGTTATGTTAATCCCACAAATGAACATTACATTTTTATTTATATAGACTAGCCGTCCCCTACCACGCGTTGCTGTGACCCACATGGGGGTTCTGTGTGGGAGGTTTGGCCCAATTCTATCGTTGGTGGGGTTCAGAATGCTCTGTGATTGTAGGTGAACTATAAATCCCAGGAACTACAACTCCCAAATGTCAAGATTCTATTTTCCCCAAACTCCACCAGTGTTCACATCTGGGCATATTGAGTATTCGTGTAGAGTGTGGTTCACATCCATAATTGTTTGAGTCCACAGTGATCTCTGGAAGTAGGTGAACTACAACTCCAAAAACAAAGGACACTGCCCACCAAACCCTTCCAGTATTTTCTCTTGTGCCAAATTTGGTTCAATTCCATCATTGGTGGGGATCAGAATGCTCTTTGATTTTAAGTGAACTATCAATCCCAGCAACTACAACTCCCAAATGACAAAATCGTTTTTTTAGTGAAGGACATGCATTGGGTTGTTATGTGTCTTGTGTCCAAATTTGGTGTCTATTTGTCCAGTGGTTTTTGAGTTTTGTTAATCCCGCAAACAAACATTACATTTTTATTTATATAGATTGAATAGTTTTGAAACATCTTTAGCCTTCTCTGCCAAAGAGTGCTAATGACTCATCAAATTTCAAATCTCAGGTTTCAAAGCATTGAGGAATGGCAGTTAAAGTGGTGTGAAACTGCATTTTACAGTATAGATGCACCATAAAATACCATTATCAAAAGTATCAAAAACTACTGGAATTTTCAAGAATATAAACACTGTCAAACTGCATTCATTCTACAGTATAGACGCACTCTATGATCATGTATGTGCAATGCTTTGGATAGCATACTGTGTGTAGTATTATTAATACTGTGCTATAATCCCTTTGATTAATAAATGTTTTGATCTCTACTGCCTGTGGTCATCAGATCAGAGAAGAACGCTATACAACAGCTTCAACAGCTTAGTTGACAAGCTTTCTGCATTATTTATAGAATGTGTTCCTTCTCTTACTAAATGTTTAATTAGTATTCTGTCCTGTGCATAATGGGCCACAAGGATGTCAGAAACAGTGCATTTTAGAAAATGAGCATAACTTTACTTCAGAATAATAATAATAATAATAATAATAATAATAATAATAATCCTTTATTTATACCCCGCTAACATCTCCCGAAGGACTCGATGCGGCTTATAAGAGGCCAAGGCCCAACACATCAGTAAAACAACAGCATAACAAATACAACAATAAATAAACTCATAAAACAAAGCAATAAACATTAAAACAATAGCAATATACATTAGACAATAACACCACGACGCATTTAAAACTAAGGCCGGGCCAAATGTAATGATTAAACATTTTTAAAATGCTGGGCATGACAGGTGAAATGGATAGGTTTTTGGAGATAGGTGCGGTGTGCAGACAATCTTAAATCTCTAGTAAAGTGCATTTGGGACATGATGCTTGGAGTTTCCTATTCTGGGAAGGCACACTGGAACAACCACGTCTTCAAGCTCTTCCTAAAGACTGCTAATGTCTTGTCTGATGTCCTTGGGGAGAGAGTTCCAGAGTCGGGGGGCCACCACCGAGAAGGCCCTGTCCCTCGTCCCCACCAATCGCGCTTGCGACGCAGGTGGGATTGTGAGCAGGGCCTCTCCAGATGATCGAAGAGATCGTGTGGGTTCGTATACGGAGATGTAGTCACGCAGGTAGGCGGGTCCCACATCGTTTAGAGCTTTGTAGGTAAGCACCTGCATCTTGAATTGGGACCGGAAAATGAACGGCAGCCAATGGAGCTCCTTAAACAGGAGGGTTGACCTCTCCCTGTAAGGAGCCCCAGTTAACAACCTGGCCGCCGCCCGTTGAACCAGTTGGAATTTCCAGGCTGTTTTCAAGGGCAGCCCCACGTAGAGAGCATTACAGTAGTCCAATGTGGAGGTGACCAAGGCATGGACCACCCTGGCCAGATCAGCCTTCACGAGGTATGGTCGCAGTTGGTGCACGAATCTCAATTGTGCAAAGGCCCTCCCGGCCACCGCCGACGCCTGAGCTTCAAGTGTAAGTGATGAGTCCAAGAGGACACCCAAACTGCGGACCCGTGACTTCAGGGGGAGTGTAACCCCGTCCAGCACAGGTTGCCACCCTATACCCCTATCCGGTTTACGATCGACCAGAAGGACCTCTGTCTTGTCGGGATTAATTTTCAGTTTGTTCATCCTCATCCAGACAGCCACAGCGGCCAAGCACTTGTCCAGCACCCGAGAGGCTTCCTTGGAAGAGAATTAGTACATGTGGATGACCACTGTTTGAGTCTGCATTTGTGTGTCAACACTAAACATGCTTTGAGTCAATATGATCAGTTAAATGCTTGGCTTATTTAATGTCCACAGAGTTCAAAACCTGAGCCCAAATTCTTCATGGATTACGGTTTGGGTTATATGTTGCAAGCCTCAATGAAGCCGATGTCAGGAATGTTTATTTTGATTTTGTAGTTTTGAAAATTAAACTACATAATATCCTCTTTTTTTTTTTTTTTTAAAAAAGGATATTAATATGAACTCAATACTGTGCTGATAACACAAGGCAATGGTACACAAAAGCTAGTATCCCCATATCTTTTCCAGTTGTCTCACACAAGTTCTCACAAGGGTAATTAGAATCAGCTGAAAGTGTCAAAAGCCTGGTTCCCTGAGATAGCCATTCAGCAGACTTTGAAGTTATTTTGACATGAATGTCAAGTTCTCAGAAAATAATAAAAAGCAGAATATTTTTAACAAAACAGACAGAAAATAGATACTTTCAAAGTACATATTCAAGCATCCCTCCACCTTAAATAACAATGCTATTATTTCCTTTACTAGAGCCTCGTAAACCAGTTTTCCTACAACAGATATCTTTTGGCTCAGTTTGATGAATATAATACAAGACAGCATCCGTTCCTGGAGTGAAGCATATAGAGGAGAGACTAACAGGGGTGTTTGCATAGTGTGGTGGAAGAGACACAAAAATGAGATCCTGTCTCTTGGGGAAAACCTCTGTAGTCCTGGAGAGTTGTTTGGGAAAGTTCGTTGGGAGAATTTGTTGAGCTAAGGAGAGGGATTGGCCAGCGATTGGCAGTCGCTGGCCAATCCCTCTCCAATGCCAGAAATACAGCTTAATGGTGTAACATTAGAAAATGTTGACCATTTCCGCTACCTTGGCAGCCACCTCTCCACAAAAGTCAACATTCACTCTGAAATTTAACACCGTCTGAATTCTGCGAGTGCAGCATTTTTCCGAATGAAGCAGAGCGTGTTTGAGGACCGGGACATCTGTAGGGATACCAAGGTGCTTGTTTATAAAGCTATTTTCCTCGCAACCCTGCTGTATGCCTGCGAGACATGGACAGTCTACAGATATCACATGCAACTCCTGGAACGTTTCCATTAGTGCTGCCTCTGGAAAATCCTGCAAATCTCTTGGGAAGACAAGCGAACAAATGTCAGTGCGCTGGAAGAAGCAATGCTGGACTGGTCATGTTGTCCGTCTCGAAAGCAATTCTCTATTCCAAACTCAAGAACAGAAAATGGAATGTTGGAGGACAGGAAAGGAGATTTAAAGATGGGCTCAAAGCCAACCTTAAAAACTCTGGCATAGACACTGAGAACTGGGAAGCCCTGGCCCTTGAGCGCTCCATTTGGAGGTCAGCTGTGACCAGCAGTGCTGCAGAATTTGAAGAGGCATGCATGGAGGGTGAAAGAGAGATACGTACTAAGAGGAAGACGCATCAAGCCAACCCAACAGGGACCGCCTTCCACTTGGAAACCGATGCCTTCACAGTGGGAGAAGATGCAGATTGAGAATAGGGCTCCGCAGTCACCAACGGACCCATCACCAGGATACTACACTTGGAGGACCATCATCCTTGGACTACGAGGGATCACCTAAGTAAGTAAACTAGGAGTGTGGTGGAGTCTCCTTCCCTGGGGCACTTAAAGGAGAGGCTGGATGGCCACATGTCAGGAATGCTTTCACCAATTTTTTCTTCATGGCAGGAGCCTGGACTGGATGGCCATTGCGGTCTTTTCCAACTCAATGGTTCTGTATAACCTCTGCCCTAAATTCCTTCACTGCTCTGTGATATTTTTAAGAGTTTCTCACAGCAGGAATTGTCAAAATTACATTGCTTTGCTCAAGAACGCTATCTGTGCAGAATTATATTACTAGTGGAAAGAGATAATCATTTGCTAGATTGAAGCTTCCTTTGATATTTAAGACAAATTGATTGTTTTTGTTATCACTACCAACTGCTGTCATCTAACTATATCATCAGATGAATCCACTGTAAGGATCCTCCGGTTAGCAGGCTAAAAGCAGAATGAAGTACGAAACACATTTACGTACGGAAAAGCCCCATTGAACGCAGTGGTATTTAAATTTGAGTACATGCAAAATCTATTTTATGATTTTAAATTTATTTTCTGTTTTAAAACACTATAAAAATGTGATCTGGCCCGATGTAGGGATACGCAACATTCTGCCAATTTTATTAAAACAAAGAGCCTAATTCAAAGTTTGATTTACAGTAATAATAAACTATATAAATAAAAATGTAGTTTGCGCTACCATCAGAACTCAAAAACCACTGGGGGAATTGACACCAAATTTGGACACAAGACACCTAACAGTCCAATTTATGTCCTCAACTCCGGATGATCTCCCCCAAGCAGCTTCATGAGCCCTATAGGCAAAAATGTCCTAGTAAATACTGTCTGTTTCCTTTCCATGCCAGTGCTTGAGCGATCTGATATACTCAAGGACTTACTAAAAGTTACACACTTAGATATGTGTTACAAAGTGAGAAGGAGGGCTGCGGTGAGGAGGTGATGGTTAATCCTTTGAATACTATCCACTCCTTCAAAGCACCCCTTCAGGTCTTTTGTGCCCCAGTATTCTCTCAAACATGTGTTTGAAAGAATAGGGCAGGCAAACGGGCAGGCAGAAGGGAATCTCTCTCTCTCTCTCTCTCTCTCTCTCTCTCACACACACACACACACAGAGTTGTCACTTCCAAATTTCCCTCCCTAAAATTTCAGAAAACCAGCTTCTAAGAAAAATAGCCACCATGCCTTTGCTATTATATGTGCACGCATGTAATGGTGCAATTTTTCTTTCAGGATAAACCTCTACATTCTAATATACTTATTGTGACAAAATCACATTTATTTCTAGCACATTTTACATTTTGGAATTATTTAAACATTGTTCTATTATTAACGAAGGGATCATGGGGAAGAGAGAGAGATAACTATATATGCAATCGCATATAATCCCCAGCCTTTTGGCGATGCAAAAAGCAGCCAAAATCCTCACACTCATCAATTATTTATACGATATATTAAACAGTGATTTGGGTGCTGCTATGCCTGTCAGCAGAGCAGGGAATTAGGGCAACTCACAGGCTATGTACAGGCATTTCCATATGTGGGTGAGAAGGGAGAGACTCATAGTCTCTAGCCACACATTAACAAGGAAAAAGGAAACAGAACAGCTCTGTGAAGAATTGAATATTGTGCTTGTCAGCTGAAGGAAAAAGGAGAGAGGGAAAATAGGTTATGGAAACTGACCTGATAGTTTATAGTGGCCTAGATGTCCAATTAGATCTGTACTCTGTACATTAATCCAGGAAGCAATATTTTAGTCGAAAGAAATATAAATTAACAAAATTCAACAGAACGAAATAAAATGTATAGTGTCAGCATTCCTTCATAAACAAAAAATGTAATGAATGCATATACATATATTTCTTTTTGTAGCCTTCAGTTATTCATTTGCTTTATTTTTATCTGCCTTTCTCCCCATAGGGGCTCAAGGTAGCTAACAATGACATGACACAATGACACACAATAGAATTTAAAAACAAACACATGCATGTACATATGAATGCACAAATTTAAAAAAAACCCAAATTGAAGAGAGATATTGACAAGCTGGAATGTGTCCAAAGGAGGGTGACTAAAATGATCAAAAGTCTGGAGAACAAGCCCTATGAGGAGCAGCTTAAAGAGCTGGGCATGTTTAGCCTGAAGAAGAGAAGGCTTAGAGGAGATATGCTAGCCATGTATAAATATGTGAGAGGAAGTCATAGGCAGGAGTGAGCGAACTTGTTTTCTGCTGCCCTGGAGACTAGGATGCGGAACAATGACTTCAAACTACAAGAAAGGAGATTCCATATAAACATTAGGAAGAACTTCCTGACTGTGAGAGCCGTTCAGCAGTGGAACTCTCTGTTCCAGAGTGTGATGGAGGCTCCTTCTTTGGCAGCTTTTAAACAGAGGCTGGATGGCCATCTGTCGGGGGTGCTTTGAATGCAATATTCCTGCTTCTTGGCAGGAGGTTGGACTGGATGGTCCATGAGGTCTCTTCCAACTCTATGATTCTATAAACTGGAATCAATCATGCATAACCTCTGGGCTAGTCCACCTCTACTAGCCTTATAACTTCCAGCTGTGCAGAGGATAACAGGATCCATCACCTGTCCTTTGTTTCAGCGACCTGGACATAATAGCACATGCATCATCAGGCATGACTGGCCAGTATGCCAAGAGGTCATATCCCATTGTCACACAATAACATTTCCCCTTTCCCAGGAACTTGCCACTTAATGCACAGTATTTCTGCCTTGGACTTTTTACACATTCAACGCCTGAGGCATTGCACCCATGGACTGGGGACTCATATCATATCAGCAATAAAGACTCTTGGGTCCCATTGCTTGTTTATCCCTGGCTGGGACCACATAATCCATTCATAGCCCATTTCAGCACCTTTATTTCCTGGACTTCCCTGCCCTGCTTCAGCCATTGGACAGAGACAAATCTACATTGGAGGCAAGGAGTGCCTCTCCATTGGCTGGCGGGTGCTATGGTCCCGCCTCTGTAGGAAGTTCTCCCTGATGTAATCGGCCTTAGCCAGTTACGGCAAAGCCAGAACAGCTGGGACAGACTGGGAAATTCAAAGTAAAATGTATAAAAATGCCTGTTTTTCACTGTAATGGTATCTCAGCTTATTTTGGCAGACTACCACAACCTGGCATCACTACCAGCTGATCGAATAAACACTTTGGTGGCTTCTTCTTCAATTTGGTCAGCTGCATTTAGAAACTTCCAGCTTCTCACTCGCCAAGAGTATGGGCTCACAAAGATGCCTGATTGCCGGTGCCGATTGCTGCTTATTGGACTCCACGCTTCAGATTTTCGTATCCGCAACCTGTATCTCACTATCCACAACCATTTTATACATAACTAGCTGTCCCCTGCCATGTGTTGCTGTGGCCCAGTCTGGTGATCTGGAAAATAAAGTAATGAGAAAGTGTTGGTTTCTAATATATGTAATTCCTTTATGCTTGTGAGTAAACAGTATTTCTTGTTGTTTCTTTGTCAGTGTTGATGTGGAGAATGTCTGGTTTTCCTACTCTGGAATATGCAACATATCATAGTCCTTCTTTAAGGGTCTCTTTCAAATCTATGATACTATATCTGTGTGTGTGTGTGTGTTAGAATCATATCTATCTATCTATCTATCTATCTATCTATCTATCTATCTATCTATCTATATTTATGACTGGATGGCTCTTTTTCAGGAGGGCTCTGATTACATTTTCTTGCCCTGGTGAAGAGAGTTGGACTGGATGGCCTTAAGTATTTTCTGTTGGTCATGGGGGTTCTGTGTGGGAAGTTTGTCCCATTTCTGTCGTTTGTGGGTTTCAGAATGCTCTTTAATTGTAGTGAACTATAAATCCCAGTAACTATAAATCCCAAATGTCAAGATCTATTTCCTCCAAACTCCATCTGTGTTCATATTTAGGCACATGGAATGTTTGTGTCAAGTTTGGTCCAGATCCATCATTGTTTGAGTCCACAGTGCTCTCTGGATGTAGGTGAACTACAACTCCCAAACTCAAGGTCAATGCCCAACAAACCCTTCCAGTGTGTTCTGTTGGTCATGGAAGTCCTGTATGCCATGTTTGGTTCAATTCCATCATTGGTGGAGTTCAGAATGCTCTTTGATTGTAGGTGAACTATAAATCCCAGCAACTACAACTCCCAAATGTCAAGGTCTATTTCCCTTAAACTCCATCCATGTTCATATTTGGTCATATGGAATATTCATGCCAAGTTTGGTCCAGATCCGTCATTGTTTGAGTCCACAGTGCTCTCTGGATGTGGGTGAACCACAATTCCCAAACTCAAGGTCAATGTCCACCAAACCCTTCCAGTTTTTTCTATTGGTCATGGGAGCCCTGTGTGCTAAGTTTGGCCCAATTCCATCATTGGTGGAGTTCAGAATGCTCTTTGATTGTAGGTGAACTATAAATCCCAGCAACAACAATTCCCAAATGCCAAAATCCATTTTTTTTGAGTGGAGGACATACATTGGGTTGTTAGATGTCTTGCGTCCAAATTTGGTGTCAATTCTCTCAGTAGTTTTTGAGTTCTGATGGTATCACAA
The DNA here is from genome assembly GCF_025583915.1 of Anolis sagrei ordinatus. Lineage (NCBI taxonomy): Eukaryota > Metazoa > Chordata > Lepidosauria > Squamata > Anolidae > Anolis > Anolis sagrei. The sequence goes on along the minus strand of NW_026847660.1, from coordinate 62,122,127 downwards.
ACGAACATTACATTTTTTGATATGGATAGATTTCATTAAAAGTTTATAATTAAGTGAAGTTGTCTTTGCTAAACAACTTGAAATTATGCTGCCCATTTTTTATATTTGATGAAATTGTCTGAATATTTCTTATTTTAGAAAAAAAAAGCTCTCTAGAGTTAGAGTTCATATTCAAATACAGTATGAGATTTTAGATTTATTTTTATCTATTGCCAAGCCCGACATTGCTCCAAAAGACTGTAAAACTGATTACTATTTTTGGAAGCTCTTGAAGTTGGCTTACAAACTGTCACAGCTAGGTCATCTCAAAAACATTGAAAATGAACCTGGTGTTTTTACACACAGAGGCTGTACTGAATTGCAAGAGGCAGCCCAGAGGATCCCAAAATATTTGCTGAAATACAGGAGCTCCAGGGCTATAACAGAGAGTTGGTCATTCTAGAAAGGAACCTTGACAAATTCACTACATCACTGTAAGTTAACAGATGACTTGAAGGCACATTATTTTAACATTGCATTCTATTCTTCTTAGAACAGTAGTTCTCAACCTGTGGGTCCCCAGGTGTTTTGGCCCACAACTCCCAAAAATCCCAGCCAGTTTACCAGCTGTTAGGGCTTCTGGGAGTTGAAGGCCAAAACATCTGGGGACCCACAGTTGAGTATCACTGGATTAGATGTATGTGTGTCGGGAGCAACTTGAGAAACTGCAAGTTCACTTCTCAGAGGTGGCTCCTCGACTATGGAACTCCCTCCCTAGGGATATTAGATCGGCCCCCTTCCTACTGAAAAAAAATTTAAAACCTGGCTTTTTGAACAACTCTTTGAAAATGCGTAACTCTGAAGGAGCTGGGGGTGGTGACGGCCAACAGGGTGCTCTGCCGTGGGTTGGTCCATGAGGTCACGAAGAGTCGGAAGCAAATGAACGAATAAACAACAACCAATTGCTGCTATTTCAATGTCAATTGGTACAAAGGTAGGCAATGGCAGTGTGAATAATCCAAATTTGATTGAGATAGTGTGTGAAGTTCTGGGGAGACTATAATTTCTGCTTCTCATATATTTGGCATGGGGGCAGGGGCGGCTCATCCATTACGTGAAGTAAGCGGTCGCAGAACACTTTTTTTGCCAGGGGCGCAGAGGCGCCTCTGTAAATGCCCCTCGACCGCCACTTGAGGAGCGCCCCCTCAGCTCACAACAGCCCTAGCAGTCCGGGGGGAGCCTCGGCTTTCTTGCCTCGCTGCCGGGCGATCCTCTTCCCAAAGGGGCTGGGCCCTTGAGCCTCGCCTAGCCCCTCTCGTTCCTGCTCCACCCGGCCACCGGGTGCGCGAGCAGAGCTGGCGCTCAATCGTTCTCCACATTCGATCCCTTCCCCATGACCGGCTCCCTTTCCCGATCCCCCGGCGATACACCTGCCTCCTCTCCTCTCCTCTCCCCAATCCGCGGGTGGGCCAAGGGGTGGAGCCGCTGCATCTGGCCCGCTTCGGGTCCGGAGGCGTGTCTGAAGACCCCAGCGTGCGCACCAAAAGTCGCCTCTTCTCCTGACTTTCTCTTCAGCCATTGGGACCAAGAGAGAGAGAGAGAGAGAGAGCCCTCCGGCTGGAGGTATCTCCCACCTCTGCTCCCTCCTTTGTTTTTGCGCCTACCTTCAGGAAAGGTGGGCATCTCCACCTCTCTCTCTCTCTCTCTCTCTCTTGGTCCCAATGGCTGAGGAGAAAGTCATCATCATCACCATCATCATCATCATTTAATAACTTATTAATCGCCCTCCATCCGAGAATGCTCCAGGCGATTTACAGCTAAATTACAAAAGATAAAATACATACATACAAAAATTAAAAGTCAACAGAGATCGAATGCTCTAGTAAAAAGCCAGGTCTTAGGTGCGAGAGTAAAAGGCCCTAAGTCTTGCCGTACGCCTTTCCCAATCTTGAACCAGTCTGTTGTTCCGTGGTCAGTTCTTACTGTTGCTACTTGGTCCTTGTACAGATTCCTCAGGAGAGAGACAAGGTGGCTTGGGATGCCCATCTCACCAAGAACTTGCCACAATTTATTATGATCCACACAGTCAAAGGCTTTAGAGTAGTCAATGAAGCAGAAATAGATGTCAGCAGCAGCAACGCTGAGCTGCGCTGACAGAAAAAAGAACAATCCGAGAGAATCCTCCCCCCCCCCCGACCACCAAATTAAGGGGGGTGTGAGGTCAGCACCCACCACGATCTCGCTAAACCTGAGAGAGAGCTGGAGAGAGCCAAGGAGCCAGGGAAAGAGAGCCAGGAAGGCGGAGGTAGGCAAGGGAGCGCCGCCGCCATTACAACGCGGCTCCCTCCTCAAGAAACCTACCTGGGCCTGGCCGGCCGTCCAACTCCCCGATCCGGATCCGCCTGGGCTCCGATCCGAGGCTTCGGCTCCCACTGGGTGGGCCCTCCCGCAACGACGACGCCGCTTGGGCTGCTGCTGGGCCGCTTGGGCTGCTGCTGGGCCGCTGCGGTGCGCGCCGCGGCTGCTGCGGTCGCCATCTTGACATCCTGCCGTCGCTGCCAGGTCTCGCTTCTGCGTGGAAAAGGCAGCTGGAGGGAGAGGCAGCCAGGAGGCTGAGAGGAGGCGGACCGCCATCGCCGCCAATTGGTCGCCAATTGGTCGCCAATTGGTCGTCCTGTTCCCTCTGCAGAGTGCTGGGGAGGAGTGAGTTGGAGCCGACTGTCGCCACGAGGTGGGGGCTTTTGCAGCAGCCGGCGCCAAGGCTGCTTCCGCGAGCGCCGCGAACGTGGCACGGCTAGGCCTCCATTGGGGAGCCCACACCAGGTGGACCGCTGAACCGCGGGGATCGCTTGAGCCGGGCCCTGGCCGCCTGGGCCTTGTTGCCCTCACCATCGGGCCTTGCTCTCCCCTCTGCGGAGTGTGGGGAGCGAGTGTGGGGCCTTTTGCTGGAGCCGAGGCTGCTGCCGCCGCGAAAGCCGTGAGTGCTACACCAACTAGGCCTTTTACCAACTGGGCCTTGCTAAGCAGGCCGCTACGCCGTGAGCGCTGCTCCGGCTGGGCCCTTGCCATCTGGCCTTGTCGTTTGGCCTGTACAGGACGCCCTGCCGTCTGGCCCAACATCGCCCAGCGTCGCCGCCCTTCATCATATGGGCCTTTTGCCATCTGGGCCTGTGTCAGTCACTGGGCCTCCACTGCCTGGGCCTAGCCAGGCGGGCCGCAGCACCGCGAGGGCTGCTGGGACCGGGCCCTGGCCGCCGGGGGCCTCACCATCGTGTTCCATCTGGGCCTTACCACCTGGACAAGCCGTGTATAGACCTTCCTTGTGCTGACCTTCTCTGTGTTGACCGATATTGTGTAGACCTTTTTTGTGCTGACCTTTCTCTATGTTGACCGATATTGTCCAACTTGTGCTGACCACCACCGTGTTGACCATCTCCGGAAGACTGAGAGCATTCGCTGTTTTTACATCAGCCGTCCATAGATTACACCTTGAATCACAACAACGTTACTACCTGATATTACTGCCAACTCCTTAGTGTTGTGTTTACATATTGCTAATATAGCACGTTCCTTGTCTACCTTGCTGCTAATTGGTATTAAGAACGCAATATAGCACTTTAAGGCGCTTGCCTCTTTTGCTGCTAAGCTGTACTAGCACTTACGCTCCCTTCCCCTATCCCTCCATACCGCACTTAGATAGCGCTGAGGGCCAGATTTGGGTATTTTGTCGCACTTTAAGATCCTTGCACTTTATGAATTGCCCTAGTGGCACGCAGCTGTGACGCCTACTGTGTTGCACTTTAAGACTCTTGCACTTTATGAACTATCTAACTGTCGCGGCTGAGACGTTTATTACACTTTATCACTATCAATCTTACTGAAGTGTACTATTATTACCCATGTGGTTCCCCATTCCCCTATTTGTATTGTCCTTGATATTAGTGACTAGTGGAAGGGGCAAGGGAGGAAGTGGGCTGGAGTCTGTAGACAACAATGAGGTGGGGAGGGGGGAGAAAGGGAATCAAGGGAGTTGGCAAGAAAAAACGCAACAAACCAAACAACTAGCGAAACAGAAACTAAGACCTTGGATTTGGACTGCGGTATGGAGGAGGGGAGGTGTTCCACTAGCCGAGGGGCCCCCATAGAGGTCGTGGTGGGGAAGGGGAGATGCGGAAAAAGGAGACCTCAAATTCGGCCTAATTCGGACCGCTTATCTACATTAATAATCCCAAACCGGTCTCCTAAGGTAAATTGGTGTAACCAGGTTGGCGGGCCCTCCGGATTGAAGGTGGTGCTGTTGAACGCCAGATCTGTCAACGGAAAAACGACCTTTATCCAGGATCTAATCCTGGATGAGCGGGCAGATCTGGCGTGCATCACGGAGACCTGGTTGGATGAAGCTGGAGGCGTGAATCTAACCCAGCTTTGTCCTCCAGGCTTCTCCGTACAGCACCAACCGAGATCCGGAGGACGGGGAGGCGGGGTCGCAGTGGTCTATAGAGATTCCATCCATCTGACCAGGAGTCCCATCCCGCAGACCACAAATTTTGAATGTGTCCACCTGAGGGTGGGTGACCGGGACAGAATAGGGATTCTGCTAGTGTACCGTCCACCTCGCTGCACTATAGTCTCCCTACCTGAGCTAGCGGGGGTAGTCTCGAGCCTGGCGTTGGAGTCTCAACGGCTTCTCGTGCTGGGAGACTTCAATATCCATGCCGAGGCGACCCTCACAGGAGCGGCTCAGGACTTCATGTCTGCCATGGCAACCATGGGGCTGTCCCAACAAATATCTGGCCCCACCCACTGTGCTGGACATACATTGGATTTGGTTTTCTGCCAGGGATGGGAGCAGGGTGGCGGTGTGGAGGAGTTGTCCATCTCTCCGTTGCCATGGACTGACCACTTCCTGATCAGATTTAGGCTCACTGCGCCCCTAACCTCTGCAAAGGTGGAGGACCCATTAAGATGGTCCGCCCCAGGAGGCTTATGGATCCGAATGGATTCCTGACGGCTCTTGGGGATTTTCCCGCCACCTCGGTAGGTGACCCTGTCGAGGCCTTGGTCGCTCTCTGGAATGGGGAGATGGCCAGGGCAATTGACATGATCGCTCCGGAACGTCCCCTCTCAAGTAGCCGAGCTAAACCAGCTCCTTGGTTTACTGAGGAGCTGGCAGTGATGAAGCGAAGGAAGAGGGAACTAGAGAGCGTGTGGCGTTCGGATCCGAGCGAGTCAAATCGAACACGGTTTGTGTCCTTTCTAAGGGCATATGCCGCGGCAATAAAAGCCGCAAAGAAAACTTTCTTTGTGGCCACTATTGCGTCTGCAAGGAACTGTCCGGCGGAGTTGTTCCGGATTGTCAGAGGTCTTTTAACTCCCGCCACCCCAGGCGGGAGCCCTGACAATTCGGCCTCGCGCTGCGAAGCATTTGCTCGGTTCTTTGCAGACAAAGTCGCCTTGATCCGTTCTGGGCTGGACACCATGTTAAATGCAGTCTCTGAGGATGTGACACGAGCACCTGCTTGTCCTATTTTGATGGATTCTTTTCAGTTTGTGAAGCCCGAGGATGTGGACAAGATACTTGGAGGAATGAGGCCCACCACGTCCATCCTAGACCCCTGCCCATCCTGGCTTCTGAAGGAGGCCAGAGGGGGATTGGCCGAGTGGGTATCGGTGGTGGTTAATGCCTCCCTTCGGGAAGGCAAGATTCCAGCAAGCTTAAAACAAGCTATTATAAAACCGCTGTTGAAGAAACCATCATTAGACCCCACTAAATTTGACAACTTTCGGCCTGTTTCCAATCTCCCCTTTTTGGGCAAAGTCATGGAAAGCGTGGTGGCCTCACAACTCCAGGTATTCTTGAGAGACACGGATTATCTGGATTCGGCACAGTCTGGTTTCAGACCGGGACATGGAACCGAGACGGTCTTGGTCGCCTTAGTGGATGATCTGCGCCGGGAGCTAGACAGGGGGAGTGTGTCCCTGTTGGTACTCCTGGACCTCTCAGCGGCCTTCGATACCATCGACCACGGTATCCTTCTGGGGCGCCTTGCGGAAATGGGCCTTGGGGGCACTGTTTTGCAGTGGCTCCAGTCATTTCTGGAGGGTCGCACCCAGAAGGTGTTATTGGGGGACACCTGTTCAACACCACAGCCTTTGACCTGTGGGGTTCCACAGGGCTCTATACTGTCCCCCATGCTGTTTAACATCTACATGAAGCCGCTGGGGTGAGATCATCCGGAGTTTCGGGGTGCGGTGTCATCTGTACGCAGATGATGTCCAACTCTGTCACTCCTTTCCACCTGCTACTAAGGAGGCTGTCGAGGTACTGAACCGGTGCCTGGCCGCTGTAATGGTCTGGATGAGGGCGAACAAACTGAAATTAAATCCAGACAAGACAGAGGTACTCCTGGTCAGTCGCAAGGCCGAACAGGGTATAGGGTTACAGCCTGTGCTGGATGGGGTCGCACTCCCCTTGAAGGCGCAGGTTCGCAGCTTGGGTGTGATCCTGGATTCATCGTTGAGCCTGGATCCCCAGGTTTCAGCGGTGACCAGGGGAGCATTTGCACAGCTTAGGCTCGTGCGCCAGCTGCGCCCGTACCTTGGGAAGTCTGACTTGGCCACGGTGGTACACGCTCTGGTCACATCCCGCCTTGACTACTGCAACGCTCTCTACGTGGGGCTGCCCTTGAAGACGGCCCGGAAGCTTCAGCTAGTCCAGCGCGCGGCAGCCATGTTACTAACGGGAGCGGGACGCAGGGAGCACACAACGCCCTTGTTGTTCCAGCTCCACTGGCTGCCGATCTGCTACCGGGCCCAATTTAAGGTGCTGGTGTTGGCCTACAAAGCCCTAAACGGTTCCGGCCCAAAATACCTTTCTGACCGCATCTCGGCCTATGAGCCCACGAGGGCCTTGAGATCGTCTGGGGAGGCCCTTCTCTCGATCCCGCCTGCCTCACAGGCACGTCTGGCGGGGACGAGAGATAGGGCCTTCTCGGTGGTGGCCCCCCGGCTGTGGAACACCCTCCCTGTAGACATCAGACAGGCGCCCTCCCTTATGTCATTCCACAAGAGCCTAAAGACATGGTTATTTGAGAAGGCGTTTAACTAAGTGCTACACCAATTGGCAATGACGACTGGAACGGAATATGGATTACGAGATTGGTTTATGATTCTACAATGAGACGGCGCGGATGAGTTAGTGTAATTATATTGTTGTTGTATTACTGATAGTTATGTTATTTCGTTGTGCTATTGCTTTATTGTAAACTGTTTTTTATATGTTGTACACTGCCGTGAGTCGCCCTAGGGCTGAGAAAGGCGAACAAATGCAGTAAATAAATAAATAAATAAATAAGTTTTCTGAAACTCCCTGCCTTTCTCCATTATCCAGCGGATATTGGCAATCTGGTCTCTCGTTCCTCTGCCTTTTCTAAACCCAGCTTGAACATCTGGTAACTCTCTCGCTCCATGTATTGCTGGAGCCTTCCTTGCGGGATCTTGAGCATTACCTTACTGGCATGAGAAATAAGGGCCACTGTACGGAAGTTGGAGCAGTCTTTTGCATTTCCCTTTTTTGGTATGGGGATATAAGTTGATAAGATGATTCATAACAGCAGCAAAATTACAGTTGTGAAGTAGCAAAGTAAATAATGTTATGGTTGTGGGTCACCACAACATGAGGAACTGTATTAAGGGGTCACGGCATTAGGAAGGTTGAGAAACACTGAGTTAACCAGTTAAAATTCATAAGTTATTTATTTCTCGTGTCAGGGCAGCCAGTCAAATATATTACATTTCTAATGGAACAAAGCAAACAAACAGAGAGAATACAAAACGTGTGAGTTTGGTAGTTGATTAAATGTCCTTTGACCAGTATCTGGCCACTTGGAGTGCCTCTGGTGTTGCTGCAAGAGGTTCTCCATGTTGCATGTGGCAGGGCTCAGGGTGCATTGCAGCAGGTGGTCTGTAGTTTGCTCTTCTCCGCACTCGCATGTCGTGGATTCCACTTTGTAGCCCCATTTCTGAAGGTTGGCTCTGCATCTCGTGGTGCCAGAGCGCAGTCTGTTCAGCGCCTTCCAAGTCGCCCAGTCTTCTGTGTGCCCAGGGGGAAGTCTCTCATTTGGTATCAGCCATTGATTGAGGTTCTGGGTTTGAGCCTGCCACTTTTGGACTCTTGCTTGCTGAGGTGTTCCAGCGAGTGTCTCTGTAGATCTTAGAAAACTATTTCTTGATTTAAGTCGTTGACGTGCTGGCTGATACCCAAACAGGGGATGAGCTGGAGATGTCTCTGCCTTGGTCCTTTCACTATTGGTTGCTACTTCCCGGCGGATGTCAGGTGGTGCAATACCGGCTAAGCAGTGTAATTTCTCCAGTGGTGTGGGGCGCAGACACCCTGTGATAATGCGGCATGTCTCATTAAGAGCCACATCTACTGTTTTAGTGTGGTGAGATGTGTTCCACACTGGGCGGAGTAGCATAGCGCAAGGGCAGATGTCTTCACTGTATCTGGTTGTGATCCCCAGGTTGTGCCAGTCAGCTTTCGTATGATATTGTTTCTGGCACCCACTTTTTGCTTGATGTTCAGGCAGTGCTTCTTGTAGGTAAGAGCACGGTCCAGAGTGACTCCCAGGTATTTGGGTGCGCTGCAATGCTCCAGTGGGATTCCTTCCCAGGTGACCAATAGGATTTTGGCCTGCATCAAGAGGAGCCTAGTGTCTAGGTCCAGGGAAGTCCTGCTACCCCTCTATTCTGCTTTGGTTAGACCACACCTGGAATATTGTGTCCAATTCTGGGCACCACAATTCAAGAGAGATATTGACAAGCTGGAATGTGTCCAGAGGAGAGTGACTAAAATGATAAAAGGTCTGGAGAACAAGCCCCATGAGGAGCGGCTAAAGGAGCTGGGCATGTTTAGCCTGAAGAAGAGAAGGCTGAGAGGGGATATGATAGCCATGTATAAATATGTGAGAGGAAGCCACAGAGAGGAGGGAGCAAGCTTGTTTTCTGCTTCCTGGAGACTAGGACGCGGAACAATGGCTTCAAACTACAAGAGAGGAGATTCCATCTGAACATGAGGAAGAACTTCCTGACTGTGAGAGCCGTTCAGCAGTGGAACTCTCTGCCCCGGAGTGTGGTGGTGGCTCCTTCTTTGGAAGCTTTTAAACAGAGGCTGGATGGCCATCTGTCAGGGGTGATTTGAATGCAATATTCCTGCTTCTTGGCAGGGGGTTGGACTGGATGGCCCAGGAGGTCTCTTCCAACTCTTTGATTCTATGATTCTATGATCTTCAGAGCTCGGGATGCTTGTCTGTTCTTGAGATGAAAGGCACATCTCTGTGTTTTAGATGGGTTGGGGATCAGCTGGTTTTCCCTGTAATAGGCAGTAAGAGCACCTAGAGCTTCGGAAAGCTTCTGTTCTACCAACTCAAAGTAAAACAGTTTTTTTTAACCTGAAATATTTTGGGGGTGGTTTGAACAACCCAAAATATTGAAACCGCCGGTTTGCTGGTGAGCAGAATGCAGTCCTGTTATCAAACCCTGAGCCTCCCTCCCCGCTCCTTCCCCTCAGATTGGGGAGACGTGTTTGGCTTGGCAGGAGGACACACTGCGCAGGCGCAAGCGCGGGACATCTCCCCCCCCCCTTCTTTCCAGTGGAAAAGCTTTTGGACGCTGGCAGGGGATCACCTTCTCCTTTCCCTGCCTCTGCGTCTCCCCCTCCCCGGCTGTTCTGTAATCTCGGCGTCACCCCCGCTCCCCGCCCGCTTTGACTGTGTTGTCAACGGGTCGGGCTGATTATTATCATTCTTATTCGCCACGAAAACCTGCCTTTTGTCTCCCCGCCCGCGCTTTTTGGATGGAGGCACTGAGGGATTAAGGGTCCCTCGAGCGCGTGCGTGGTGGTCTCGTGAGGCAAAGGAGGGCGGAGGATGGACGGCGCAGGGAGACCGCTGGAGCCCAGTCGGCGGGGCTATCCTGCGCCCGCCTCTCTGGCCCTGGGCGCGAGGGAGACTCCTCTCTCCTGAGGGGAATCTCTCTCTCTCTCTCTCTCTCTCTCCCCCCCTCTCTCTCTCTCTCTCTGCTGTGCGTGCGACGCCTTCGCTGTTGGGTTGCCTCAGTTGACTGCTGCTCTCTTTTTCTGCCCGGCTGTGACAGCGGGCAAAGCTGGCACTTTCCCGCCCTTCCTCACCTTGTTTCTCTCATGAGAGGAACAATAGCGGCAGCCGAGGCGGCGACGGCGGCGGCAGCGGAGGGGCCTCTCTTCCCTGGGGTTTATGAATGGCCCTGACATGGAGGAAATACCGTTTCAGAAGATCAAGAAGAGCAAGAAGGCGAGGAAGAAGTGCTGCCGCTATTGCTGCTGCTCCTCCTCGTCGGCTGGGCCACCACAGCAGCAGCAACCACAACCACAGCAGCCACCCCCAGCCCCTCCGGCCGCCGGGAGTGCTGCCCCTGCGCCTCCTCGCCGCCAGCTGCTGCTGGAAGGCCTGGCCTGCGAGGACCAGTTCGACTGCAAAGAGCTGGAGTCGCTCTTCCAGAACTACAACCTGAAGCTGGAGCAGACCTCGACGCTGAAGGCGCTGGCCGTGCTGATCGTGCTGACAGCCAGCCTGGCGCTGGTGGAGCTGCTCTCCGGGCCCAGCCTGACCATCTCCAAGGGCTCCCACCCGGTGCACTGCATCATCTTCCTCTCCCTCTTCATCGTCACCAACGTCAAGTACCTGCAGGTCACCCAGCTGCAGCAGATCGTCAAGCTCACGCTGCTCTTCAGCTTCACCTTCGCCTTCCTCTGCTGCCCCTTCTCCCTGGGTGCCTACGGCGCCGAGCCCCCCAGCGCCCCCGAGCAGGGCATGTGGCAGCTCATGCTGGTCACCTTCGTCTCCTACTCCCTCCTGCCCGTCCGCATCCTTCTGGCCGGCCTCTTCGGCCTGGTGGTGGCCCTCTGTCACCTCATCGTGGCCGCCGCTTCGGTCAGTGCCAAGAGGCAGCCCCTCTGGAGGACGGTGAGTGAGCCCTGCGCCGTGCCTTATTGTTATTTATTTATTAACAGCATTTATATTCCGCCCTTCTCATCCCGCAGGGGACTCAGGGCGGATAACAGTGTACACATATATGGCAAACATTCAATGCCAATTTTGACTTACAACCAGAGGGGCCATAGGTAATTTTCAATGGTAAGCAAACAATATTCCCCCCACCCAGGGGCGGCTCAACCCATTACGCAAAGTAAGCATTTGCAGTATAATTGATTTCGCCCAGGGGCGCTCTTGAAGCACTCTTGGGGGAAAATAGACCTTGACATATGCGAGTTGTAGTTACTGGGATATATATTTTCTGTTCATCATGGGAGTTCTGTGTGCCATATTTGGTTCAATTCCATCATTGGTGGAGTTCAGAATGCTCTTTGATTGTAGGTGAACTATACATCCCAGTAACTACAACTCGCATATGTCAAGGTCTATTTTCCCCAAGAGCGCCTCAAGAGCGCCCTGGGCAAAATCAACTATACTGTGAATGCTTACTTTGCGTAATGGGTTGAGCCGCTCCTGCTTACAACATATACAGACATACGAGGCTATTTAACTTTTTCTGGCCGCCAGGGGAGCTGTCGCTTTCATCGTCCATCTGCGACACTGTTGAAGTACTTCCGCATTCCCCACATGCTTTTTTGCTGGAGTGCTATGCTGGAATCTTTTTTATGGCCTCATAAATTAGTTATCTTAGCCTCCCCACACTTTAAGGTGGTATCTAATTTTCCTACTGTCTTTTGGGTTGCAAAGGTCGACAACAGGCTACACAATTGGTTGGAAACCCATTCCAACCCGGGCTGGCTTCAAACTCATGACCTTTTGGTCAGAGTGATCTTAATGCAGCTGACAATCAGCCAGCTGCGCCACAATCACAGTGCCTTGCATCCTTATCGTTACTCTTTATTTATTTATTTGCGACACTTGTATACCGCCTTTCTCAGCCTATTGGCGACTCAAGGCGGTTTACAAGTCACTACACATAATAGCAAAATACAGATTAAGCATTAAAACAATATAAAGCAGCCCCTTTGGAGGACCGTGAGTGAGCCCTGCGCCCTGCCTTGCATCATTATCGTTACTATTAATGTATTTATTTATTTACTACACTTGTATACCACCTTTATCAGCCTATCGGCAACATGTAATAAGTTAGGAAAAACCTAATTAAGAGCTGATTTAAAATCTCGGGTGAGATAAAGAAGGAGCAGATTATTTGCAGCCCCTCTGGAGGATGGTGAGTGAGCCCTGCGCCCTGCCTTGCCTCCTTATCGTTACTCTTTATTTATTTATTTGCTACACTTGTATACCGCCTTTCTCAGCCTATCGGCAACTCAAGACGATTTACAACAAGTTACTACACATAATAGCAAAATACAGATTAATCATTAAAACAATATAAAGCAGCCCCTCTGGAGGATGGTGAGTGAGCCCTGCGCCCTGCCTTGCATCCTTATCGTTACTATTTATGTATTTATTTATTTATTACGCTTGTATACCGCCTTTCTCAGCCTATCAGCGACGCAAGGTGGTTTACAAGTTGCTACACATAATAGTAAAATACAGATAAAGCATTAAAACAATATAAAACCACAATAAAAACAATAGAAACAATAAAACCAACATCAATTATCATCAGCGTCTCCTAGTTAAAGCGTTGTCCAAATTCCATTGTCAAGTGATTCAATTTACTATGTCAGTTACTCTGCATTTGTAAACGCTTGCTCATATAACCGTGTCTTAATTTGTCTCCGAAACGTTCGGAGCGAGGGAGCCGATCTAATCCCCTTAGGGAGGGTGTTCCATAGCTGAGGGGCCACTACAGAGAAGGCCCTGTCTCTCGTCCCCACCAAACGTATTTGTGATGAAGGTGGGATCGAGAACAGGGCCTCTCCTGACGATCTTAAAGTCCTAGATGGACTATAAAATCAGAGAGTTGGGAGAGACTCCATGGGCCATCTGGTCCAACCCCCTGCCATGCAGGAAGGCACAGTCAAAGTATTCCAAACAGATGGCCATCCAGCCTCTGTTTAAAATTTTCCAAGGAAGGAGCTTTTGCCATGCTCCGAGGCAGAGAATCCCACTGTTGAACAGGAACTTCTTCCTAATGTTCAGGTGGCATCTCCTTTTCTATAATTTGAACCCATTGTTTCTAATCCTACTTTCAATTGCAGCAGAAAACAAGCCTGCTCCCTCTTCCTTACGACACCCTTTCACATATTTATACATGGCTATCATGTCTCTTCTCAGCCTTCTCTTCTGCAGGCTAAGGTGTTTACAATCTAGTCAGGGGTATGCTGTGGTTTTTAACTTTGAATTTGTTTTAATGGTTCTTTAAGGCGCTCATAGGGTTTCATGGTCTCCAGACCTTTGATCCTTTTAGTTGCTCTGGATACCTTCCAGCTTGTCAATATCACTTTTGAACTGTGGTGCTCAGAATTGGACACAGTATTCCAAGTTAGGTCTAACCAAAGCAGAATACAAAGGCATCATGACTTCCCTTGATCTAGACCAGCTTTTCTTAACTTGAGGGTCGGGACCCCTGGGGGGTTGTGAGGGGGGGGGGTGTCCAAAGGGTTGCCAAAGACTGTCAGAAAACACAGTATTTTCTGTTGGTCATGGGGGTTCTGTGTGGGAAGTTTGGCCCAATTCTGTTATTGATGGGGTTCAGAATGTTCTTTGATTGTAGGTGAACTATAAATCCCAGCAACTACAACTTCCAAATGTAAAATCTACTTTCCCCAAACTCCACCAGTGTTCATGTTTGGGCATATTGAGTAGTCGTGCCAAGTTTGGTCCAGATCCAACATTGTTTTAGTCCACAGCGCTCTCTGGATGTAGGTGAACTACAACTCCAAAACTCAAGGTCAATGCTCAGCAACCCCTTCCAGTATTTTCTATTGGGCATGGGAGTTCTGTGTGCCAAGTTTGGTTCAATTCCATAATTGGAACAATTCCATCATTGAAACAAACTTCAGAATGCTCTTTGATTGTAGGTGAACTATAAATCCCAGCAACTACAACTCCCAAATGACAAAATCAATCCCCCCACCCCACCAACTCCACCAGTATTCAAATTTGGGTGTATCGGGTATTTGTGCCAAATTTGATCCAGTGAATGAAAATACATCCTGCATATGAGATAGTTACATTACGATTCCTAACAGTAGCATAATTACAGTTATGAAGTAGTAACGAAAATTATTTTATGGTTGGGGTCACCACAACATGAGGGACTGTATTAAAGGGTTGCAGCATATAGATCTAGATACTATACTCCTTTCGATGCAGCCCAAAATCCCATTGGCTTTTTTAGTTGCTGCATCACACTGTTAGCTCATGTTCAACTTGCTGTCCATGAAGACTCCAAGATCTTTCTCACATGGACTGTTGTCAAGCCAGGCATCACTCATCCTATATCTTTGCATTTCATTGTTTCTGCCTCAGTGTTCAACAATTTCACTGTTGAACAGCTCCTATGTTCAGGAAGTTCTTCCTAACATTCAGGTGGAATCTCCTTTCCTGTAATTTGAACCAACTGCTATTATTATTATATTTATTTATACCCGGTTGTATTATTATTATTATTATTATTATTATTATTATTATTATTATATTTATATCTCGCTTTATCTCCCCCAAAGGTGACTCAAAGTGGCTATAAAAATATCAGCATAACTGATTAAAATATACAAAAGTATGAACATTAAAACAGAATTAAACATAAACAGTATCTAAAATTCCCATTAAATCAATGTATTGATTCAAGTAACCCAGATAGGGGTGGGAGGGAGGTGGGAAGATGGTGGTATGGGTGGGTGGGTGGGATGGGGGGTTAGCAATTAAGATATACGGTAAAGGGAAGCACAATTGGAACTTGTATCCTAGCCATAAAAATTGTAAACAGTTTTTATGTTATCTTTTAGATGGCTAAGGTTCATAGTGTATTGTTTTTTATTTATTTATTTATTTGGTTTACTTTTACCCCGCCCTTCTCACCCCGAAGGGGACTCAGGGCGGCTTACATATCCAAGGGCGGCTTACATATCCATTGTTTTGTTATCTGTATGAAGAAATTAATTAAAAAAAATTAAAGTTAAAAACTATTCAAACAAATTCAAAGTTAAAAACCACCGCACCCACCTGACTATTTATTTATTTATTATTTACAGTATTTGTATACCGCTTTTCTCACCCCGAGGGGGAACTCAAAGCAGTTTACACATAAGTAATGGCAAAAATTCAATTCCAGTACAAACAATTACAATTACACACTACAGTTAGACATAAATTAAATTTAAAAATACATCCATGAGCAATAAAACAATCATTAAAACAATAAAACAGTCTCGTCCATTGAATCGCCATTCCAGTCATTGTCTTTCCGAAATGCTGCATACATTTACTTCTACTGCCCGAAGGCCTAGTCCCAAAACCATGATTTTGTTTTCTAAAAGCCAGGAGGGATGGAGTGGATCTTACCTCATTTGGGAGTGTGTTCCCTAGGCGGGGGGCCACAGTTGAGAAGGCCCTGTCTCTTGTCCCCGCCAGGCGCATCTGTGATGTTGATGGGAGCAAGAACAGGGCCTTTCTGGATGATCTTAGATTACGAGGTAGGACGTAGGGGTGGATGCGTTCGGACAAGTAAGCTGGGCCAGAACCGTATAGAGCTTTATACATCAAAATCAGATTAAATTGTAAACACCTTTTTTTCCTCTTTTTTATGCACTATAAAACTTCTATACTACATTATTTTATTTTAACCCTGATGTATATATAATATAATGATAAATAACATTGAAAAAAAAGATTGTAAACACCTTCTTCTTTAAAATCCTGCCTGAATAAAAAGGTTTTAGCCTTCTGCCAAAAGGACAGCAGGAAGAAGACTGTTCTGGCTTCCCTGGGAAGAAGAGAGTTCCAGCGTTGAGGGGCAGCCACTGAGAAGGCCTGCTTTTTCATTCTCACCAATTGAGCTTGAGATGGAGGTGGGACCAAGAGAAGGGTCTCTCGTGCAGAATTCAGGGTCCGGGCAGGTTCGTACAAGGGGATGCAGTCAGCCAAATTGCCTGGATCTGAACTGTCTAGGGCTTTAAAGGTCATTAACCAGCATTTTGAATTGTGCCTGATAACAGACTGGCAGCCAGTGGAGCTACTGCAACAAGGGGGTTGCCCGCTCCCTGCAGCCAGCTCCAGTGAGCAACCTGTCTGCAGTTCTTGCATTGCCCCGAAAGGGACTAGGAGGATGCCCTAGCAGGAGCTGCTTACCTTTGGAGCAAGGAAATTGTGCCATTAGCAGAGACAAATCAACAAAACGAACAGCTTGTTGATTCCTTGTGGTCGAAGAGCTTCCAGAGCCCTTGAAACAAAGGATATCCTTTGTTCCTATGGCCCAGAAAGCTGGATGTTGCATATAGGGTGTTTTTTAAAATCAAGTATTATGGAAGCCTATAGAAAGTATTTAGGATTACATCACAGGGGTGACAATCTTAGCCTTTAGATTGACACACCTATTGTGTGTTTTCTGCATTTTCTTTTTTAGGTTTTGAAGGGAATTAATGTAGGCTATAATAAGCAGGATATTCCATTAGAGCACAGGTTAATGGAGGATCAATTGTGTTGTATGTGAAACTGCTTAGTGTATGCTATGTGGGTATATATCAGGTATAGGCAAGCTGCAGCCCTCCCAGTGTTTTGGACTTCAACTCCCACAATTCCTAACAGCCAGTAGTAGTTTTCCCATGCCTGGTATATCGAGTATCTAATACATACACTGTAAAACGGATACACCAAATAATGTATCCATGTAGCGTGGAGTTTTGCATCACATGCTTACTCTGGTGAAAAACTATTTTAAAAAATTCTCAATCGATCAAGCACATCTGTTTAGTGGAAGAGCTGAAAATTGTCTGTGACTCCGACAAAATGCTTTGTTCGTAGCGTGCAGAGAGGGATTAGTTACAGAGATCAACATGTTAACAGCATAGCCACATAGTTTAAATATGCATTAATCATTTAAATAAGTTAGGCCTGCAGTTTGGACATGGTTGAGAATGACAGACTGGGAAGAGGTGTTGACAGAGAAGGATCATTTCTTTCTCAGTCATATACAAAGATTCGCTTAATCGTCACACTACAATAATGCAAAACTGTTGTATCCTAAGCTCAAGGTCAGAGTATGTAGCTACATTTTGTAACAAATACTGTAGACTATTCACATTTAAGGAAATCTGTATACTTCTGCTCTTCATAATTTCTTCCAGGTGTTCATTGCTTCCCTAGCCCACATTCTTAGTGGCAGCAGCTATTTCTTTCACCTCTCTCTTCATACACAGTATGTTCTGTAAGCTGTATTTTAGAGGAAGGAACTGACAAAATCACCTCTGAAAACCCTATGAAGGCACACACACCCCTGTGTCACTGAACTTTCTAACCCATTGTTAATCTTGTAGAGACGCTTCTCTGCAGCATCTTTAGGAATTCCTCTCTTCTCATCACTTAGGAGTTGTTATTTATAGCCCTGTCCTGTAGGGCTTCCTCAGGTGTCCATAGGCTTACAATGTTGTACTGGAAGTAAAAGTAGAGAGATGGGCTGCTTGCGAACAAGACTATCTTTTAGATGCACT
The DNA here is from genome assembly GCF_025583915.1 of Anolis sagrei ordinatus. Taxonomy (NCBI): domain Eukaryota; kingdom Metazoa; phylum Chordata; class Lepidosauria; order Squamata; family Anolidae; genus Anolis; species Anolis sagrei. The sequence continues at coordinate 62,104,498 of NW_026847660.1, read as the reverse complement.
TCTGTTATGAATCTGAGCTAATTAGGATTATATGCATATGTATGTGTATTGAGAGAGTATTGTTTTACAGCCCAGAAACCTCACAACACCCCATTATTTTACTGTTGTTTATTAGCAGAGCATAGTTTGGTTTTCTTTAAAGTTGAAAGCATCTGGCTTTGGAAAAAAACAAAAACAGATTTTGAATACAGAATAAATAGGAGAAATAAAACAGTTCCTTTCCTCTATTTCTGCTTTCTGATGTTATTTTCTCTGGCTACATACTGGCTACTTTTGTGACACAGACATAATATAGCTTCTGCCACAGCCACAATTTATGAAAGTAGGCCTGAAATTATTTTATATGTTTAGATTCCTCTGAATTTTGAACAGTTAACTGTGAACACAACGGATATGTAGGGGGAAATGTAAGGAAGCAAAGTGTGTGTTTATAGGGACATAGTAGATTACTCCTGGCTCACTGCTGTTGAGCTGGTGGACAAAATAAATTGTATGTTTTGAGGGGAGAGAGGGAGGGGGCAGAGGGAGGGAGGGAGAGATAAGCCAAGCTTTATGATTTACCCAGATAATCTGGTAGTCTATTTTAAGTGCACGGTTTAGAGATTCAGCAAGAAAGGGAGAATATGTGAGCAGTTGAAATTTAGAGAATAGTGAAAGCCCTTTTCAGTGAAAGCACCAACAGTTCTGCCAGACTTAACACTAAGACACCAAATATTGTTGGTAATATTAGCAAGTTCAAGAAATCACTAAATGTTTCATTTCCAAAGCAAATGAGAAAAATCTGCATTCTTGCTTATTTTAACAGTATCTATATATTTTTTTTGTTTGATTCATAATGAAAATTTTTTTCTACTCTTTATGCGTGATGGCAGGGGTGGGTACACAACATCATTTTGAAAAAAGGGATTTTCCTACAGATTTGCCTTCATATTAGCTTCTTTTTTTTGTGCAGAAGGCAAATGGCAGTGTCTTAAGGGAGATATACAGTCAGGATCAGGAAGTAGTGAAGCAGCAGATCTAGAGATTCATGACAGAGTCCTCTTGGCAAAAAGTGTATGTGTGTGGAGTGTAACTATATTTAACTCCCACCTCCATTGCTGAACTTCCGTATGCAGAGCAGTAGAATCCTGTTCCCTTTTCCATCCCCAAAGCGTATTTTAGAGGGCCAGGAAACCTTCTGAAGCTATAATTTTGGTAATTCTGGGGTTTTTGAAGTGAGAGTGAGTTTTAGAGTTAGAATATGGAGTTTTAGAGTTAGATTATACAGATTGCAGTTCCTTTCTGTTGAGGGTTCCAACCGAAACCATTCTTGGTGGAGGGTTTTTAATTCAGCATATTCAGAGCTGACTCTTATTTATTTGTTTGTTTGTTTCAAATATTTGTACCCCGCCCTTCTCTACTCCTGAAGGGGGTCTTAGGGCGGCATACAGCCTGCAGCAATTCAATGCCTTAATTATACAACAGATAAAATAACAGTTACATGATAAGTATACAATAAGTTAGATTAAAAACCATTTAAAATAGTACAATATTCCAAGTTGAACAATCAACAACTTAACCCAAAGCCAGTCCACTGTCCGTTTTCCGTTGCATTGTCATCATTTTATGGTCAACCTGCTATCCGAATGCTTATCCGAATGCCTGGTCCCATAGCCACATCTTCAACTTTTTCCTAAAGGAGAGGAGGGAAGTAGTTGACTCTGGCCCTAGGGGGTAGTTTTGGGGGACCTTCACTTATTACTGTAAGCAGGACTACTCGCAGCAGTATCCCACAAAGTCTTAATAACTTTCTGTGGTAGAACTGAACTCCTTTTATTGCTGATTGAGCTTTTTTTTTTTTTGCCCCATTATAATCTGACAGCCAACAGATATTCATTCTGAAATTCATTTTGTGAGTTCCAATTTTTAATGTCTTGGGGATTTGGATTTGAGGACAAGTTACTTGAAGAGAACTGTGTCATTAGGAAACACATGAGTGCCTTTCATCTTATAATGAGTAGAAATATCTTGTTTTTGATCTGAACTGGCAGTGTCTGACATTGAAGTGTCTTGGGATTGTGGTAGATGGCTCAATGAAAATGCCAACACAGCACATTACTGCGATATTTAAAAAGGCACATTCAATTCAGTGTTTGAGAAATGAAGTGAAAATAAAATTATGAATATTATACTATTCTTATGCAAATATGTGGTGTTATCACAATTAGATACAGTTCTGGCTCTTGGTTATGAAAAATGATACTGTAGAGCTAGAAAATATGAAGAAAGAGGAAACCAAAATGTTAAATGATATGGTTGGTGTCAGTGACAATCCTGTTGAAGCCCTGGTCAGTAAGCAGAATCAAAATCTAACCAGGCTGTTGACCTGGTCATTACCAAATGTCCCCTCTGATCCATTAATAATCAGGCTCCTTGGTATATAGAGGACTTCAGGGGACTGAAAAGGAAAGGGCAATGATTAGGGTGTAGATGGCAGAAAACTCAACTTGGATGAGTCAAGCCATGCTATAGAAGGCATCTTTATTCTTATAAAGTGGCAATATATGCAGTCCAGAAAGCTTTCTTCTCTGCATGTATTTCACCTGCAAATTCACATTCAGCTGAGCTATTCAGGGTGTTGAAAAGTCTAACTTAGGTGCCCCCCCACCCCGCCCCCACCCTGGGCCTGCTGTTAGAACTTTCAGTAGTTCACAGTGATGTCTTTAATGAGCACTTCACAGATAAAATATTTGGCATAAGAGCTGATTTAGGTGTTATAATTGGAGCAGGAGTTAATAATGGGGGGCCCAATGACTCTGTGGGTGGGATTACACTGGGTCGGCTTAAATTGGTGAGTACTGTTCATATGGACAAACTGCTGGGGCAACTAAGGAGGACAACCTTTCTTGATCCCTGCCTTCTCTTGGATGGTTGTCTAGGGAGGAAACGCAATTCAGTTTCAAATGCAATTATTAATCAATCTGTGAGGGAGGGAAACTTTCCATCCTGCTACCTCATCTCCTCCTGACCAATCTGCCCCATACATTCTGGTCCTCTGGAGGACATTGACTATAACCAGCCAGGACTCAATTGGCAACTGTCACCCAGATAATCTTTCATCAGCTACCCCTATAATGTTGAATGATCTGCTGGAAGACATTTGACAGCTAAATTAGCTTTTAAAATTAAAGACCCATCTGTTCCTTCAGGTTCCCCCCATTCAATTTGAACTATGAATTTTAAATTGTCATTTATTCATATGGATAATTTTAATGCATGTTAATTGTATATCTATAATTTTAATACATGTGTTTAATGATTTGATGTCTTTATCTGTGTTTTAACTGTTTTATACCCTGCCTTGAACCTCGAGGAAAAGTGGATAAGAAATAAAATTATTATTATTATTAATGGACAAGAGCAATTCTGCAACAAGGTCAGTTCTTTAGTGCTATTTAGTCTAGAAAAAAGTGAGCAAGAAAGACATAATAGAGGTATACAAAATGATGCTGGTAGAAAGTTGGAAGTGTACAGGCTGAAACTTGTTTTATCTTGTTTTGTAAAACTAGATACCAGGGACATCCTCTAAAGCAGAATGGTGAGAGATTCATAACAGATTAAACACAGCACGTAACTAAACTTATTGCTAATTTTCCAACTAAATTACTTTAAAGGGGGAGTTAGATAAAATCATTGATGTATCACCATTGATGTATACTAAGAGGTACATTAATCGAGATGTATCCTAATCAATATAGCTATATCCCTTCTCCAATATAAGAAACAGACATCTGTGTAGATCAATTCAATGGACAATACAAGATGGAAAGTAGAGTTGAACTTAACCTTTCTGGCAGACTTTCCATTGGTAAATGATTGACCGTAATGGGAATGGAATGCTGAATTAGGTAGCCCTTTGGTAAGATTCAACAATATTCATTTCTGAATTTTTTTTTACTATGTATCAATTTCTATTGTTAAGAGCACTAAACAAAAGTGATAACTGTGGCAAATTCTAAATAAAAATCTGATCGTCTTATATTGCTATTTATTGCAATGAAATAACAATCTGTGATAAAATAAAGTCATTCATTCCTTTTTTTCATCTGAAGAGCCCTTAAAAAATTGAGTGGGTAAGGAGCTTGCAAAGGGCAAGGGAAAAACCTGGCTCGACTTAGCCACTAGTCAAAGTTAGTACTGTAACTTAACTCTTATAAAAAAAGGAACCATCCTCTTGTCCAAGTGGAGTGGCTAAAGAAGAGAATATAGTTCATCCCAGAAGAACCTAAAAGAAGCACTGAATAACTCCCTGCCATGGCACCACTTCTTGCCTGTTGAATGCCTGGGTGGGGAAATGGTAGTGATGGACAGGAACAACTGTTCCCTTGGGGTGGTACTGTTGCTTTCCCCTCTCCACTGAAGGACCCTCGGCTTATCCACAGGTCATATCAAAATCCACAATTTTGGGCCAACACTCCTCATCCTCAATTTAAACCTGAGATCGATGTATACAGGCAGTCCCCGAGTTACAAACATCTGAGTTACAAATGACTCATACTTACAAATGGGAGTGAGACAACAGGAAGCAAGAGAAATCTACCCCTAGAAAGAGAAATTCACTCCTAAAAGAGTTATCAGGGGGAAAATGTGTTTCAACAGAATCGTTATCACTAATCTTTGTTTCCACAACAAGCCACATTTTTCAAAATCCAATTATCACAGGGACAGAAAGTGAGTTGAAATCTTCTGAATAGGGACACAGACAACAAAAGAAACACCACAGGGATGTTAACCCTTTCTTGTGCTATCCAAAGCGAAAAACTGAGGGGTTTTTTTTGGTGGAGTTACACTTAAAAATGTACCTGTTCCGACTTACATACAAATTCAACTTAAGAACAAATCCATAGAAGAGTTCTTCTTCATAACTTGGGGACTGCCTGTACATGATTATACAGTAATTGACCTCCAGTGCTATTTAAATATTGTTCTATTTAATTTGGGGGGGGGGGGGGGGAAAGAGGAATGGGGGGGGGGGGGGCGCTGTGGATCCAGGAGATCTCTTGAACATCTAGAAAAAAATGACCAAAATTTTCAAAGGTCTGGGTGGCCCTTGTGGTCTCTATGCTTCCATTTCCCCCTGAAAGAGTTATCATCGGGAAAAAGGTGTCTCTACTGAAGCTTCATCACCAATCCTTGTTTCCACAACAAGCAATATTTTTCAAATTCAGTTATCATAGGGACAGAAAGTGAGGTGAAATTTCCTGAACGGGCACAAACAACAAAAGAAGCACCGCAGGAGTGTTCACCCTTCCCTATGCTATCCAAAGCTTTGTGTATCTGTATATGTAGGCAAGTGTGTGTATCAATATGTGTGTGTATCTATGTGTGGGTGTGTATGTTATACTTTAAAAATGTGCCTTTTTCCGGCTTACTTGTAAATGCAATTTAAAAAACCTACAGAACCTATCTTGTTTATAACTTTGGGACTACCTGTAATCAATGTTATACTTTAGAAGTCGTAGAAGTTATAAGGCGTGCCTAGAATTCTAAAAGGCACTCCATTTGATCCAATTTATCTTGAAATCTGCCCCACTACATTTCCCCCCTGGTGTTTAAGATTTGGATATAATATTTTAATACGGAAAACTTTTGTGTATACATTACAGCAAGTGATCCATAGCTCCTCATTGTAAATGAGATGGAATTTAATAATATTAAAAGTAGAGCTACTAATTAAAACACACACCCTGCTTAATAGGATAACGGGGGTTTGTTTATTTACTTATTTTGTTATTATATGGCAGGGGTCCTCAAACTAAGGCCCGGGGGCCGGATGTGGCCCTCCAAGGTCATTTACCCGGCCCTCGCTCAAGGTCAACCTAAATCTATAAGGACTTGAAAGCACACAACTACGACAACAATCCTATCTCATCAGCCAAAGCTCCTCATGCGGGGACATGAGAGAAGCCTCCCACAAGGATGATAAAATATCAAATCGTCCAGGCGTCCCCTGGGCAACGTCCTTGCAGGTGGCCAATTCTCTCACACCAGAAGCGACTTGCAGTTTCTCAAGTCACTCCTGACATGACAAAAAAAAAAAAAGCCAAAAGCAGGCCCACACTTCCCATTTAAATACTAATAAATTTATATTTGTTAAAATTGTTCTTCATTTTAATTATTGTATTGTTTTTAAGTGGGTTTTGCACTACAAATAAGATATGTGCAGTGTGCACTGGAATTCATTCATTTTTTTTCCCAATTATAATCCGGCCCTCCAACAGTTTGAGGGACTGTGACCTGGCCCTCTGTTTAAAAAGTTAGAGGACCCCTGCTATATGCAGTCCTCTAGTCATAAATATGTTACTTACAAATGCTTTATAGTTAAGAACAAGGTTGAGACAACAGGAAGTGAGATGAAATCTTCTGAATGGGGCATGACTGGAAACAAACACCACAGGGGTGTTAATATTTCCCTATGCTATCCAAAGCCAGATAGATAGATAGACAGACAGACAGACAGACAGACAGACAGATGATAGATAGATAGATAGATAGATAGATAGATAGATAGATAGATAGATAGATAGATGATAGATAGATAGAAGCTGGAGTTACACTTTAAAAGTTTACCTGTTCTGACTTACCTACAAATTCAACTTAAGAACAAACCTTCAGAACTTATCTTGTTCATAACTTAGGGATTGCCTGTATTTGTAAAAAAAAAATGCTTTCTTCCTCAAAATGCAAAAGAGCATGTTTGACTAGATGCAATATTTGATATAATATTCGCTTGTCATTTAAAAATAGATATGTGCTTTACTTCTGAACACATGATTCAGAATACTCACATGATTAATCATTAGATGTATTTATCAATAGAAGGCCAGTAACACTGTCCACAAACAAGCCTTTCACTCTGTTTCACGATTTAGACAGCATACATATGTAATCTAGAAACAAGGATGGTTCATCACTAAATCTTGGCTTTGCAAAATGATTATCATGTGGTGTTCATCTTTCAACAATTCATTTTAGTGTGCCATGTCATACTGTATCTTAAGCATTTATCTTTTTCGTATTTTTAAAAAATGGCATAAAACCTCTGAGGACTGAGGCAAAAGTACCATGACAACCGATCTCTATTAAATGTTGCAGATTTCTAGAACAGTTTGCAGTTGTTATTTTAAAAACAGCATGATTCGTGAAAGAAAGGGAAGCTCAGTAATAAGTATTTCAAAATAAGTCCAGGTGCTTGTATTAAAGTTCTTTTAATCTTCCCAGCAGACAAAATCAAATGTATCAGTGCAGAATTCCTCACATAATAAAAATAAGCATATATTTTTCTTTTTTTTAAAAAAAATTGATAATAGATTTCCTTTATTACATGCTTTAAAATTCCAAAACTTTAAAAACATAATACAATTGTCTTACTACATGTTCGTTTCCCAGACACATACACCCAATGCTCTCATTACTCACATTATAAAACTATAACACCATCATTACTTCTACATTCTTCTAATTTTATCCTTTACATACAATTATTATAATGTATTCATTGCTCAACCACAATCTTTCTTGGACTTTTGGCAGAATAAATAATTGCTTTTACACATGAAGCTAAGAAATGGTTTCCAAGTACTATCAAATAGATCTTCTTTCAATTCTCCTTTCGCTAATCTTAATTTATAACTTTTCCGATCGGTTGTGTAGTAGATCTATCATGTAAAAATTATTTATTTATTTATTTGCTCTGTTTGCATTTGACTGACTTTGTGAGTCAGGCCCTATATTGTTTTTTTCTCTTTTCTCTCTTCCCCCATTCCATCCTTCCTTTTGTTGTGTCTATTTTTTCTTAAGACATATGAGAAAATGAAAATGGGGGGATATTGGTTTGTGTTTTAGAAAGGCAATAGGTTCTTTATCGAGCTTTCTAGCACGGTTATTTGAAAATACAGTAGCACAACGTTCAAAGTGTAATGGTGTGCTGTCTAAAAGCAATTTAAGTCTTAATCGTTTTTAGAATCTGGTAATAGTTAAGTATCCCTGTATTAGCAGTTATATTGCAAAGTGACTTTGGTTATCAAGGGAACATCTACATTGACCATTTAGGTTGGTGTAGGGCTGGATCCACTCTGTTGAGCCAAACACCTCTTGAAGTTGATCCAGGATAATGCAGAGCAAGTCTACCTTAACACAGCTTTGCTCCATGTTAACCAAAGTCAGCGAATATTTTGAATTCTGGCCCAGAATGTGAAGTCTGCCCTGTTCTTTGGGCTTGTAAGAACACTTGGGTTGCTTCCAAATGGCACTGGGTGCAACTCTTCTCACTGCCACCCCATGTTTCGCAGACCTGAACAACCTAGGGACACAGCATTGCAGTCATTGCCCTACCTCAGGCCCGTAGCCAGGATTTTGATTCGGGGGGAGCTGAGTTTAATTTGGGGGGGGGGGGGCTGAGTCTGAGTGAAAGAGGGTCTACCCTAGCAAACCTTTTGTATCGTTACCATATGGGATATATTGAGCATGGTGATCAGGTCATGATATGAATAAACATAACAGTTTAAATAATGTACCAGTAAGGCCTTCTCGCGGACCACCCTGATAATTTTTTGGGGGGGGGGGGCTGAAGCCCCTCAAGCCCCCCTCCCCCCCCCCCCGGCTACATGCCTGCCCTGCCTGTAATACAATTGTCTGGTTGATACTGACACAATAAATAAAATAAATTGCCCTACCTGCCTTCCGTGTTGCAACAGTCTCTGACTTTAATAACCTGCAGTGACATTAGTCATTATAAGTTCAAGATTGTGTAACCTTTAACTATATTCATTTCATAGCTCTCTTGTGTTTTTTATTTGCTTTCATTTTACCTCATTTTTCCCCTTCTAAACTACTCATTTGTATATTATTAGCTTGAATTTGTATGGCTTCTTTTTTGTTGGGAATGCTCTTTTCTTCGGTTCTGCTTCCTTTTGATCTTTCACAAGCATCAATGAAATGCATTTGTTTCAGCCTGTGTAAGCTTAGCGTTGTTATGTGGATTCACCTCTTTCTCTCTCTCTCCTCTTAATTTAGCTATGTGCTAGAATGTAAGTGTTTAGTTTCAGACCTTTTTTTCCTCAAAAGTAACAAACAGAACTTGGTTATTATGAAAAATGTACAGTAAATACTCTTACATTTTATTGTAGTTTTTACTGTAAAGACTACACTACAGTTGAAAACATGCAAATGTGAGTAGATCACATTCCGGCGGGAAGGTAACAGCAATCCATGCAGTCATGCCGGCCACATGACCTTGGAGGTGTCTACGGACAATGCCAGCTCTTCGGCTTAGAAATGGAGATGAGCCCCAACCCCCAGAGTTTGACATGACTGGACTTAATGTCAGCGGAAAACCTTTACCTTTGCCTTTTTTTTACTGTAAAGATCAATTTCTTGAAAGTTTTTTTTCTACAAGTCAACAGCCAGTACTTGCACTTTCCTCAAATTTAGCCATTCACCATAAGTGAATGGAGCATGGAATAAATACTTCAAAGGTATTAGGTTCCATCTGATCTTGGAAGCTAAGGAAAGTTGGCTGTGGTTAAGACTGCCAACAAATACAAGGTGTTTTAGGCTAGATTTCAGAGGAAGGAACCGGCAAAATTATCTGAGTAATCCTTGCCCTATGTAATGAATAGGGTCAACATAAGTGAACAGGTAACTTAAGGACATATATATACACACACAGTATTGCAGAAAAGTCTCCCACACTACAACATGAAATGGAAAAAACGTCGTATGTTAGGGATATGATCTCAAAATTTATTTTATTTTAAATAAAACAAATCATTTTGATTTAGTAAGCTAGAATAGAATAGCTTTATTGTCATTGTACATTGTACAACAAAATTAGATGCTTTCCCCAGCAGACACTGCAAAACAACACACCCATTCCTTCACACTCCCACCACCACTGCACGGCCCCCAATGCCACATCAATGCAAAGTCATGGAGTTCCATATAGTTTCAGCTCTAGGATAAAAGCTGTCTGTTTGTCCTTTCCTTTTAAAACAACTGTTCACAAATTGATTTTTTTTAAAGTGGCCTTTTTCAGATGTATGTTGCATTTGCAGTATTTCTTGCATCTGATAATATAAGACAGGTACATTTGAGAATCATTTTAAAATGTGCACTGTAATTTCAGATTTTTAAAGTTTTTGTCCAATTGTAGTGTTGACTTTTTACACTGCAATCGAGGGAATGTAGTTAATTTCCTATTTTTTATTCTCTGATGGCAGAATTTGTCCCATTTGGTATTCAGGAAAAGGAGTTGTGGGACTTACTGAGTTGCTTAGAGAAGGAATGTAAGGTGGGGCAAGTGACAGGACAATTCTTGGAGTTCCGCACGAGCCATTTGGAGGCATCCCTTGCTATTAAAATTAGACCCCAGAATTATGAATTATGAGACATGGCTCCATTGAGAAATAGCTAGTCCCATGGTTATTTCTGATTGTCCTACAGTAACTTTTCTAAGAAATTCCCTGGAATGGTGCCATTCCTCAATCTCACTCAGAGGAAATTATTATAATCCTCATACAATGAACTGGGAAGAATGGGAGGGGGCACACAATAATTTGCATCGGAGCCTTTAGGTCTCCTTTGTCTGTTTAACTGGGTTATGATCTGGATTTATGATCTGGATTAGCCTGGGAACGCTCCATATCCCAGGACTCTATATCGGACCCCTACGGAAAGACCTATTGACATGGCCAACACCTTGAAGAACCTATTGTTTATCAAGTCTAATATCATTGTCCTCAACAGAGCTAAAGATATGGGGACCCATCCCAGTCCATTATAACCAGACACACCACATTCCTTCTCAATTGTGCCCCCCTCCTGGGAAGATCAATAAATGGATTGATATTTCAAACACTCCAATGACAGTTTATCAAATTTCCCGCTGCTATGAAGGGCCAACAGGTGATGATGTTGGATGGAGTCCTCAGTCACTCAAGATGCAGATCCTAGCTGGATAGTTTCTAAACCAACCAGGAGATTGTGTGGGTTTCTTGAATAGCTGTCAGAATGAATAAAAATGCTCTGCAATTGCAATTGGGGTATGTCAGTTCTTTGGAACTGCGAACATCCTCTTTGGCCATTGAGAAAAAAGCTTCTGATTTTGCCTTCAGCTGGTCTGTGTCTTATCTGGTCATTTGGAAGCGTGGCACTCCAGGCCCTGAACTCACAGATTTATCTGAATCACATAACAGAGATAGCTCCTTTAAAAAGCCCTGTAGGAGTACAGGCCCATTCACCACTTATTGAACCCAAAAGGGGTGTCAGTCAGTTAAATCATTCTGCCTGAGTACTGTTGAGTTTACTAAGTTTCCTTCAACCAGGCAAATTCCCTGGTATGAGCATGCAGCTCAGAGGAATATCATGGCAAAATGTGAAATCCAGTCAGCATTAGACTCCTATTAGTCCCTCCAGGTGACTTCTTTTTTGTTAGGGTTTAAGTTTTAGGATATGTGGTATTGTGACACAGCTATGCCTATGGGGTGCTGTGTGGTATTCGAGACCTTACCTTGAGTGGGCAGTATAATTCAGGCCAAAATCCCCATTTTTAAGCAATTTTCTGGATAATTTCCTGAAGATAAGCAGGGCTGTGAGCAAGGACTGAAATAAGTTGCTACACATCTTGCAGGCATTGGCTGGGGAGCTGGGCAGTGGGAATTTGAATCCTGTTCTCCAGGACAAAGCCTGATCAACAAATAGGTTGGTCAGATCCTGGATCCAAACCCATGCAGGATCAATCCATATTCACTGTTGTAACCTTATATTGCATGTGAAATATTATTTCAGCATAGTTGTTCTCTCCCTTAATCATGCAAGCTTGCTAAATAATAACAGAAAGAGCCATCTGCTCAACCCTTCATAGTCCCAAGTGAAGGCCATCTGAAGCCCACTACATTTTGAAAAGAAACGTGACAAAAACAAATGTACCCTTAATATAGAAGTTAGACCTTTGCTTTCAAGGGAAAGCACCACTGTAAAAAGCTTCCAGGAATGTGGTTTTATTTGTTTTGAAGTAATTTTGTTTTGAGTCTTTACCCACTGTAACATGGAAACATCTTGAGGTCTCTCTGAGGTTTGCACTGCTTCTTCTCACATTCTTCTTCTAGATTTGGGTTTGGCTGCTCCATGCATAGAGTGTACAGTATTCTCCTTAATGTATGCAGACTCAAGATTACTTTTTTTTTAATGTAATGATCAACATAACTCTCATAGTTCCTAATTCTTGAAATTGAGCTGACCATCTGCCCTTCAAACCTTCTCTTCTTCTCTCAGCCTGCCTGGAGCTACTTGACTTTTTAAAGTGCTCATTGAGTGAATTTGAGCAAAACATTGATACATAATGTAGAAATCCCTTGCTTATCCAACAGGTTAGGAAGTATAGCGCTATAGCTTCCTTATTTTATCAGTTTCTGGTATTAGTCAATCCTATGATCTCTATCCTGTTGAATAAGCATGGGATGCCCGTATATTAAAAGAACCTGCTCCTCTCATTATTTCACTTGTTTTTTGACAATTAAATATACACTTGTTGTGCCCCAACAGTATACTCTGGAATGCTGCAGAATTACAGACACTAAGCTCAAGCATTTATATTCAAATCCACATTCCATGTAAAACAATTCTGCTTGATGTTAATGATCTTACCTGGCTGATTGGAAGCCCAAACACTCTAATTTTTCTTGTAAATAAAATATGTAAATCCTCTGATATTTATTCATATGTTCTGTAACTTTCCTATTTCTTCAATATCTTATTTGAGATAGAGTGAAAGAACGGGACACAAAATGAACTATATTGTAGCTATAGATTGCTGCACTGCCAGGGGGGTGAATTCGATAGCCCTTGGCTCTCTTCTAACTCTAGGATTTGATAGTGTTGTCAGGTTCAAATCCCAGCTTTGCTATAATGTCCACGTGGTCATAACAAGCCAACTGTCACCTCTCAGCTTAATCAGCTTCATTGTTGTAGTGTGCCTTCCAGTCATTTCCAATTTATGGCGACCCTAAGATGTTCCTATCATGCAGATTTCTTGTTAAGATTTATTCAGAGGTAGTTTTTTTCTGAGGCTGAGAAAGTGTGACTAGCCAAAAATCATCCAATGGATTTCCATGGCTGAGCAGGGATTTTAAATTTTCCAGAGTTGTAGTTCAATGCATTATACCATGTTGCATCTCTTCATCTGCTTCCTAGGATTGTAAGAGTGGGAGTAGGGATAGTACTGCACAGCACAACTTGGAAGTTCAGAATGTCTCATTTTTCCACAGCCTCCATAGATTTCCAGGGGGGGGAAATCTGAGCAGGTGATTGGGAATGGAAAGTGTTTCCAGAGATAAGGCTTAATAGTATCTTGGGGAAACCTCCATGGCTTTTCTTAAGCCCAATGTGAAACTTTGAGGTATTGCGAAGGGATTATGTTCTTTCCTGGACCAAATGATAGGAATAGTCCCTGGAGTGTGTGCATGTACTTGCACAACTTCGGCAAGTTCATGTAGAAGTCAACCGGGACTGGGAGAAAGATCATTTGCAACCTCTGTTTTTAGGCGCCCCTTCAGCCGTGGGTTTTGAGTCTGTTTTGGAGTTCCGGTGTTTTGATTACAACATCGCTCTGTTTGTTAGACTAACCTGTGTGATTTGAGAAAATAGCAGAGAGGTGAGGAGGGGGTGGGGAGATACTGGATTATAAATAAAATAGCTGGATTTGTAGAACAGAAGATCCATCTAAGTTTGGGAGAGAAGAAAGGAGAAGCAAAAGAAGTGAGTAGTGGAAGGAAATGGTGGTGGAAGGGACTGATTTGTTTACTTTACAAGTGCCTAAGGCCAGATCCAGACAGGCCTTTATCCCAGAAGCATCCACATTAAAATAACATGGATGTTTCTGGGGACCTTTCTGGGGTGGGTTGTTCAGATGTTCTCTCGGGACTAGCCCAAGACAACATCCTCCCCCCAAGCCCCCGGAACCCTTAGAAAAGTAAAAAAAAAACTTACCAGGCCTGCTGTATACCCTTGGAGCAGCTCTCCACAAATGATGCACCAAGAGAATGGGGGGGGGGGGGTGTGACAACAATTTTTCTTCTCCCCCTGCTCTCCTGGCACATCATGGTAAGGATTTTTTTTTTACTTTTTAAAAGGGTCTGGGTTCTTGGGGAGAGGGGGGTTAGTACTCCCACAGTTTACTGGGCTTATTTAGCCCGATAACCTGTGGGAATGGTGTCTGGATTGTAGTCCAGACACCAGAAATAGTGGATTTATCCCACACCTTCCAAGAAAGTGTGGAATACATCCACATTCAAATTAATTCACTACAAACCAGGGTTTTTTCTGGTTTGTAGCGAATTAATTCAGGACTGTCCAGAACATTGTCTAGACAGCTCCTCTTTTATTGAAGGGCTTCTGCAATAAATGTTCTGTCTGGACGGGCCCTAAGCCCCTAAAGCAGGAGGCCTCAAACTTTCTAAGCAGTGAGTAACTGACGTAAGGCTAGGGTAAAAATTGCTGGAAGAAACATTATCAACCTTAGATATGCAGATGATACCACTTTGATGGCCGAAAGTGAAGAGGAGCTGAGGTAATCAAGGTGAAAGAAGAAAGCGCAAAAGCTGGGTTGCAGCTAAACATAAAAACAACCAAGATTATGGCAACAGAATGATTGATAACATTTTTTTGTCATGTCAGGAGCAACTTGAGAAACTGCAAGTCGCTTCTGGTGTGAGAGAATTGGCTGTCTGCAAGGACATTGCCCAGGGGACGCCCAGATGATTTTGATGTTTTTATCATCCTTGTGGGAGGCTTCTCTCATGTCCCCGCATGAGGAGCTGGAGCTGATAAGGGGGGCTCATCCACCTCTCCCAGGATTCGAACCTGTGACCTGTCAGTCTTCAGTCCTGCCGGCACAGGGGTTTAACCCACTGCGCCACCGGGGGCTCTGATTGATAACTGGGAAATAGAGGGAGAAAACATGGAGGCAGTGACAGACTTTGTATTTCTAGGTGCAAATATTACTGCAGACGCAGACTGCAGCCAGGAAATCAGGAGACGCTTAGTTCTTGGGAGGAGAGCAATGACCAATCTCGATAAAATAGTGAAGAGTAGAGACATCACACTGGCATCAAAGATCTGCATAGTTAAAGCAATGGTATTCCCCGTAGTCACCTATGTTTGCGAGAGCTGTACCATAGAGAAGGCTGAGCGAAGGATGCCTTTGAACTGTGGTGTTGGAGGAAAGTTCTGAGAGTGCCTTGGACCGCCAGAAGATCCAACCAGTCCATACTTCAGGAAATAAAGCCTGACTGCTCATTGGAGGGAAGGATATTAGAGGAAAAGATAAAGTGCTTTGGCCACATCATGAGAAGAAAGGAAAGCTTAGAGAAGAAGCTGGGGGAAAAGGAAGGAAAAAGGAAGAGGGGCCGACCAAGTTTGCAGACGACACCAAATTGGGAGGGATAGCCAATACTCCAGAGGACAGGAGCAGGATTCAAAACGATCTTGACAGATTAGAGAGATGGGCCAAAACTAACAAAATGAAGTTCAACAGGGACAAATGCAAGATACTCCATTTGGCAGTGGGGGGAAGGGGGGGGACATCATGGGCACACCCATTAATCATTAGCACAGTACTGTACACACATTGCTACTGCACTGTTGCTGTTTGTAAAGATCCCTTACCTTGCCAGCTAGGGTGGCAGGGCCAGGAAGAGACAGGCTAGGTGGTTTCAGCTTAGAAGGCCTGGCAGAGAGCTGCTGGAGCCATCTTAGTTTAGGGAAACTCCAGCAGAGAGGGGGAGTGGCCTAGGCCTGAGCCAGCCCAGCAACAGCCAGGATTGGTTTGGAAAAGAGGGGCGGAGTTAGCCAGATGGAGGGAAAGAGAGCAGCTTAGTTTTGACAGTTCAGTTGTTAGTTGAGAGCAGTTCTGAGTAGAGTAGAGAGCAGTTGAGTTCTGAGAGAGATTAGAGTAGGATTTGGATGTATTAGGAGTTCGTTATTAGAATAGGCAGTTTGCCTGGAGTTTGCACAGTGAAATAGGCTGTGGCAAACTGGTTACAGCTATTTTAGGGAAAAAATAGCTGGGTTTTGTGTTTAAGAAAATTGTAACAAAGGAAAGAACCATTCTCTCAAGTAACCATTACGCTTCTAAGAAACAAGAACACTTTTATTTGTAACAGCTAAGCCTCTGAACCTGCATTCACTTATAATTCTGTAATTTGTAATCAATAAACTCTTTCTTGTTATTTTTAAAATAAGCCTGAGTCAAGTGCTATTTTTGGTTGGAGTCCTTTTCTTCGTTGAATCAACCTCTCCATTTCCCCCCTCAAAGAAAGCCCTTGTTACTACATAGTATTTGGTGGAGTAAAAAAGCCTTTTAATAATTTAAACAGCCTTTTAACATTCTAAATAGCTAGAGGGTTCGTTATTCCTCAGTTTATGGTGGCAGCGAAGGTTTTAAAGAAAGAGACATTCCCTAAAACGCTATAAGAGCCAAAGTGGTGTGAATTCCTTATTGTCAGGAGGGGACAGTGGTGGGATTCTTTGCCCCCCTGCCCAGACGGCCTTAAGGAGGTTATTATAATTGGTGGGGCAGCGGTGGGATTCTTTGACCCCCCTGCCTTGATAACCTCTCTAGGGTATTATAATTGGCTTGCAGCGGTGTGGATTCGTGTAACATCTCAATCCAGG